>OY856412.1:832086991-833286991 GCA_963693085.1 Alisma plantago-aquatica
AGTTGATCCTGGCTTGTGCGTCAGTGTGGACAAAGTGCGCAGTTAAAGCTAGTGGTGGTTTGTGGGGCCAGTCTTCATTCCTGAAACTCTACTAGAGCTTTGGGCAGTGGGCCCGGGCGTTACAACTGTTCTCTAAAGCAGACACATGAGTGGTTAGTTCAGTGTTCAACCCCTTCTCAAAATGCCAAATTCTTTCCTCATCATTAACCGCCATATGCAGACAAAAACTGCAACAGCTCCATGAACTTAGCTTCATACTTGCTCATGTTCATCTTTCCTTGTCTGATCCTCTCAAATTGAGAGATCTTCTCATCTAGATATGTCTTAGGGAAGTATTTACTGACGAACTCTCGTCGGAATACCTCCCATCCAATTTCTTCACCTGGCCTCTTGTCTTCTTCTAATATCCACCAGTGACCAGCACCTCCCTTTTAGAGGTACACTGCATGTCTTACCTTCTCGGCTTCAGGAATATCAAGGGATCTTGAAAGCCTTCTCGAGCTCCGTCAGCCACAGATCAGCATCTGCTGGATCAGCTGTACCAGCATAATCTATGGCTCCAACCCGACGAAGTCTCTCAAAAGTCTTGTCGGCTCCATATCCCTCATTGAGGGCTGGTGCCCTAGGTGTAGGTGGTTGGCATCCTATCCTCCATATGCGTCATAGTCGCCATAACTGACTAAACAGGGTATGGAATGCTAGATTCTCTATCATAGCTGGGTCAAACTGGGTATGTCCAGGTACTGGCTCCTCCCTAGCTTGATCCCTTGCACCTCCTCCTGGTGCAGCAATGCTGCTCTCAGCAGCATGTTCATCATGTGTTCCAGACATCTTCAAGTTTTTCTTCTCCTCCTATATGAGAAGAAGTCACTATCAGATAACTGGAAGACACTAGAACAGACTCAACATCTTAGTCCTATGTCTCTATAGACTCAATGAACCTAGCACTCTGATACCACTAAAATTGTGATGCATCATCTGAATAAAAACATTATTAACTAAGCGCAAGCGATCACTAAGCAGCGGATTACCAAAAATCACTAAAAATTTAAAACCATTTTACAAAGAGATCTATACATAGGAAAACGCTTTCATAAAGAACTAGAGTAATTTAATTACATACTAATTCACAAGTACATGTCTTGTATCATCTCTTTCTGGGAACTACATGCATCAACTATTATGTTAACCTAAACACAGGCAGTGTAAAATCTTGAGGCACTAAGCCAAGATCTCAAAAGCACTAACTACTACTCTGAGGACCTGAGAGTACAGAGACAACACATAGGACTCTATGTACATCTATACAAGACATATCAGCCAGTGTCTCCACCTAAGAATTCACTGTTGACCCTACTGCTATTGTTGTTGTCCTTCACCTGCTGAAGGATTCCAGCCTCTTCGTCCGCATCCACCTAAAAATGTGGTTCCCATGGGGGTGAGACAATTGTAAATTGCCCCAGCGAGAGATATAACTCTCTGCCAGAAACATTATTATTGCATATTAATAAGATAAATCTGAATAGAGGAATCATAATTGCTTAACATCAGTTAATTCATTGTTTAACAGATTAGAACATTATTCTTATCTAAAGTATTATAGTTGTAACCTAATAGAGCAGCATGTCACTTATCCAATAAGGAATTGTGAAGATCATGTATAACATTTATCTGCTATACTGAGCAGGATAGTATCAACCAATGTTTCTTGTATTTCAACTTTATGCAATACACTACATGACTGGTTATATTTTTCACATCATGTATCAAATTACAATGAGTTTACCAGAATATATTGACATTTTCATTATAGAGTTATAGCCACAGCATATACTCTCTTCAGGCTTAGAACACACAGCTAATGGCTGGCATTGTTTTGTGGAGTCATGGCCTGTTGCCATACTCTTCTAACTAAGTGTTGGGATCTTAATCCCTCATCTCATCAAGTACATTTCCATTTCTTAACAAGTTCATCATCATGATTATAGAATATGGGTATTCAAACCCTTAATTCATCATAGAATACTTGTTACCACATAACAGGTAACTTAATACCTTCAGGTCATTTGACCAAGGTAAGCATGATTCTTACTACACAAGCATTACACATAGCACACAAAGCTTAATTCACCTCTTGTGACCTCTTAGTAGGCAACAAGGCATATTATGGCTTATGAAGCCCATAAACAATTTCAATAATTAAAACATCATATGGCACACATGGCTCATTAATTTTAGATTACCTCTCACTAAGAAACAAAGCATATGAAGGCTTGTAAGGCCTATAAAACATTTTCAATATAAGAGCATCATAGCTCATACCTAACTATACTTATCATCTCAACATACATGCATGATTAGTACTCATGATAACAGTCATAATGCTTTCATATCAGCACCATGCAACACAAAGTAATATCATCATTCCCTTTTTAGGGTTAGGATTTCTCTGACATATCATCACCCTCCATTAGGGCTTTCCCATAAATATCCATTTAGGTTCTCAAGATCATATTATTAATGATCAAGTACTATTTCATTGCTTCATTCAGCTAAGAGCCAACATTGATAATATAAGTATTCAATCATACTTATTTATTCTCATCATTCATCATTAAATGAATTATCAACACAAAGTATGAGTTTCTCTCTCATCTTTACCAGAATATGATTGCATCATAGCTTATTGATTTATATTAACCATTTCATAAGGCATGTTATCCTACACTTATCAAAGTGCATAACATCTCAGTGTAACAACTGACATGACACACTTCATGTGTCACTCATCCAAATATATTGGATCTAAAATACATCAAGGTATACCAATCTCGAGGTGTTGGATGTGTTTTCTATCATATTTGATGTGTCACTTCCCTCATCACCTTTGTCTTACTTAAGTTCATCCACTTAGCTTGTATTAGGGTATTTCCTATCCTAATACTTTATACACCAGTTCATCACATTTATCATGTAATGTATTGGTCAAAAGTCACTTATTTAGAAAATACAACCCTTTGCTAATGATGTGGACTCATCTTTGAGTTAGGAACTATTGATATAAGGATATCCATTATCAACCTCTTTAGGTGTTGCACTTGTCAATATATTAATCACTATTCCATTATTAGGAATAGGGTTTTCCATGTTTATAAAATAAGGTTCACATAGCATCTCCCATATTTATGGGTTTCACATAATATCACTCTACATTAGAGTTTCACATAATATCTTACTATATCAGGGTTACACATAGCACTACCTGAAATTAGGATTTCACATGACATCACCCTCAATTAGGGTTTCACATGTCATCACCCTCAATTAGGGTTTCACATGGCATCATCCTCGATTAGGGTTTTCCATGTCATCACCATCAATTAGGGTTTCACATGGCATCACCATCAATTAGGGTTTTCCATATAAATTGGGGATACTCATCCCAATTAGGGTTTCATATTTCATTACCCATAATTGGGGATTTACATAATGTTACCCTGAATTAGGGTTAGGGTTCATTAACCTTCTCGATTAAGGTTTCATAATCTCTTTACTAATGATCATACCCTAATCTCCACATGATTAATACTCATATAAGAATTCCTTTCTCTCTCATCCTCTCTATGATGTTAATTACTTCAATCCTAATTATATTAGGTCCAATCCACTTGAATGAAGGTTTGTCACAACATCTTAAATCATTGCTTTCATAAGCATTAAGAGTTAACCACTCACAAAGGTACTAATTACCTTAGTACATCAAAGGTACAACCATTGTAATCACCTTTGATTTGCATCATTAGTAATCAATCAACTAATTGACCTTTAGTCACCTTAGGTGTCCAAATTGTTTGACCAATTGAACCTCAAATGGTCTTGGTCACGTAGACATTGAATGGTTTGAAACCGTTTAAGCAAAACAATAATGAAACCGTATGGACAATCCACACTTGAAACCACTTGGGTCTCCAAACGGTTTGAGACCGTTTGATCCCAAATGGTCTTGAGACCATTTGGACTCAAACTTTCTTGAGACCGTTTGGTCCAAACTCTCTCAAAACCGATTGGACCAAAAAGGTTTTCCATCACTTTATCAATTAAGGGTTTCAATCATTAAACCATCTATCAATTGAACTACTGATTTATTCTTCAATTGAACCATTGAATCACCCTTCAATTGGACCTTTAATTAGGGTTTTGAACCCAATTGAAATAGGGTTTATAATCAAGAACCATCACTTAGGGTTTTGAAATTGAGGAACCATCAATGATTGACATTGTGGAACTAATTCAATTGAATTCATTAGATCATCATCAAACCATAACATGGCCTGACCTCTAACGGTCTTGAGGTCATTTGGATGACCTACAAATGTTCTTGACACCGTTTGACTCAAACCTTTATTGAAATTTGTGAAAATCAATTAGGGTTTGCATCATTGAATCAATCATCATTTTAGCTATTGATTGTATTTCAACATGATATCATTGGATCTTCAACCATCCAATCATGCTTCATTACAGACTTCGAAATGGTTTTGGTTGACCTCCAATTGGTCTTGAGACCATTTGGGTGACCTACAAACGGTCTTGAGACCGTTTGGGCTAGTCAACCCAAAAATTGATTTAGTTACTTAAGGATTCGACACTCAACCTGATTAGGGTTTGCATTTAATGGATCATTCTCAATTGAAACCACTAAGATCAAACTAATTGAAACCATTGGATCAATATCCAATTACATCAGATTTTTTCCTCAAATGGTCAACCATTGCAAACGGTCAACCACTCCAAACGGTTTGGAACCCAAATCTCTAAACGGTTTGCAATTCGTTTGGTGAAACCGATTGGACCAAAATTATAAAACTGTTTGCAATAGATATTTGTGGAGGTGTGTGCTTATGATGATGTCATCATCATAAAGCTATAAACCCATGAATCTTGCTGTGATTTTCATGGTGGTTGCATCAATCAATCAAATAAAATTTCGGGAATAAGGAAGGAATCAACAAGTGCTAAAGATATGGAATCAGTAACAAAGTTCAAGGATTCAAGTTATATAACCTGCCTTCAATTGAGCTTCAAAGCTTGGATCGTCACGTCAACAATGGTGGAAGAAGCTTTTGCAACCCTCCCAAGGCTCATCCTCAAGCTTTGGAGTGAAAAGATTGGCTAGGGTTGAAGATTGAATGGAGAAAAGAAGAAATCCATCATTTATTTTCGATTTCCACCATGAAATCATGGTTGAAAGTGATCCAGAAGCTTACCCACAGGTTAAAACTCGTCCTCCTGTTGCTACTTAGCCCCCTTGGTCGTTTTTCAAGCAAAGAATGAAAGTGGGTTCGAAATTCCCCTTTCAAGCTATGGATAAATGAGCTTATATTCATTTTTATTAAATTCATTTCAAGAGAGAGAAAGTAGGGGATAACTCCTCCATATCCTTGCCATTTTCCCCCGTCTCTTCCTTAGATACGACTCTATCTTCCTTGCCCCTTATTCCTCTCAATTATCCATGATTTAAAGGAAAACAAACTAAGCACCTTAAATCATATTATAATAATATCCATAAGTAAGTGGATATTTCTTTTTCTTATAATAATGTGAGTGAGTTATCCACTTCCTTTGGATATTTTCGTGCCTTTTCAAGGCACATGGTCGTCCATTCTTTTTCAAAATCATCCCTCACCTTTTGGTTAAAGGGCTCCTCAATTAATATATTTATTTTTGCATTGAATTGAAATAAAGTTCCAATTATGCTTAAATCTTGATTATTTTAATATCAAGATTCTCACTCCTCCAAAGAGATACAAAAGAGACACCCCTCTCATTTTATTTGCTCTACATGATTCCAAGAAATATTAGGAACTATTGTGAAGTGGTAATTTGCATATTGAACCCTGGGTTTTGGGTAAATTGCACATTACATCAAACCTAGGTTTTAATGCACACACATTGCTTTATCAGTTCTTTCTTGGTACTCAGGCTACCACAAGCCATACCTCTGCATCATCTTCATTCTCATGATGATTCAACACATGAGGAACATCTTATCATGTCCAATTTGCAAGTTAACCCCTCAACTTGGGTAATTTGCACTTTAGTCCAAAATTAACAAAACATTGTTTCAACATTATTCAAATAGGACTAAAATTGAAATATAAGTTCCTCATGAGCATTAATTACTTTTCAAGAGATAAGAGCAAGCATATAATCCACTTTATTAAGAAAACATCTGGGTTTAAGCATAACCCAGGCCAGGGATGTTACAAGATGTCACATTAGAATGGTTAGTAACCTAAAGGGAAGGGGTGATACATTGAGAAGGAGAAACCTTTTACAATTGAAGGGAATGGAAATAACTAGAAGTTGTGAAACTCTAGATATAAGAGGGAGGAATGAGACTTTAGGGATTGAGAAAACATACCATGATAGTCTTGATACAAGAATGAGATAACTCAGTAGTGTTAAGTTTTGCAAAATTTTGTCACAAACTTTTTTTTTCTCTCTCTTTATGATTTCGAGCCTACAGTTAGCCTGAGAACAGGGTGGATTCTATGTTTGGGGGAGTTGATAACACTTTATTTTACACACTTTTTGCATACATTTTATACTTTCCCTAGCATATCTTTTACTAACTTTCCCCACTATTTTAACATCTTATGTCAAATACTTCACACACACATTTTCCCCTTGATTTCAGGTGCATATCTAGCCCAGGTCGCGGTCATCACCTCGACCATGACTCATTCATCCAAAAAAGACCATCTCACCATGGTTGAGGTCTCAAATGTTACCCTAATACCTTGCGCTCATGGTCAATTTGCACTCAAGCTCCTTACGACCACGATCAACATGGAGACCGCGACCAATGTGAAGACCGCGACCTCAACCTTTCCAAAGCAAGGAAGACCTTGACCTCAACCACAATCCTGAGAGAAGGTCATGCCAACTAGACCGTGACCCAGGGGGTTTCTAAGTCCACCTCGACTGCGATCCTCACCCAAGAATGCAACATTCAGACCATGACCGAGGAAGGGCTTCAACCGACCTCGACTGAGGAAAGAATGTCAATGAAGCCTTGATCGTGATCGAGCTTCATCTAAGATCAGACCTCAACCGCGGTCAAGGGGTTAAGTTGGTGGAGTGTGCCCATAAATAGGCCACCCACCCATCCTATCAAATCAGAAGATCATAGAGGACCACGAAGTGCTACCATTTTCTAGATTCGTCTCCATTCATCCATCCAATTAGTCTTAGATCTCCAAAGGCAGAAGCTAAGGAGAGAGAAGATTGAAGGCTCCATCTTCTTTGAGAGAAGAAGACCATATGCTCCATTGACCTTCTGGATCTAGATCTAAAGAAGTATTATGTTGTATCACATTTCTTCTCTCTCTATCTAGATCTATCCTTCCATCTCACTGTACTTCCCTCATCACTTTGTGGAACTTGATGTATCTATCTTCTTATAATGTCGTTATGTTGCACATAAACATGTGTGGTTAAACACCTTAACTTTGGTTGTGAGTAGCCACTAAGTCTATACCAACATGTATTGTCTCTTCTTTTTTAATATATGTATGTATATATATATATATATATATATATATATATATATATATATATATATATATATATATATATATATATGCTCTCATTAAGATTATCTCCATGCACTAGTTTTAATGCTTCACTTGTATTCTTAGCTACCATCTTGTGATGTTTGATAGTTGGTACCTCGAAAGAGTAGTATCACTAATATCTTATGTTATGGAGTAGTATAAATACATGAGAATGTTGCAATGATAAATCTTATGATCATACGCTCCACTTTGTGGTTTTTTGAGTAGTCATCTTGAGATAGAGGCTGCCCTTAGACTTAGATCTATCCTCATCTTGAGAGAGAGTGGAATAGACACCTTTATGGTTTCTTGTAATCTTGATAGGAGTATGCGAGAGGGAGAGATGATGTTTGCATGTTGGTGAGACGTCTTAGTAGGTGAAACCCAATCCAAGTTTCCCTTCCATAAGATGCTAAAATAGGAGTATGCTATCAGCCACTGATCAGTCGAGTTGGCAACTCGACCGATGGTCAACCTGACCCAAAATTAGAAATTCTAATTTCTAGCCATTAGAGTGATAATTAAATTTATTTTTCAAGACCATTATACATTTTACACATAGTTAGGCATATATCACTCATCATTGGGTATATTTTGTGATCAAACAAGCGTTTGCAAAAAATACCCAAAAATAAGAGAGAACCAAGGCAAAAAGAACATGAAAAACTAATTTTTGGCAAATTAGCAAGCAATGGTGATCAAAGCATAGGCAAAGCATATAGGATAGATGACAACTTTCTATAAAGCACATCAGATTCAATCAAAGCAGTTATGAGTAGTTTATATCTAATAAAGTTAAATTTCTCTATAGCTAGAGGTTTAGTGAAAATGTCTCTATGTCCACATGTGTGATATAAATATCCTTTTTGGCAATGTGATCACGTAGAAAATGATGGCGAACCTCTATATTCTTAGCTCTACTATGCAAGATAGGGCTATATGACAAGTTAATTGCACTACTATTATCACAATAGATAGGAGAAGCATCAAAATGACTGTTAAAGTCTTGTAGCATTTGCTTCATCCATCAGACCTGGGCATAACAACTCCCAGATGTAATGTATTCAACCTTGGTGGTTGATAATGCCATTGTGCTCTGTTTCTTAGAGAACCAAGACACCAAGCATGGTCCTAGGAGAAAGCAAGTGCCACTTGTGTACTTTCTATCAATCAAGCACCTTGCGTAATCTGCATCACTATAAGCAGTAAGAGTAAAGTCCCTTGACTTGGGATACCATAGACCAAAATTTAAAGTTTTGGCTAAGTACCTTAAAATCCTCTTAACAGCTATAAGATGTGATTTCTTTGTATTTGATTGAAAGTGAGCACACAAACCAACACTAAACATTATATCAGGTCTAGAGGCATTTAAGTAAAGTAAACTTCCAATCATACCTCTATAGAGCTTCTCATCTACCTTCTCACCTTGTTCATCTTTGTAAAGTTTGGTGGTATTTGACATGGGTGTGTCCATTATCTTGGTGTTCTCCATCCCAAAGATTTTAAGTAGCTCACTTACGTACTTGCCTTGGTTGATGAAATTCCCATCTTTAGTTTGCATGATTTTAAAGACAAGGAAGAATGTGAGCTCACCCATCATACTCATCTCAAATTGAATCTGCATAAGATCACTAAATTCTTTGCAAAGATCAAGGTTAGTTCCGCCAAAGATGATATCATCAATATATATTTGAATGACAAGAAAATTGTTAGAAGTGTGCTTTAAAAATAAGGTAGAATCTACTTTTCCCATGATATACCCATGATCTAACAAAAAGTTCTTTAATTTCTCATACCAAGCTTGAGGTGCTTGATTGAGTCCATAGAGAGCTTTTTGCAACAAATAAACATGGTTAGATAAACTATCATGTTCAAAACCAGGGGGTTGTGCAACATACACTTCCTTCTCAATTGTACCATTCAAAAACACACTTTTTGCATACATTTGATACAGAAGAAAGTTTTATAATTATCAAAGGCATGCAACATACGAATGGACTCAAGTCTAGCTACATGTGCAGATGTTTCATCAAAATCTATACCCTCCTACTGATTGTAGCCTTGAGCCACTAAGCTTGCTTTATATTACCACTTTTCCACTTTCATCAAGCTTGTTGTGGTAGACCCACTTGGTGCCAATGATCTTTCTATCACTTGGTCTTGGCACTAGGGTCCATACTTTATTCTTTTCAAATTTCTGCAACTCTTTTTTCATAGCTAGGATCCATTCATCATCTTCAATAGCTTCTTTGATGTTCTTTGTCTCGAGTTGTGAGATGAAGATTCTATTCTCTTGTTCTTTTTTTAATGCAGCTCACATCTTGACTCTTTCAAATGGATTACCTAAAATCAACTCTTTTGGATGATTCTTTACAAATCGGGGAGTTGGATCCTTCTTCTCTTCGTCTTTGTCTTCTTCTTGGGCAACCACCTCTTTTCCCTTTTGGGTGATGTTGAATTCTTTTAGAATAGGAATTACTTCACCTGCAACATCATCATTTGGAACAATGTCTTTGGGAATATAGGGGTTAATCACAATAAACTTAACATTTATAGATTCTTATACTTTATCAAGATCAATATTAAATACTCTATAAGCCTTTCTAGTAGTGTTATAGATAAGAAAGTAAACCTTTTAAGACTTCAGATCAAACTTGTCGAGAGAATCTTTCATATTCAAAACAAAACAAGGACATCTGAAAACATGGAAATAATTTATAGAAGGCTTTCTACCTTGCCATATTTCATAGGGGGGTTTCTTTAAGGAAGGATGTGTAAAAACCCAATTTTGCACAAAACATGAGGTACTAACAACTTCAGCCTAAAACTTCTTTGGAGTGTCATACTCTAAAAGCATGGTCCTAGCCATCTCCTGTAATGACCTATTCTTCCTCTCTAAAACCCCATTTTGTTGAGGTGTTCGAAGTGAAGAGAAGTTATGTGCATAGACAGATTCATTACAAAAATGCTCAAAAAGATCATTTTCAAATTCTCCCCCATGATCACTATGGATGGAAATGATGCAGCAAGAAGCTTCATTCTCAACTCGTTTACAAAAACTCGAGAAAACATCAAGCGTATCACTCTTGGAAACGAGAAAGAATCTCCAAGTATATCTAGAGAAATTATCGACAATAACAAGGCAATACTTGGAACCATGAAGCTATTGAGTTCTCATTGGTCCAAATATATTAATGTGAAGAAGTTCAAGAGATCTCTTGGTACTAAGGACTCCTTTGTATTTAAATGAGGACTTGGTTTTCTTTCCTTGGGTATAAGGTTGTAATTCCTCATCCTTTTCAAAATCAAATGTTAGAAGTCCCTTAACTAAGTCCTTTTTACTCAAATTCTTCAATTGATGCATATTTACATGACCAAGAAGACAATGCCAAAGAAAGATATCATTCGAGTTGACCACTAGTCATTTACTAACAACAGGATTAATAGAGTCAAGTACAATTACATAAAGATTACCACTTCTAGTTCCCTTATATATAACTTGATAAGTGAGGGAATCTAGAATTAAGCATTCGAAAGAAGTAAATAGCACAAGGTAACCATTGTCACATAATTGACTAACACTAATTAAATTGTGATGTAGGCCATCCACAAAGAGAACATTCTTGATACACAAGGATTCACCTACATCACCCTCACCTTTGACCTTACCTTTCTTGTTGTCCCCAAAGGTAATTGAACCTCCTTTCTTTTTATTGAAGTTGTTGAAATGGCTTATATCATTTGTCATATGCTTAGTACAGCCACTGTCAACAATCTATCTACCTTTTTCATGCAAGAAAGGAGAGTTTCAGTTCCCAACTCAAACTTTGGGATCTGAAGTTAGCTTGGAGACCCATTTCATCTTTGCAGTTGGTCCCCTTAGGCTTGTAAGAACAATAAGTAGAATAATGATCATCACACTTGCAATGAGAACAAATCATAGTATTATTAGTTCCAGAGGATTTTCCAATTAAAAAGGAGGTCTCCTTGCTTTTTTTCTTACCTTTGACTTTGTTTTTTCCCTTAGGTGCACCCCCGTAAAATCTCAAACCACTAGTACCACTTTGTTCGGTAGAATGGTCAAGGATTTCATTACGGGAGTTTTTTCCTTTGAGGAATTTCTATAGAGAGACCCTAAGTCTATGATCTTCATCATTTAGATATATGATAGTAGAAGACAAACTAGCAATATCATATCTAGAATGAACAAGACTGGCCTCTAGATATAGGGATTTAGTCAAATAAGAATCTTTCTCAAGAGAAATAGAAGCAATATCATTACTAGGCAAGATAGGTCTAGATCATTAACTTGACCAAGCAACCTAGCCTTTTCAGATTTAATCACTTGAATTTCCTTAAGATAAACATCTCTCTCATCCCTATGAGCATCAGCAAGAAGCTTAAATTCAACATATTTAGTTTTAAGGGTTTCAAGCTCCTTTCGGCACTTTTGGTTATCTTCCTTAAGAGTTTCAATGTTCTTAAGATAGACAGCATTCTCTACATCAACTCCATTTTATTGGAGCTCAAGATCAAGATATTGTTCGTGAAAGTTATCAATGCTCTCAAAATTAGTTTTCTCATTAAGCTCAAGAATTTCAAGTTTAGCATACAAATCATCAATAATTTTTCCTAACCTTTTTCTTTTATATTTACATTTAGCAAAAGAAGAACGGGTAGAAACAAGCATATCAATAACATCTTCCTTAGATAACTCATGCAAGCTTACCTCACTTACCTCACCAATTTCTTCACTAGATGAGGCCATGAGTGCAAGGTGGCACTCTCCATCTTCTTCAGGGCTTAATCTATTTGAGGATGAAGCTTCCCAAGCTGCATGAGCTACATTCTTGTGTCTTTTCTCCTTCTTGTCCTTCCTCTTGTACTTGCTCTCCTTCTTTTACTCATCTTCCTTCTTGGAGCTGCACTTGTGGTGTGACTTTCTTGACTCGGGACATTTACTCTTGTAGTGTCCCTTTTGTCCACATTTTTAGCATCTAGGAGTAAAGGAGGAGGCTTGCTTTCCCTTGAAGTGCTTGCCCTTGATGTAGTTGTCTTCATGCTCACATGGGCCATCATCTTCACTAGAGGAGGAAAGAGAAGTCCAGCAAGTAAGTTGTTGTTGAAGGATGACCACCTCCACTTGTGCTTTGAAAGAACTATCTTTGATCTTCTTGGCTTCCTTATCTTCTTACTTGGCTTCTTCTTCTTTCTTGTCAAGCCTTGGGTCATGAGCTTTGAGGTTTCCAATGAGCTCTTCGGTTGGGATGTCCCCAAGGCTCCTCACTTCTTAAATGGAGGTCACCTTTGACTCCCATCTCTTTGGTAGAGTCCTCAAGATCTTGGAGTTGATTACACCTCTATCCAAAGTGTTTCCCAGAGCAGCTAGGTCATTGATGATGACATTTAGCGTAGAGTACATCTCTACAATCCCTTCTTTCTTTCCCATCTTGAAGTTCTCTAGAAGGTTGTTCAACATGTAGATCTTATCCTCCTTGACTTGATTTGTCCCCTCATAGGTAATGCACAATTTATCCCAAATCTCATAGGTGTTGTCCCAAGATGAGATTTGGTTAAACTCCATTGGGGCATGGGTTGCATAAAGGATGCTTATGGTTTTGGAATTGAGATGGGATTCTTTAAGTGTAGCTTCACTCCATGTTGCAAAAACCCCGGTTGGCTCCTTGTATGGTGTGACCATCACCTTCCACATATCAAAGTTGATCCCTTGAATGTAGAACTATATATGCCTCTTCCAATAGAGGAAGTTGGTGTCGTCGAAGACCGGAGGACGCATGGAGAAGCCTCCCTCTAGGTTGAGTGAACCAAGTAGATTGTCGCCCATCTTTTCGTCTAGTTATGTGATTGTTAGAGAAGATCTCTAGCTCTAATACCACTTGTTGGATCTAGGGATCTAGAGGGGGGTGAATAGAGCTTCAAAATTCTCACAATATAAGTTAGACCTTCAAATTTTATTAATCAAAACCAATAGCTCAAAGGCAATTTGAAGTCCTAACTAAACAAGCATAGCAAGGATGAGAGAAATTGAAACAAGCACTTGGACAAAGTTGTTTAGAGTGGTTCCACTCCCCAAACTAGGAGAGAGTCAATCCATTACCTAGAGAGGTCAACCTCTAGGACTTTGCAATCTGTATATACTTATATTGCATTCATAAGAGATACAAGGAGACCACCATCATCTAAGGACTTACTTATTCAAGACAAGAGTGTTCCACCTATGTAAGGACTTACCCACTTGATCAAGATGTATTCATCCTTCAACAAGGACTTACCCACACTTACATTAAGTCTTTGACCTTAAAGGAATTTTCCCACTCTTCTTGAATATTGGCCTTGCCCTTCTCCTTCATGTGGAGAAGATCTTCATCTCTTCTTCAACCTTGAAGAAGAGAAGCAACATCTTCACCTTCACTCAGAGTAGCTTGCTTCACCTTTTCTTCTTTGATAAAAGGGGTAGGGAAGATGGAATGGAATGTGACCGGTCTAAATCTCGCGTCCAAAAGTGGAGGCATATTTGAGGTAGTCGAGCTTTTACATTTATAAACCTGAATCCTTCTAGGCCCCTACAACTTTGTTTACGGGGTCGAAGTAGTCATACGGGGTTGAACACAGGGACAAGGAGGTAGTGTTGAGAATCCAGAATCGACACACTACACTCCGGTAGGTATTAAAAGATGATAAAATTCCCAGAAGGGAATCAGGAAGGTGTCACAAATAAAACAAGAAAAACTATCTCCAACTGGAGTTACAAGAGAGATTTAAGGTTTTAGCATTTAGCAGTTTTTAGTGGGTTTCATGCAACAGAAACATGAAGATAAAACTAGAGCTAGAGTAAGGTACAAAGGATGAGACTACGGTAAAACAAGCGGCAGCAGTAACACCCTACACCCCTCCTCTCAGAGCGGGTACCTATAACCCAGCACCAACACCCCTCTCGAGGTTGTTGGCCTTAAGTTAGAGTGGAATGTTACTGAAACAACTCCGTTCCAGGCACTCTCGTACTCCAGAATCGGACAAAACTCCAGAGCCACAACACGACTCTTGAAGTTGTTGCGACGGGAAAACACGGTTTGGTAGCTAAGCGAAACGCGATCCAAACATGCAAGCTAGAGTTCAGATATAAAACATAGCAGTCATCCAACAATAAGCACCAAGCATAGAGCAACAAGTAATTAAGCTTTTCCATTTCCATAAACATTAAATGTCTTTAATACATTGCGTAGAATAAAGAATTAAATAACATAATTAAAACTAAGTGTCGCCCTCTTGATGTAGAAGGTCGACAGACTACAGCGACTCTCCCTGCCCGATATCGGTCAGGGGCCTAGCCCGATACAGTAGTGTCGTGCGGCACGCTCTCTCGGGCGGCACGCTGCGATGGTCGACTGTATCGCTCAAGGACCCTGGCCGATACGCTCAAGTCGAGCGGCACACCCTCTCGGGAGGCACGCATGACGGGCGGAGCGTATCAGGTTCGATATTGTGTCGGTCGCGGAGTGACGCGTTCTACCGTCGGGCGCCCTTGTCGCTCATCTACATCGGCTGATATCGGCCCACAGTGTCGCCCGGGACAGTCCTAAGTGAACCATCCCCTCCCTCTCGGGATGAGGAAGAGCTCACCTAGTGTCGCCCGACACGAGCACTAGGGCGCGATACCTTTTGCTCTCATAGTTTCCTTCGAAGGTAGCTCAGGGTTCCCAATTGTCCGAACTGTCTTTTCGGCTTCCTGTAGCTACTATTTATAGGCAGCGGTTGGGGAAGTTATGGTGCTCGAAGCACCACGTGTCCCCCTTATTCACAGGTCGGTGAACAGGTGATACTGGATATCGCTCGAGGCAAGGTGTCAGCTATCGGTCACGTGACGGGCGGCGCACCTACCGGTGGGTGGCTGTGTCACCCAACAAGCTGGGTTGTCGAGGCGAGCTTTGGCTCCCTGTCGGGTAGAAGGTGTGTCGTCCGTCCGTTTCTTGTCGCGTGAAATCCCTTTGTTGTGCGTCATTGTGTTGCTCCACCCTGTTAGGCAGAGGTTGTATCGGGCGTCTGGGAGGCCGAAAAGACTTGGACTTATTCGTGGGCCGGGGTCGGCCCTTATTGTACCAAAATGTACCAAAAAGAGGGAAAATACTGCAAAGAATGGAAATATTGGAGTTAGAGCATTGCTTTGCCAATTATTGCGAAAGTGCTTACAAAGAGAGGAAAATAGCAGAAAAGGGCAGTTTTGATAACAGAAAACAAGGCAAAAACATCACAAAAATTGGTGTTATCAACTCCCCCAAACTTAGCATTTTGATTGTCCTCAATCAATATTTAAACTTTATTTAGTAATGCTTATTATTGCTTGGCGCAGTTTTCTGTACAAAAGGTGAAACAAGAATCGTGATGCCTTAAGGATAATGCTGACTCATAACAAACAAAAGATCTTGCATTTCTTTCCTTATTTATTTAAGTAAAATTCTTCTCTACAGCTTCGGCGAGACTTGTTGTATGATTCGGAAGTTAGCTTACACACCACAAAGCTTTATTTTTGGGGCAAAAAGTTGTGTATGGGTAGGCTAAGGCTTTTTGGGGTTTTTCTCTCGTTTCCCATCAGTCCATCCAGGTAAGGGTCCATTAGCGGGCAAGTGGTCCCTGCAGTCCAAGCCAGTTGGCTTTAGAGCAGTGATTTCACATCCTATGTACCACTGCCCCAGATCTACCATGCCTAAAGATGGGTACTTTTGGAAAACGAGTGTGTATATATATATTTGTTTTTCTTTTATTGGGCACAACTCTCATGCTTTTATTCATGCTCATAAGGCTTCTTTCTCTTTTTGGGATTTTTGTTGGGTAAGGAAAAACAACAAGATTTCTTGTTGTTTGGGCAGCTTTTTCCTTCTCCATACTCGTCTCTTAGCTGTTTGCGAGATTATTTTATTTTTTTGAAATGTTTGGCAAGTCAAAATGTATCCTTCGGTTTGTTTGAGGCAGCATTATCAAAAAGATATAACAACAACTTGCATCGCAATAAGCACAAAGAAAATGATTTTTGCAAGGAGTCACAACATATTTTTACTATTATAGAAACTTTGTACATATGCATGGGGACAGAAAATGCGAAATTTTAAATTTTTGGTATGAACATATATATGTACACAAAAGAATAACGAATATGTATACAAAAGAACAAAGAAATAGAGTTAACGAATATGTAAAAATTTGTACCTCCCTCACTGGTACATGGTACCCCCCCCCCCGCAAACTTACTTCACGCTCTGTCCCAGAGTTGTGAGGTAGATAAGGTGAGATAATGTATTTATTCTAGTGAGGTTATGCCTGCGTCTTTTAGAAGCTCCCACACGTATTCTCCCCTTTTGCTATGATAGAAGGTGTGGTGGAGCTGGTCAGGCTTTTCTTTGCTTGCTATCCATTCCAGGACGTAAATGTCACAGTCGTTAGATAGAGGAAGTTGTTGTGGACTGTGGTGGCAGAACTGGAGTTCATGCCACTTGCTTGCTTGTGTATCCAGGAATGGTTGTATCATCTTTGACACCTCGTCGTAGTATTTTCTGACTAGACGTTCGACGGACGTCAAAGGTTCAGAAGTACACGGCACGGGATGATTCTTGTTGCTGTCCGAGCTGTTGAAGAAAATTCCTGCTCGTTCCCAGGTGTACACTGCTAGGAGCGTCCAGTGCTGGTAATGTAGAACTGGGAGGAAGATCTCGCGGGGAACTCCGCTCGCCAACTTCTATAGAAATGATTTCTTTGCTCCTGTTTCGTTGGCTAGGCATATGTCGTTGAACAGCATAGGATGGGCAATGTATGCTTGTTCTAACTTTGGTTGTATGTACTGGATATAGGTTGCTGCAACTGTTACAGCCAAGCAACCTCCTTCCTTCACCATGTACCTTAGATCATCGACCGGGACTATGACATCACCTGCCTGAAAGGCAACAACTGATGGGGTTGAATCAGCAAGCTTCTTCTGGATAATGCTGACCTACTCCTGTGTGAGAGTAGCACACGAAAAGTGGTAAAAATTGGATATCAACCCTTCAGAAGCCTTAGGCAAAGCAGTTTCTTCCCTCCCATGCACTTTCTTCAGGATTGCCAGTTACTTGCCTGCCCCATGAATCTCTGTTGCAGCCTCTTCTTCTTTCTCCACGGGGCTGTTGGATTGAGAAGAATCTTCCTCTGAATCACTGTCCAGTAGCTGCTCTGGCACCCCTGCGTCTCGGAAATAGTGCTTGTCCTTGATCAGCAACATGGCATAAATGCCCCTGCGTTGATAAAAGGACTTTCCCCTGAAGATTCCTAAGTTTGCAAAGGTGTTGAGCGCCTCAATTTCACTCAGGATAGCGATAGCGCTGTTTCCGCTCCCTCTTCCATTTGTTCGGGGAGGTCTCTGAAGGAGAAGAAGTGACAAGGTCTGCGATGCCGTTGGCTCCCTTGCTTTATAGCTCGTAGCAGACGCAGCGGCAGGAGCTTCAGCTTTTGGTCCTCCGGGCGGCAGAAAACACCCCCGGAGCGTGGTACTTCGGCATTGCTGCAACACAGCAGCTGGACGTGGTGGTTCTTGAGATCTGCTATGCATAGGAACCACACTCTCCGGTGCTTGTATGCGGCCAAAACTAGGTTCGGTCTATATTCTTCAATATGTTGCAGCATGTCGGCCACCGCTCGGGAGTCTGGCTCTCCCTTCATCAGCCTTCTCGCAAAGGCCGGGGTGGCTGTGTATATTTCTCTTCGACCTGTCCTACTGTTGATATTCTCTATTAGCGCATTTTCCAGGAACCTGAATAGTCTGTTACCGACCACGGCCGGCGTACGGAACATGACACAGAGAGCCCTCCGCCGCACTGAAAGGTAGCCGTCGGTCCGGACTGTGTCATCTTCATCTGCCTGCGATCGTAGGACTTTATTCAGAAGCTTCTAGTCTCTGATCGTCAGGTATTCGATGGCTCGTCTGTCAAAGTCGGCCATCTCAAAGGACGGTATCTCGGATGGCTCACGGAATCTGTCTGCCATCAAGCGCCTTCCTCGGGGCGGATGTCTTTTGTTGACTGTGTAGACATCCCCCTTTTCTCCCTCAGACTCTTCATAAGAGTCTCCCCCGACGCTGATATCAACACTTACGTCTTCAACTTCATCCAGGGGGATGGAGATTCTGGCATTTCCCAAACCTAAGGAGCTCTCCTGTCTGCTGGGAGTTCCTTCAGTTGAACCGTGATGTGTCCCCTCTCCGAGCATTGAAGATCGGCCGCTGGAGGAGGAAGATGGGGATGTTGTTCCAGAAGGGGAACCTGATGAGGAAGGGTGAGAACCCCGGTTGGGAGGCGACGGTGACCGTCTCGGCTGCCTTCGGCGCGGATGGTCATCGCTCCTGTCAATCCTCTCCTCAAGCTGGATGAGTCGTTGGAGAACTCACTACATCGTTGTATTCAACGCCTCTAGTCCGCTAGGCAGGCTCACTAGAGCCAGTAACTCTCTCTCTTGGTCATTCAACCTGCTCTGGAAAGACTCCATTTTTGCGGGTAAGGGAAATACAAGCAGCAGAGTTTAAATCTGTTACCTCCCGCAAATGATCGAGCTCGTGTCTGAGCATCTTTTCGAGTGACAGGGGAGCTACAGAGGGTCTCCCTTCCATCCTCGTGGCATCCTGGTCGCCATACGGTCTACTCGGTGAGGTAGACTCGATAAAAATCGTCTGCGATCCCGATGTCGCCAGGCGAGGCGACGATGCTATTTCAGTGGCCGCCGCCTTGCCTTCACATCTTGGCGGAGACGGCCATGGTGAGGGCGGACTTTGCTCCACCTCTGCACTGTCGGAAATCTCCTCAACCGCTGCAGGAGGAGTCCTCGGAGGTGGAGTCGGTGTCATTCCAAGATCCCTTAGGATCTCGTCGAACACCCCGTTGTCATTGCCGTGCTGAAACTCCTCCTCTACCTCTGCAGGCCTTGAAGTAGCGTCGGGAACTGCGGCCGTCTCTTCCGCGACAGATCCCGAAGTTTCTGTTCTGGTGACCTCAACGATCACCGGCTCTCTCTCAGCCATCACCGTCCTTGTTGTGACGGTGGCTGGTATTGTTGGGGCGACGACAACTCGGCCAGCAGTTGTCATTGGTATCTCTGGGGTTGGCCTCTCTGGGGCCCTTATCTTGGTGGCGACCGCCGTGTTGTTTGCTATAGCTTCGATCTCGGCGGTTGTAAAGACCAGTTTCTCTGCGTCGTAATTGGCACAATGAGGGAGGGGAGGAGTATGTTCGTTTTTGAAAACTTGTAGAAAAAGTCCCTCCCCTCCTTCCTGATGATGTTGGTCTTGATCAAGTACTTGGTGTCAAACACCTCATCGCCTTGCGTCTTTGAATGGCTACGTGGCTCATTCGGGTACCCGAGTCCTACTGTGATGAGGTTGATGATGTCGCCCATGTAGTAGTCTTTGGTTGCTTCCTTCATTGGGTACAGCATATTCAGCAAGAACTGGCCGAGGTTGATTACTCGGCCCTCCATTATGTGCCACATAATGTGGAGCCCCTCCGTGTAGATGCTACTGGACTCATTCTTGCTGAACAGCAAGCACGCCACCAGCTTGTGCACTATCCTCCAGAAGTAGGAGTGCACCGCCACAACCTTCTTTCCCGGCTTGAACGAAGATTTGTCGGTTAGCCTGCCCCAGAGCGCCACGGGGTCGAACCTTTCTCCCTCGGTAATCCTCTCACCATTTTCCATCAGACTCTTCTCCTCCTCATTGGAAGAGAAGATCTTGTTCAACAGCTTCTCAGAGATGGTGTGCTCCGAGTTGTAGAGTCGGGCTTGGAGTCTGTCTGGCCCGCCAAATTCTTCCCTCTCTACAGCGGAGTTCTTTACCCGGTGGAGGGAGGACATGAACTCCATAGTCAGCTTGGTGTACAAGGAGGACCGGCCGAAGCAGATCTTCTTCAGCCCGACTGCAGCTAGCACGTCCTTCAGCCTTTTGACAATTTCCAGTTCAACAAACGAGGCTCTGTGAGAGAACCTGCTTGGACGGTAGACCTTGGTTACCAGCTCAGCATAACGACGAGCATGCTCGTCGTCTCTTGGTTCGAAATCCCCCGATAAGAATTCTGGGAGTTCTGCTGCTGCTAAGGGTGTTGGAGCTGGAGTTGGAGTTGGAGCTTCTCCAACCCTGGCCCTCTTCTCTGTTGTCGAGGCTCTGACTGGCCCTGGATTCGAGTGCTTCCGCCCGACGTTGTATGTTTCAGTCGCGGTTTCGTGGTAGACCCTCCTGCCTTGGGCGTCAACAGGGATAACAATGCTCTTGACGCGGGCCATTTCTATAATTCAATAAACAAATATCACAATTAATGAAATGTGTTGATGCCTTGTAAGAGTAAAGAGTGAAAGTGCATTCCCGGTATTTTTATGTACATAGGTTGTCCCACACCACATATCGGGCGACACACAGGTTTCAGCGGTGAAGTCATGTGCCCTGGGTATCGCCCGATGCGAACAAGTGATAGGGCGATAAACGTGCGGTCCTGTTGGGTGATAAAATATGCCCGATATGGCTCGCATAAAAAGAAAACAGCGTGTCGCCCGACACAAAAATAGTCTGGATGATACAAAAATGGACGACACGACTATCGCCTGACATGGTTTATCGGGAAATCATGACTAAAAGATACGTTGTGCGATATTCATATCGGGCGATACGAAGTCGTTCAGTTCACAAGGCCGATAGTCTATACATATAAGAGAGATCGTGTCGTGCGGCATGGACTGTCGGGCGAGAGGTCCATCGGGCGATAGGGTCTGTCGGGATGAGCCTCACGGTGTTCAGGACTTCCGCACGATACGAAGGCAAAAGAGTCTTGTACGACACGGGAGCAAAAGCATCAGGTCTTAGCACGATACGGGAGCGCGAGAACAGTGAGGCAAGTAGCCCGACACGGTGAAAACATGTTCGTTTATATAGCAAACTCAACCAGGGTGAAATCATGGGTGCCGGGGTGTGCGTCGGCCGTTGGGGTGACTCATGCATGAGACGACCAGTCTTTCAGTCGGCTCAAGGATAATTATTCCAATCTGCTCGATACGTGCTGCCAAACTATGTCACCTATCACGACGTTTCGCGGTCCCTAAATTCCACTCCGTTCAAAGTGTCGGTTGGGTTGCCTCCTGATACGGCTTGAAAATACAATGGTTCAAAGGCGGATGATGAGTAAAACATCATTGTCCAAAGACTAAAATCCCAGCCTCAGAGGGTATTACCCATTCCGGAAGATAAAATCAAGGCGGTGGCCCATAAAAGAGTCAGTGCTTGTGGCACATGCTATGCCTCGGGCCTTATTACAAACCATAATGTTCATTTTGCTTGAAAGTAAAATGCATCCTATACTAGAAAATTAAAAACGCTCGGGATGCCTCCTGAGAAGTGCCTTGTCTTTCAGTCTTCGGCCTTTGGCTTCTTTTGTATCATCATTCTTTGCCCTAGCAGTCACTGTCTTGATCTTTTCGCTGGTTCGATATTTGATGGAATCCTACCTGATGGGTTCTTCACAATTTCGGGCAGTTGAGCTAGCTGCTGATCAATCTGGCATTGATGTGTTTGCATGTCAGCCAGTTGTACCTGTAGGGAGTTCAAAACACCGGAATTTGATAGCGCACTCTGCGCCAGCTGATTATTGATCGTGTCCTACTTCTTAACAAAGTCAAATAATTGGCCAATCACGTCTGCTTGACCCGTCCCCTTGTCTTGTTCTCAGTTCGACCCTTGATATTTGCCTTGCACTGGAAAGTTCCCTTTTGCTGACTGGAACTGGTTGCTCTTGGAGTATGGGCCAGACCCCCCTCTCTTTTCAAAGGATTGCGTCGGCTTGGATGAATTGTGCAGTTGATGAGAGTTCTCAGTTGCGTCCTTGTTGCCGTAATTGAAGTCAGGTTGATCAAGCCTCTTGAAGTTCATGAAGGAGACGTTCTCAGTCCCTTCGTCCTCCGAATCAGAGTCACTATCCGCATTCGGTTGGGTGTAGATGCAGTTGTCTACCCCATGCCCTCCTTCACCGCATGTAACACATTTCATAACCTTCTCGATTTGCTTCTTTCCTTTTCCAATGGACTCCTTTAGCTGCTTCACATCAGTCGCAATCCTCTGGATCTGGGAAGTGATGGTCTCCAGAGCCTTGGACTCAAGAGAGGACCCTTCACCGACCCTTTTCGCCTGCCCTCTGTCAGATCTATCAAAATCAGTCCCGGCTCGCAGCTCGGCCATGTTCTTGATTATCCTTTCAGATTTGCTCGGCTTTTTCCCAAGGAAGTCACTTCCTGCCGCAGCATTCAGTGACACCCTTTCTTCAGGAGTCAGACCATTGTAAAAGGTGGTCACTAGGAACCCTTTCTTGTAGTTGTGGTGAGGGCAGTCCCTCAGATATTCCTGGTATCTTTCCCAGGTGTCATGGAGATTCTCATTGGGTCCTTGCATAAAGGAGGTGATCCTTTGTCTATTTCTCACCGTCTTCTCAGTCGGATAGAATTTATTGACAAAAGCGTCTGCTAGCGCCCCCCATCCTTTTAGAGATTGGTGGGGAAGTCCCAAATACCATGATAGAGCCTTATCTTCCAGAGAGAAGATGAAGCCCTTGCAGTAAATGACCTCCTGAGGGACACCTCACATCTTTATCGTATCACAAATATTCTTAAAGGCATCCAGGTGATGATAGGGATTGTCATGCTTGGAGCTCCCTCTAAAACCCTTATTTTGAATCATGGAAATTACAGATGGCTTGAGCTCGAAGTTGGTGGCATTGAAACGTGGGACGATGACCGGGCACCGGGAATTGTTAGCCTTTGTGCAGGATAACTCCCTTAGAGTCTTCTCCTCTTCTTCCGAGTCATCACTGTCACTCCCTTCCTAGCGTCGTTCCTGGTTGTTGTTTCTCCTATTCCGGCAGTGGTGATGTCTGTCACGGCGATGGTCCTCCTCGGACTGATCCATTTCTGGATCTTCCAGTTGATCATTTGAGATTTATCTGTCATTACCCTCATGAGGAGGCAAATCATGCCTATCCCTCCTTGGGCGTTCACCTTCAGACTGGAGTGGCTCAACGCGCGGAGGCATGACAGCTGGAGTAGGTGCTCAGTCGAATGGAATGTCCCTTTCTTTTGAGGTACCTGAAACGTCATGAAAAAAAACAAGTTAGAAAATTGAATTATTATTTTTGGGCAAGAAATAAAAAATAAGAAAAACAAAAAAGGAAAAAGAGTGTTGTCAAGATCAGTTCTAAGCTTGAGGCACGGGAGTGTAGTTAGTGGATTCGGGTTTGTCTACATTACCGCTTTTTCCTTGTCCCCGGCAACGGCGCCAAAAAGTTGACCGGCCTAAATCTCGCGTCCAAAAGTGGAGGCGTATTTGAGGTAGTCGAGCTTTTACATTTATAAACATGAATCCTTCTAGGCCCCTGCAACTTTGTTTACGGGGTCGAAGTAGTCATACGGGGTCGAACACAGGGACAAGGGGGTAGTGTTGAGAATCCAGAATTGACACGCTACACTCTGGAAGGTTTTAAAAGATGATAAAATTCCCAGAAGGGAATCAGGAAGGTGTCACAAATAAAACAAGAAAAACTATCTCCAACTAGAGTTACAAGAGAGATTTAAGGTTTTAGCATTTACCAATTTTTAGTGGGTTTCATGCAATAGAAATAGGAAGATAAAACTAGATCTAGAACAAGGTACAAAGGATGAGACTATGGTAAAACAAGCGGCAGCAGTAACACCCTGCACCCCTCCTCTCAGAGCAGGTACCTCTAACCCAGCACCAACACCCCTCTCGAGGTTGCTAGCCTTAAGTTAGAGTGGAATGTTACTGAAACAACTCCGTTCTAGGCACTCTCGTACTCAAGAATCGGACTAAACTCTAGAGCCACAACACGACTCTTGAAGTTGTTGCGACGGGAAAACACGGTTCGGTAGCTAAGCAAAACGCAATCCAAACATGCAAGCTAGAGTTCAGATGTAAAACATAGCAGTCATTCGTCAATAAGCACCAAGCATAGAGCAACAAGTAATTAAGTTTTTCCATTTCCATAAACATTAAAGGTCTTTAATACATTGCATAGAATTAGGAATTAAATAACAAAATTAAAACTAGGTGTCGCCCTCTTGATGTAGAAGGTCGACAGACTACAACGACTCTCCCTTCCCAATATCGGTCAGGGGCCTAGCCCGATACAGTAGTGTTGTGCGGCATGCTCTCTCAAGCGGTGCGCTATGATGGTCGACTGTATCGCTCAAGGACCCTGGCCGATACGCTCAAGTCGAGTGGCACACCCTCTCGGGCGGCACGCATGACGGGCAGAGCGTATCGGGTTCGATATTGTGTCGGGCGCAGAGCGACGTGTTCTACCGTCGGGCGCCCTTGTCACTCATCTACATCGGCCGATATCGGCCCACAGTGTCGCACGGGACAGTCCTAAGTGAACCATCCCCTCCCTCTCGGGATGAGGAAGAGCTCACCTAGTGTCGCCCGACACGAGCACTGGGGCGCGATTCTTTTTGCTCTCGCAGTTTCCTCTGAAGGTAGCTCAGGGTTCCCAACTGTCCGAACTGTCTTTTCGGCTTCCTGTGGCTGCTATTTATAGGCAGCGGTTGGGGAAATTATGGTGCTCAAAGCGCCACGTGTCCCCCTTATTCGCGGGTCGGTGGACGGCTGATATTGGATATCGCTCGACGCAAGGTGTCGGCTATCGGTCACGTGACGGGCGGTGCGCCTGCCGGTGGGTGGTTGTGTCGCCCGACAAGCTGGGTTGTCGAGGCGAGCTTTGGCTCCCTGTTGGGTAGAAGGCGTGTCGTCTGTCCATTTCTAGTCGCACGGCGTCCCTTTGTCGTGCGTCATTGTGTTGCTCCACCCTGTCAGGCAGAGGTTGTATCGGGCGTCTGGGAGGCCGAAAAGACTTGGACTTATTCGTGGGCCGGGGTCGGCCCTTATTGTACCAAAATGTACCAAAAAGAGGGAAAATACTGCAAAGAATGGAAATATTGGAGTTAGAGCATTTCTTGGCCAATTATTGTGAAAGTGCTTATAAAAGAGAGGAAAATAGCAGAAAAGGGCAGTTTTGATAACAGAAAACAAGGCAAAAACATCACAAAAATTGGTGTTATCAGAATGCGAGTTTTATAAGCACAAGGAAGTAGATCTCTTACAACTAGCCTAACTCACTCATAATCACGAAATGTTTTGTAAATGAGAGAGAGAAAGGGGCTCAAGGAGTTGCAACACACTTAACTATAGCAAGGACTTAGAATTGCATAATGCGAAAACTTGGAATGAACTCCAAGGGGTCCTATTTATAGATGGGGGTGTTCCCTTGAGTGTGGGAACACTTAAGGGAGAAATATAACCATTTTCCAAGTTGCAATGGATCTATTCTTGCTCAAAACAACTATCCAACAGTTATAATCACTTTTTCTGCATTTTTTGTATAGTACATCCGGTCGAGTTCTAATAAAGGTAACTCAACCAATCCACTAATTAAGTGACAAAGCCAATTTTCAAACTATCGGTCGAGTTTGTTTTGGGAAACTCAACCGATGAGCTAAAATCAGTTTTTCTCAGTGAGTCCGTCAGTCGAGTTTTGTGAGTGTGCAACTTGACCAATTGGTCTCGCCAGAAAATCCATCATTGGATCGGTTGAGTTTCCAACTCAACTGATAAACAACATGTGAAAATTTTTCTAAATTGACATTTGAGTGATTAAACGTTGGAATTAAGTGTCCCTTATTTTTCTCATCTTAGTTACAAGTCATAGCATCAATACAAGTGATTACAAAAATCATCTATGGTCATTTGGAGTGATTTCCCAAATTGCACAGTTGCATTGCTTTTGACTTGAACTTGAACAAGCTAGGGCTTGTGTAATTTGATCCTTTTAATGTACCTAAAGAATGTAATCAATCTTGAACAAACATATTAGATACACAAGAATGAAATGGTTAAGTCATTATCAAAATATGGACAATGTAGAACTCTCAAGTCAATAGTTTGGACAGAGTTTGGTTACCCATCATCTGGTGACTACTAGTATAAGGCAATATGTGTGCTTTTCTGTGGATGTGTACGTTTCCATACCTTATAATTGTGTAGAGATCATAATTCCTATCAATGATTTCATTAAAGAATATGTTCCTTGTTCTGGTAAAAGTTGATGTGTATATGTTCCTGCTCACCCTACATTTTATATAGGATGTGTATCTTGTCCAACTTACCCCATATTTTCTTATTATATCTTCATACCAACATGTGTTGATAAATCACTAATGTTTCTTCTTTTGTGGAATTTTCTTCCAACCCATTAGGCAAAGAGAACATTGGAATGATGACTAAGTTGATCATGACCTACACATGTGCAGTTGTTTATTCTTGGAAGATAAAGTTGAAATGATTGGAATATCCTATGCATCCAAGATTAGTGATATAGATTTTACATCATGTAGTTACCCATATCGGTGTCAACCTTATAATCTTAAAAAAACTATACAGTCATATATATTTTCTTCTATTTCTATGTTATTTGTTTTGAACATATGAAATTGAATACATTGGTTCAACTGCCATTGTAAAAAAATTATGTTGGTGATTGTTATTGGGATAATTACTTTGATTCAAATAAGTAAGGAGTGGATCCTATCTCTAGCATCACTCCTTATATTATGGTACCAGAGCCAAGGTGTCTAGTTACCTAAGTCTTTCAATTTTAACTCCCCTAATGCTCCATGTAGGATCGATGCCCTAGAAGAAACTCTCGAAATGCCACATTACCCTTATACATACCTATTTTCGTCATTTGGTTATGGAAGAAAGATATAAATATTATAAGGTATACATACTTCAGTATTTGACGATTATCGTATGGACCATAAGTTCTCATTCCCTATATTGTAGGTTGGATATTGATATAACCTTTGTGAGATTATGAGATTTGACTGCAGGATGGAGTAAGGTAGTGATGTCAACGTAGTAGGATAAGGAGATGTTAATTTGAGAAACATGTGACTTGGTACTCAAAATTAATTTTAGAACCATTTTTATTTTAATATCGTGTATTTTAGACCATAAACTTTTTTCCCTTGTTATATTATATGAAAAAATAGGATTTAAGTATTTTTATGCTTTCTCGAGCTAAGTCAAAAAATAATAATGTACAACGTTTGGGTAGGGAATACTTAGATTATTAAAATTGAAACCTCAAACCCTATTTTTGACTGTGGATTGCTAACTAGGAGGATGTAGCTTGTACTAAAGTTTTACTTGACCTACCCACTTTTTCTCCCCTTTGGTTGTGGTGAGTTGTACCTAAGGACATACTACATGCTAGGATGATGATGAGACACGATGAATTGTCCAAGTTAGTTGAATTATATAGTAGGAGATATAATCTATAAACATCAAAACACACATAGTAATCACAACAAAAGATGTATGTATGACTCTAATACCTTGTAGAGTTGTTTAGCATGACTTATTAGGTTAACCCTTTTAAGGGGTTGATAGTAGTTTTTTGGTAATGTAAGTATGGTTAGATTTTGAGGAAGGAATCCTCTTTCAGGGGTGGACCATTGTAACATACTAGAATATCATCCAAAAAAACCCAAATTAGAGGAATTAGCTGCTAATGGGCAGAACTCTTAGGATATCCCCCAAACAAGGTATATGACATACACTAGAATAGAAACACAATGGATTTAGATGATTGTAGATTGTATCTTTGACTTACATACATAGTGGGAATTGTATAATGTGTAAGATAGGAATTTGTTACTATTAACCTTAACCAGATGTTCATAAGAAAAAACGAAACATGGTAGAAACAATTACAAGGTAGTGCTTATATGTCTAATATATATAAATAACAAATAGTTGACTTTTATGTAGTAAATCTAAGCTCTAATAAGGTAAACTAGTAATACACACAACCAAACAAGTGAACTAATCAAGTATAAAATATAGTTAGGATATCCATGTAATAACATATGACATGTTAGGGAGTCATAAGTTTTGTATAATGAATAACAATGAATATTAAATGTATCCTTACCGCCAAATAATATATGTAAATCCAATATTGGGTTTATTAATGATTACAAATAATATGGAATGTTTCCATGACTACAAAAATGACAGGTAACACCTTAATGGGAATAAAAAAATATAGAGCTTGTTGGAGAATGAGGTTGTTCTTATTTTAATAATTATATAATTTAATGAATTTAAAAGTAATCAAGGATAAGTTGCATATAATAATTAAGGAAAGTAAGTCATATGAAAATTATCTAAAAAAATCAAGTTCCAAGATTTTTACTATATATGTATTTGGTAAATAAATATGGAAATAACATCTTTTACCATTAATACATAATGAATAATCTAAAAAGTGGAAATTTGAGTAAATTATAGATGACAATTAGATGTCAGTGATAAAAAAAGTGTTTGATGGTTAGATAAACCCAAAGAAAATTAATCCCACTTTATTAGAGAAAGATATTATTTAGAAGAATGTTTATGAATATAATAACATTATTATCCAATATCTTAAATAATTGTAGATTACTCCAAAAAAGGAAGTAATTGTGAAATTGGATTCTACATGCCAAAATACTTCTAGGTGTCAAATTTGAGATTAATAGGATAACCCTAGATGCCTTAATGTCACTAGGGAAAGAAAATATAATTTTAAAAGCCTATTATGGTAGATAATTAGTTGGATATAGTTGAATTTTTTGTAGTTCTATTCAACTCTCTCTCACATGGATTTCCTTAACCAAAGTGTAGATTGAGATCTTTTAGAGTCATACATTGAATTCTGATGGCTAGGAGACTATCTCTTACCTTGAGTAGCAGATTGTTTCTAGATGAGCCAATGACACAAAGATATTTTGACAATATCCTCTCGGCACAATTTTCCCTCTTTCATCTCTTATAGATTTTCTATCTATGAAGGTTTCTTCACACCCTTACATTCTTGTAGAACCCTAATCTAGAACATCTCAAAATTTATATAATGTTCTACATTTCCCTTCCCCATTCAGTTAATCAGTCACCCTCTTTGAGGTGTGAGAGTCTTATGCAGTCTATTTTTGTTCTCCTTTAGATTTTTTTGGGCCTGTAAAATATCTAGTCTACCACAAACATCTTTGATTGCTCTTATATGCATGTGACCCACATGGTTCCTATCAAAAACAAACTGTGGAGCTCCATGCACAGGGATCCAACATATGTTGCTTCAACTTCTTAAAGGTTGTAAGAGATTGACCAAAGGGTGCTTGGAGGTATGGAGACTCTTTCATTTTCCTTATTTACATTCCACCCTTTTAATCATAGGTCTCAAATGATTATTCAATTTTGAGTATAGAAGTTTATGGTTTTAGGTCTTCTTCATGTTGGGAAAAGACATGTTTGATTTATCTTTTGCAACCATATGTGTCTTGTACTATCATCTCTTCCTCATGTACTAGTTTATAGTGCTTTACATTTTTTTATCTGACCACTATCCATGTCATCTATAATTTTAGTTCTCTAGGTATTTTTTAAAACTGGTCTCCTCAGCATTGTAGGTTGCCCTCAGAGCCAATGGATTTTATTTTCAGTTTTGATTCTTTGTCTGTGACTTCTCTCGGATGACAGAAAGTCCTTAAGCAGACTACACTTTTGTTTACTTATGTGGTTCATGAGAACCATGAATGATGAAGAGTAGTGGACAAAAAGTTTTGTCTTGCCCATTCTTTAAGTCTATTTGTATCACACTAAAAAGGGATATTCTCATCCTTTTGGGAAAATGTTTCATCTGTGATGGTTGGGTGTTTATTAACAAGTAATGATCTAAAAGAAATGTAACGCCATTATGTCTAATGTGTGGTGCAAATGGAAATGTAGTCTATTCAATTGGATTTTTTATTTAGAATAATAGAAATTTTATTATCTTAAATAACACAACAAATTATAGAAATCTCTAGAAATATATATATATATATATATATATATATATATATTAGAAAAATAAAATAAAAACTATCCTTTAGTCATAGTTTCATAACCTAATCATTTCTTTTTTTTATGCCTTCCTATTCAAACAAGCACACTCATGTGGCTTCTCATTCATTGATTCTACAAACCTCGTTTTAGTTGGTCCACTTTTGTCTTTGTTCACAATTGTAAAAATAATAGTTTGAGAAGTATAATACATCATTAAATAAAATGAGTTTATATCGAATTGGTAGGAAAAGAAATAAGGATATAGTTACTTATCTCTTCAATATAATCACAATCATTTTGTTGATCATATGTGACTGCACTAGAGTGTCTATCATGAAGCACTTCTAGAAGGAACATTCACTTGGTTTATCAATTGATGACAACATGTTCCTTTTTATGAAAATTTCTTGAATATAGTTATTTGAGGAGTATACTAACAAAATATAATTTAGTTCGTTAAAACTGTAAATTCTATAAAATTAAATGACTAATACCATGTTTAAAATTGTCTTGTGAGTGGACATGAGTTTGCACCGCTTGACTCCTTCTAGAGGGATCATTTTTCACTTGTTGTCTCTCTTAGTGGTCATGTTTGCTTTCTTGAAAATCAATTTAATATTTTAGTTTGAGATCACTACAATATTTTATGAGTTTATCAAAAATTTAAATGCTAAGAAATCAAATGACTAATACCATCTTCAAAATCATCTTGTGAGTGGATACAAGTTTCTACCACTGGACCTCTTCTAGAAGGAACATTATTCACTTCAGTTCTCTCTATTGGTCCATATTTTACCTTTCTTGTATATTAGTTTAATATATTTAGTTTTAGGAGTATAAAATATGTATACTTTAGTTCACTAAAATTTAAAATGATTAAAAATAACTAATATCAAATGCAAAATTAGCTTGTGAGTGGACATTAGTTTCCACCACTCAACCCCTATAGGTGGGGAATTTTTCACTTGGACTCTATCTTGGTGGTCAACATGTTCCCCTTATTGGAAATCTATTAAAAATATTCATTTTGAGGAGTATACCAACAAAGTATATATGAGTCGATGTTATTTGCAAATGATTAGAAATCAAATGACTAAAACCATCATTGAAATTAGTTTGTTAATGGACATGTGTTTCTACCAATGAATACTATTTAGAATGAACAATGTGTTGGGAAAAACAGGCACAGACTATTGACCGGCCAAGAGGCGAGATGACCAATTCAAGAGTTGAACCAATCTACCCATATTGGCAAGCACAGATCTACATCAACCGCAGGTTCATACATGTGATTTGATGATTAACCTAGGTGGTAGTAATTCCTTGTGGCTCCAATGAATTACAAGTAGGCATGCCATAACCATCGCTTCTTGTTTATATTGCATGTTTACGTTGTGAGATATAGAATGTATATGATACATACTATATATGTGGTGATTGGATACATTATATGTATATATATGATATATATAAAATCCCTCAATCAAACATATTAAGTCTAAGATGATTTCCAATATATATATACATGAAAAACTTGTTTGACCAAGTGTAGCTTACGCCAAAGCATGGTGCGCCGTCTACCTCGTGGAAGTGTGATGGTAGTAATATAGGTGTTGCAAAAGTGGGGTACAATATTATCGTATTGGTTGTTGGGTTAGGCTTAACCGATGATTCTCAAAGTGTGTGGGCCCAGAAGCATGCATATGATTATGGAAAGGAGTTGTGCATATCATCTATCAAAGAGTTGCATATGATGCAGTCGGCATGATTGCCTACCACAATGGTTGATAATGGACGTTGGTGTAGGCCGGGTAATAGTTGAATCATTTTGGATCCTATCTCATTAGAGAATTGTTTGCTACAATTTTCCAAATTGATACATGAGGGTTGTCAATTTGAAAAAAATTATGAGAACAATAACTAATTAAAGACCTAATATTATCACCCAAATTCTAATCAAATCAAATCATATCAAATAAAAATGAGTTTTTGACTAAATTTCAAATTATTTTGTAGAATCAAATGGCAACAAACAACAATCACTTTTATCTATGATCGGTCCTTGAGAAGGAAAAATTAATTGGGAACAACTTCCACATCTGGTTCAGGACGTTTAGAATTGTTCTCACACAGGAGAAAAGGCTTTATGTCCTGAAAATGCCAGAACCAGAGGAACCACCTCAAAATTAACCAAAGATTGACAAAGATGCTTATAAAAAGCATATTGAAGATGTCATGGATGTCAAATGTCTGATTATATGCCCCATGAACTATGAATGGAAGAGGAAGCATGAGAACATGGATGTCATTGAGATGGTCACACATCTCAAGAACATGTATCAAGATCAGGCAAGATAAGAGAGATATGACTTCTCCAAGGTGTTGTTCAAGTGCAGCATGGTAGAAGGAGATCTAGTAGGTCCTCATGTACTCAAGCTCATTGGGTATGTAGAAAACCTAGCTAGACTAGGATTCCCCTTGGGCCAAGAGTTGGCCACTAACATGATTGCCAGAGTTATATAGTCGGTGTGTCCTAAACTACAACATGAATGACTTTGACAAGTCGTTGACAGAGTTGTTAGGCATGTTCAGAATAGCTGAGAAACAAATGAAGAAAGACAAGCCCAAGTCCGTGATGATGATCAACAAGACTAAGGGGAAGTCTAAAGGCAAAGCTAAGAAAGGTTCTAAATCTAGACTGAAGATCAAGTCTTCAGATCTCAAGGCAAAAGGTGGAGTAAATAAATTAAGAGGTGATTGTCACTATTGTCACCAGCCTAGATATTGGAGAAGAAATTGTCCACTCTGGTTAGAGGAACTAAAGAAGAAGAAGGATGACACTGAGGCCTCCACTTTAGGTATAAGCAACATAAGATAAATTTGATTGCTTATTCATTTTGGTATGCGATACCAATTAGAGATCTAACATACTAATGTGCGAGATCTGAAAAGAAGTAAAGGCCTTCATGGAAGGACAAAGATGTACAAGGCGGAGAAAATGTTGTGGTAGTCAAAGTCTGCATTTAAATTTATCTTAGCCCAATGGGAATGTATTAGAGTTATTAGAACTGCTATTTCATAATGCCATTAGGATAGAAACATTTTTTATGCATCTTGTATGGACAAGGATGATTATCAATAAAGAATTATTTGTGTTTCTATTTCAAAGATATGATCTTGCTTGGAATTGGCCCAAAACATCTTGTCATGTTCATGCAAAATAATCCAAAGATGAATGTTTATAATGTTTATAGCAAAAGTATTATAATTGATAACTCAAGACCAATGACTAGAATTAGTCATCTTGTACGAAAGTGCATGCCTAGAATACATATCGATGTTAATCTAGATTCTGTTGGTTATTGACCCTAAAGAAACATGCAAGTTTTATTCCCGGACCATATGACATGACTTCCTTCACTAAACCTAGTGGGAGGATAAATATTTCATTAGACCTAATGCATATAATGCATGAAAATGTTGGACGTGTAGCATGGTTATGACCTAAACCCTTTATCTGTGTGTGGTTGGATGGCTTGGTTCCTTTTATCTCAATCTGTGTAATGAGCCTCTAGCTCTCTCTTCCCAATGTAAAGTTAATGCTTTCCTACCTTTGCTCCCCTCAAATGTAAATTGACGTTTCTCTTATTCAATGTAATAAAATAGCAATAGGATAGTTTCTTTTCATACAACGATGTCGAGAGTACTTTAAATATTCACATCATATGCAATAAGTAAATGAAAAAACCAAAAAACTGATCATATCAATTATCCTAAAACATAGTAAATTGGCGTGGCTCTGATACTACTGTTGGGAAATATGGGCATAGTGTATAGCAGCGGAAATAAAATTTTTATCTATCCATATTTATATAATAGAAAGATCATATCAACTACTATGAAATAGGAAGGATGATTTTAGTGAGTTATACCTGGTCCTAGAGCAAGTCCAATGACAAAACTCACTTCTTTGCAACTGCTGACAAGTTGCTCTAGGATGGTGGCTATGCAGCTTCTGGTCTTCACCAGGAAGAACAAACAAGACAACTTCTATAGTGCTCCTGTGGTCGGGCCACAAACTATAGGTTGCATTTGTCCTCCTAGCGGCTGCCAACAGACTCCTACCTCTAGAGTAGTTCACATGGCCCAACTAGAACTCTTGGTGTTCACTAAGAACATACAGGAAGGCGTTGTTCCTCCCATTGGTGTATTAGTCACCAACTTACTCTCCCACAATGACAACTTCTTAGTTGTTCTTTCCTATTGGCTATCCCTCCCTGTTCGATGGACTTTCTTGGGCTCTTTTGGTTACCACAACCAGAGAGGACAATAGTTATCAGAGAAACTGATTCTCAGTTATCTATGTTGTGTCTTGGGAAGCCTCCAGTACCCCTACTTTTATAGGTGGGGTTTGGGCCAGGGTTTCCAGTCTGTACGTGATTGTGTGAGAGTGAAAAGGACCATAACAACTTGAACTTTCACAACCTGCGATAGCTAAACTATCATTTTGCGCACCCAGATGGTTTTTTGGTGCATGAGACTTTCATCTCACACTTCTAAATGGCCATTTGGTAGTTTCCCGATCGCACACAAATTTGGCAATTTTGATTCCAATTAATATACATATTATTTTTACTTTCATTCCAAGTGTATGCAATCAAAACTATTCAAGAAACATCCTAAACCTTTGTTGGGCCCCAACCATGCCATCTCACTCAAACGAGAAGCCAGTCTCAGTCACCCAGACGGCCGTCTGGTGAGTTGAGATGAGTCGGCCGGTTCAATCATATTGAAGCGGTCGGTTCAAGGGCATAACTAAGCCAATTCGATCCTTGATCTGCTTGACCACCCTAATGGCCATCTCACCAAATGAGACACCCGTCTGGCTACCCAAACAACTATCTCACTTAGTGAGATGGTCATTTGGCAAACTTGGTCATCCAATCGAGCAATAACTTACGTGAATTGAATACCTAAACACTTTAGTATCAATCCAATAAACATTCAAGATCAAACTCCTCTTCTAGAGGAGTTCCTATGTCTGTGACCCTATAGGTCCCATGTCATGTTGGCAGTGAATGTCCATAACTAGCTTATAGTATCACAAGCAAATAGTAGTTCCTAGTCGCACATCAGTGCTATCTGGGTGAATGGAAAGTTAAAGAACAACTTCAACCTTCAATCTATGTAAGGTGTTGTAGCGATTATATAATTCCTTTGTCTCAGATATCCAGGATGAACTTGAGGCATGGTTGGTCATCCTCTCAATATTCAATACATATTTCTTGAATAAGAGCATACTGTCTAAGATAATGTGACCTAAATATCATATATTGATTCACATGTGCATGAGCATGCGTTTCTTAGTCTCTCTTATCAAGTGGCTAGGATATCATACTCCAGTAGGAGGGAAAAATCCCATATCTATCACTCACAGTCTATCCCCATGTGTCAAAGTCACCCAATTTTCACCATTATAACAACCCATGTTTTAGGATTACATTTGATGATGTCAAATCATACCCAACGACATGTGATGAGTGTAGTGATTTGAGGTCTAAGAATCACAATCGTCACCTTCACTATGGGAGATGACTGTGCCCACAAAACCATGTGTCACTCTCAATGGGGTCTGTCTGATACATTGTTCCCTAACATGTATCTATGTGCTTGGTTTGATATTTCCATATCATGACTAATGATATTTCATCATCAACCAACTCACACTCTGATCTTATGTGTTATTGTTATCTATCAACCTTCCACAATAACAACCTATCAGGGACATAATGAGAATATGTATATGTAATCTTAACATCTGTATGATCTCATCCACAAGGTTAGTAACTTGACAACATACGTCATTGAGTAATATAATTATCTAGGCATTCACTGTGTATCCTCATTATCTCATAACTGAGTGAAACAGATGTATTGGAAGCTTGCCTTTATATATGTTATTATTAATAAAATCCTCTTAGGTAATTATGCCATGTCAATCAACATATGATTGGCTCTACGGGCATACCTTACCAACACAATGTTCACTTGCCATCTCCCTTAATGGTCAACATGATCCTCTTTGTAAGAATAAGTTGAATACATTTAGTTATAGGAGTAAATGCAAAGAATTAAAATAACTAATACCATATTCAAAATATCTTATGAGTGGTCATGGGTTATCACCATTGAACTCTTCTAGAAGGAATGTTGTTCACTTCAGTTCTTTCTCGCTGGTCATGAGCCCATTCTTGGGAACATGTAGAAGATTTTTAGTTTGAGGACTAAATTAAAACATTAGACATGAGTTCATTAAAATTGAAAATGTTACGGAATCAAAAACTTATTATAATATTCAAATTAATCTTGTAAATTGACATGAGTTTCCACCACTGGATCCCTTCTAGAAGGAATATGTTGCCTTTCATGAACATTTTATAAAAATATATAGTTTAACAAGTATTTTAAAAAATATACAATTTTTATAGGTTAAGTAATGAGATAGTTAGTTACCATCTTCAATATCATTAAACTCAAATTGTTGATCATCATGTGAGTGAACTTGAATTTATTTCATTGAACCCCTTCTAGATAAAACTTTGTCCATTAGCTTTCTCATTCTGTGATCAACATGTTCTCTTTCTTGGACATCTGTTATAAAAATTTAGTTGAAGGTATATATCACTAAAAGATAGAGAATTTGTAAAAATGTAAAAGTCTGAGTAATGAAGAAACTAGTTACCACCTATACAATCATGCATATAATTGCCCTTAACATCTTAATTATGGACTCTAGCACCCACCATTACTTCCATTTTAAAATTATCAATGCACCCTTGAATTGTTTGTTAATTGTCTGCATGCATTTTCCTATTCAACTTATTTCTTGATTGTCCTAGTGACAGTTTCATTTTGTCTTTATTTCCAATATTGTTACATCCCACCCTAACATGAACATCTACAACAAAATAAAATTAGTTAACATCATAATATATTTTTATCATATGACATGGAAAAAGATGCATTATCTGATATGTAATAGCGATTTTACAATTGCATTTTGTCTTTATTAGTTCCTTGTATTGTCACAAATGATCCACTTTCTAGTTGAGGTGGTATATAAAAATGAGATAAACTGACATGTATTTTTAGTTGGCACATCGAGTACAGTAAAAATTAAAAATGAAAGTATCTAGATTTACTATTACCATAAAGATATTTTGAAGGCTCAATGAAATCAGGATGGAACATGATCCTATTCTGTATGACTCCAATTATGGTCTTCCCTTTCAGGAGGTATGGTATTGCATTAGTAAAAAAATGATAAAAATGTGTACCACAATAGTGCATGATTTTGTAATAATATTAAAAAACAAAGATAGATAGGTAAATATGAATTCTTTTACCAAGGAGGATATCCATGTTCTTTTATATGTCACTTCTTGGATGTCACACTCATCCAATCCATTAGTGATGTATTTGTACCAATGTCTAGCATACAATAGTCATCTCTCCCATCTATCATAAGTTCCATTATAATGCAATCATTTTTATAAGTCTACTTAGGCACACAATCAACATAAATACCATATGTATCATAAGAAAACCATGGGCACGTGACACTCCAATTTCCATCTTCGGGATCTAATGAGTAGAATACTTGCATTTCTTATTCATGAAAGATGCACAACTCGTCCTCAAAACCTTCATTAGTTTATCAAACAAGGTCAAATTAAATCCATCAACATTCATCATGATGCCCCAGTTCAATATCATATAACAATCATGCAATAAGGTGTATGGATCTGCCAATGGAAAATGTACTTCCTAAATATACATACCAACATTGTAATATAAATCATCACATGGACATATTGTTGTTACTCCACTATTTTGTGTAACTTTTGTACACTCAATATTTTTTGTTCAAATTTATAGCCATAGATGAGAAATTATTTATATCTAGTGCTTTCATGGATGGTTGTTGAGATGAACACTTGTATTTATCTGGTAAATCAGGATGCTTATCTAACTTTCTGGCCTATTGAAATAAAAAACTATAAAACATGTCACTACACAGACATCCATGTATAAATTTACTTACATAAATTCATGTTTATGCTTAAATTACACCAACATGACAACTGAAACAAATGCTTGTCTAACTTTCAAATTGGATGAAATTATTTTTTTTATAAAATGTCACTACATAGACATCCACATATGCATTTACTTAGATAGATAATGTTTATTCTTAAGTTGCACTTACATAACCATTGAACTAACTAACCAAGTTTTAATGTTGATCTAGTTGAACTTCATCACCACTCCAAGAAGGATGAAAATGACACAATATATCTTCATGGTTCCTGCAATTGGTAATAGTTCTTTTTTGTAGGAATACTTAAATAAAAAATAAATTATAAGAAAAATAGTTATCAATTTAAGGTATGATGATATCTTGATTGCAAAATAAACTATTTTTCTTGTTGGACCTCATAAATAGAAACAAAAATAAAACTCCAGGTTCCAATTGGTCAATCCCAGTAAACAACACATCTGTATAATAAAAAATTTACATCACTCATTTACAGGGTACAAAAGGTAGAAACTTCATCTGTAAGAAAGCTTCAGAATCAAACCATTAGGTATGAAATTTTTCCTTACATGTTTTTCTAGATGAAAAGATATTTCTCAATGGGGTACTTCCATTTAATTGAACATGGCATACAATTTTGAGTTTGTTGCAAGGTAAACAACAAAATGAATTGTGATATAATAGAATGTTGGAGGGGAAAATTTGAGCTTGCACATAGTAACATAATTTGATATTTTAAGACTTTCTATGTCCTTGAAATCAATGATTGTTGCACATAATAGTTTGTAATACAAAGAAAAATCAATCAAAGCTCTTTAACTAGTTTTCTAACATATTGTCTAATTTTTAGTGGAAGAAATTGTGGCATCAAAGCATGTTGATCATGAGATTTCACTCAGTTGATATTTTTTTTCTTCTGCTTGAACCACATTGGAGAGATTGAAGAGAAATCATATGGAAGCTTAAGATCTTATATAATTGTTAGGAACAATTCCTTCTCCTAATCAGTCATACTATATGACGTTGGACTAAGATAACATTTTTTAATGACACTATAATTTTGATACCTTAAAGATTTTATAAATTTTTGGCAACCTTTAAGTTCAATCGAGCATTGAGTTTGTATTTTATTTTTCCATTATTACATGAAAACTGTAACATTATAGGATTTGAGGCCTCAGATAAAATGACTCTTAAAAAGGAATGTTTGGACTAGCCATATCACCAAGGTGCACCTCCTTTTCAGGGAGCCCATCACTAAAGAACTCTTTATTTAAGCATGCTCAGCCGAGAGTAGTGCTAGGATTGGTGACCAATCAGGGAGTTGATCCTCACTTGCGCGTGAGTGAGGACAAAGTGCACAGTTAAGGATAGTGGTGCTCTACGGGGCCAGTCATCATTCCTAAAACCTTACTAGAGCCTAGGGTAGTGGGCTCAGTCTTTACATATGGTATTATAGCCATGACCCTTCTAGTAGTTGGGGCCCACATGGGCCTCTGGCATGCCAGACTTTGAGCCATGTGGTCTAGGCATGTTGGAAAGGGCTATTTGTGGTGATGGAGCCACCCCTCTCTGGTAGCCATGTTCGAGAGCTGGATGTACATGGGCCATTTGGGTCTACACTAAAACGGGGATACATTATGAGGGCATATAGTTGAGCCTTGACGAGGACATCAAGAGTCCAAGAGGGGAGATTGTAACATCACAGGATTTGAGGCCTCGGTAAAAATGACTCTTAAAAGGGAATGATTGGACTACCCATATCACCAAGGTTCACCTCCTTTTCAGGGATCCCATCACTAAAGAATTCTATGTTTAAGCGTGCTCACCCCAAAGTAGTACTAGGATGGGTGACCATTTGGGAAGTTGAACCTGACATGTGTGTGAGTGAGGAAAAAGTGCGTAGTTAAGTCTAGTGATGGTCTACGGGTCCATTTTTCACTAATATTTTCTTCAATATTCACAAAACCTTATTAGATCCTTGGGCAGTGGACGTGGTCATTACATATGGCATTAGAGACATTAACCCTCCAGTAGGTGTGGCCCACATGGGCCTGTGGCATGCCAGTCTTTGAGCCATGGGGTCCATGCATTTTGGAAAGGGCTATCTGTGGTAATGGAGCCATCCCCTCACTGGTAGCGGTGTTCGGGAGCTGGGTGTTCATGGGCCATTTGGATCTACATTGAAATGGGGATACATTATGAGGCCATATTGTTAAGCTTTGATACGGTCATCAAGAGTCTAAAGGGGGAGATTTTAACATCACAGGATTTGAGGCCTCAACAAAAATGACTCTTAAAAAGGAATGATTGGAATACCCGTATCACCAAGGTGCGCCTCCTTTTCAGGGAACCCATCACTAAAGAACTCTATGGTTAAGTATACTAACCCAAAGTAATACTAGGATGGGTGACCAGTCGGGAAGTTGAGCCTGACTTGTGTGTGAGTGAGGTCAAAGTGCACAGTTAAGGATAGTGGTGGTCTATGGGGCCCATTTTCACTAACATTTTTTTCTATATTCACAACATCAACACTATGATGAACTATCAATATATTCCAATATGTCAGCTCAAGAAATAGGTTATTTTTGTTCCAATATGTATTTTTCCAGTAATTTTCTTTGTGCCTCACCCAATATGTCCCTACAATAGATAACATTGACATACTTGTTCCATATTTCTTCAACATTCTCACAAAAAAGTGGTTGTGAAGGAATTAATACATCTATGATACCATCAAATTGTTGTTCATCATAGTGTCAAGGATGATCCACATGAGAAAATCTATTATTCTTTGTATACATATGTATATGGATATATTTAAGATAAATTGAACCAATATCAATGTGACAATCAGAACATATATATTTACCTTCCTTTTTTTACCAAACAACAAGCCATATACATGAAAATCATTTATCATTGCCAACAAGATTTCTATCATTTTAAATGTATTTCCTCTATCAACATCATATGTATCGACACATTATCTCCATAAGATTTTTACCAATCTATTAATGGCTCTAAGTATAGGTCTATATTGTTTTGGAGACCTTAGACACCTAAATAAGAATATGGATAATGACATAGAATTATTTAATAATCAACTGAGTCGGTAGATTGTCACAAATGATAATAACATGCCAAATGCTTGTATTGAAATTATATGCCATGCTAAAAGGATTGAATCCATCAAAATATAATGATAGGATTAAAATACTTATGATTTTTGCTCAATTCATGGTGCTTTCTATCAATATCTGTCCAATATTCAACATCTAGGTGGCTCGTCATTCCCTTAGAGTATCTTGGACTAGCATGGTGACATTTCACTCACCAAGATTTTTTCTTGAGTTATAGAATATCTTCAACCTATGTATAATAGAAAGATAACGACAAGCTCTAGTTGGTATCCTCAAAATTTTTATGCGTGGCCAATAGGATACTTCCATATAGAAGTTTTACACCGTGAACACTCATCTAGATTGGCATTTTCACCTCTATATAGAATGCAATCATTCAATCATGAATGCATGACTTCTTTTGTCAAACCTAAAACATTCATCATCTTGTTAGTTTCATTAATGTTTTATGCAAATTGCTACTTTCTGATAATACCAAATGGAGTTATTTAAGAAGCTCAATCACAAATATATTGGTCCAATGATTGCCACATTTAATGTTAAAGAGGTATAAAATAAATGCATGTCTTGATATTTCACATATGTTGTATATTAGTTGACCACTTCCTTTTAAACAATTGTTAAATTGTTTGTGTTCATCCTGACGTTGATGTGTTGTGAGATTGTCAAGATTATCATTTAAATCACAATTTTGAGTGTGTAATACTACACCATTAATCATCACACTCATATTATCAGAAACATAATGCATTGAACTTGTATCAATTTTGTATCAAATTTATATGGATTGGCATGATATGTCCATTTGGTATATAAAGGAAAAATTCATAATTTATTATATGTTCTTTTGTCATCGGTATATCACAATTAAGCCTATTTTCACACTTACCACATGGGCAATGCAATTTCATCAAATTTAAATTATATGATGAAACCTACAAAGTAAACCATCCTTTTGTCAGAACAATTGTCTTAATGGCATTCAAACTTTGACTTTGATTTGTACATCCCACTTTTAGTTGTCCTGTAACTAAAATAGAGAAAAACATACATCAATTTTGAACTACTAGATCATCAGATATGAATAGGAATAGAAAGACATAAAATTAGAGTGTAATGTGTTCCTATGATATGTGGCAACCCACTCTACTCCCTAAGGTGATGAAATAGGAGAACACTTAGGAGGCGGTGCTGGCGGGGATGTAAACTATAGGATGCACCATCTCACTAGAAGACCCCCTCCTCATTTTTATAAAATACTAGATCCAAGGAGAGTGGCTTCTAAAATCCATATATCAAAGGAGCTAAAATGATGGATATACATGTTCACTCTCCCATCCTATAATAGTCAATCGCTAAAACTGAATGAAATGGAATTGAGAAATGGCACTATCATCTAATCCAAATCCATCTCAAGTGGAAGATGTATGCAATGGGTACACAATCCAATGTTGCATATCTACCTTCAAAATCTCTACAATATTAAAGAAAAAATCAGGAATGTGTCAAGAGGTAATGGCTAATTCATAATAAATTCTTAATATCTACAAAATCTAGATACAACGATGAGAAATGGTCCTTTGTTCATAGATGAAAAACCACTCATCATCCAAAGATGACCGAGAGGAGAGTTGATAGAGAAAGTAAAAGTAGTCAAGATTCTAATCTAGATAAATATTTGTGAATTACCTCTTGATCTGAGGGATGATGACCTCTTTAGTCTGATTGGGTGCATATATTGATAAGCATTTATTTACTGATAGACTTACTCAACAATTCAAGCATTTGAATCTTGCAAGATTAAACACACTCATGAATATTCATTCAATATTCCCTACCGGCATATTTGTTTCCTATCGATAATGAAGTAGAACACACACACACTATGGAGTATGATGGTACCCAAGCAGATGCTTTGTATGTGGCTCCATTGGTCATGATGACTCAGGATGTGAAAGGACTATCAAAAATCACCTAAACAAGTAAGAATTCCAATGGATAGTTAACCATGAAGTTAAGAAGGAACATCAAGGTGAAAGTAAAGAAAAGGAAGCATATTTTAGTCCTTTCTGGAAAATCTAGAGATATCTCTATTTTTTAGATGATTGAGAACAATACCATTATCACTTTAGAAGTTAAATCATCTCCAACTCATATATTAGAATAGTTGATATCTTCGGAGAATATTGCTAAATGGAATGTAAGTTGTAACAAGGATGAATTATAATTTAAATATAATAGATGATCTAAAAAGGAAAGTTGCATACTTCCTATAATGCATTCTAAAAGTAACAATGTAGTTTATAATACTGGTATAATACTATCTTCTAACAAGTATTCCAAACATTTTTTGCAACTAAGCCTGAATTGGGGTTGAGTAGCCTAGGTGATCAAGCCAATGGTTGACCAGCCTTCCATCATTTCATTGAATTTAAGAGGCATTAATAAGACTTGGAAGCAAATAACATTTCAAGACATTATAAAAAAATTGAAATTGAATTATTTACATATTTTAGTCAAAAGTGAGGAAGAAGAAAATAAGAAAGACAATGAATAGGATCTAACCTTTTTTGAACTAGATCTCAAATCATACTAAACATTTTCTTGGTAGAGTCATTATTTTTAAGCTAAGCCCTCTGGTTGATGTTAACAAGATTATTGAATGCAATCGGTTTATTCATCTTCATATTTCCACCCCAACAAGCAAATTTTCCTCTAACAAATAGTCTATGAACATAAACAAGATTCTAACAGATTCAATGTTTAGAAGTATCTCAAGAGTGACAACTCCAGTATATCAGATTATTGGCTCATTTGTGGAAACTTCAATGCAATCAAGTATGCTTCTGACAAATATGGTAAGAATAAACATATGACTTCTTCTATGTTTGATTTTAATGCTTATATTGCTTCCAACAACATTTTGGAGCTTGATCATAGAGGTACAAAGTTTACTTGGGATAACACAAAACAAGGATAAAAACTAGTTATGTTAGAGTAGACATGCTCTTTTGAAATATTGATTTTTCTCAATCAGTTTCATAAAATTTGGGGTGACATAGTGATCATTGATTCATCACCATTTATCTTAATGACATTATTGAAAGGAAAACAACTAATTTTCCTTTTATTAATGCTTGGGTGGGCATGCCTGACTTTTTTGAAACAATATGTGGCCTCTGTAGAACAAGATTTGAAGTTTGAGATCCTTGGTAGTTTCATGTATGTGGCATGTGAAAAGATGAAGAATGTCATATGTGCTCTCTGGAGATGAAATCAGAATTTTTTTGTGATTTGACTTATGAAAATAAACTTATTGAAGTTGAAGCATGTCAACTTCAAGATGAATATATATATATATATTGATGATTATGCTCTGAATGAAAACACTACTATGAAGAAGAAAGATGCTATGGAGGTGTACAATGCAGAGGGGTGTATTTTAAAGAAAAAATCAAGAATTCAATGGCTAAATTAGGCAGACAGAATTCATAAGCTCTTTTAATGTTCACTCAAAGTAAGAAGAGTCGAAAATTCTACCAGATGCATGAAGATTAATGGTATTCTAAATCATAACTCAAATGATATTCAAAGTTACATCACTAGTTATGATAATGAGAATTTTAGGGAAAAAATAAGTACAATAAGCACCTAGGAAGTAAATTCATCTCCCTGAACTCTATGTCTCTCAAATTCATTTCATCTGTCAATTGGTTACCAAACAAGATATAGAGAAAGTTGTTAATTTTTAATGGTGACAAATCCCATGTCCCAGACACTTTTAACTATTGTTGCTTTAAATCCTCTTGGAAAATTATTAAGGAGTATGCGACTAAAGAAATTCAAAATATCATTTGAAGTGGAAATCTTCTTAAAGAAGCCAATTACACCTTCATTACTCTTATTCCTAAATCCAAAGATTTTATTGATATCAAGGATTGGCGACCCATTGGACTATGCAACGTTCTCTATAAAATTATCACTAAAGTTCTTGCTAACAGACTCCAATAGATCTTCCCTTATTCCACTAATGAAGCTAAATGTGATTTAATGAAAGGAAGATTGATCTATAATGCTATACTATTGGTATATGTTATACAGAATACTATTATGAAAAATTCTTATCCTAAAATGTGCATAGAAATGGATATAATGAAGGGTTATGACCACATTGATTGGAATTATCTCAAAAGTATTATGTATGCTATTATATTTCCTCTATTTTAGATATCCAAGATTGACAATATCTTTAATACTATTATCCATCAATTTATGATTAGTGGCTCACCATCTGAAATATTCTTTGCCTCTAGAGGCATTTGTCAAGGAGATCATTTAGCTCCCTGCCTCTTTTTCCAGTCTATAGAAGGACTGTCTACAATTATACATAATTTTTATAGGGTTAAATCTCATTAATATTATTCAAGCTAATAATGAGTTGTCTATCTATCTCATAATTCTACAAATGGTGTTGTCTTTTTTATGTTAATTCTAAGAATGCTTCTAACTTGGCTAACACCATTACTAGATTTTATAAGATGTATGGCATGGTCATTAGATATGTCCCTATTATTTTCTGATTAGTATATTGACATTCATTTGATGGAGGAAATATTAAATGTTAAATATGGTACTCTACTTGTGATTTACCTGGTCCTCCCTCTTTTCCATAGAAGAATCACTAAAATCTTTGCTTTCCCATTCTGGATACAATCATCATTAGACTTGATAGTATTTAGACATCTTTCTTTTTTATGAAGAGTAGAGCTTATTAACTCCACTCTCTCTTTGTTTTACATGTATTGGGAAGCACCCTTTCCACTTTCTATTATTTCACTGAGGAAATTGAAAAGATATGTCGTGATTTATTATGGGGAGATCAAGATTTGAACAAGAATACTCACATGATTATAGAAATATATTTGTTTGCCCAAGTTGAAGGTGGAATTGAAATTAGAATAGCTCAGGATGTAGTTAAAGCTTACCTCATTCAAAATATATACAATATATATACAATGAAGGATGAACTTTGGATGAAATGAGTTCATGGAAGATACCTCAATGGTGTCACATATGAAGGTCAAAATTGCTACGCATTCTTCATGGCCATGGAAGAAACTTATCTACAACAGAAAGATGATTATTGATAGTCTTTGCTACTCTACTACAATTGGGAAAGTATTTCACTTTGGAGGGATCCTTGGATAAAAGGAAGAAGATACCTCAAAGAGATAGTTGATTCAAATGATAATATGAAGTTTGGCAAAGATAAATTAGTAAAAGTTGATTCTTACTGAAATATGGGACACATATTACCTTAAATCAAGATATTAAAACTTTTATTACATATATGGTATACACCAACATCGCCCTATTACCTAAAGGAATGACAATTTTTTATAAGAATCCTAAAATTTAGGGAATTTTGGGACATGGTTGACACAAAAGTTAGTGAATTGATTGGGCTAGTTGGTTGTGGAGAATAGACTCCCTTCTAAAGGTGTCAATTTGGGATGAAGTATCTTCCTGATAAACCACTCACCCATGATAAATTGCATAATAAAGGCTTCTAATGTCCTTTGATTTGTGGTGTCTGTATATGCAACTCTAAAAGTTCACACCATTTGATGTTGTAATGTCATTATGCAAAGGAACATGTGGATATAACGTGAATCTAAACAAAATCCCTTCTCATTTGGATGATATATATTCACTATTTCAAAAATAATGGCGCCAAATGCATGATTATACTTGCGTTTCAGACCATGAAAATGGATAGGAACTATTATATTTTTAAGGAAAACCCAACAAAATACAAGATAGTTGGAATATATGAAATAATGATATAGGTACATTGTTATAGTTTTTAGTTTCTTCTATTCCCCTTCCATGCATATTCCATCTTTTACATATCCTTTTCTCCTTGCAATAAGAATGAAGCACTAATCTTTAAGGATAAAAAAAGACATAAAAAACTAGCATTTGAAATAATATTATGATGAATTAGTCAAGCATAAAATTCTAGAATTTTGCATGATCAAACTAACCTACCTTATGTGAGAGTTTTGTTGATTTAGTAATTTTGATTGATGATCTATATTGGAAGTGGAAAGCTTTGAGGGTATTCCCCATGATTTTACTCATGATTGAAATAGATCTAAAATAAGTGGTCATCGTATTTATTTCATGTCTTGGTAATAATCTTTATAACTTGATTATAGTTGGTAACCTTATATGAAACAGTGTGTATTCTCTTTATACAAATAACTAAGCATGTTCTACCTTATACCAATAAAGTGTTGATTTTTTTAGTATAAAAGATAAACTTAACATATATTTGTCTCAACAAGTTAGAAATAAGGATCATAAAGATGTAAAAACGCATGCTTAATATGTAAACAAATGCTTAAACTATCATCATTGTGTGATTTTATTTGTATGCATAAATGTTTTCTTAATTTCCAACTTACCCCAACCAAGTAGCTGATAGCTCAGAACTATCATTTAAAATACAATGTTTCTAGTGGACATGGCCTAATCTTTATGTCTTAGATATCATAATATAAACAATACATGTGGTACAGGGTAGAGTCAATGAGGCTTCAAAAATTCTCTTAGAGTAGCATTATGCACAATATTGATTCCAACAATAATTGGATAAAAAATACATGTATCAGAAGGATGATGACATGGCTCAATTGTAAAGAAAAAGTCATTAATATCTACACCAACAAGACCAAATTCCAATTCTTACTATATACGAGATCAAAGTGTCTCAAAGACAAATTATAGTTCCTATATGGAATAGAGTTCAATAGTGATTTGTTGGCAGTGTGGCATAGAGTTGAGAAGTAATTTGTTGGTATTATAGTGAAATTTAAGGAAGCCAAAGAGGAACGGAAATCCTTGTGCTAGATTTGATTGTTTGGGAATTTTGATTGGAGGGAGAGAGAAGGTGTCTTTCTTCCACTAGACTAGAGTGATTGGTAACACTTCTACTTCATCTGAGAGGTCGACAAGAGAGTCATTCTTACATCAAGATAGAACAAAAATAACATTCAAAATGTGGGGAAGCTTGTTGTTTGGATCGTTACAACTTCTAGGATTGAGAACACACAATATTTGCACTATCTAGATAGGACTGGTGGGAAACATAACTGAAAGAGAGGGGGAGAACACACCATCTTTGCACTATCTAGATAGGACTGGTGGGAAACATAACTAAAGAGAGGGGGGACCAACCTCTCTTAGTGGTTGGATTTGTTGTTGGTTAGGGAGAGTTATCATTGATTTAGTGTTGACAACTCTGTGGAGATTCATACCATTGGGAATACAACACCTGGGAACATCAGATGCAAGCTAGTGATGGGGAGCACTACCATAGGTTGGACTATTTGTGTGTTGTGACCAAAAGAGTTTCTTTTGGTACATTATCAACATAATAATTTGGAAAGTGGATGAATAGATAGAATGTAGCATAATAATGATTTAGGTTCGAAATAAACATGTTTGGGGAAATTAGATAATCTTGTTTTGCAGGAAATAAAATGGTTTGTAGACAAATATATGTTAACTTTAGTCTCTTTGCAAAGATGCCTGATACTTTACTAGATTGGTGGATAATGCAAACAATGGTAGTCCAATCAACCATTCACTATAGATGCTCAAGTTTAGAGTTACTAAATGGAATTATATTGAGATAATGAATAAGTGATTATAAGACTCATATAAATAGGAGTGTAGACAAGGTAGCACCCCAATACTCACCACTATGGAATTAACACAAGATCAATACATGTATACTCTAACACTCCCCGTCAAGCTATATCATGGTTGAAACAATTTTCAACTTGTTGAGGCATACTAAAAATAAAAACATACATGATAAAAAATCCCATATAGTTTGTTCTCCCTTGAATCTCCTAATTTAAATACTCAAACACTCCCTTTGAGAAGATAGAAAAAGATAAGTAGTAAGCAAGTCGTATCAACCCTATAGTAGATAGTGTAAAGGTAGTAGTAGATAACACAATTCACTTTGAACCACATAGTAGTAAAGAAGGTATCAAGAAGAAAAGTATGCCAAGGTAGACATCAAAAGTGCTCCCAACAAACTAAAATAGCATTTGGAGCAGTACATTGCAACACATATTGACAATTGTGTTCATCTCAGTCACTAATTTTGTAGTCAGTGTGGTGTTGAGTTATAGTTCCCAAATAGTGTTGGTTCATAAACATGAAGTAATGTAATCTTATAAGCACTCAATGTAATGAACCAACATGCAGATAAAGCATAAAACATCCAAAGTGTGCTGGAACCCAACAACACAGAATTGGCTAGTACAACAAACAAGTAGTAGAGAAGTAGAGATAACATATCCAATATGTAGCAAACAAACTTCAATATCTATAGATGCAGAAAATAATCTCTATATACCAAGATCTTCAAGAATCATATAGAAAATTGACCTTAAGATTCGAATAAAAAAGATAGGAGTCCACAAGATCTCCAAAAAGTAAACATATTAACAATAAAGATCCACAAACATACTTTGAGCAGTAGAAATAATCTCATATATAGAAGCATAAATGTTGTCCCTCTTTTCATCTCATATCTTCTCTATTTCTCCTAGTCTCATCGATGAAATAATAATGGTGATTGGGATGGATAATGACAAAGAAACATCTTTGTAAAATTCTAATGATATCATTTTTGGAAGTTTGTGGGGAAAACCTCCCAATTAGGGAATTATATTGCCCTCAACATGAAGGATTCAAAGGGGAGGCCACCCTTCACGAGATTAGAGGTAGAGCTCCTAAAAGATAGGTGTACAACTATTTCAGGTAAAAGATCAACCATGAATCTTTCATTTGGAAGAAACATTTCTTAGTTAGAACCCAAGACTTCATCACATAAGAATGGATCAAGACAACAACTAAATTACAAGTGGTCATATCTCTTTTAAGTCCACTTCCAACAACACCAAAAAACATAAATGACAATATACAATTGATAGGACAAAACACTTCATTTCATCATTTGATTTTTTTACTCATTTGTCCGGGCCTCCTATTCCAGCACAACAAAAGGAAGAATTAGGAAATCTAATAAATTCACTCTAAACAATTTTAGAGATGAAATTAGGGATATAAACCAACATGCATAAAATAAAATAGTTTTGTTTCCTCTTTAGTGATGCGATGATTTTGAGTCACATTTATAGACTTGTTTGATATGTATTTTATGCATTTATTAGTCATTTTCATGGTTAATGTTGCATAATTCATTCATTTTGGTCTATGCTACTTCTTTATGTCAAATTCCCTTTATTTAAGCATTTTCAGTATTAATTATCAAAACAATACATTTTCTGCGTATTTATGTGGTTTCGTGTGTTAATTTCAGGAAAAACAAGTATCTGCTACCGTCGATACCATCGACCGGACCACAGGTTGCCAGCCACACAGACCAAAAGAAAGTCGATACTATCGACAAGGATGTCGATGGTATCGAGATACCATCAGGTTGCTGGCGAGAAGTGTGTCGATACTATCGACCAAAAAGTTGATAGTATCGACGGGAGGAGCTACAGCGACACATAAAGACAAAACCATCTCTACAGGTTCGTCGATACCATCGACCCGCGTCGATGGTATCGAGATGACATCAGGCGCAAAGACAAAAGAAAAGAAGGACTTCCGATATCGCACTAGGTCGATACCATCGACCCGCGTCGATGGTATCGACACCGTCAGATATGAGTTTGTTTCAGATTAATCTTAATCGTACGACTGTGATTAATTGGCGACCTAATTTGGGAAATATACCTAATGACGGCGCCCAAGAGAGGACATTACGTCATTAGCCGCTACACACATCCCGGAGAGAAAAGGAGAGAAGAATGGAGCACGAGAGCACGCCTCAGCCGATCCGGACGCTGAAGAAGATGATTTCCACCACTGAAAGGCGGGAGAACGCGTATTCCACGCCAAGGATCGCTTGGATCTTCTCCGTTCAGGGGTTTCACCACTCAATCACGTTTTTCTTCATGTTTCCCTTTTTCTACTCTACTTTGTAATTTGAGATGAACATGCGGGGCTAATCCCCTTTGTCTTTAGGATCGGGAGTAGCCCGGGAATTCATTGTATGACAATTTTATCATAGTAATTCATCTTTTATCCCTTAAATCCGTGGTATAATTTCGTTTTCTCCAATATATTGTTATGCTTGATCACCATAATCATAATCTAATGCCCTTAATTGCTTTGAAAGAAGAATTAATGGTTGAAAAGAGACGAAATTTACATTAATTGACAAATCCCTTGAACAAGGAGGTGTAATATTAATGGTGGATACCGAGAGGTCGTTTTTAATGCACCTGGTTTAGGGTATAGGTTACTATGACAGTGGAACCGACCTAGACGTAGGTAGTGAATTGTACCATGACAGTGGGCAATTCTGATTTCAGGCCACTACCCGTTAGAGAGATAAAATTGAGTGACTAAATAGAATTTAATACAATGAAAACCCACGGTGAAACTGCAATCCTAAAGATCTCCTTTTTAATTGATTAAACCAACATTTAATCGATGCTTGTTTCATTTTATTTTTATTTTCTTTTAATTTTAACATCAACTCTCAACTATTTAATTGGCTTAGCTGATCACGATTAGTTAGTAGGAGTCTCCAACGATTTCACGTATCCCTGAGTTCGACTCGGGCCTCACAAGGCCTATATTACTCCGATGCATTCACTTGCATTTCTGCACATGATAAATCCGCGTCACTTAGACATTGAATCCATTACTGAGTTGCAATTTCTTCTCACAAAGAAGATACCAACATGTTCATTAGCTTTGTCTCTTTCAATACGCTTACAAAGGGGTGTGAATTGTGTGGGAGTGGGCATTAACTTTGTAATCATCTTATTGGACACTTGACTATTTGTTGCTGTGAAAATGTGTTGGGTAAATTATTTGGGTATTTGAGGGATAGATAGAATTGGATGGAGTTCTGCTTCTCGAATGTCAAAATGATCCCATTTCATGTCATCTCCTCAAATCCATTTACCTTCATGAATTTTTAGTATAAAGATGAGGCAAGTGACATTTTTATTCTTCTTAACTAAATCTTCCACATTCATCAATAAAGTTTCCCATGGTGGTTGTAACCATGCACCCTCAGTAAACTTAGATTTTGTGAACATGTGATATGTGGGTAATCTTCCTTGAATGCTTGGATTCGTAGGAATACCTCCTCTGTTATATTTTTAAACATATTGATATGTTCTTTTATTATTATTTGATATGAATTGACTGAATTCCTTAATTTCCATAACCCTACCATGAACCAAGTTGGTCAAGTCTTAAATTTTTCATTCTTTTAATGTTAGTAGAGATTAACTTGTTGATATTGTTATGGTTGGTCAGGTAAAATTAGTTTCGAGTCCGATTTTATCCCATACTTTCCACACTACCTTACACACATATAAGATGTGCAACAATGGTTCATCCACATTGATACACTTGGAACATAGGGAGTCTTTTGTGAGTCATCTATGCATTCTAGTAGGTTTTCTTGTAAGCTTGTCATGTATATATATCCATTAGGAATTTTTTACTCATGAGGTATTTTTAGAGTCCACATTGTTGTTCATCTCCCATCAGTCTTCTTTGAATAACTATTTCTCAAGTATTCATAGTGATCTACTTGAGAACTTCCCATTGGGATCATCATTGTACAGTTGTAAATCATTGCCCACCTTAGGTGATGGTGTCATCATGGATAAAATTTCTTTACAAGAATCTCTATTAAACCACTAAGAGATGAAGTTTCTATCCCATTCTCCTTGTAAGTCTATTTTGGTGCCTACCTGGAGATTTCTAATGTCTCGCATGATGGTTTTTTATTGAAGTACTTGAGGTTTCGACTTACCTTGAACCCACCTACCTTCCTATATGTTGGTTGACTTTCTGCCTAAGATTACTTTCAGCATGTTTGTCATTAGCCTTTCCTTATTTTTTCTATGAATTTCCACATTCTCAAACATGTAGCTATCCCATCATTCTTGCATTTTTTGTATTTATGTTTCATGACCTTGCACCACAATTTAGTTTTTTTAGTGATTCACTCCCAGTAGGATTTCATGAGTAGAGCTTCATTTTGATACCTTGCCATTTTTATTTTAATACCTCCATCTTTCATTTCAGCAACTACCTTCTTTCAAGAATCTAGGCTCAAACCCCTCTATGTATTGTTACCTCTCCACATAATAGTTAAATCACCTGGTCAATTTTGTCATAGATACCAATGGGTAGATTATAGGATTGCATTGTGTAGATCGTGAAAGAGTATGAAAAAATTGAATCAGGTTCTTCCGTCTACCAAGGAAGTAAAAACTTACTGGTCTAATAGGAGACTTTATTTTAAATTTCCTTGATAAAATCAAGGTAAATTTCTTTGTTGGATTGTGTCTGTAAAATCAGTATCCCCAAGTACCTTCTTAGGTTTTGAGTCTTCTGGTTGTTTTTTTTCTCTATAGATTTCTCTACTAATTGTTGATTCAATGTTCTTTGAGAAGAAAATAGTTGATTTGTCTTTTGATAATGTCTGCCCTGAGACTGCTTCAAATCTTTTGCAACAATTCCTCATGATCGATGCATATTGAGGGGTACCTTCACCAAATACAATGATATCATCCTCAAAAACATAAATGATATATCAGACGTCCATTCCTTTATAATTTACTATGATTCCATCATCCTTCTTATTAGTCAATGGTAATGGCTTGACTGAATATCTTGTGACACATGATGAAGATATATAGAGATAGAGGGTCCCCTTATCGAACACCTCAGTTTGCTTTATACTATTAAGCTATGTCACCATTCCAAGAGATGGTAATGTCACAAGATGTGATAATATTCATGATTAGGGCTATGAGTTTTGAAGTTATTGTAGTTCTTTGAAGAGTGTCCTAAATAAAGGGCCAACTTGTGATGTCTTATGCCTCAGAAAGGTCAAGTTTCAAGTCTCTAGTTGTAGTTTTTCTTGCTTTGAATCCCATGGACTGTATGGTTTATAGAACAAGGATAGGGTTATCAGTGATCTTTCTCACTGGGATGAAGCCACCTTGGACTGGTGATATCCAATCTAGAAAGAATGGTTTAATTCTTTCTACTAGAATCTTTGATATTAGCTTCGAGGTGGCATTGTTCAATTCTATCGATCGCAGCTGGTTACATGTATCTAGAGTGTTGTTCCTAGCTATAAGGATTAGAGTGTGATTTTCTATACTTTCATTGATCAATGTAATGCATAGAATTTGGAAATTGTTACCAATAAATATTTTTTGACACGGTCCCAGTTTGTTTGAAGAAATCCCGAGTCGATTTCATCGATCCCCAGAGTTTTGATTGGGTTCATATTCATTAGGAATTGATATACTTCCTCGGTAGTTGGCGTGCATCCATGATGACTTGATTCATGGTTTTTGAACTATAGGAAGTGTCCTGGAAGCATACTACACGCCTATACCTGTCGTTGGGGTTTTCTTTAGTGAATAACTTCTATAAAAAAATTCAGGACTAGTTCTTTGACCTCTTCACTGTCCTCTATCCATTTTTCATCTATATTTTTAAGTTTCTTTACCTGTCTCCAACCAAATTCTTGCGATCAACATACAAAATAAGGCAAGTAACCAAGGTGGACCAAGCATTGAGCCAATGTAGCAAGAGATGTTGTATGGAAAAGAGGAATGCTGACCAAATTTGTTTAAATGAAATGATGGAGGAATGGTGTTGTAGCAGGGTCGGATTGCAGCTTCTAGCAGAGGGGAAAGAAGAGGTTACAACTAGCGGTGTGAGTGGAGTACGACTAGGAAACAAATAAGGGGTTGGGATGGAAGATATACTGGAAACATGTATGGGAGGTTGGTGATTAGGGAGGGAAGGGTTGTGAGTGCACAATGCTTCTATGGGATTAGCAATGTCAAGCAGTAAGTGGAGATGTTTGGAAATGGATGGCAACAATCAAAAATAAATAAAAACAATTAGCAAGGATGGGATTAACGAGATTAGCATGCTGTATATAGAGAGAAAAAAGATAGAGTTTGATTTGGAAAGGAAATAAAAAAAGAGGGAGATCAGCCTAAACTGAGAAAACATAAAAAGAGTTGGTGAATTAGAGAAAAATAAAACACATTAAAGGTAAAATGATGTTGAACAAATAATTGAAAAAAACATGAATAAGAGAGAAAAGTAATGTTGCTGAATAGAAAAGAAGAAATACATTTGTATTAAATGGTACCTATGTTCAAAGGGGTAGAGATTAGTCCAAAAAATAAAACAACAAATTTTGTTATTTTTATTACTAAAATAGCATAGTATGGATTTTAATTCTCAAAACATGTTTCTCAGGAAATGTGTCCCGCCTAAAGAAGAATTTCCCCCACTGAGGGCAATGTGTCCCAATAGGTGATGAATTTCTCTCGCTAAGATTAATGTGTCTCCAACCCAAAGACATTTCCCCACAATGGGGCCAATGCGTTTGAGTTGTGGATGCATTTCCCATTAAGAGAGCAATGTGTCACCAGTTGGGAAACATTTCCTCATGGTGGGTCCAATACGTCATGGCATTGCCTCGTGAGAGAGTTATTTGTCACCATCATGAATGCATTTCCCAATGTGGGGCCAATTGTAACATACCAAATCTCGAACACTACCCTAGAACTTTGATCTTTTGGGTTTGACCAAAGACGGTTTGAGGTTAGACTTATAAAAGGTTTAGAATGACCAATGTGAGCTAATGCATGTAAAATCACCCTAATAAACCTAATTGAATAAGTAATTAAGATAATGGGCCATATGACATATCTCATAAAAAGAAATCCCAAAAGTGAAATCTAAGTTTAAAATCATGTTCCCTGGGTCCCAATGGCCTTGGGAGTCAAGTTTCACATTATTCACATAATGATATTTATTTTAATTCTTTTTGGAAAGAGAAGATCTAAGTTTTCCCCAAAATATCAAATAAAATTATAAATGACTCCAAAAGAGGAAAATAATCTTAGATTCATAATTTACATAATAAATATAGCCTTTGGGTGAATTTTCACCCAATTTGGAGAAAGTTTGCTTAAAAGGTGAAATTAGGAGAGAGAAAGTGTATAGAACCTTCAAAATATTAAATAAATATACAAACAACTCCAATATGTAAAATTGGTGGAAAATTTGTATCCAACACATTAAATATGACTTGTGGGTCATGTTTCATAAAATTTGGACAACCTTTAAATAATAAGGTAAGTTTAGGAGATAGAAAACACATAAAAGGCATAAGTGATAAATAAATATGTTTTATGTCACCAAAAGATGGAAATAAAACCAAATTTGTATTCAACTCATCAAAATTAACTTGTGGGTGAAGTTTCGTAAAATTTAGAAAATCCTAAAGTCATTAATGCATAAAGAAAGAGAAAATAGGATTTGGTATACCTAACACATTAAAAGTTTTCAAAAAGCAAATCTAATTTCATATTCAGAATCTACATGTCTTAATTAACCTCTGTGTAAAATTACATCTAATTCGAAATTCATTTGTGCCCTCAAGAGAAGAGAGAGAAAAAGATAAATAATTGAATATATCACTTTATCCTAATACGATTTGGTTATGGCTTTGAATTATTTATCTGTCACGCTAGTTTTTCTGTTGTTGCCAAAATAATGCCATTTCTAGGCCGTTGGATCAAAATCCAATGCTGCTAGATTTCTCTCTTACCTCCCGCCTTCGGCTTCCCCCTTTCTTTTCTCCGCTCAGGAACCTGTTCCCTTTCCCGGCCAAATCTCACCTCTTCCTCCCTCTTTTTCCTTCGCTTTCTTTTCCTTTACCCTCCCCTTTTTTTTCTGCACCTACAGGATCACAATTTCAGGGGTATTTATACCCCCAGTACACCCAACCACGAGCGCCGCAATGGTGCTCTGTTTTCGTTCTGTTCCTCCCCTTTCTCTCATCTCCTCGCTAACCCTGGCCTTCGAACCTCAGGGAAACCTGTCCCACACCTTCGCCGGACCTCTGGGAACCGTTAGCTGGGGCTAGTTTATGCTATCATGGCCCCGACCTGATTTCCCCAATTCCGCCTTCTTCCGCCGGCGAGAACCTGTTCACCGCCTGCTTAATGGCGCTCACCCAGAGATCTGATCCTTTGGAACACTACCAATGGGTCTATAGAAGCTTCCAGGATGATGCGCCGTCCTCTGTTCCTCATGAAGGTCCCAGCTCCTAATCTGTTATGGAGAGATCATAGAGAATCTACCATGATTCTGGAAGTGTTCTTCAAGCTTCGTTCTTCTGTGCATACGTTTGCCAGGTTTTACCACTTTGCCCATCCTCTCGCTGCTCTTTGTTTAGCTTATCAGTCTGAGGACATTTTTGTCTTTTCGCTGGTGTTCTCCTTTTCTTTGGGGCGAGTCAAGTGGACCATTGACCCGGCGGCCATTGATTGGTCCACGTCAGCAGGGCCAACCCCCGCTCTATCTCTCCCTGTTTCTCGCGCTGATGTTGCTTTTCCTCTTGTTCCGATTTGTCGGATTTGTAAAATTGATAACTAATTATTTAGTGATAGAAAAATTACAAATAAATACTCATTGGATTCAGAAAAAGATTCTCTACCTAATGGTATCAGTTTTATCGCCTAATTCCAAGCTATTTGATACATGAATTTTAATGGATTAATCTAAATATATAATAACTTGTAAAATACATAACTAATAATTTTTAAGTCAGAAAAATATAATAAAATATGTTTTAGACTCAGAAAAAGGTAACCTAAAACTTGGTGTGGTTTTGATAACCTAATAATAAAAATATACTTTTTAGGATTTTGAATAAGTAATGGAAACCTAACCCTAATTCCACACATATGCATCATAGGTTTTTTGGAGGCCTAGGCTTGGACCTAGTTAGACTTTGGATCGTTTGAATCTGAAGTTGAGGTATGTTTACATCCCCTATTTTTCTTTTAAGCAATTGACCTATGTTGCTCCTTTCTCTTGGTCCTATGGACAAATAGCCTATACACAATGTCTTTTCTTTTGATATCATGGTTCATGTGAACTATCTTGCTTGTTATGGACTTGAATATTTTTTTGAAATCTTATCTTGTGCCTTGGTGCATGTTGGTATTATATAATGTTATGTGCCCACTTTGAAGTGGATGTTTTTGATGATCACTTTTGTGGTGATTAATTTGTATAATCTGACTATACTTTCTACTTGCATCTACATTAAACATGCTATGTGATTCAGTAGCATTAGAGTAGTATAATTGCATTAGTTTTGTTTATGACATATGTGTTATTTCCTGCCGAGAAGATGTGATATTTTCTGCTCTTTTGGGATGACAAGGAACCTCATACCCAGGGCAAGATGTGTGATTCTTGACCCATGTTTTATATATTTGGGAGATTGACAATATTCCTTTCTCTACCAGGTTTCAACTTTATGAGGGTTGGCCGCCAATTGTGTTTATATTGTTCTAGGGCTATGCTTATCTCACATGCATGCAGGTTGATGATGTTTATGATGGGTTATGTGCCCAAAAATCTTGATGGGTTATGTGCTCAAATCTTGATATGTGCTTATGTGACACTAATTTATTGTTTTGCTTATGGCAAGTATCTTATTTCATGATGATGATGATTCTTATCTTTTATGCCCCTTTGGGTAGTCCTTATCTCTTTCTTGGGAATCCTTTTATGTTTGATGTCCCTTATTCTTTATAAATTGCTCAATTTTCTTTTTCATATGCACATACCAGCCTTTGCTGATATATCCTATTGTTTCTCTTTTGCTGGGGTATGTTTCCAACCCTAGGTGGAGGACTTGGATGACAAGGCTTGATGACCTTGACTTGGATTGTGAAGTTAAATCTTGGAGATAATCTTGAGGTGGTTTAGATTTCCTCTACATGGATCCTTATGATGTAAGTTTAAGTTGCTCCCGTGTTTTATAATTGAATATAATCATGATTTTATTCCACTACTACACTTTGGTTGTTTTGTATACCATTAATAGAGATTTGAAAATTTTTCACCCACTCCATCATACCTAGGTTTTAATGCTCACATTTTTAGTAAGGAGGTGATTTCACTTCCTTACACCAATACATCCTAGCCAGGGATGCATTGCTTCCTTAGGTAGCAATATGTCTCCATGATAGACACATTGTCTGCAGTAGGAGCAAGGTGTGTCCATGAAAGACACATTGTACTCTCTTTAATTCTTTTATTTTCTTATTATTGTTTGTTTATTATTTTTATATACCATAACAATGCAGTATGCATTTCATCATAGGCTTGTATTTTAATAATACACTATGTTTATTTATTATAAGTCTGTTACATTTAATAGCTACAAAAACAACTAAGGATTAGAAAGATCTTGTTGTAACAAAAGTTTGTGATTGTTGGTCTTATTAGATAAGAGGAACATAATTCAAAACTATTACATATTAGTTTATATTAAAGTTACAAAATGAACCACATGAATAGAAAATAATACAAGGTATTGTCGTCAAGGAGTGGTTCAAATGATCACGCACAATGTCCCTGAATGATGGGACCCAGGTTCAATTCCCAGAGGTGACCTGGAATTTACCACCCTCCCGGGCATCTAGCCTTCTCCACAAGTTTGAGGGAGTAAGAGACCAATGTTTCTCCTAACTCAAAAAAGGTGTTATTGCATTTGATTCAATATCTGATCCAATGGTTCATAATATAGACATGTTTGATGTACAAATCATTGTATCTCTGGATGTGATACAATTAACTATATTTTAACTTCTGAATTGACTAGCATTCCTTTATGTTTATTATGATCCAAATAGCAACCAGGTAGCTCAAGAAGTGTGTCATACACACAAAAACATTTGCTTCAATGAATGCAAATGAATTTTTCTTGTTCTTTTGTCATCATAAATTATATCTTGCTACGCAAAAATTCAGGTACGCCATTCTAGTCATCATCCAACAGAGTTTGATGAGCAATTTTTCCATGTGAACACTTTACATCCATTATTTGGATCAAATTCACTCAAAAATGGAATGTCTATGTTCTTCAATAAGACATATATGGTGAGATAAAATTTAATACAACACAATGAATATATGACATATTTAGAAGTATCATCAGAAGTCAAGCAAAATTGTAAGCATACTAAAAACATAATGTAAATAAATAAGAATTTTCTTGTCAGGACCTCTCTTTTGATCAACATAAGTGCCAAACATTATATAGAAACCTTAAACCTAATATGTACTATCAAATAAAAGAAATAATTCTCAACAAACATGCTTAACACACTATCCAAAAATGCATGTAAAGTTCTACTTTTCTTCATAAAACCTCATAAACCAATGACACATCAACGACAATATATGCAATCATCACAAATTTCACTAAAATCCATTAAGACCAAAATCAAATCTTATTGTTCATATGTAGTTTAATTTACATCAATTACATGTACATGAAAGAATAAACTCAATATACTACCAATCCTAAGAATGCGAGAGTACATGGACATTCCAACCTAGATTATTATTTTTACTTCTTATTTGCCACAACCTCTCCTCTAGACGACTTTATACCTAAAAACAATTGAAACAACCTCATGAGACTCATATAGATCCCCAATGAGTGGATACCTCCAACTCAAGCTGAATACATGCATCAATATCAAATGAAGTGTAATGAAATTAAAATAAGCATGCAGATATTGAAAAATCCAATAATTAGTTCTAGCATTTAGTCAAATCCAATGTATGAAAATAATCTAAATATTTACATAAGTATTCACTTAGTCCAATTCCAAAATTAAATATCTTTAATATCATGTCAATAAACATTTATGTAGATTAAAATTACTTGATAATGACAATATAATTGTAGGAGTAATAAATAAAGATCTAAACAACTAGAATCAAGTTATAATAATAACATCATCTTTATTGCACCCCACCAGTAGGATCAGAAACACATCTTGCAGTCTTGAAGCAGAAGTACACGTAATCCATGTCTACCAAGAAAGACTTATTCAAATGACAAGTTAATCCAGTCATATTCAGAATGGATGTAAAATATCAATGTCAAACACTTATCAACACCTAATATTAGATTTCAAATTAGACATATAAAAATATGGAGACGGATTATATTTATAAGAGAATGATTCATTTCCACAAAAAGAAACATATTCAACAATAGAATATTATTAATTACCAACAAAAGTAATGTAATAGTCATTATTCTACATCGTGTCATCTTTTATTCATTTGCATTGAGACTACTTGGATCATACCTCACCAATTAGAAGTGGCTACACCTGAATCTCATGTCAATGATTCACCATCACTTTTAGTTTAACTGGCCACCCTAAGATATTCACAACAGACCATGGTCTACAATAGGGTTCCCTAAAGAGGCTCACATTCTCATATCGGGTACACGAGATAGTAAGCAACATAAGAGAATATTACATATCATCATATTTTACATGTTTCATAGTTTTCATCTCATCAGAGTCTATTCCTCATAGACATATACTTTCACATCTGAGGATCTAGGTCTAGAAATTACTCACTCCTAAATCCTTATGGTCTAACCTTTAAGGTCTCAATCCACACTCTAGAAATCCTTCTCATAATTCTATGATGACTACAAGGAGATCTTTTTTATTTCCCAAGTAACGACCTCGGGAAAACTCAAGATTTTCAAGTGACCTAACTAGAGGTGTCATCATTTCACTTGTTATTTGTTCCATTTACTCATCTTAAAAGAATTCAAATAGTCATTTCTCAAGCGTGTGTATCCTTGTGCAACTAGATCGGTATCAAAAAGATTACGGTTAACAAGAAAGACAATGATTGAAACAAGAAGCACAACAATATGTAACTTTCAACCTATATGGTTCTTTCCATTTCCACATCATTCATATATGTCATCATTAGTAAAATATCAGCCTGAGACATCATCTCATTATCCAACATTTACCCTGAATATGTTTCTCAAAAGTAATCAATGCATATTAATTCACTATCAACATAATTCTTGTCAGTTCATTTTCATATTACAGTTCTCATCCAATATCTAAAAATACATTAGAAGTAGCAATAATATAACATATAGACATCTTATGTCATTCATCATTATAAGAACATGTTTATCACAAAATATATTTATTCAATTCAATTTATATATATCTGTAAATAAATCTTAAAGCATAAATATGTATAACACACTTAATGCTCCCCTTTTACTATTTACCATTCTTCGATTAGGGTTACTATTCAACAAATATGTGATCTCATTTGAAACCCTTAAGAATAGACAATTCTCATAATACAAGTATATTACATAAAACTAAAATCCAAAATTTTTTTTCTTATTAATCTATTCACATCCTTGAACTTCATCTTGTAATTGAATTAAACTATGCTCATGTGCATTCCTTAGTCCCCCATTTGAGAACAACATTCATTTTATCACATAGGTCATCACATTAGGGTCTAGGTTACGTTCTTATATCTAATTATAAATTTTATTCATTTCTCCTTTATTTGGTAATCATTAGTCATAACATCTTTCATATCATGTTAACTACTATTCTTGAAAGCAATCATTACTTAATGCATAAGGTTTCTATCTCATTGAAATCCTTCATATTATGATATTTTGGATTTCATTCAATCTTGTCAAATGCAATCTTATATAAAGTAAATAAATGAAATACTCTCATACTCATTTCATTTATGTTTCCTTCGTTATTCATCAACACAATTCTTGTAACCATTGATAATTTGTTCTATTGCACTTAACTACATGTACCATGTCATATAACTTCAAATTAATTTTTAATCATTAAAAATACTCTTTATAGAACTCTCAAATTATGAATGACCACGCATTAGGTTTTCTTCTTCTTACTCCTTAATCTTTAGTTATCTTCTCAATTCATGCTTATGTTACTTTAATAAAAAACTTGTACTCATGTGGGGTTTACTTGTTTTTAATGTATAATGATATAATAGATTCATTAGATTTGGATAATCTTAATCATATTTATTACCTTCAATGGTAGTAATAATACCCACAATTAATAATTGCATCACATTTACAATGTTATTTTCATGTTTGGGCTATATATCTTATACTCATCTAAATATTAAACTTTAAGGGTTTTTAAAAATTCAACTTGAATCCATACATCTAAATTCATTATCATAAGCACATTTTTATCCAATAACTTCATCAATATGTACATGGATTCATTAAGAATATTCATGATACATGGAAACCCTAGGTTTCATTTCCACATTGTTCATTAATCAATTGTATGTATGTAGTGATGCACTATCTCAATAGAGTCAATCCCTCAACACAAACACTAGACATGGGATATCTCCATTATAAACCTTGTATTGATCCTTATGCATATGTCATATTAGATACCGATATCAAAAATATAGTTGTGTGATTCATTCTATGAAAATTCAAATATGATTCTATACATATCAACTCAATGTTTAAGCATATCATTCAATAGGTTGATTCTAGGCAATATACATTTAAAACAACGTAGTTCTGTATCCTTGAGATTTTTTTTAGAACTTGAATCAATATATTAGGACTATAAAATACAAATAAATGATGAAGGATCTAAATCAATAGAATTAAATTTTCCAATATCCTCATGATTGATTAGCCAATCACATACAAATGCAAACAAGGATCTTGATTTAACCAGATAGAATTAGGCTTTGAGCATGATTAATATGCTTAATAGAGAGATAAATACTCACAAATGGTACTAATAAAATAAATAATGTTGCCTATAATCTGAATCTTCAGAAATCCATAAATGTTCTATCCATCACTCCTTTCTTCCTCCTTCCAACTTAGAAACTCCAGTAAAGGAGAATAGGAGAGAAAGAAAGAGAAAATATGGTGATTTTCTATACTTCTAGCTCAAATCATAGGGGGGAAGGAATCTAGACATAGGATATAATATTTTTTTGTGGAATCATATCAAGAGTTTATGAAATTACATGAATTTACAAACTAAAGGAAGCCAAAACCCTAAACCAACATTTCTAGAAAATTTTAGCTTCAAAACCCTAATCTCTCCATCTCACCGCATCTTTAACAAGGATGACCGTTTATGGGAGAAAAAAGGGTGTTAGATTGATCACATAGATGAACCAAGATATTTGAAACATTTACAAAGAAGTCAAAAAACTATTTTTAGTCTTGTTTTTTATTTATTCAGACTAGTTGCTCGACTGAGTTGTAACTTATAACAAACTTGGCTGACACCACACTCTGGATCACTCCATCATCATCCAGAAAATATGAAGATTTATCTGAAATTGTAAATTGAGTTACCAAGCAAAAATTAATTTTCACCTCATTTTAAAGTACCAATAAATAGAAAATATAAAATACCAGACTACTATGTTTCAACCTAAAAGCATGGTTGGTTGAGTTTGTCTTGTGAAATCCAATTGAGAGATAGGTCAAAAAATATTCAAAAATTCTGATATTTTCCAATTACACTTATATTTTTGTTTTCCATACTATATCCAAATTTCAAATAACTTAGAGTTATATATAAAATACTAAAACTCTTTACTATGCCACTATATTTATCAAGTTTTGTAATCATATACAATAAAAATCCTAATTTGACTGAGTAGGCTTTCAATTCTCAAATCTTGATTATTTGAAACAAGGAATGCTTAGAGTTTGTCAATAGGTGTAAAAAATCATAATCAAACTATCATCATGAATCAAGATTAAACAATGATCAATCTAGTTATGAATGTAGTCATCAAAGTAAACCCTAATTAAATGTATAAATTGAAAATGGGTCATAACGTTACAAGTTAGGAATGATACCTAAGAACCGAAGGTAATAAAATTGTAGAACTATGTTGATATATAATAGGATAAAGGAATGAGGGAAATATATATGCATGAAAAAGTATAAGAATAGGGGGGGCTATTACAAAAACACTAGAGAAGGAAAGGAGTATTAAAAGAGTCATTAGAAAATTATATCCATTACAAAAGCTACAAAAATGTCTTATACACCTTGTAAATAATATCCGTAAGAAATTTGTATCAACCAAAAAAGTATAGTCGTTAGAAAATTATATATTTTATATGTTTTTTTCAACAAGGGATCCAATTTCACATACATAATCCTCGACATGGCTAGTATACCATGGTGTGGGGACAATGTTAAGAACCAGTTGTTTAGTTGACTTGCATTTTAATACAATAAACATAACATCTTTACCAATATTAAAAAATTGATATCATTAAAGGACATGCTCATCAATTATGATCCAACTATACAAACCATAAATGATGGACATATATGATATATACAAATAAAAAATTAATCAATGCCTTGCCAGAGGCACATATACAAAATTGTACAACATGTACAAAAATAAACTACGCACATCCTCCAAATCTACATTATCTTCACCCATGTCTTTCTACCTATGAAATCCTAAGTAGGGATGTCATCTGGAGACATCTCAATGGGTGTAAATGTTGTAACAATAGACTAATGACGTCATTTGTAAAAAATGGCAAAGTGGAGGTTGGGTGAAGGGTCTCTAAAAACTAGGATGTGTGCTCTTATGTGGGTTGTTAAAATAGATATCAAACAAAGTTTATGAGTGCAATGTAAGGTAGTGGTAGACTCTTCTAGATAACTAGTGGTGGGACTTGCGTGTATGGAATAGAAGAATAAGATTTTAATCTATAGTAGCACACTACATGAGGAGGTGGTGTATGAAACCGAAGTACCACCTACGGAAAAGTACTGTCTTTTCTACCCCCATCCGATGAATGAAGAAGTCATGGGAGTATGAGTGAAAATGGGATCAGGAGCAGTGGTAGCGGTATGAGTAGGAATGGGATCTTGAATAATGGTAATGAAATGAGTGGGAATGGGATCATGAGTTGGCAAGCATTGTCAGGATGACTTTTGAAGTAGGACCCTTGAATGATGCATATATCATCTCTAATATGTGTAGGGGCATGCTGCATAACTACTTAAATCCACAAATGTGATTCAACCTACAAACACGAAGCATCAATAAATAATAAAGAACAACTACATATACAATAAATAATAAATATCAACTACATTATAATAATAAAATAGATGCAAAAAGTTAATAATTATATTCACAAATTCAAATTGTCGGTAACTGGTTGGGTAGTATGTATTCAAGCTCCTATATTCAAAGACTATCTTCTATTGGTGTAAGGCCAACTAAATGCTCATGTTTGTTGTTCCATAGTAGCACATCTTGCCTATAGTATGCACCCAATCTTGGACAAGGTGACCCCCATTTATACTACTGAGATGTGGCATGGCAATATTATGTTGTACTAGAACAAACCCCAAACTATTCACACACTCTATCTAGGAGATGCCACTCTACTACAAAGTAGAAAACTAGAGGTACTCGTGCCAACAAAGTTCCCTCTTGACACAATTGTGTAAGCCTCTATAAACTCACCTCAATGTAAGGCGTTAAACATATATGTAAATCAAAACTATAATATAACATACATCATATATCAAAAGGAACAATAAGCATAAATAAATCATTAAAAGTAAATTTTACATGAGAGGGTAAAATATGGTCAAAGGCTGCCTCATAAACATGTACAAATCCTCTAATAGTCTCATTTTTTTGAAAAAAGGCAGTGCACCTATTAAATTGAGACAATGAAATTATATATTGAGATATCATATTAAATTTAGAAAAATGTGTTGAATATTTACGTGAAATCCAATGAAATTGTGGCCACTCCCCTAGTTCATAGCCAGTGACCCTAGGTGTTCAATTTTTAATTCCATCAAATACCACATCTGCAGTAGACATACACACCTACACAAGTGTGCCATTGTCTTGGAATGGGTACTAGACTTGTACAACTCCCTATACAAGTATACTAGAGTTGTGGCAATCCAAGATAATGTGCAACAACTCACAAAGTCAGCCACAAGGGGGAGGTACCTTACGTGGACATAGGCTTCACTATTATCTCGAATAAGGTAAAAACCCAAGAAGTGAAGGAAATATGTTATAGTATAAAATTTCCTCATTTATGTTAGGTTCTCTTCATTCCCCATGGTGAAACCCATCCCAACAAATGTGTCATGCAACCATGTAAGATGAATTTGACCCATGGGAAACACATCTGGCACACTCCCCAAGTAATGCTCACACTGGTACAGAAATGGCCTACATGATCAGTTATAAACCAAAGACTAAGTGGGAGATGCTTAAAATCAGATAGTATGTCATTGGTTAATTAGGAAAAAAAGTGGACCATATATATATAAATATATATATCTCTTCTATTTCATGTCACAGTCAAGTTGACGAAATAATACACCACGAACAATGAAAATATAGTTTCCCTTGGGTGTACCTCGTTGGTTATTTCTAGAATAACCAATGAGGTAACTATTGTATTTCATTAGTTTAATCAATGAAATATTCCCATCCTAGAGAAGATATATGACATTGATTTCTTTCACACAACCGATGAAGTAGGTATATGTATTCATTTTCTTATGAAATAATCGAAGATGTATGTGTTTTTTCCTTTTATATCGGGTCTACACTCCTGCTGTTCGGCTGCTAACCATCTTAGAGTCTGCAGTTGATTAGAACTGTAGGCTTTGCAAGCATCAAAACATAACTACAGGATGAAAAACCTACAAGAAGAATATATATATATATATATATATATATATATATATATATAAGAAACATTCTATCCATTTCATTTCAATACACACACATATGGATGAACTCACAACCCAATTGATTCAGTTTTCATCCACACATTCAATTTCATACATATGCACAAATGCATAGAAAATGGAATCGATAACATCCAATCCTCCTTATGCACTTCATAGTCAATTCAAATAGGCATATCATGAATATATATGCACATCGTCTTCCACGGAGTTTCAATCCACATGTTATAATATATAAAACAAAATATTGACATCAAAGTTGAATACAATATTAATCAACCATTCCAATTAGATGACAAGTCCACATACTTGATGAAGCAGTCTCCCCACTCTTTGGTAGGTCATTTGGATGTTCCAACATATAGGCTAGAGTAGTGTCAAAAATATGCAAAGATAATGAGACATAATTCAAATTAGATTTTACTATTCATATAATCAAATGCAACTACATCATTAGTTATGATTCACTACTAATAATAATACCTTTTTTATGCATTTAATTTCTTATAATGCCTTTGACAATGTCGTCCATATACAACATCACGTAATATTTGTATGCCAATCATTGTCTTTTATGAGACACTAGCAATTTACAATTATGTTAATAAATGTAATTAAGCAGAGTAGGTAATATATATGCATTGGAGTGAAAAGACTATATACCTTAACATTCCACCAAGCTAATGATTTCTTTCTTGTATGTACTATCCCTCCAACACTATGCAATGGTTTCACGACCCTATAAGTTAAATTAACAAATATGTTGCATTGCTAAACATTAACAAATATGTTGAGCATGGAAAAGATATGTTTATCTGTGAATCAGAAATTTCAATGGGTGTCCCTTATTTGGTGTTAGTTTTATACTGAAAGGATCAAGGAAATACACAATAAAGATCTTGAGAAAAATCACTAACAACTGCCAATGCTTATTTTTGAGCAAAGAAGGGAAATAAAATAAAAATGAAATTCCACGACAATTGTATATCCATAAGTTAGAAATATAAACAACACACCCTACTCTTACACAACATTGAAGGGAGCTATGATCACTCTCTTAGAAGCAACACCAAAAACTTTCATCGTAGCACTCAAGTTATTAGTGGCGCCACTCAGATAGATAGATACAATAGTAACCATCGATGGAATTAGTAATTTCACATTTGATATTTCAAACTTAGAAGCCTATAATATAAATGAATAAACAAATATATTCAATAATCATTTAATATACAAGAAAGAATTATAAAACATGCATTTTTTACATATAAAGAGGTATTCAGACTCACTGTATCTAAATTCCTATCATTGATGTATTCATCCACTGATAATGAAATATCTTAGACATATTTGTCAAAACTATAACAATGTCACGATCTGTACCTATGACCCCCTTTTGAAGGTCGATCACCATGGTATCTGATGGATATCTATTATCCAACCACAATGTTAACGCCTTGCAGTTACAACCTAAGGAGTCAAATAACTCATGTAGAATTATATGTGTGGGTGGAAGCATTGGAACCATAGGAGTCTTCTTAACTGTTGTGGTCTACATGCATGTATTCTCATATAAACTTTCAATTATATATAAATTCAATATACATTTGTCATAACTCAAGAAATAAAATGAGCCATTTAGGCCACCCAATATAGCCTCCATCTACCTTTCTGAATGTGGTGACATCCAGATGCTCGTATGGGAGTGTTGTTTCTTTCCATATTGGAACGACATGTATGATGGATACACGATCAATGGGAAAGGGAACAACATGAACTATATCAAAGTGTGGAAAAACCTCACCATTTGCCATGATGTTGTATGATGGAATATTGATGCAAAAATGTCACTTTCTGGTCACCCACAATTTAATGAAACAAAACGTTTAAATTGACACACATATATGTTGCCTTGAGAGATTATTTCATCACAACATATAAGCACAGCATATAAATTTACTTAAATTGAATCTTACCCCATCTCTACCATGTGAGTCAGAAGGAGTACTCCCAATACCCTCCTTGGACATGTGATGTTGTGGAAGATCTATGATTGTTGGAGGAGCTCGTTTCACCTTAGAAGTCTGAAACTGCTCCAAGGTTGTAGCTATTAATCATTGTACATCCTCTTGTTCCATTCCCCCTTTCTTGGTAGATTTTTACTTTTACTGGAATGAGCCAAAATTAGATTTTAGCCCAAATCTAGCTCAATCATCCCTAACATGTCTAGGATGCTCTTGTCCCTAAAGCAACTGTCAATTCATCGTGTGTTCCCTGAGGGTGAACTTGTCCTCCTTTCTTTGCTCACCCAGCTCCAACTATTTATCATCAAAAATCACTAATCATTGGAAAATACCCATCTACATATAAACTCAGAGAACAAGAGGGGAGATGATGTCAAAATTTATTGAAATCGAACACACATTAAACACTTACATCCTAAGTAAGATGAAATTCTCAAGAATAGTCTCATATTGGGGACGTTACAAGGTTTACTCCTAATGAGTAAATCTTAGACGGGTTTCTAAGCCAAAAACATGCTTTACAAATTAGCGATTAGAATCTAGTGTTTATAGATTGTAGTTCATAGATTAGCGTACACATATTCGGGTTTGAAATTATGGTTTATATATTAGTGTTGAGATTGTTCTTTGCATCTCGGGAACATGAAGTTGGAACTGCATATATTATCCAAACAAATCAAACATAATATTCATACAAACTAAATAACCATTTCTAAATGAAATAAAATTCATAGAAAAGAATTAAAAACAAAATAATATCCATTGTACATGCATTTTATCACAATATGTAAGAAATATTCATTTTTTCCTATGTATATGTGTTGAAAATTAGATTTTAAAGGGGGAAGATGGAGGAGATACGTTGGGAAGAGGTAGTGGCGATACTAGCACCATGTAGAGTAGGACCAGGAGGAGCTACAACATGATTAGCTAGAGTATGAGGCGGTGGATACTCCACACTGAGTAGGAGGAGGAGCCATAACAGAGGTAGATGGAGGAGATAGCGGCATCACTATTGGTGAAAGAAGTAGAAGCATGTCCACGCCAAGTAAGAGGAGGAGTAGCAGTAGCTTCGCCGAGTGGAGGAGGAGCAGTGAAGGTAGATCGGTGGTGGACTAGAGGAGGAGAACCAACAGTTGTTGGAGGAGGAGAAGTTGTGACTGGAAAAGGAGTGACAGTTGCACGGAGGAGTAGCATCAATGGTTGGCTATGGGGGGAAAAAAGAGGGGCATCACATGCAGAGAGGGGAAACATAGAGTAGGATCATGGGGAGGAACATAGGGAAAGGTATTTTAATGGGGTTATTAGTAAGAACCTACTTCGTAGATTATTGCAAAAAAAACTAATGACAAATCTAATTTGTGGAGACAAAATTTTCTCATGAGATTTAGCATGAATTCTATCTCATCAGTCCCATACCAAGATACCAACAACAAACACTGTCTCCGCATGATACACTATTTTATTGGTTACATGCTCAACAATAGTCGATGTAATCCAATTTAGGGAGACAAAATTTTCTTGGGAGATTAGGCGCAAACCCTATCTTGTCAATTTCCTAGAAATAACTGATGTAATATATGCTTATGGTTATGTACCTTACATGTCAGCTACTCTTATAGAAACTTATGATACAATTTTTTTTGAGGCACATAAAATCTCTCCAAAAATTTGTCACAAAATTGATTTTCATGGGTGATCTATATTGTTCTTTTTTTGTATGTATAACCAACTAGATACATTGAGCACCTCCCTTATTTTTTGAGTTGGCCAATAATGGAGGTTTTATCGTGGAAGCTGATGAGATACCCTATCTCATTGGTTTCCCTAGGAAATGCAATTGACGTTGTAGAACATCTCTGTACTAGTGTCACAATTAGGTGAGGCCATGTAGGAAATAGTCCCTCATTTGGGTCAATAGGCACTACGAAAAAATGATGATTTGGCTACGATTATTTCAGTTACATTTAAATAATTTGTAGAGAGAGCTATTTTTACTTATAAAATATTTTTATGTAATTTCAATAATTGTAGCCACCTCACTAAATAAGATGTAGCTACAAAATATCACTCCTTTTAATTGTATCTAGAAGAAATGTCACCAGATATAGGGAAAAACTCCCACAATATCTCCCAATTAACCCCGCGCTAATGGTTCCAGCCCCCCAACCCATCCCCCTCCCTGACCCCGAAAGCTAGTGCCAGATCATGCAACTTCTCCCCTGCGCGCCCGCCCTGCGAGCCGCAACAACTCATCCCGACAACGCCCTAGAACAGTTTCCCATGCATGTTCCTCCAACCTTCTCTCCAAGCGGAACCATTGGCCGATTACTCCTAGGCGGACTGCCGCCTCACGACCTTCAACTCACCCTACTTGTCTTCACAGGTCCCCCTCACGTCATCATTCCTCCCAGGCGGACTGCCACCTGATGGCCCTCAACTCACCCTCATTGCTTTCCTTCACAGGTCGCCCTCACGGTGCCGATTCCTCCCAGACGGACTTCTGCCTCACAACCCTACTTGCCCTCACTGTTTTCCCTCACATGATCTTCTTTGCTTTCTCTATTTTTATGCACCTGATTTCTATGATATCTTGTTGTGGTCCTCTATATGTTAATGATTGCTTGTTCTGATTGCCCCCTTTTTATATTTGTTGTTCTGTACCCTGATTTCATCAGTGGTTGTAGGTACAAGGGATTTCCTAAAGGAACTGAGTGCCCAATTATATACTAATAATGTGCTTGATCTGCTTAATTTCTTTCTTGCACATGCAATGTCTGTATGTATCTAATTACCTCACAATAATTTTTATCTTGTTATTATACCACCAACCATTGATAATGAATCACGGCACAAGCACCTAAATCATGTCTACAGAATCAGGGGAAATTTCATTCTCCACCTCTCAGACACCATTTACAGTACTGACAAGACATATGTATTCACCTTTTGCACCTGGGATTGTAGTAATTGAATCACTAATTCTTGTAAATCTTCTCTTGAAGATAATTTTATGGATCTCACCTTAATGCCTTGCTAAGTTTCTACTGACAGATTTTTATTGGTTGTCTGATCATTTATCTCTCATTACCTGACACTAGTGGATACGACAGTTGTTTAGATATGCCCACTAGGTTTGACTGAGCAGGGAAAAACATTCTTTCACTAATTGGCATATGGAAAAATCCTCAAAAGAGTCACAATATGGTAAGGATAGCCAGGCTCGATCAAATTATATCATCCATATTATAGGAAATATACTTACATGGTTTTCAAATCCATATAATGTGGACAATGCCATACTCTATCCAATTCAAACAAGAATTCCTATACAAGGAATGGGGTCCTCAAGATCGACCCCAAGCGTCCCAGCTGTAAGGAACTCTATGATAAGGCATTTTAAGATCCTGAGGTATGAATTCTGCTTTTTTTGTATACCATTTGTATACTACCATTGTCACTACTGAGTGTCCCTAACATTAAATAGCTAGTGCACCTTATTTAAGCCCCCAAATACTTCTAGTACTTATGTATTAGACTAACGATGCTTGATACTTAAACAACTAGTGCACCTTATTTAAGCCCCTTAGTTCAGACACGACGTGATGCTTTATTGATTTAACATGGTAGTTGTCCTACTGATACAAAACAACAAATCTAGTGACTGAATGCTTGATTTTTCTATTGATGGTTTGACAAGGATTCTAAATGTTTCATGTTAAGGGATTTTTGTATGGTTGTTCCTAATTCTGGCCTTGGATATGTTTGACAAAGTGGCTGAGCTGAGAAGATACATATATGCAAAAACTGAATTTGGCTTGTATTATGAGTGTGGCTTATCCGACTTTCTGAAGGTTATTCTATCTTTTGGATGGTATCTGCTTCTTCCAAGATTTGTTCAGTTATGCCTTTGCTTTGAATTTTCTTAGTTGCAGATGTAGTAGAGCCTGCAATCTGTAGTACCTTATTCTTTTCTATTCTTCATGAAAAAAGAGGACTTCTTTTGGGATTCAATATCCTCTATTAGTGAACTTTGATGTTTTAGTTTAGACTCCCAGTCTATTTTCTACTGATAATTCTGAGATAGAGCTTGACTATCTACCGGAGTGGTTCTATCTTTGTGGACTTAAAATGATAGTGACATTTTAATTTTTGCAGGTTCACGATGAATTAATACCGAAAGAATCCTCTAAATCAGCTGGAGAAGTGAAGGCTCTAATTATTAAATGCATGTCTAAACCTCTCTATGGCCATGATAGACTTTCGGTTGACGCTAAGTGGGCACAAAGCTGGTATGATACTAAGTGACAATGATCAAGGTAAACTAGAAGTTACCATCACTGTTTCTGCACACACTATGGTGTTCTTTTGGTCTCTCAGAGGATCTCAAGATAAATCATTGAAAGACGGTAAATTTTTTATTGATAAATTTTCACTTCAGGTTTTCATAATTCCCAAATTCCATTTTCCCTATTTCCCCTGTGGGTGGTATCTAATTACTATAGATAATTATGTGCTCCTACATTACACCATCATACCCCATGTATGCTATGATCAATACCTTTCCTGCACGAGTCTTGCATACCTCAGTCTAAACCTTGTGTATGGCTAATAGTTTCTGAATGGTTTCTTATTTTTTCCTATGGTGTGCAATTGTCTATGAATAAGCAGTAATAGGAATATATTTGTGTAGTGGAAAGTGGTGCCTTCCCCCATAAATTGCAGTACACTAATTAAAATAGTGTTATAGCCTTGATGTGACTAGATATAGATGGAAACTCTATGCTCTTGGTTATTTCACAACCGTTACACACACCTTTTATTTATGTAGTAACCGATGTAGTTGCTACCTTCTTTAGATTTTAAAGTACTCCTTCATTAATGTAAAAGATCATGACGGTTTTGAGAAGGCATGTCTCGATGGGAAAGATGGGTGGATGATTGAGTACAATGACATGCCTAGTGCTAAGCTTATAATGAAGTCCAAGAAGAATGCAGTAGGAATGTCATTGTACTCAATCCTCCACTGATCTTTCCCATCGAGACATAATGAGTTCCATAATGAACAAGGCATATACCAAATGCCCACTTATTCATTAGGCTTGTTATATATCAAATGGGAATCTCACAATGTCCAACTTCATCAGATCCCATTTACATGTTGGCCATACTATACACCAACATGATGATTCTGCTACTGCGGCCTGTTTCAAGCAGAGCTTTAGTAATGGTTCTCCAAAAGGTGAAGGAGAATAGTTTCTCTTTTTTGGTTGGCATGGTGGGACAGATTTGGAAGTAAAGAAATCATTCAAGGTTTGTGATTTCTTTTTAGTTCTCTTGTATCTATTTCTTCAATTACAAAACACTCTGCCTTTCATATTATTCTATAATAACACAATTATTTCATTGATTCTCTAGTTGTATTTGGACTTTAATGAGGTTTAAGTTTATATCTTATTTTCCAATCTTGGGCATGACGTGGTTGCATAGATATTCCTCTTTTACCACCCAGCAATGTAAGAATACAACAAAACCCACTACTGAAATTTCTGATAAAACTTCAAGGTGGTATTATTTATTATTTATCTTCATGCTTGTATAACATAGATATTCAACAGTTTTCTTCTTGAGCATTTCCAATTCATTTTTCATCAGCTATGAGATTTTTTAACAGTTGTACAACTCATTTTGGTATTTCAGTTAAACGTTCTTTTATATAACACCTAACAAAGACATTGGGATTTGATCTTTGAGTCCCTAAGCTACATGTTTTAAAGGTTGATGGCCCTATACCCCTGTTTCTTTGTGGTTGTCCACCTGGATCCTGGATGCTATCATACAACCAAAATTCTTCTCCCTTGGCTTCTAGCATCAATGCTAGCATAGATATTCCAATAGATAGAGCTTGTTGCTTGGATGAGTATATGTTGACCAGATATTCCACTCTTAATGTTAGTAACAACAAAGCAAACAATAATAGTAAAATAGATCGGTTTTTACCATTAATTCGATTCATTGAAGAGATGATAGTTGTAAAAAGATCAGGTCTCCATCATATTTCTGACCCCAACCGACTATATATTAGGATTAATTATTTGCTTAAAATACTCCTTGGCCACCATTAAACTAAATTGCTATTTGCATCACACAGGATTGTATTATGTGACATTGTGTGGTTTTGATATATTGATATGAAAAGGATACTGGATATTAACTAGGAAATGCAGATGAAACTGTTTGTAGTTCAAATCATAAAACCGAGAACTGTGTTCAGATTGGAACTATCAAAAATTTAGTGTGCTTTTTCAGGGTGTTCACAAATAGTCTTGCTTGTAGAATGGCCTTGAGATCTCAATATTGACCGTATTTCTTGCTCCTAGTCCAGAAAGAACTACACATCATGTTCTTATAAATGGAGTCTAGAAATCATTTTCACTTGATTCCTATAAAATTGGGAAAACATCTAGAGTTGATTTGATATATGTTGTAAATGCCTTCTTCTTTGTATTGGATCATACAGAGCTTGCAACCACAAATTAAATAGGATTTGCTTTCACAAGATAAATGCTTTTAATGTGTGTTATAATTGAAACTGTTACACAATTGGTTCATATTGTCTATAGTAGGATATCTTAGAAGAGGCTACACTAAAGTCTCTTTTCGGATATGTACTTTTACAAAAACTACAATCCTAGTTTCTAACTTATATAATGCCACTTTAGACTCGAGTTCAGGCATCCAATCTTACATTTTCAGAAGTCATATCAACCCTTCTGGATATTGGGGTTCAGAGTTTGTACAGAGGTTCCTTTCCTGCTATAATAGGGCAATTTTCCAGGTATTCTAGTGGCTCTTTGTTTAATGCAATAGCCTACATTTTTCTCTTTGCTAACTGGTTGTCATTTTCCTTCTTAGTAAAGTCATGGTTTAAGGACAGGAATTTTTGAGGCTACCAAACTCATACTAATAAACATTGCCCCTGGACTTCCTGAAATTCAGGTATTTCTTGTTACATGTTCTTGTTTATGGAAAAGTTGAAAACAAAGATATTTTGCTGAATTTTACTTTCAATTAATATTTTTATACATTTCCTGCCTTTCCCAGTCTTATATTGGTATGGATTAATTATATTGAACACTTAGTGTAGGTTAGAGCGGTATTCAAGAATAGATATGGTTCCTGTTAAGATTTTAAAGCTTTATTTTACAACATCCAAAAGTTGACATCTTGGATATGTCTAAGAATCTAAGATTTATGCCTTTCATTCTTTTCAACTCTCGTAATAGTTGTGTTAGAGCCCTCACTTATGATAGTTAACAGAAAAATGATAAGATATATGATGTATAACAATAAGATATGGATAATATTATCATAGGATCTTGTTAAATTTTCTCCTAGAAATTAGAAGGTCTTAGATAAGAGAATAGACCCCTGTTTTCACTAGAAAATGTTACTTTTCATGGTAATTCATGAGCTCAGACTATCATTAGCTGCTTTCTGACATTTACTTCCAACCTCTGAAACTTCGTTGAAATAATTAAAATGAGGAAACTGGATCCATTCAATTTTGTTGTGCTGTGCAACTGGGAAACAAGGATATTAATATAGGAACTTCTGCGGGATACTATAAATTTTTGTGTCTCTTTTTGTAATATAGTGTTTTAAGTTTTTCTTCTCAAGAAAAGCTGCATGACGCTCAGATAGGCCTGGGAACTTATTTCAAGCATGGGATCAAGTTATTTCATTATTTTATTTAGTCCAAAAGAGTTTCAAAAAGTATTTTAATCAATACCAAGTCTTGGTTGAATGTACATGCATATGAATAAGTAAATCTAAAGCGTGTAGTAGTTAGGCGTTGAGACTAAAATTCCTAACTGAAGCACCTTCCATGGTCTCATACCATATAGAAAACTAATGCATACTTTTGTGTTGCAGATATACCTGGATAGGACATGTAACAACCAAGACAATATTTTGGTTCTCCATCATATCATTACATGTATGTTCATTTACAATGGTACTTGCACAACTAACATAATGTTCATGATTAGCTAAATCATGGGCCATCATATTAGTTTGGGAGCAGACTAGTAGGACTCATCAGTATGTAGGATTTTTTGTCCTGATCTATGGCTTAGAAACATTTGGGAGCAGGCTGTATGTTAGAACGGACAATGTGCTTATTTGAATTGGACATTAGATTGTTATTATTTCTTAAAGCCATAGAGACATAATTTATTATATTACATGTTCAGCGATATTCCTCTCCCAATCAAACACCTTGTCAACCCCTAACCATGTGGGTGTTATGAGCAACTTAGCAAACAACTAGCATATCCCGTATCTATTTATTAGTATTTTTTACACAGATTCATGAAGATCTGAGTAGATCACTGATTCTTTTCACTAAGCTTAAGATCACTCAATAGTTGCATACATTGATCTTGTGGTTTCACCTAGTTTAGGTACCTCCATTACAACACTTTAAAATATGAATCTAGGTTAGCGTTGGCTGATGGTAAGGGCTATTTATGTGGAGTTATGTGAAAGGTGGTTGTGAATAGCAGAGGTGTTTGCCAATGTGGCGAGAAAGGTGGTAGTGAGGGGTGGCTATAATGTGTAGGTGGTTTGAGTTGTTCCGAAACCTAGAATTATGATTTCTACACAACATGGTTGTGATGGTAGCCATGACTCAAAGGGCTCTATGATCTTGTGACTGTACCTCCTTTTTATTTCACTATCTCCCCTCTCTACATTGTAATGATTTGATTAATATGTAGTTTTCTTTTAATGATATGTGCATAGTGATTTTTCATAAGATGTCATCCGGAACAACTCTTTAGCCATGTTAAATTACATCCCATACAGTCATATTTCTCTAGTAGAGGCCATCCCAATTGAACATGTCTACTTAGTTGCTTCTACTTAATGATATGTGCTTATATAACTCATTGTTTCTAACTCCACTGTTCCAATGATGCCACATATTCCCTATACATATATGCATATTGTACATTACCTCTAAAGCATCCATACTACAATTAATAGATATTTCATATCATGCATGCTCCATCTATAGTTCTATGAATGTTACTTGTTGGAGTTCCCTTTGGAAACTAGTCTCTTCCCTACTACCCATGTACCCTTGTGATCCATAAAATACCCCTGTGATCCATAATTATATCTAATTCTTTTGATTACCATCATTGACACTACATAGGTGAAAGGTCCACACCCATCAATACTTTTGGGTTTAGCCACTTATTTTCTGAAGTGTACTAAGTCAATTGATCCAGTCAGACATCTTATTTATTCTTTGGTAAGTAATATATGGATCCCATCTAAAAGTAGAATCAAACCAGAACAACATGCTCTCTATCAAACAGTCTTGAAGCAGTCACAGATGGTTAAATTTTGAAGTAGAATCCATTTCCCTATATGTTTTCTTAGATCACTCTTAAGCACAGAGACAAGATCTAACTCCAATCATCATAATATTAAATTCAAAATACAAAAACATATTTACTTTTGTAATTCTAATTCTAATTCTAAGTAGTAATCTGACCGACTGCCAAAAATGTATAAATATGAAAAGAATTTTTTTCACCAATAAAGTTGAATGTGTGACATTGTTCTTTTAGATTTTTTCAGACCATGTATTGTATCTTCTCTCAAATTTCTTCATTCTAGTCAATTACATCACATTGTCCTACACTCATATAGATTATTTTCTTAATCTAATTGTTAACATGGATATATCTAAGGCCAATGTGCATGTGAGAGTTTAGTGAATGGAATTTTCTCCATTCTTTTAAGTCATCCATTCACATGTTTCAGCTCTAAAAATGAGTATGGTGCTTACAAATATGTAGCTTGCTGATTATCAAATCTGCCTCAGTGATGTTCACATGCATATGATTTTTTGGTTGTTTTACTGCATGTTTTGTTAAGAAAAATAACATGACATTTCATTGTGAAGGTTTACATATAATTATTTAGAGAATGATCAACCTTATTGCTTTATATTACAAGTTCTTACTATGATCTAAATCACTAAACCAAAGACTTATTTAAAAATTTCCTCCCCATATTATGGTTTTATCACAGGGTTTTGCATGATTGAACTACTCAGTAGGTTTGGTTTAGTATATTATTGCCTTCACTACTACAGAAATGGCTTATAAAGTCACTTTTCAAGGTGTCGGTTGTATACATAAACCGACACCTAAACTCTATAGTATCGGTTTATAACAGAAACCGACATCCAATCTGTGAAGGTCGACCAGACACGGGTACCGCTTTTATTAAGTGTCGGTTAATTAATAAAAAACTGACACCTAAAATCAACCGCCAAAACAAAAATTCCAGCGAAAAAATTACCTCCAAAATTTGACATATGGCGTCGGTTCATAAATAAATAACCGACGACTAAAGGTTATTCGCGAGATAGAAATAGGTGTCGGTTGTCTTTTAGTTAAAAACCGACGACTATAATCTAGTATAGGTGTCGGTTTTTGGAAAAGAACCGACACTGTTGGTTTTGTTGTCGGTTTTTTTGAATAACCGACGCTTATGGTCAACTTAATAGCACCAGCACGAGTGACTCTTTCCCTTTCTCTGTTTCATTCCCGATTTCAGTTAGGTCCGGCGATTATTGCTCGTCGCCGCTCGGTGCTGCCGCCGCGTTGCTGCTGTCCTCTCGTCGCCGCTCGTCGCCGCCGCCGGTCGTTGACTGTCCTCTCGTCGCCGCCGCCGGTAGAAGTAGCTACGGTGCTCTCCTCGTCACCGCCGCCCCCGCCGGTAGAAGCAACTTTTCTCCTCCGCCAGCTTCCTGCAAGGTAACCCACAAAAGGTTCACCCGCTTTTCTCCTCTGCCTTGCTTTTCTCTGCCGCCGCCGACCTGGAACTCACCCAGGCGGTGCCTAAGCAGGTGCCAGGGCACGCCTAGGGTCCCAAGCCCAGGTGCCCTGCCTAGCTAGGCCTCTGGGCGGATGCTTGGGCGGCGCCAGGGCACGTTTAGGCTGCTGCTGGGGTTTGGATTCATCTACTGGATGCCCAAAACATGCACTGATTTCACCAAGTCACCCCAAAAGCCATGAAAAATATTCTGATTGTGTTTATTTATGTACTGATTTCACCAAGCTAGTGGATTTTTTTTAAAGTTATTTACTGATTGTGTTTATTTAATTATGTACTGATACATATGTGCTATACCAATCTGATAGTCCATGATAGAACAAAGCATAATGATGTTGACTGCAACTTTGTGTGTCATGCTCTTATGAATTAAGTGTATATTTACTTCATAATTGAATGTTTAAGTAAGTTATAGATATCTTGATGATGAACTATAATGCACACATGTGACATGCTTGGAATGTAAATGATGAACTGTAATGCACACATGTTTAACTTGTTTCATTGTTGAGTATATTGAGAATCCTAATCACCCTTCTTGCTTAATGATGAACTGTAATGCACACATGTGACATGCTTGGAATGTAAATGATGAACTTTTCCCTAAATTGCCTAGATCTTAGGGTATCTCTAGATCTTAGGGTATCTCTACCATCCTAACTATGAAATTGGTAACTTGTTTCCTTTTTGAGTATATTGACAATGTTAATCACCTAACTTGAAGGACTAGGATATGAATGATGAAACTAGGATTGTAGGTATAAGAATGACAATACACATAATTTTTGGCCTAGAAATACGTCCAAGATTTACTCATTAGGAGTAAATCTTGGATAGTCCCCGGTTTGGGACTGTTCTTGAACACCTAATCTCACTTAGGATGTAAGTGTATAATGTGTATTGGGTTTTTGAGAAAATTTCGGTAGCATTTCCCCGTTTGTTCTCTAAGTACATATGTACTTAGAGAACAGCAGAGAAATGCTGCCGAAATTTTCTCGAAAACCCAATACACATTATACACTTACTAGTGAGATTAGGCGGTCAAGAATGAGATAGGTGGTACACATTTATTATATATAAGAATGACAACACATGTATTTGTTGGCCTAGAAACTCGTCCAAGATTTACTCATTAGGAGTAAATCTTGGATAGTCCCCGGTTTGGGATTGTTCTTGAACACCTAATCTCGCTTAGGATGTAAGTGTTTAATGTGTATTGGGTTTTCAAGAAAATTTCGGTAGCATTTCCCCGTTTGTTCTCTAAGTACATATGTACTTGGAGAACAGCGGGGAAATGCTGCCGAAATTTTCTTGAAAACCCAATACACATTATACACTTACTAGTGAGATTAGGTGTTCAAGGATGGGATAGGTGGTACATGTACATTTATTATATATAAGAATGACATCACATGTATTTGTTAACCCTAGACCGTAATCTTGTTGTAATATATACTTGTTTTCTCTTTGATCATAGAGCTTTACAATTTTGTTGTGATATATACTTTGTTGTAATAATGTGAACTTTACAATGTGAGCTTTACACTTTGAATTACTACTTTAAAATGCGAACTTTACAATTTGAATGTGAATTTGCAGATGGCTGACCATTCTCCTGATGACCGTGCTGATGACTACCGTGAGGGTGAGGACATCAATGCGCCTCCTCACAATGTAAGTTTTAAAAATATATCATATATTTATATCTATATGTCCATTTATAGTTATATCTTGTAAATGTGAATTATTTTGTCAAATTTTAGGTTGATGATGCACAGGTACCATCTGAAGCACTTGAGGCACTTGATCAACAACACCAAAAAGTTGACAAGAGAAGGGGCATCACTATGATGAAGAAGTTAATTGCACAAAAGGGCAATGGACCCAAACTTGTTGTGGATTTCGATAATGCAGGAAATGCATGTGGTGTGAATCGCAATTCATTTATTTCATATCTTGGGTTTGTTACTCGTAGCCATTGCGGTTGTCTCTTAGATTCTTGGCATAAAATTTCTAAGGAGAAGAAAATTTTAATATGGAGGGATTTATGTGTGAGTTATTATTAATTTGCAATTCTATTTTGTAGATTACTAAATTTTTGGATACTAGTTAATATCAATTCTATTTTGCAGAGTATATTTGAATTGGATGAAAAGCTGCATCGTAAATGCGTGATGCAACGCTGTGAGAGAGTCCTAAGGAACTATAGGACAAATCTCACCAGAGAATACATAAAAGAAGCCAACAAGAGGAAGAAGACAACCACTGAACAGTGGAACTTCCTGGACAAAGAAGAATGGGACGCGTTTTTCGCTTCAAGACAAACTGATGAATTCAAGGTATTAGGCATCAGTCTCAATATCATTAATTAATATATGTTGTATTCACTTATTCAAGATTAACATTTAGTGTTACTAACCAAATCATTAATTTGCATACTAACTAGGCCCTCAGTGAGGCACAAAGATCAAGGCGTGCACTGAATGTGCATGACCACAGAATGGGTCCAAAGGGGTATGCAGGCGTTCGCCAAAGACTACAGGCTGAGGCTACTGCTGCTCAGTCTGCTGCTACTCAGGAGTCCTCTACCATAGGTAGCACACCTCTGCCTCGCCATGATGTCTGGATAGCTGGGAGGCAAAATAAGAAGGGAGAAATAACTAAGGCCGCAACTGCTGAGGTGGCTGCAAAAATGGTAAAATACAACTCTTACAACAATCATTCAAATATTGATTATTTGTGTTGTTTACTTAAGTACAAATTTTTGTTATGGCGATTAGCGAGAGCTGCACGAGCTGAGGAAACAAGGAAAGTTCATCCCTGAGGGAACAAAGGATGAATTGACAGTTGCTCTGGGTAACCCAGAGCATCCTGGACGTGTTAGGGCTGCAGGCGCTGGTGTGGGCATCAAATCTTTTTTTGGGTCATCCCAGCGCAAACATGTCCCAAAAGCGGGACTTTCACAAGAAGAGGTAACATATTCTTTCTTTATAATGTTACTGTAAAAGAGAATTCAAAAATTAGAATTTGACGTTTCTTTTATCCTTGTATAGGTGGATAAGCTATTTGACAGGAAACTCGAAGAAGCAATGAAAAAGTGGCAGGCATCTCAGACTGCCACTTACCAGACAATACCTACTGCAGACTCTACTCCTACTCCTACTGCAGAGGTTGGGAGTAATCCTGTAGAACCACCACCTAGCACATCCACTGTAAGTATTTTTATGACATAGTAACTAGTTTTTTAATTCAAGATGATACGTATATATGAAATTGTAGTCGTTTCAAAAAAAGATGATATGTATATATGTATATAACATTCTTTACACAAAAATTTGTAGGGGTTGAAGCCATGTCATCTAAAAAGTAAAGAATATGTCATGGCAGAGGCGTCGGCTTACCCATCCCTACCAGGGGAAACGTGTCACGGGTCTCCAGTACCAGCTGGTTGGATTCGGGTGAGCCCGATACATATATTCCCCCAATTTCTGGAACTTCCACTGCCATATGCCCACCCAGATTGTGAAACGCTTGGTGAGGCAGTAGGCGGAGTGATATTGTGGCTAAAAGCGGATGTCTTCTTTACTGATAAGGTATGGAAAATTTACATTACGTTCAATTGTTAGTGTGTGTATATGCTGGCAGTTGATCTGAAACTATATATATATATATATATATATATATATATATATATATATATATATATATATATATATATATATATATATATACAGATTAAAAAGAAGACACCCACAACATCTAGGCCTCCACTTCCACCTCCTGCATTACCTAGTTGGGTTCCACAGGACCTACCTGTCCCGTTAGGTCCTAACTGTAGGGGTATGGTAGTATGGTTAGGGGAACATGATATAAACTCCCCTATAACTGTTTCTTCTGATTCAGATTCTACAGGTCAGTCATATGAAACAAAACTATTTATACAAGATATATTGGAGTTGTTTCGATATGATTGGCTAAATACATCTGTGATAGAGCTATGGATAAGGTGAGATATTCTTTATACATCCATATACCTTGTGTCTGATCTGGTGATCTTGTTTCTTATTTATTAATGCATGCGTAATTAATACATATTTTGCAGCTACTTAGACAACATATGTGCAGATTTTGGATTCGAACATGTAGGGTTTTTTATTCCATCCTTGATTAGTCTAGTAGCTAAAGACCCTACATCAGTTCAACAATACTGCTGTGAGTCTTTTTCAAATTTTGCTGTAAAAAAGAAGACGGTGATAATGGCTCCATTCAATGTAGAGTAAGTTTACTTTGCTTATTATAATTTGGACTTAAGAAAATTACATTTTATTGTGGATTTTGAGTTATTAATTTTTAACTTTTTTTCCTCTAGGGGTAGGCATTGGGAGTTATTGGTTATTGCCCCCGATACGTTCACTGTGTATTATCTAGATCCTAAGGGGGGTAAATTGAATACAAGATTTGGACACATAATGAAAATGGAAATATTTCGGTGAGAAATATTTCATTTTTCATATCCGTTAACATATGTTATTACATTACTATTTAATTGCAATGTTCTGTGTTACATTAACATGTAGGGGTTTTGAGGAGTACAAAAAGGTTGGAGGAAAGGTCCCCACGAAAAAGAACCAGCCAATAATTTGGAAGAACGTGCAAGTAAGTTCCCGACTGCAATATATGTATATATTATTTATGTGAACAATGCTTAATTAGTTGTATTTTTTAATATTTTGTATGCTTGAATTTATAGTGTGCTACACAAGACAACGGATGGGCATGTGGATACTATGTCATGCGATATATGCACATGCTTGTCAAATATGCCGCAATGGACATCGATTGTATTGCTCAGGTATTATATAGTCTCATTAGATAATATGATCGAAATATATCAATCTTATTTATAGCTCATTAATTATATATATACATCATTCTCTTTACATGTGTTTAAATCTGACCCCATTACAGGAAAGGACTTACCAAATGTTAATGCTACCTATACAATGGGAGAATTAAATGAAGTAAGAGAAGAATGGGCAACATCCATACAATTAGTGGGGGCTTTAAAATATAATTGGGATCCTGATAGCGAATAATGACTAAACAATGATACTTTGTAAATGAATTTCTGAATTATAATATATGTGTGAATGTTTCTACATGTCTGGATGTTTCTACATGTGTCTGAGTGAAAATGAATGAAAGTGTTGGTTGCTATATGAATGTTTCTACATGTGTGAATGTGAATGAATGGAACTACAAATTGCTAGCATGTGTGAATGTTTATAAATGTGTGAAAATAAAATGGAACTGCAGGTTGCATTGCTAAATGCATTTGCTACTTTTTTATTGTTAATTTTGCAGGTTTGCGGCCTGTTGTCGGCTGATATCAATGGATGTCGTAAAACCTGCAGTTCATAACTGAACTGAACATGTTTCTCATCCTGCGGCCAGCCACAGCAGGTCTGCAGACTCACAGGAAAAAAAAAACCAATAGGCGTCGGTTATTTGTAAATAACCGACACATAATGATATAGTGTCGGTGTTCCTACAATAAACCGACGTCTATGTCCTTAACACCACGACCGTGCTGGACAGCACGGCCGTGGGGCGAAGATATATGGTGTCGGTTTTTTACTTATAACCGACACTGATAGTTCCCAAGATGGCGCCCTTTCTGTGGCGCGAAGGGTTTGGACGTCGGTTTTTAACTAATAACCGACGCTTATAGTCCCATGATGGCGCGTTTTCGGTGGCGCACGAAGAGTTTGGGTGTCGGTTTTGGAACCGACGCCTTATGGGTGGACTTTTAGTGTCGCCCACATAGGTTTCGCTTAGAAACCGACACTAAAGGCTTTAAATAACCGACACTAAAGGTAGGTTCTGTAGTAGTGCTTATGGAAATCTGATGGCCTTCTATTGAACAAATGCTCTGTATTATTTAACAAGGCTTCATCAAGGAAATCTTTGAAAGACGACAAGCATCGTCTGCTAAATTCAGAATATTGAATTAAGATGGAGATGAGTGAAAGCCCCAACCTTATGGGATCAAATCCAAAAAGAACTTTCATCTACTGACATGTATCTTGGTTGGCACCTCCACATGGATAATTTGTTGGGAAGGACATATGACTTCGAGTTCAGTTGATTTTGTGGGAGGGTGTTCGTGAGCTTGGCCTTGGGTGGTGGGTATAGTGGATTCTGAACTGAAGCATTCTATACCTTAGGGACTTGTAAAGAATATTGCAGTAGAAGAATCTATGTGGGCTAGAGCAATGAGAGCTGCAAGGAGCAAAGTTCAAGTGCTTTTTGTCATCCTGATGCTCACCTGAATGCATTTAGCGTCAAGTTGAACTCATGCATCATTATAGCTTATTTTCCCTATTGAGCACTTAAGTCCAATGACGACAAAATCAGTGTTAAGTGATCATTGAATCCAAGAGAGGATAGCTTCTCTCATGCGTTTAGCGTTGCCGTATTATCAAAATCATAGTACGGACATTTCTTTTTTTAATTTAAATTCCATGTAATCTGACTTCTTCACCCAAGACTTCATCTCAGTCCTTTACTCTACTTGCATTTGTCCCTCTCTATTTTATATTTCTTATGTTGAGGATCCTTATGTTTTTGTAGAAGGTTTTGGGTTGATGTGTTCATATTTTGGTGAAAATTTCTTCTCTAGCTTGTGCAATAGAACAATATTCTTGCCGGAGTCTTAGCTAATATATCTGTGTGTTAATATCTATTTCTTTTGAGCAAACTAAGTGGGTTTTATGAGTAGAACGACTGTGGTAGGTCACCACGGCCGTGGTAGGTAGGGTAGACCACAGACGTGGTGGATGGGTACGGTCGTGGGTTTATTCCATCAAAGTTAACAAGGTTTTGGTCGATTTTGGGCTGAACTGGCCACGACCGTGGTGGTGTCAGGGTGCCATGGCCGTGGTGGGCTGGGTGAAGTTGGCCGTGGTGATGCTGCACGGCCATTCTGGTCTGCTGTAGCATGACCGTTTTGTGGTGCACGACCGTGGTATCTGTCACTAGCACGACCGTTCTTTTATGCACGGTCGTGCTGCTCTTTGCTTGACTTGGAGGTTGTTCTATTGATTTGAGATGACAATATATGATCCTCAAGATCTTGGTATATGTAGTAAACAATCTGATTGCACTACATAGAATCAACACCTTTGATACACCATTCTCATGTTCTTCTAACATCACATAGAATCAACACCTTTGATACACCATTCTCATGTTGTTCTAACATGGGGCATACTGAATACTATGGCAACTCAAATTCCTTCTAATATATATTTTCTAAGGTAAGCTACCATATTTTGTTCCATGGCCCCTAAGATACTAGGTATGCTCTGAAATGTGATTCTAAAAGCTACAAAATCTGCATATGTCTACTGCAAGACATAACTAGAAAATTTGCATCTGTCTCAAATTTAGCTTTTACTAGCAATCAATAATGTATTTTTTATTGTAACTGTGAGTTGTGCCATAGTTGCATTGTGCCAACACTTAACTTGCCCACATTCAGCTCTGTTGGCCAGAGTTTTTACAGTGTCATTGCTGAAACATTGCCTATTCATTACTTTTCAGGTCCTCTTTAATGTAGCAATGGTTGGTTGCACACTCTCTTCATTGAAGAGAGTACATTATTCTTTTCTATGCTCTTCATGAATAAAGGGGGTTTCTGTTGGGATTGAAGAGACTTGTCATTCATTATGGTCTATTTACACACAATGTTGAGTAGATGAACTTAAATTCCATCATAGTTCTCTCTGGGGTATGACTTTGTGTAGTTTATAGCTGAATTAATACATAATACCAAACTATTTGATTGTTGAATTGAAGCTTATTTTGTATCTTTCAGTGTGCTTTGCTCAAAGGACAATATGATGCCTTGTATGTTTTGAAGTTGCTGTTGATTCTTTATGAATATCAAAGGCTTATAGAGAAACTTCTACAACAAAGGGAGGCTGCCAGAAAAGGATAATACAAGTGGTGGAAGAAATATAAAAGAAAAAATCAAGATACAAGAAGATGTGCATGATCATGTGGCATATAGAGTCTGCAGTGGATAGATGTAGTCAGAAGAGCATATTATATACATGTGTCTTTTTCCCATGCATATTGTAAAACAGAGGCCAGGTTAATGTCCTCCCCATGTGTACTCATTGTTCAAATATAAATAAAAGTATCATTATTGAAATTGTAAGCATAACTCGATCTTGATTAACATTCATCTATTTTCTTATGGAAAACCCCTATATATTGGCAAGCGACTGACTGGATACATAATGTCTCTCACTACATATGTATGTATAGTACATGGTGTCTTTCACTACACACTAGCTATAATTACATGTGTAGCAAGTGCTAATTTTTGCTATACATGAACTACAAATACAATTGTAACCAATGCCATCTCTCCCTACATATTATAGGTACAAATTGAATTGTAGTCATACATTTGGCTACAATAGAAACTACATTTTTATGTGTAAGGACATTTTTACCTACAATTAGGGTTACTTATGAATTTGTAGCTAGAGGCATAACTAACTACAAGTTTAAAAAATGTAGCTTAAACAATTAGCTACACGAATATTAGCTATATATTATAAATGTAAGGATAATTGTAGCCAAAGCTTTTGGCTACAAATTTTCAGTTTTTTGCTACAATTTTTTTTGTAGTTAAAGACCATATTTTCGTAGTGAGGATATGTGACTATAACTGGTGGCTTATCATTCCTAAGACCTAGAAGCGTTTCCACGTTGTGAAATGTGACATCATCTTAAAACATGGGAACCTAAAAGTGTTTCTAGTCTTGTCTCAACAATTAACTAGGGAAGTGATCAATTTGGGATCTAGGAGGATAGGGTACTTATGAACCACACCAAAACACACTAAGGAAATGGTGTGAAAGAAACCCTAGTCGGTAACAGGTAAGAAACCCTAGTCGGTAACAGGACAATCTTACAACCTGAAGTGGTATTGGGTGAGTCAAAATGGTATTTCTCTAGGAGCCATATCTATTTAAACTAGAAACAAACCGTTATGTTAATTGAAAATTTGAAACATTACATTACTTGAAACATTTCATGACTTGACCAAATTGTAAAATTACACTAGTTGACTAAATTGAAATTTAAACATTACACGACTTGACTAAATTGGAAAATTATACTACTTGATGAAATTGAAATTGAAACATTACATGACTTTAATAAACCAGAAAATTACATTACTTGACTTGAATTGACATCACATTACAAAAGTACAAGTGCATATGTCATGGCCCTTTCTTCCAAACTGATGAAAATGATATGTATATTGATTTGGACCAATATCCATAGATGATTTCATTCTTTTTTTCTTTGATACTCCAATTTTCATTTGGTTCTTTAGAGTAATAGGGGATAAATTCCTCTACTTTCATCAAAAGGTGGCCAATGCCTCCTATCGAGAATAAAAAATTAAGCTAGTATGTGTTATAAATTTTTTTACGTATCAAATATAGGCACACAAGTTTGTAATAGTCATAATTGAAATACACATCAGCTTCCCAAACATGGAAACATGGTATATGTCACTATTGATGAAAATTACAACTGCATTCCTTAGAACCATATGGTCGCAATTTAACCTGAAATTTGTATCCATACATCTCATCAACAAGCCACTCATCATATTTCATGTTGACTGAACTCTCATTTTGCATGCATCCTGATTGACTATAAAAAGTGTATCATGAAGGTGCCTAAGATATCTGCATCCCTAATTTGCATGTTTAGTCTCTTCATTACACCTCGTCAACCATGACATAATAGAATAATAGTATATGGGAATAACTAGTGCCTATATTTGTAAACCTCTAGACATTTTAAGACCCCATTATAGATTCTACGTGATTGCTAGTCAATGACCCATATATGTTACCCCTATTGGATGTAAGAGACTAGAATATAGGGTTTGTCAATATTAAATACTGCATCATAGTTGGATCAATGCTTTGCATATTATCCATTAGATGATAAAATTCAAATCTATCTATATTAGATATAAAAATTCACATAAGCTCTTTTAAATCTTGTGATTTGAACTTCTAGTAGAAGTTCTGATGTAGATGTTGAAGACAATATTGATGTTGGCCCAGTCAATATTTCATACAATAGCTGCCAATATTCCATTCATCCTATCAAATGTAATATAAAAGTATATCAAAGATAATATAAAAGCATACAATGTTTGTGGAGAACCATATAATCACTCCCATGAATCCTTGTTTTCTAACTCCACTGTGGAAAAAGTGAGTGGAAATACACCATTATCAACATCTATGCCACATGCAACAAGAAGTTTTCTATCATATTTTCTAGTAAGGAATTTTCCAAACCTATAATGTATCCATCCTACAATGGTTGCGCCTAATGCACAAAACAACCGCTTGAATATATGAATTCCTTATGTTTACAGGGTAAAATCATACACAAGATGTCTATATACTATTCTTGTGATATATCATGAAAGAGATATCAATGATGGTAAGAGTTTGTAATACAATGATTCCCAATCTTTAAATATATTACATACAACCTTCCTCCATGCTAGAAAGACCTTCTTATATGAGATGTTCAGATTTAGCATAGTGTTCATCTTAAGCTCTCATTTGGATATATCCAATCATCACATTTGGATTAGCATGTACATATGAGAAATATAAGACAACGTGCATTGGTGACGATCCTCATTTAGGACAATTAGGTGATAAGTCTGGTTTCACTACAACACTTTATCTTCCACATACCAACTTCTCTTTTGGATTGACAAGCATCCAAACTCTAAGGAAATTATTGTTCTTGGATACAAAAAAGTATGACAAATAGACTATTGAGCATTGAGTCTAGTATTGGACATTTTTTGTATCGACCTTTTTGAGTCTTTCCAATCATGACTACTTTGGATGCAAATAAAGCACCCTTACAAATTTCATTGATAGAAGGGTTGTAATTGATACGAACTTCACAACAAGTATTATCCACCCACTTATCATCTTGGAAAACTACATAGTCATCCATTATATCACGGTCTACCCAATCACTAGGAAATGCCTCCAGTGTGAAAATCTAGGAAGCTATAGTGTCATGGATTTGATATTGATACCCATGTAAATAAAGATCATTCATGTCGTGATCTTCACCAGTTTCAGTTGTTGAATGAACTTCCTGTTCAATGTTTTGTTCCTCCTCCTCAACCTTTTCACAACCATTTTCATTCTAAATACTAGGGTTTTGACAAAATTCAGGTGGTTAAGTTGATATGGAAGTTTCATTGCTACTGATTGTTTGAAATTGATTCAACAAATTCATGCAATTATAAGTAGAATGTTAATGGATAGGCACTTTATCAAGAAATACATCAATATAGGCATATGATAAAATTGAGTCAAAAGTTCTAAATACATCATCATTTTCAACTAGTATGGGCATATGATGTTCTCCATGGAAAATATATGATACACTTATAAAGAAGTGATTGAGGTTGTTGTCCAGCTTTGTTTGGATATATGACTTAAATTCAGACAAAGTATTCAAAAATGTAAATTTTATTGGTCTAACAGATCGACTAAAATAAGATTCATCAGAGAGAAATTGACCATCATATCAAAGATTGACAACACATGCACATGAACTATATATCATGTTCCTATCATTATTAAACACACTAACATTTTAGCAATCATATTTTGAAGTCATTGTATTTATCAAGTTTATATATTTGTATTCACAATATTTTCACAATGAATATTAATTAGAATTCTAAAGCATAAGTATAATTTTTTAAAATTTAAAAATAACCATTATAAGAATGCAATTATTTCATTTTTAGCAACTAATGGTAATTTCAAGTTCGAACCATTCAACAATAGTACAATATATTTTCAATGTAAGTTTAACAAATAATTATAGAGCAATAGAATTTGTTTATTTTTTATTATTGTATGTAATGATGTGAAGTACCAAATGATATTTTAAATGCAACTTAGTAAAGAACATACATGAAGGAGACATAACAATCTCATCAATCAAAAATCCTTAGAAAGAAGAGAAGTAGCTTGTCAGCCAGAGAAAGAATAGAAGCAGCTCGACGACCAGAGAATAGAAGAGAAATTTGCCCTAGAATTAGGTACAAACTTTTCCCTTAGTATCCAAGACTTTAGAGCAGCTCAAGATCACTTAAAAGTGAAAAAGAGGAAGAAGAATGGAGTGACTTGTCCAAATTAAGGGACTTATTTTGGCACTATTATATATAGTAACAATACGTCCCCCATGGGGATGCATTGCTTCCATGTGGTGCCCGACTGTTATCCCCAACGACTTTGAACCCATTTGGGGGCAAAAGTCAGGTGTGGTGTGGGGCAATGCACCTTGATGGGGACATATTATTCCTTTGCGGGGGCAATATGTCCTATTGTAGGATGTAATGACCTCACCATGGGGTAATGGATACCAAATGTTGACACATTGCTTTCTTATAGGACAATGTGTATTTAAGATTTATTCGCTCCATTGTGGGGCAATATGTCCCAGTGGGTGATGCATTTCTTTTTTAAAGGACAATGCATCCCTGACCTAGACATATTTACTACACCGCGGGGTAATGTGTCTCACTCTCAGAGAGAGCAACGCGTCATGCACTGGTACACATTGCCTAAAAAACATACCATTTTTGAAATTAAAATTCTAACCTTATTATTTTGATAATTAAAAAAGTAGAATATTATGTTTATGTTTTGTCATAGGAGTTATACATATTTTGCTAATAGTCCATGGAGGCTGGACACATGGTGTTATGCGGCCAAGTCAAGGGCGCCAATAGGTGAAAGATTTTTTTCTATCTTGGAGGGCTGGGGTTGGATCTCTATTGTAAATAATGAATAATAAGTTTGGAGTTGAGATAATGAATAAATAATTACAAAACTTATATAAATAGAGTCTAAATAGGGTAGCACACTTATACCCCTCCCCCCCAATGTGGGATTAAACAAACACATGTTCTCTAACATTGGGGGTCATACTAATCCTTGGTTTTGGGGTGTTGGAATAGAGGATTCCGCCCCCTCTAGCCGTACTATGTTTCTAACCCCATTCAAACATTGCCTCACCCTGTTGCAAGACAACCTTTGTGATCCTTAGTCCCAACCTTCAATTAATTTTTCTTTCATCTCTACCGATTATGCTATTGCATCTCCTATCTATTATATGTTTTTATCAAAGGAAGTGTCCAACAACTAGTTAACTTTGACTGGGCAAAGCCCGTTGACTCCTTGGCCACATGAGAGGTCATTTATAGCATTTAACCCTCAACAAGCTAAAATGAGTAATATACACTACTATGGCACGTGTAAAAATCTTGACTCATGTATAAAACTTAATCTAGTAAATGAAGGTAAGGGATCAACCATCAACATTGTGTTGTTCAGAATAGAATTAGTATGTTCTTTTTGGTAAAACAAATCAAGATTAGTTATTAATTTCATATTCATTATGAGTCTCAATTCTTTTTGTTGAATCCATTTATGAAAGTTCTTCTTTGCAAAAGCCAATAACTCGGATGCGTAGAAGCTAGTTTTATATTGGCCAAAAAACCAAATGGCATGTTTGGGCATTTTAATTATCAAATGGCATGATTTATAATTTGATTCTCAAAATGGAATGTTTCTAAGGCAATACGTCCCCAAAGAGGATGTATTGCTCCTGGTGGGGCCAATACGTCCTCTCAAGAGACATACTGTACTTTAAAAAAGCAATACATCCCTAGTGGGGACGTATTGCCTCCAACAGAGTCAGTACGTCCCCAATGAGGATGTATTGCTTTTTTCTTTTTTTTTGTTTTTCTAATTATGATACAATGTACGTTGTATGTTATATGTATACATATAAATGTTAAATTGCTAAATAAACATAATCTACATTAACTTGTATACAATTAACCATATATTTTAAATAATACCTGAACATCATCAAATAATAACAGAACATTATATTTCACAATACATAATATTTATAAATGTAGATAGAAGTATTTAAAATTAATGGATACAATACTAAAATTATATAGTAACTTTTAAAATTATAAAAATAAAACAAATATATACATACATACATATATATGTATATATTTATATGTAAACATAGAATAAAGAAAAATAAAACTAACATAGCAACGTATACCACACGTTGATATGCACAATATATATATATATATATATATATATATATATATATATATATATATATATATATAATTGGATATATATATTAAAGCCATGATATATAATATCAAAAAATATAAACATGTCAATTATGCAAAGTAAAATGTACTAGAACAATAATAATGAACAATCAAATTAAAATATATTATATATATTATTTTAAATTAAATAAAAAATTATAATATATTTGATTTTTGTCATATTATATTTGTCTCTGAACTAGATAAAAGGTTATAAATATTATTATGTTATTATGATTTATGTTAATATATTATTTTTAAAACACAATAAAAAGAATGTTCCATAATATATTATGATTTTTTATGTGTTGCATTTATGATCATGTGTATCATATATTTTATTTTGATTATCTATTGTTATTGTTTGTGTATATTTAATTTATATAGTTGACATGTTTATATATTTTTTTATATTATGTATTGCACACACAGACACACACTCACACGTTAAGATCAATGGTTTACATTTTGTACAAAAATAGTCCTGATATGCAAACACACTTGAGTGTATTCGTGTGATCTATACACTCGAGTGTATTCTAGCTTGACTCTCTCTCTCTATACACACACACACACACACACACACATATATATATATATATATATATATATACATATATATATATATATATAGAGAGAGAGAGAGGGAGAGAGAGAGAGGTTAGGAAGTGTGTACCAGTCGGTACATGCAACTTATGTGCACCGATTATATATATGATATATATGGAATACAATTATCTGATCCAACCTTATGAATCGAATCAAAATTCAATAGATTAGATGTGTTCAAAATATCACAACCATACCTCGTATATATCATGAGATATAATAATATATCATTCAACAGTTTCTGTAATTTCTGCAACTTACTGTTGATTAGAAAATATGTATATACTTTCAATTGATGATCTAGGAACCTCAGTTTGAAGTAATTTTTGATACACATGTTATCTAAAAGGTATGCATCACATCCATAAGGTTGGATTACTTTTTATACTTTTTTAATCATCACAAATGGAAATGGGTACATGTAAGCGAGCCACACACACACACACACACACACACACACACATATATATATATATATATATATATATATATATATATATATATATATATATATATATATATATATATATGTAGGATAGCGATCCAATGAGAAACATCCTACGGTGAGAACATGAGAGGCATTTGAATAACTACAAATGAGTAATAATTTTTTAAAATCCAACCGTATAGATGAAAAAAGTATCATTTCATTTACCTTCTCAAAAAAAATCATTACAATCAGACATTGTTTACATGTCCATATGTAAAATATACACTTTTTACATCCAACGGTCAGCCTGAAATTCAATATAGAGCGTCGAAAAATATTTGGTTGTTGTGAATCATCTACAAATTGGATGGTGATAAAATTGGGTAGGATGGTAGATATTAAGGTATACTTGTAATCTGTATGGTTTCATTATGAAAAATTGATCTATGTGGAGAGTTATTCAAATGCCTCTCATGCTCTCACCAGATATGTTTCTAACTGGATCGTTGTATATATATATATATATATATATATATATATATATATATATATATATATATATATATATATATATATATATGCATGTGTATTTTATGTGCACCTACGTGTCTTATATATGACTATATTAATTTTTTATTTTAGTGTTTTCTTATTTTTATTGCTATATTAATTTTGTTTTCTAAATTTACAATAAATACACACACACAAACAGATATATATATATATATATATATATATATATATATATATATATGCTTTATTTCTATAATTTTAAACTTTATTACATAGTTTTAGTATTGCATTCATTAATTTTAAATACTTTTATCTACATTAAAAATATAATGTATTAATAAAATATGATATTCTGCTATTATTTTATTATCTTCAGGTTTCAATTTATATATATTGTTAATTGTATATAAGTTAATATATATTATGTTCATTTAGCAATTTAACATATATATGTATACATAATATACATGGTAACATAATTAAAAATAAGTAAAAAAATAAAAAAGCAATACGTCCTCACTGGGACACATTGCTCTGTTGGAGGCAATATGTCCCCATTGGAGACGTATTACTTTTTTAAAGTAGCAATACGTCTCCTGAGAGGACGTATTGTCCCCATCAGAAAGAATATTTGCCTCAGAAAATATGTCATTTTGGGAATTAAGTTCTGAGTCGTGCCATTTTGATAATTAAAATGCCCAAATATGCCATTTTGGTTTTTTGGCCTTTTATATTTCTACATTGATGCACTTGCCAGCTAACTCAATGGTCGAGCCTGGTGCTTGTGAAGCGCATATTGCCCAGCGAATCCCGTTGGGGCACTATAAGAATGGCTTTAAAGACCCTCGGCGTTTGCTGTTGGCTATTCTCTCTCCCCTGCTACCTTGGACAGGGGTGAAATTTCCTACTATAAAAAAAAAATATTTCTACACTGATCTCGTCAATAGGAATCATACAAAAGCCTAGCGTTAGGCTAAAGTAGAACCTTTTAAGAGAAACCATGTTTCTGCATTAGAACTTAGAAGGTAATAATATGGGAACTCATTTCAATACGAGAAGGGTTGCAAAGAACTCTTAGGCGAATAAAGACTCTCCCTTCAGGTCGCGCACATGCATAGCTGAACTGGAACCAGGAGCTCAGGTTGCTATAAGAGTGCAAGCAAGAACATGCACGACTAACTAATCCAACAAACCGCTAAATCAAAGATCGCTAGCATCTGCTAAAGGTAGCCAAACTCAAAGTCCATGAAAGCATCTTCGCTAAGGGAAGGCACTGAGTAGATGGACGAGGTGCATGATGCTTCCCCAAGGCAATCCAGATGATGGTGTTGAACTTGGGCAAATGCCGCAGGTGATGTAGTCATCATGTCATGCAAGTTGCTGAAAGTGCTATCGCATGGAAGACATCTCGCCCAGCACTGGTCTTCTTCCATTCCTATGTCCTTGTAGACATTTTGTGGGTATGTCATGAAACGAGCAATTTCATCAGAGTAGTCTACGGAATCTGTGTTATCGCAGAAAGGATTTTGCGTTGCAGGTTTCAGGCAGCCGCTTGGTATGATGCTGCTCAAGTAACCTGATCCATCGTCAGTGGAGAAGCTGAGATTGATGTTTCGAGATGAAGCCCCGTCGTTACCATCTTCGGCCTTGCGGCACGCCGCACAGTCATGCAAGCTGCAGAATAGATGCGTAGGGCCGCTGTCATACACAGGCCAGCTGTGGTTGGTCTCCATTTCCAAGAACTGGAGACGGCTGGTGTTGAACCTGTTGCGTAGAGGGGATGGCAATGTGCTCGCCAGACGCTTGATCAGTAGTCAATTTGGTTTTCAGTTGCGGCTGTTGCTGCGACGCCATTGTAGGCAGAGGGAGGCGGTATGTGAAGTTGGTTTTGGCAAGGGTTCCCCGCATTGACAAGGCGGCACGGTCGTAGGCCAGTGCGGCCTCCTCCGCCGTGTCGAATGTGCCGAGCCAATGGCGTTCCTTGGTTGATGGGTCGCGGATCTCCGCCGCATAGCGCCCCCAGGGACGGCGGCGAACGCCCATGTACCTCCCGTTGGCCAGGTCCGGCCCTGCCAGCATCCGGCTGATCCGGCTCCACCCACCGGACGAAGGTCTCTTTTCAATGGTACCGTAGTTGTTACTACTGTTGCCGCCGATGGATCCTGATTTCTGCAGTGCTGCTGCCATTTCAGGTGGTTGAACTTGAATAGGGCAGATTGTGATGGATTATACTCTAGCAGGAGTTGGTCTCCTCGAAACGCTGCAGGAGAACATTAGAACGTTCAAATGGACAAGTGGATGAAGAACAGGAGGCTAACGGAAATCCAGACCCTAACTCTAGAAGCATGTCTCACATAGCCTGTAGTTCCTTTGTTGCCTTACCTTAAGTCTGTTACTCTACAAGCATGCTCAGTAAAGGAGCGAACGTACTTGTCGGCTGAAATGAATGTGCGCACATCAGAAGACAGCTGAAAGTCCCTGATCCTAATCAAACTTATCATGTGCCTCATGAAGGGGATGGTGGTCATCGATCATTTTCTTGATTGGCTCCTTATTTATAATAGCACGACATAAATTTTTTTGAACAAACACATAAGATACTTAGCATGTTTCTTTCAATAAAGATCTTTTATGGCTGGGAATTTACTTGCTCCGCTGCTAATTATTGGAATCTATTTAGCATAAATTAAAGAAACTGGCTTATATGAAAGCCAATGAAACAACAATTTCTAATGAAACAGTGGCTGAACAGCTGATAACATTTGTCTCCAACTAATCAGTATTATAGTTACAACAACACCGTTGGGCGCTCACACTTGAGTTTGCCTAGGCTCAGAATTACTGTTATCGTTCACTGCGTTTTCCTCATCCGTTCTTGTGCTTCCCTCTTGTCTTCAATATTATCCCATAAAATTCCATGGCTACAAGTTATTTGATGTATTTTAGAGATGGGCAATGTGTCTTTGGGTGCTTGTGTTTGTACTTGGTGGCACAGTTTTAGGGCAAAAGAACAGCGCGCTGATAACCTCTATCATCTGCTTATTAACATGTATATTTTGTAGCAGCAATGGAAGCGCCATTATTCTCAGTCAAAATCTAATACTCATTATTCAATAACTTTTTTATGCATTATCACTACTCAAAATCTAAGCGTCATTATTCAATTATGTGTATCATCAATGTTTATAGTACATAGTTGTCAGTTTTGCTTATGATCATATGTACATCTACACAACTCACCGTGCATTAACTGTTCAATAACTGAGTCAGGAAACAGAAGAAGGACATCTTCCAAACATATACTGTACCAGCACACAGTTTTCCTTATGATTATAATGTGTACATCCACACAACTCACCGTGAATTAAGTGTTCAAAAACTAAGTCAGAGAGACACTGAGACAGAGGAAGGGCATCTCAAAAACATATACACATACACATGCTATCCTGAGTACGTGCATCGTCAATTTACAGGCACATGTCTCACTGGATTTGGGATCCCCAAATAAATTTTACATCAATTTTAGAAGAGTAGTTAAGATTTTAGAATAATAATTTTAATTTTGGAAATAAATTTGAAACAATATTTTTTCTATAACATTAACATTCTAGAACAATAATTTTAGAATTTGAACAATAATTTTGGAATTTGGAACAATAATTTTTTGAATAGTAATTAACCTTCAAGTGTCATTTTCTAGAACATTATTTTAGAAATGTGGAATCAAATAGTAGCAATACAATTATTTTATTTTTAATATTGCATAGTAATTTTAGGTACAAATTTGTGAATCTAAAAATATTACAGAAAAATTACCTCAACTGGCGAGATCTCAAAACCCAAGAACATAAAAAAGAGAAAGAATCCCGACCAGATAGCGAACCAATAGCAATTCGAGCAGCGAAGCAATAGAAGAATAGCTCCAAGATCGCTCGGAATCAGCTCTAAGATTGCCCAAAATCAGTTCCAAGCAATAGAAATCCGAGCACACCACTCCAGAGCAATGGAAGTAGAGAAGAAGTTGAAGAAATGGATGAATGGTGTGGGTTTGGGGGTGATCTCGTCTCCATTATATAGGAGAGCAATGCGTCCCCAACGGGGAGCATTGCCCCCCATGTGGCAACGTATGTGGCCCGCAATGACTATTTTTCAACGGTCGAGGAGCAATGCGTCTCCAGAGCAATGCGTCCCCAGCCGAGACGCATTGCCCCAACTAGCCGTTGGGACGTCTCGGGACGGGACACATTGGTCCCACTGAAGGAAAATGCGTCCCGGCCCTGGACGCATTGCTATCCGATGGGACCAAGACGTCCCAGTTTGGACGCATTGCTCCGTCGCAGAGCAATGCGTCCTAGTTCAGGACGCATTGCCCCTGTGTGGGGCCAATGCGTCCTGGTCCGGGACGCATTGCCCCTGTGTGGGGTCAATGCATCCTGATCCGCGACGCATTGCCTCGCGAGAGAGCAATGCGTCTCCACATGGGAGACATTGCTACCAAAATGTGTCATTTTGGGAATTAAGTAAAAAAAGTGCCACTTTGGTTTTTTAGCCATTTCTTTTACCAAAAAAGCAGGTTGGGGTGGGGGGTTGGGGTGCGAAGAACGCTGGAGCGAATAAACAATGTCCATTTCGGTCGCACAGACGGATGCATAGCTCTACCAGGAGTTTACAAGAGGTTAATTTGTATGGAACGTAAACAAGAACATGCACGGCTGACTAAATCAACTACCAGCTAAGATAGCTAGCATCTACTAAAGATAACCTAACTCAAATCCCATGAAAGCATCTTCCTCAAGATAAGGCACTGAGTAGATCGACGTGGTGCATGATGCTTCCCTAAGGCACTCCAGATGATCATGACGATCTTGGACAGGTGCTCCTGGTAATGCAGTTATCATATTGCCACGCAAGTTGCTGAAAGTGCTATCGCATGGAAGATAGCTCGCACACCAATCGACGTCGGTGTCTTCTTCTTCCATCTCTATGTTGTTGTAGACATGGTGTGCGTATGCCACGAACCGATCAGTATCATTAGAGTGGCCTCCGGATTCAGTATGATGGCATCCAGGCTCGAGTGTTGTAGGTGCAGATTTCAAGCAGCCGCTGGGTATGATGCTGCTCAAGTAACCGGATCCATCGTCAGTGAAGAAGCTGAGGTTGCTGTTTGGAGACGAAGCCCTGTCGTTACCATCTTCGGCCTTGCGGCACGCGGCACAGTCATGAGAGCTGCAGAATAGATGCGCCGGGCGGCTGTCGTACATCACTGGCAGCTCGGGTTGGTACGGTCCAACTTCAAGTACGGGAGACGGCCGGAGTTGAACCTGTTGCACCTGAATCGTTTGCAGCGACGTAGAGGGGATGACGATGTGTTCACCAGATCCTCGATCAGTGGTCAATGTGGCCGTCAGTGCCGGCTCTTGCGGCAGCGCCGCCGTGGGCAGACAAGGGAGGTTGTATGTGAAGTTGGTTTTGGCAAGGGCGCCCCGCATTGACAGGGCGGCACGGTCGTAGGCCAGTGCGGCGTCCTCGGCTGTGTCGAATGTGCCAAGCCAATGACGCTCCTTGGTTGATGGGTCGCGGATCTCCGCCGCGTACCGCCCCCAGGGACGGCGACGGACGCCCAGGTACCTCCCGCTGGCCAGGTCTGGCCCCGCTAGCATTCGGCTGATCCGGCTCCTACCACCGGACGGTGGTTTCTTTTCAATGGTGCCGTAGTTGTTACTACTGTTGCCGTTGTTGGCATATTGCGTTGAGAAACCCATAGTGCCACCAATGGATCCTGATTTCTGTAGTGCTGCTGCCATTTCAGGTGGTTGAATAGGGTAGATTGTGATGGACTATACTCTAGCAGGAGTTGGTGTCTACTCGAAACCCTGTAGCTGTATATATTGTAGAAAGTTAGAACGTTCAATGGATCCCAAATGAACAAGTGGATGAATGGAGAACAGGAGGCTAAGGGAAACCCTGACCCTAACTCCAGAAACATGTCACATAGCCTGTAGTTCCTTCGTTGCCTTACCTTAGGTCTGTTACTCTACATGCATGTTTAGTAAAGGAGGGAACGTACTTGTCGGCTGAAATGAATGTACACACATCAGAAGACAGCTGAAAGTTTCTGAACCTGTGCCTCACAAAGGGGATGGTTGACATCATTTGGACATTGGTTCCTTATTTATAATAACACACCACATAAATAATTACGAACAAACACATAATATACTTAGAATGTTTCTTTCAATAAACTTATTTCGTGACTGAGAATTTACTTGTTCCATTGCTAATTATCAAAATTCAGCACAAAAGATATTGGTTTATGTGGAAGAAGATGACAACAACTTTTTAACGAAACAGTGTAAAAATCTGAATAGCAGACGATCGTTGTTTCCAACTGATCAGTATTGCAGTTACAACAATACCTTTGGACACTCACAGTTAGAGTTTGACTAGGTTCAGAATTACTGTTATATTCTCTCATAAAATTTCAAGGCTACAAGTTAGTTGATGTATTTTAGAGATAGGAAATTTGTCTTTGGGTCCTTCTGTTTGTACTTGGTGGCATAGTTTCAGGGTAAAAGAAGAAGTGGTTCTTCATTAATAGGACGGTGATCATCATCTTCTTATTAACATGTATATTTTGTAGTAGCAATGTAAGCAAGCGCCATCATTCTCAGACAAAATCTAATCCTCATTATTCTATAGCTTCTTTATGTATTATCACTAGTCAAAATCTAAGCGTCATTATTCAACAAAGTATATCATCACTGTTTACACGACATCCTTGTCACAGTTTTTCTTATGATTATCATATGTACATCTACGCAACTCACCGTGAATTAACTGTTCAAAAACTGAGTCAGAGACAGTGAGACAGAGGGAGGGTATCTCAAAAACATATACGGCACCTGCACTTGCTGTCCTGAGTACGCACAGCGTCAATATACCGGCACATGTACCACCACTTGACCTGCATCATCTTCTCCTTTTTCTGCATGTAGGTGGTTTATCGCCGGATTTGGAATCCCCTGTGTGCATGGTTGCGTGCGCCGCCGCTGCTATAGGAACATAGTGGACGTGTGTGCGACAGCTAGCGGCTTTCAACATTATGACACTGTTCCTTGCCGAGAAACCATGACACTCTCTAAGTTTCGTCGTCTAGTTATGGAATTCTTACATCATGCATGTTTCTACGTACGACGTAAAATCACACTGGGATAGTACCTTTTCGGCACTTCCGATCTTACCCAAGAACTGCAGCTAAAGAAACACCGCAGCACGGAAGGACGCATGTGTCGATCTACGAGAGTTTGCGAGACAGTTATCCAAGGGCTACTTTCAACAATCACATGTAGTTGCGGCCTGGATAGAAGAGGAGTCCCTTACATTACATCCATAGAGTTTTTGACGACTAACAATATAGAGAAAAATCTGTTCTAAGTGACAATGTATAATTATATTGAGAATTGTTTGGTGGGGGCATAGTTACATATATGCATAAATGTAACTTTTTGTGTTTGTCCGTAAGAGGAGATGAGATGAATATAATGACTCTTCAGTAAAATAAAAAATTAAACGCACTACCCGCTGAGTGCTTATTAATTTGATAGAAATTTAAGTTTATTTAATATATGATATAAAAGAACTCATGAGTAAGGGATAACATGGTTAAACATGTAAAATCAGTATAATGAAAGCAAAACTCATGGGTGTATACGTCTGACCCCAGTGGCGGATCCAGAAAGCCACGATCGGGGGGTGGGGGGTTGGGGGCTGAATTAGGCAGTGCTTGTCTAAAATACCATGTCAAATCAAGCGGCTATGGTAAGTCATCTACCAGTGGTTGATTGTTGTGAAGAGAAGGGATATGTTGTTGTCCAAAAAGTGAATTGTACCATTATTTTGTTAAGAAACATGACATCTTCCATACCTTTCCATGGTATATCAAAGTAATTTGCCAAATCAAACAATAAACAAGACATGACCAAAGATTGCACCTAATCGATTAAATAGTTGAGAGACAAAAATTTGAGATCCAATGACAATTGTCTATTTTTTCTTAAAGTAAAGAGAGAGGTCAGCAATTCATCTTGCCCTCTCCTTGCAAGAAAAGACATATCATGAGAGCTAGTATTTACATGGTTACATGCAAGAGCTGGGTTAGTAGACCCATTATCCCTAATTAACTCAAAATTGGGACAAGTTAGGTAGTTGTTACAGGAATTAGGCCTAGTAGCTAAGACTGAGAGGAATGTTTTCAAAGTATGTTTGGTCAACTGGTCGGCTTCATGATTTCTTTCTCTACCCACTTTACACACCTTCCATATCCAATCAAGCTTTTGCAAAGCTGTGTGCTCATTGCACCGATAATTAAGAGTGGGTTAGTTATGTTTGTCAGAATACACCCATTTAACAACCTTACTACTGTCTGTACAAACAACCACTCTCCTGTTACCCCAACTCCATGCAGTTTTGAGAGCAAACACAAGAGAAGCAACTTCAGCTTCTAAGACAGAGTGAACGCAGGTCATCTTGGCCTTTTTATCAAGTATCACCCCCACATCGTTCTTTGCTATAGCAGCAATAGTTGCGCACCCCTGCTTGGATGCAACATCAGTGAAGACTTCTGATATAATCTCGTGGGAGCTGGTTCAGAGAACAATCATCATTCTGTACTATAGTACTAGAAGAATTCCATTTTGCACTCCAAGCTTTGAGGATATTAGAAACATAGGCCTAGATAGAAGATATTTTGTGAGTAACAAAGGGTTGTTCCCTTTCAAATCTCGATTCCTGTCTACCCAAATTTGCCAACAAGTAATAGATAGTGTGGCATGCTCTGACTTCAATCGAGTATTGCCCATTCTTTCAAATCACTTGAAAAGAAATTTCTATCCCCTTGACATTTAGCTAAGTTGTTCCAGACTTACCTAGCTTTCGGGCAGTCTCTAATAGCATGTATAATCGTCTCCATGTCAACCTAACATCTAGTACAAGTGGCATCATCAGTTATCCCTTTTTTGACTCTTTTCTCATTGGTTAACAAGGCTCCATGGTACAACAACCATAAGAAATGCTTCACCCTTTGAGGTAATTTCATCTTCCATAACCATTTCCAAGGGCCTTTGACTACTACCTCCTTACTATCTTTGAGTATGGTATATGTGGAGGCTGTGGAGAAGAGTCCTTCTTTAGTATGATCCCACACAAGAACATCTTTCACTTTCCCTGTGGAAGGGGGATCCAGAGCTAGAATTTTGTTGATGATGTTCCACGGTAAGAATTGCTGAAGAAAGTCGATGTTCAAGGCTCCCTCCAAGTCCACAAGGCTCGAAACTCTGAGGTCCTTAAGATAAGGAGGAATCTTCTTGGTAACACTACCCCTAAGAGCAAATGATTGAGGAATCCACTTGTCATCCCATACATTAGTATTGTCACCATTATCATTGATAACATGGTTGTTCCCATTTGTAACATATGTAGGGCTGATCTAGCTAATGGAGTCATAGAATTGAATCTAGTTCCTCTGTCACCAACGTACTTGTTTATGACATCTTACCTCCATGGAGTTTCTATGCCACTCAACAACTCCCAAGAAGTTTTAAGAATCAATGCATCATTCCAATCCTTCATGCACTTAATACCTAGACCTCTGTTACTCTTGGTACTTGCCGATGTTATGAGTTTCTTTAATCCCTTCTAAACTGATGATGCCATGTCTGATCCCTGGGCTGACACTTCTAGAAAAATAAATTTGAGATTTATCCTTGGAAATTATGTCTCCAGAATCAACACCAAACTTCTCCATAATATAAAAAATAATCTAAATTTGATTGGTGGATGCTCTACTGAATAGAAGGATGTCATACACATACATTATGTGGGAAATTCTTTGACCTCTTGTATAGAGTTTGAAAGAAATCCATTCCTTTTTATAGACAGACTTATGAATCATTTGACTGAATATTTCAAGATAGAGAACAAAAATATAGGTGAGCAAGGGGTCCCCTTGCCACAAGCCATGTCCAGGATTAAATGGTTGGAGCTTCTATCCATTAACATGGAGAGACGTCGTTCCTTGAGTAATAGACTTCATGATATATTTAACTATATTTGGGGGCCAACCAGCTTTCAGAATAGTGTCACATATAAAATCCCAGCTGATATTTAGATCAAGTTTGATAGCCATAGTTTTGGCACCTTTTGTCCTTCTCACAATGAATAGCCTCTTGAGAAAGAATGATGTTATCCGAAATCCTATGACCTGACACAAAGCTAGAATGAGCATTAGATATCTAACTAGGTAGATGGCTTTTCAACCTTTCCACAAAAGAATTTACCTATATAAAAAAAAACCTTTCCACAATTATCTTTAAGGCTAGCTTCAAGCATGTATTACTCAAGGATATGAGTCTCATTGAGAGAAAAGGTAAGGTCTATTGACTTTAGGAATACGTACAATGTTGGAATTATAGAGATCCTAATGTAACATCTCACCCTTAAAGGCTTGTTGAATAGTGCATACTACAAAATCCTTAATCACACTCCAATTGTTTTTGAAGAAATAGGTAGTCCACTCCTTCAGGGCCAGCAACGCTATTGGGATTAGTAAGCATGAGGAACCTATGAATCTCCACCTCAGAAGGAATACTACCAAGGACTATGAAACTTTCATGTGATAATGGCATGAAGTGACAAGAACACTCATTGAGTAGAGTCTAAGATGGTCGAAGACCTGCAGTGAATTGCTTGATGAAGAACTCTCTTACAAGATTCTGGATATTCTTTTCATCCTCAATCCACTCATTCTGGTCATTTTTTAGCCTTGATATGGTATTAGCCCTTCTTCGCATATTGACTATGGTTTGGTAGACTCCACTGTTTGAATCCCCTTTGAGGAGTCTGTTAGAGTGACTTTTATGTTTCAAATCCATCTCTTCCTCTTCTAGAATGTTATCATACCTAGTCTGTAGTTCAACGGATCTTCTTTCAATACTATCATCAAGACTTTCCTCAATCATTCTCTGACAACAAGCTAGAGCACTGAGAATCCATCTTTTCATTTTAACTTTCTATTTGCACCCATATTGTTCCCAACTCAATAGAGCGTACTTCACTTTATTCAAAGACTGATAGAAGTCCAAGCTACTATCCCAAGATTCTTTGAGGAAGTTGTTGGAGTGAGGATGAGCCTACCAAGAAGCCTTGATCTTAAAGGAGTATTGTTGAGGCTTGTAGTTTATCCTTCTCAAAAGAAGAGGTGAGTGATCAAAATGAACCCTAGGTATATTCCAAGTAGCAACATCAGGGTAGGAGTTGAGGAAAGCAGAGTTTGCATATATTTTGGCATTCTTTGGTGTAGGTTGCCCCTTTTAAAAGTGAACTTCAAGCCTGATGCTCCAATACATGTGAGATCATCCTACATTAAAATATCATTTACCATATTAGCTTCATTAAAGATAAAGAGATCTACCTTTCTTCTCAACCGGGCTAGTGACTACATTCCAATCTTCTATAGCCACCCACATAATTGTAATACATTGGCCTATATTAATAATTCGCTTCCAGATATTCTTTCTTATTGTAGAATTGGGATATGAGCATAAATGAAGGTGTAGAAGCAATTATGTGTTTTGTAGTGGATAAACTGCTTGTGACTCAAAAAAACCTCCAAATTGGTTTCAGTGGCATTCCATAAAACCCAAATACCCCCAGAAAAGCCTGTGGCTTCCATACGATGAGAGTTGTCACAACCCAACTTAAGAATAGTGTGGGTGGACTTATTCCCACTAATGTGAGGTTCAAGTACTACCACAATTGTGGGCTTGTACTAAACCAAAATATCCTTGAGGTTGGCAACTATACTTTTGTTGCCAATGCCCCTGGTATTCTAATAGAGAATATCCGTATCTAAATAGGTGAAGAAGTAGAAAGCAGGGTTCATTTACCCATAAGGTGTTGTATGACACCATCAACATCATACATAGATATCACTTCTTTAGCTCTTCTTCTGAAGTTATACGGGACCAGTTTCATTCTCACACCATTTCCTTTATTTTGCCTAGTATCCTTCCTTTTTTGTTGATAGTTCTCTACCTTGTATGGAGGTGGTGCAATCATTTGAAACCAACATTGTTATTCTCAACTGAAATGGTTCAAGTTTTGATGGATGGCCTTCCTTCAATGACTTCTTTATCCATCAGGTTACCTACAATATGTCCCATGCTGTTGGTACTTTCTTGTGCTTTAGTTTCATGATCCAATAGAGTACTTTTAGTATCCATCTCTGTACTGATAGATTCAACATGAGTATGGGCTATGGAGTTAATCCTTACAGTGTTCCTTGTTTTTCCTATTGATGTGTTGACTGCCTCCATGTGGGACCTCCCTGGGAACAACTGTCTGCATTGAAGGCGTTGATATATTCTCCTCCTTGTTGATGTCATCTTCAACATTGTCAGACATAAGTTGAAGAGAGGCATATTTATTGGACATCAATTTCTGGTTGTTAGGATCCAAGTTCTTGGATTGGGGCCTCTCCTTCCTTTTAGCATATATGTTTCCGCCATACACCTACTACCATTTCTCCTCTCGAGTTAACCAAGTAAGAGTGGTAGTGTTCAAATCCGGACATTGAACCTCAGAGGAGACTCTGTCAACTTTGTCACAAGCATTTCTTAGATGTCCTAATCTTACACAAGAAATATAGATTTCAAGTAAGAACTCATATTCAATTCTGTATTGGCTATCGTTGATGATCAGGATAGGAACTATTGGTTGAGAAGTGTCAATATCCACAGGAAGACGTGCAAATTTTCTTCTAGATCTTGTCAAGGTATAGTTGTTGACCTTAACCAGCTTCCCCACTACTCTGCCTATCATCTTGAAGATCACATCGACATATAGGTGAAGCAGCGGATTGATAAATCTAATCCAAGTGATGATCTTGTTAGGCAGGCCATTAGTAGGTTGGAAATCTTTTTACCATGGCCAAACCATCAAATAGGTTCCAAACAGTGACCATGGTCCCCCAGTGATGACTCTATCATTGTCCTCTTAGAGGGATAATTGAACAACATACTAGAAATGATCTAGTTCGTATATACAAGTACGACCTCCAGGTTTCCACAACATATTAAGACGATCATGCATAGTCATATAGCCTATGTTCTTCCCAATCATCTTAGTAAAAACAGAGTACCAAAATGGCTTTGAAATTTCATCTTCCATAGAAGTGGTGATGATGATCTCTGGACAATCGAGACTGAGATCTAACATGATATGATTGAGGTCTATTCTATTATTTACAACAACAAGGGGAACTTCACTTGAAGCACGATGCAAGAAGTCCTTCATTTCCATGTCTCAGTAGATAAGTTTATCGACACCTGGACTCTCCAAAATCTGTGATGCCGCCTTAGAGCCTTCAGTAGTAGCCTCCTGTGCCAGGATTGTAGGACTTGTCTCTATATTTTCTAAGTCATAATCTGACTGAGTCATCTTATTTTTCACTTTTCGTGACTCCCTGTTGATCAACCAGAGTCTAAGCTCCTCCATCATCCCATTGGGGTTGTCTATTAAATTGAATACAATGACCACATCAAATCCCAAAAATAATAAATGAAATTGACTAGATTAAAATTTATTTTAATGCTTCAAAATATAAGCTCATATCGATGAACAAAAGCTTCATCAATTTTGTATCTACCCTATATAGGGTAGACAAGAACCACTCATACCCTAACATTGAGGCCACCGACATAGTGAGACACTACATCATAAACCAGAATACAATAACAGAGTAAGTGTATATCACCACATGTCAAAAAGTAAACACAAAAAGCCTAACCAAACTAGTCTCTTTGTCACCTAAGCTAATTACTACAAACACTCTATTTTGGTTCCAGACAATAATTGTATCTCATTGTGAGTTTGATAGGGACAATTGTTAGTACAATACAACTAATGAACAAAATCAAGATATACAAATCAAATTTAAAGCTATGGATTGACATCATCCATAGATTAAAGCTAATTATTTGTTTTAGGTTCGTATGTATGGACCAAAATCAGTAACAGTCAAACCTAATCCTCTAGAAAAAGAAATACATATTCCACTTCTAATACTTGTAGTTGGATCCATCGAAGAGATATGTATGGTAGATGTTCTATCATTCAAGGTTGATCTAACCAAGAAACCATGACACTATTCCTGGCCGAGAAACCATGATACTCTCTAAGTTTCTTCGTCTAGTTATGGAATTCTTGCAACATGCATATTTCTACGTACGACGTAAAATCACATTGGGATAGTACCTTTTTGGCACTTCCAATCTTATCCAAGAACTGGAGCTGAAGAAACACCACAACACGGAAGGTCACTTGTGTTGATCTACAAGAGTTTGCAAGATAGTTATCCAACTGGGATAGTACCTTTTTGGCACTTCCTATCACCTCAGGATTTGTTGTTCCATGTGTAACAAGAAGCAACCTACACCTTGTACTAGATTATGCCATGTTTGATGTCAAAGAAATCCGAATCCCACAATTCGATTGGCAGGGATACATGGGAAGCGATATATGTATATTGGCAAGGGAAGGAGTAGTCTACTCCTCATAAAAAGAGGAACAGTAAATCCAGACTCCTTATATCTAACCCAACAACTGGAGTTGAAGAAACTCCACAACGAAGATTGCAGTGCAGCACATCACGAAAGGATGCATGTGTCGATCAATAAGAGATCATAGGATAGTTATCTTAAGCGATTTTTTTATTTGTAATCATTCATTCTATATATATAACTAATATCCCATGCAACGCATTGAGGTAGAGAGTACATATATAACCGATAGTGATAGAGGTACATAAAAGAGTATGAAAAGTAGATATTAAAGTTTGTGAAAGGTCGAGGTTCCCTTGTAATATCCCCATGATGATATGATAATATTGTAAGATACATTACATGTTCTAGTTCTCACCAGTCCCCTACAAAATTTATTTCACGGCAACCATGTGTGGCCCATTGCCCATTACTGACAAGTATAGGTGTTTTTTTTATAAAAAGGTCATGCAACTCTATTAAAAATAAAGAGCTACATCTATGCAGACTAGCACATGCATAAGATCATGTTTGGTACAAACTGAAGTTGTTGATATGATGAGATAAAAAGTGACGAAGTAAAAAGTTCCATGGGGAGGCATCCCTTAGACATGCCTCTAAAAGATGAGCATAAAGATCTAAGCAATCTAAAGATAAAAGAAAAAAAACATCTGCTGGTCTGTCCAAAGTGCACTATCTGAAGTCTGATTCTTTCTCTAAAATCTCCTCTATTTTGGAAGACGTCACCTGCTACAGTGTTGTTTTTCGGGCTTTCTTCAGCTGCAATTATCCCAGATGACGTCGGCGCATGTCCTGCAAGCATGTTGAATAGCGAGATCTGATGATATCTTTAATAAAATGATATGCAGTAGATTCTTTGTGTTATTAAATTTTCTATGATTTCTTTCTGGTCCAAATGTTCCATAAAATGGTGATAATGATGTTTTCTGGGTGGAAATTTGCTACTCTATGTAGAGGTTTTATATTGAAAGGTATAATAGTAAGGTATTGATTATCAGATATAATATCATGAAAGTTTTTGATGATAAGTTTTGATACTGGACAATTTTTGAAAATATGTTCTGATGTTTCTAATTTGGCTAGGCAAAGATAGCATCTTGAAGGCCCAACAAAACCTCTCTTTGTAATGTTTTGGTCGGTGAGAAGCTTGTTGTTTAGTAGGAGCCAGAAGAAAATTTTGTTCTTCTGGGACCATTTGTTTTTTCCTAAGAGGGTGTAGCTAGGGGTGATGCCTCTATAGGTGAGGAAGGTGTAGGATGCCTTTGGGGTGTATAACGCCCCCCATATCTAAGATATCTTATTCTTAGTGTTGAATTACAACTCATGAATGATGTTTTTTATTTCCAAATTTTCTAGGTTTGTTTGAAGGATCCGCTTAAGATCATTTGTTTTTTTTTTTCTGGTGAGAAGATTGAGGGCTTTGGCCGTAGAAATAGAAGCTAATTTTTTTGGTATAGACCATTGTGGATGCATGTTCTTGATGGTATTTTGATGGAACCAAGGGTCTTTCCAGAAGTTCATGTGTCAGTGAGGGTGTGGAGGGGTATGTATGATATTTCTAATCAAGGGAATGTGTCTGTTAATGTATTTCCAGAGAGGAGAAGTAATGCGTTTTGTGGTTTTATACCATGGTGGGATTTTTTTGTAGTATTTTTGCTGGATGAGGTCAATCCGGATCTTCTTTTTGTTGTTTGCCAAGGTGTTTATGATCTTGATCACTAGGAATAGAGTATGAGTTTCAAGATTGATGATGCCCCATCCACCAAATCCCGTGGGAGCTGAGATGGTATTCCAGTTAACCAGGTGGAGGTGTTTTCTCTGGACATATGAGTGATTTTGATTATTCCATAGAATACTTCTCCTGATTTTGTCAATGATATTTTTTATTTTGGTAGGTAAGGGAATGCATCTGGGGTAGTGTGTTGTGATGGGGGTAATGACACTATTAAGGAGAGTTTAGTGGCCATCAAGATTGAGGAAGTTATTTGTCCATGAATTTAATTTTGTGTTGATCTTGTCTATGATGGGAACCCATATAGAATGTGTTATATTTAGGGGGGTGATGGGTAAGCCAAGATAGTTGACCGAGAACTCTTCATGCTTACATTTGAGGAGAGTTTTATATCTGTTGATGATGTGATGATCAGTGTGAACACAAATATGGAAGACTTTTGTAGGTTTAGTTTCTGTCCCAAGATGTATGAAAATATTCCAATGATTCTAATGGTATTTATGATGGTGTCGTCTTTTGGTGAAACCAGGATGATAGTATCATCCACAAACTATATGATGTTCTCTTTGCATTAAGAGGGGGATGAAATAAGCCCATGGGCAGAGCCAAGTTTGATCATTCTTATGAGGATCGAGGTTACTATTATAAACATATAAGGGGAAAGTGGGTCACCTTGCCTGAGGCCATTAGTGTTTTTAAAGTATCCAAAAGGTGAGCCATTTATGATTGTGGAGAAGTGATTTTTGGAGATGCAGGCATGAATCCAGTTTATCCAAGGTTCTAGGAAACCAAAGCTGGCCATGGTTTTAATGATACAATTGTATTTGATGTAGTCAAAGGCCTTTTCAAAATCAAGTTTAATAGCAATCATGGATTTTTTGTTTATGTGGCACAGATGAATCGTCTCATTTACCATCAGGTAAGCATCTTGGATATTTCTATATTTAAGAAAGGAATTATGGTTAAGAGGTATGATATTGTTGATGTAGGGTTTCAATCTATTAGCCAGAGTTTTAGTAATGATTTTGTATGAAGTATTGATGAGGCTGATTGGACGGAATTGTGATATTTTCTCAGGATTATCAGTTTTTTTGATAAGAGCAATGAATTTTTTGTTTAGATGTTTGAGGATGTTGTGAGAATTGTTGTGTTTGTCGATTTGTTGTAGCAAAATCAAGAATTTTTTCCTGAAATGGTTCCAGTTAATAGGGTAGTATTCCACATTAAGCCCATCAGGTCCAGGAGATTTGTTTTTTCCAAGAGACTTTATAGCAGAATCAAGCTCATCTGAACAGAAAGGTTTGGTTAAGTTTGGTGGAGAATCAATCCTTTTTGGGAAGAGAGTTTGCCAGTTTATGGAGTTAAGGAAGGATGGACTGTGGTTGGTATTGAAAATATTTCTAAAGTGTTCAATAATTTGAGATATGATTAGGTGTTTATTTGTGGTGATGACCCCTTGAATGTTTAAAAACACAATGATATTTCTCGTATAATTATTGTTGCAAACTTTGTGAAAGAATTTTGTGTTTTTGTCACCTTCCTTATCCCATGTGACTTTAGCTCTTTGTCTCCACTTAGGGGCCGTTCGGCCCCAGTAATTATGAATACCGACATTTGTATACATAGATGGCACCAGATTCTGGGACCACGGTGACACCAGCAGATAAAATATATTATTAACAACATCAGTTTGGCATGTAAAAAAACTAATCTTGGCCTGGACACGTCATTTCTAAGATCCACCGTGCATGGCGTGATTTTAAATCTCGCATGATATAGTGATGCAACTACTGAATCAAATGCAGATATACATTTTAACCATGCATCCGACTTCTAGTTTCTGTACAAAATACTGGTAATTTAAATGATGGGGGCCGAACGACCCCTTAATGTCTAGGCAATTTTTAATTTGGTCAATCTCTGACTTGATGGTAAGTACTAGAGCTGGATTAGCTGAGGGGTCACTATCTACAAACATATGTTGTTGTTCGAGATCTTTAAGAGTGTTTGCAAGGTTTTGGGGTTGTCTGAGTTTCCAATCAAAGATCTTGTGTTTCATGAGTTTGGTGTTTCTTTGTATGTGGAATCCTAGATTTCTAGTTTTGTGATCTGCCAATATCCAGTTGTTTTCACAGAATTTAACAAATTGGGGGTTTGTGAGCCAAAAGTTTTCAAATCGAAAAGATTTTTTCCCCCAAATTTCTCTGTGTGTGTCAATGATTAAGGGAAAGTGGTCTGAGATGGGCCGATGTGCCATGTGGACAGATGCTAGAGGGAAATGTTCTCCCCAAGAGGAGGAGAAGATGAAGTGGTCCAATCTAGCTCTCATGTTATTTCTAGTCCATGTGAAACTAGCATTAGAGGGAGGGAGGTCAATCATATTGTGCTTAGAGAGAAGATGTATAAAGGTTTTATCAGCTGAGGTGAGGGATGATGAAGTTGAGAATGTATTTTGCCTGTAGGTGACCATGGTAATGAGGTTGAAGTACCCTCCAAGAAGCCATGGTTTACGATAGTTGGCTTGCATGATTTCAGAGAGTTCCAAAAGAAAAAGAATTTTGTCGTTTCCTCGCTCTCCATATAGACCAGTAAAAGTCCAGTTGAATTGATCATATGATCTAGTCAGAGAGATAGAAATGGAGAAAGTTTTGAGATCCCAGTGAGAGATAGTGAAAGTGTTCTTGTTATATCCCACTAAGAGTCCCCTTTTAAAACCATCAGGAGGGATTTGAAACCATTCAATAATCTTATTTCATCCTATAGTTTTTAAAGAAAAAGGAGAAAGTGTGGTTTTGGCTTCTTGAATGGTAATGATATATATGTTATAATTGCAGATGTGATTTCTAATCTCTTTTCTTCTACGCACATTGGCTGCACCATAGACATTCCAGGATGTTATTCTCATTGGATCAGAAGGGGGACAAACAAATCAATAAGATTCAATAAGAAAGGTCGTTAGGTGATACTCAATAAGTTGATTGTCTGGTTTGTCTCTCCTAATGGTCTTCGGTTTGTCCAGTTCATAAATTTTTCTATGTCATTCAATGCTGAGTTAGCTATGTTTTCCTCTTCAAATTGTATTCCTATTTTGTTTGCAAAATTGGTTAAACTTTGAATATCAGGCCATGATGCTAAATCTTCAATATTGTCAATATCATGATCATTCGTGGAGGCAGAAGATGATAAACTAGTATTTGAAATGAAATCTGAGTAGGAAGATGAGAAACAAGTACCTGTTTCCAGAGCAGCAAAGATGTTTCTCCTGGGCATCCCTTCTGGGCTGGATTGCATGGTGTTGATGGACTTGATGATGCTCGTGTCCTTTCCTTTTCCCTTCTTCTTTTGACTCTACGAAGATTTTATTTCATCAATGATTGATGTTTTGAGCTTCTTAATAGTATCTGGATCAATGTTTAGAGAAAACTTTTCATCTTTTGGGATCGAGGAGAAAGGTTGATATGTGCCATTTGGGGAGGGGAAGGAATTTTTTGCTGGTGGGGATGTTGTTCTTTGTCTTTTGAGTCTGTGAGATATGTTTGAGTCAGTTGAGGATTTTGAGGTGGCAATTTTTCTTTCCCAAACCAAGTTCCTTTCAACTGGTTTGTGAATAGGATTGTAAATTTTTTTGTTTTTGATCGAGGAGTACGAGGAAGGGGGATGAACAAAGAGATTAGAGAATGAGGTTTTGATGTCAGAGGGGTGCTCTACTGAGAGTTTGATGTTGTAGATGATTTCTCCTTGTTAAAACCTCATTTTCTTGAAAATATAATGTAATATGTATTTCCCCTTTTAATGAATAAATGATATCCTTTTCTTTGAATTTTGATAGATTTCGTGAGAAATGGCTTTGATCGAATGATTGTGGGCTTTGTTGGCCCTTAAGCCCAATTGATAAGAAAAGGGAATTAAAAAGGAAAAAGAATTGATTAATAAAAGGGAAATGTGAGTAATTGATAATTAAAAGAAGATAAAGGCAAACCAATATTCCCCAATATGGGAATTCATGCCTTTATGTTTCCTTGAGGTCCAAGGGACCCAAAACAACAAGATAATCACAAAGTAAAAAGGAATATAAATTAATTGGGATTAATTGATGAGAAAACTTGGGAGAGAAGGTAGCCTTCTCATCCATTGCAAGTGGTTTCCCAAATTTCGTACAAAGCTAGGAAATATTAAAACAAACTTTCCCTTAAAATTTGAGATAAATCGGAGTTATGGTTTGGGAGATATTAATTTTGCAAATTATCTTTGATTTAGGAGTTTTCCTGAATTAAATGATAAATAGGTGAATATTTCCTTTGAACGTGGGTGATGAGGCCCGTTGGATCCTAATCCAACGGTGGACGCTCATCGTCCAAGTCCCAAGCGGACTGGAACTCCGCTGGAAACAGGGAGACTTTCCCAACCTTTTTCCTCGCGATCCAGGGCAGATGAAAGTCAGTTTTGGTTCCCATTGTGTTTGGGGTAGAGAGACGAAGGGAAACATCCCTATTTTGTTGGGTTTTCGTCACCAAACCAGGAAACGCCCAAAGCTGGCGGTGCCTGCCTCGACCCTATAAATAGGGGAGGATGATCTGAGGCACCAACACCTCTTTTTTCTATCCCAAATGCTGCGGAACGACGCAAGGATCGTGAACGTGCGTTTGATTGCTCGTTTCGTGTCGACCTGCACCCTGAATTGCTCAAGGATCGTCGTCGGAATCCGGCGGGTGGCAGACAACCTTAGAGTGTCCTCGGCGAGAAATTGGTGTCGTCGTCGTGTTTGACGGGAGGCGGCAGAGCTTCCTGGCCTTTCAGCGTGAGCAAAGAAGGACAAGAGCTCAGAGTCAACACCTGAGTTGACCGCACCATCGCTGTACCTCGACGCAAGGTTGAAGAAGAAGGCTACCCGCTAAATTACCAACTTGCCCCTCGCTCCCTTCAGTCGCGACAAGGTCAAGACCGTCTTTTTATTCGTTTTAATGGCTTGTCCAGGCGCACATCTGCGGCCGTCAGATCCTCAGTGGATCTGCGGACCATGGATTGGGTGGCCCTGGCTTTCTGCTAGAAAATGATATATAAATAAAAAGGGAATTATTTTTGATAAAATCATATCTGGTGATAGAAAACTCGGATGTAAAAAGTCAATACATGAAAAATGATCAGAAAAATATGAGGAATACATTTAAAATGGTTTGAACATCTGAATCTGTATATTTGTTTTTTGCAAAAGTACATATTTTGATGGAAAAAGAGTTAATTTGTAAAAAGAAACCCTAATTGATTATCAAGGATATATTTAGTCATGTAATTAGGATAATTCGAATATGTTTAACCTGATTAATGATTAATATGGTTTTTAACCTATTTTGATGATAGAATTACATGTTTAGGGTTTTTAACCTAGTATGTTGATTAATATGTTTAGAAACCCTAGAATAAAGAAAAGAGAATGAAAAGTGATTATAATCTGGAATTTAGAGTTTCCTTTTTGGTAAAAGATAAAATTTGATCTTTTGATGAAAAGTTAGGGTTTGCAACTGATTTGGTGAAATTAGGGTTTAAAGTAATAAAAAGGAAATAAAACCCTAAATATGGTTAAAACCCTAAAAAGGGTAAATAATCTAGGCAACAACTAGGGTGAATGGATCAAGATGATGAATTTAATGATAAAGGAATTGGATGCTTTTTTAGGAATAATTGTGTGTGTGCTTGCTTGAATCGTGGTTGATTAGTTGTTTCTGCATTCAAATCTACTTAGCAGGTATGTGGTTAAATATGAATAACCGCTTTAGTTTTCTGATGGATTCCCGAATGTTTAATCGCATTGAATGCAACTAAACTGTTTGGATGTTCATATTGCAATTATTAAGTGACTATGACTATCACCATTTAATATAAATGTGTAAATCCTGCACCTACATGCCACCCTGATGGAAGATGCCATAAAGGTCAGGCCCAGGAGGGTAGACCAATGGGCACCATGAGAGGTGACCCTAGACACCAAGCTCGGGAATGAGAAGGTGATTGATGAGGCAAGACTAAGGAGCACCATGAGAGGTGACTCCCAGGCACCAAGCTCGGGATTGAGAAGGTAGCCTTAAGTCAAATCCAGGGTTAGGGCAAAAGAGGTGGGGATTGTCACATGGAAAATGTAAATTGACTTGTTAATTACCTTAATTGCAATACTTAAATTGTTAGACCTAATTGTGAAATTTTGGTTGCCCCCACATACCAGCAATTGTTGATCGATGTTTTTTTTGTCTGCGTTTTAGGTAATATCCTGAAAATCACAAACAGTAAAGTGGCACATCGTGAAATTAAGAAATAAAGTGAAAGGAGGATTAGATAGAGTATTTCAGGCTGTGGATAGTTAGAATTCCCAGTTTTACAAAGGTAAGTAAAAGTTTTAATTTTTGTACCCAATTCCAGTTTAGTTAATAGAATTTTATAATTATTGTTGATTATATGCTGAACCTTTGATCCTGTAAATTGATTAATGATTCCGACCTTCGGGTCTCCCTTAATTGGGGGTTACGGGAGGCGGGGTCGTTACAATTGGTATAAGATCCTAGGTTCTCCATCTAATCATAAATAATTATTAAATTTTACAAATTCCATAGAACTAAGGGAGTTATTAGAGGCACTACTACAGAAACTCCATTTCGCGTCGGTCTTTTAACCCCATTTGGCGTCGGTTTCCGACCGACGCCTATGTGGGCGCCGCTAAAGGTCGAACACTTCGGCGTCAGTTTTTTAACCGACGCCTATTTAACCTATAGGCGTCGGTCTTTTAGTAGACAACCGATGCCAAATTGGTTCGCGCCACAGAAAACGGCGTCATCTAGGGCACTTTCTGCGTCGGTGATTTACTAAAAGACCGACGCCTATATTCCATGTAGCGTCGGTCTTTTAGTTGATAACCGACGCATAAAGTGTCCTAGATGATGCCGTTTTCTGTGGCGCAAACCCTTTTAGCGTCGGTTATATACCAAACGACCGATGCCTGGTTGTTTAAATAGGCGTCGGTTCGATACGAATATCCGACGCCATTTCCAGGACTGCTTTGGCCACATCAGGCGTCAGTTTGTTGAAAAAAACCGACGCTGTAGGTCTTTGCTGACGGTTTTCTATAAATAACCGACGCCTATTTATATATTTTTTTCATATCAGTTTGCAGGCCTGCTGTGGCTGGTCAGCAGGATGAGAACCTGCAGTTCAGTTTTCTGAACTGAAGGTTTACGACATCCATTGATATCAGCCTACAAACAGGCCGCAAACCTGCAAAAGTCACAAAGAAAATTTCACACAAGTACATACATTCAGACATCAATTCAATTCTCACATTCACACATATAGAAACATTCAAATACATGTATTAACATTCAGAAATATTCATTTACAAAGTATCATTCATTATCGCTATCAACATCCCAATTATATCTTACAGTTGCCACTGCTTGTATGGCTTTTGCCCATTCTTCTGTTACTTCATTTAATGCTTCCATCATATATGGAACATGTATATTTTTTAAGCGTTTACCTGTAGTGTTGTCAGTTTTAAACACCTGCGAAGAGAATGATGTATATATATAAGTAATAATATAAAAATAAGATAAGATTGATATATTTCATACTAACTAATGAGACTATATATAATACCTCATGTATGGTATCGATGTCCAATGCGGCATATTTGATAATCATCTGCATAAATCGCATCACATAGTATGCGCATGCCCAGCCATTGTCTTGTGTAGCGCACTATAAATTGAAACATACAAAATAATACAACTAAGCACAATTCACATCAATAATATATACATTGGAGTCGGGAACTTACTTGTACGTTCTCCCAATTTATTGGCTGGTTCTTTTTCCTTGGGACTGTTCCTCCAGCCTTTTTGAATGCATCTAAACCCCTACATGTTAATATAACACAGTAAATTACATAAGTAAATAGTAATGTAATAACAGATGTTAACAGATACAAAAATGAAATATTTCTCACCAGAATAATGGCATTCTCATTACGTGTCCAATTTTAGTGTTTAATGTACTTCCCGCGGGATCTAGATAATAAACAGTGAACGTCCCGGGGACAATAACTAGTAACTCCCAATGTTTACCGCTAGAGGTAAAAAGTTAACAATTAATAACTCAAAATGCACAATAAAAATGGAATTTTCTGAAGTCCAAATTATAAATAAAGTAAACTTACTTGACATTGAATGGAGCTATTATTATCGTCTTCTTTTGCTGACCAAAAATTGTAAAAGCATCTATACAGTATTGTTGAACATTATCAGGGTCTTTAGCTACCATACTAATCAATGATGGAATCAAAAATCTCACATGATCAAATGCAAATTGTTTGCAATGATCTTCGACTAAGTAGCTGCAAAACATGTATTACGTATGCATTAATATATAAGAAACCAGATCACCAGATCTTACACAAGGTATATGGATGTATAAACAAGATCTCACCTTATCCATGTCTCTATCATTGATGTATTCAGCCAATCATACATAAACAACTCAATAATATCTTGTATAAATAAAGAGCTATCGTATGATCGACCTGCATAATCTGCATCTAAAGAAACTATTATAGGGAAATGTATATTATGTGCACATAGCCAACATGCCATTCCCCTACAAGCAGGACCTAACAGGTATGTTAGGTCAGTTGGAACCCAAGTTGGTAATGCGGGAAGTGGAGGTGGAGGCCTAGGTGCTCCTGGTGTCTTCTTTTTAACCTGTATATATAATTTCAGATCAGTTGACATAATATATACACATTAACAGTCTAAATCAATGTTAATTTATCTTACAATTTCAGTCGTGTAGACGACATCTGCTTTGGGCCACAATATGACCCCCCCTTCTGCCTCACCAAGTGTATCAATATCTGGGTGGGCATATGGCAACGCAACTTCCCTCCAATCCGGTAACACACGTAATGGGCCCACACGAACATAGCCCTGTGGCATTGGAGTCCCGTGAAACCTTTCCCCAGGAAGGGACGGGTAAGCTTGCGCCTCTGCAACAACATAGTCTTGTATTCTTAAGCGGCATGGCTTCAATGCCTACAAATTTACGTAAAGAATGTTATACATATATACATATAATCTTGAAAAGACTAGCTACAATGTCATAAACAATACTTACAACAGACGTGCTAGGCGATGGGTCTCCAGGATTACTCGCAGTCTGTGCATCAGGAGAAGAGTGGGTTGCCATAGGCGTATTGGAAGCCTGAGATGCCTGCCACCGCAGCAATTCTTCCTTGACCTTCTCAGCAACTACATCGTTGACCTTCTTAGCAACTAAATCCTCAACTCTCTTATTCTCCTATACATGGATAAAAGAAACATTAGCTTCTTATTAATGAATTTCCTTTTGCAGTAACATTCTAAAAAAAGAATAGGTTACCTCTTCTTGAGAAAGTCCCGCTCTGGGTTTGCGCTGGGATGGCCCAAAGAATGCTTTGATGCCAACACCAGCGCCGGCACCTCTAACACGTCCAGGATGCTCTGGGTTACCCAGAGCAACTGTCAATTCATCCCTTGTGCCCTGAGGGATGAACGTGCCTTGTTTCCTCTGCTCGTGCAGCTCCCGCTAATCACCATAAATAGAAATTGGTAAGTTAACACCACAAATAATCAATATTCAAACGATTTCTCTAAGAGTTGTATTTTACCATTTTTGCAGCCGCCTCAACAGTTACAAGATTCTTTATTTCACCCTTCTTGTTTTGCCTGCCAGCTATCCAGATATCATGGCGAGGCATGGGTGTGGCAGACTCCTGAGTAGGAGCAGACTCCTGAGTAGCCGCAGACTCCGCCTGTAGTCTTTGGCGAACGCTTGCATAGCCTTTTGGACCCATAGTGTGGTCATGCACATTCAGTGCACACCTTGCTTTTTGTGCATCACTGAGGGCCTAGTTAGTATGCACATTAAAGATTTGGTTAGTAGCACTAAATGTTAATCTTGAATAGGTGAATACAATGTATATTAATTAAATTGGGAGTGACGCCTAATACCTTGAATTCTTTAGATTTTCTTGAAGCAACAAAATTGTCCCAATCTTCTTTGTCCAAGAAGTTCCATTGTTCAAGGGATGACTTCTTCTTCTTATCACCCTCTTTTATGTATTCTCTGTTCAGATTTGTCCTATAATTCATAAGCATCTTTCCAGCGCGTTGCATCACATTTTTACGATGCAACTTCTCATCCAATGCAAACAGATTCTGTAAAATAGAAATGTTATTAACTAGTATCCAAAATAGAATTGCAAATAATAGAATTTGTAATCTACAAAATAGAATTGCAAATAATAATAACTCACGCATAAATCCTTCCATATCAAGTCTTTCTTCCCTTGAGGAACTTTATGCCAATTGTCATACTTAACACCACAATGGCTCCGAGTGGTACACCCAAGATAGTTTACAAAATTATTGCGGTTCACTCCAATTGGATTTCCTCCATTATCAAACTCCACCACCAATTTGGATCCACTACCACTTCGCGCTAATAACTTCTTCAACAGAGTGATGCCCCTTTTCTTGTTAAGTGTTTGGTGCTGCGCATCAAGTTGCTCCAGTGCTTCAGTGGGTACAGGTGCATCAACCTAAAATTTGACAAAAATAAAACACACTAAATTAGCCCAATATAGAAATATAGGATATATGACATAACTAGAAGATAATGAATTTTATAGAAATACATGATATGTTTTTAGAACTTACATTAGTATCCTCGCCATGCTCGTCATGGACAGCATGCTCATCATGGGCTTCATGCTCATCATGGACATCATGCTCATCATGGTCAGCCATATGAAAATGTCATTTAAAATGCAAACATTTAGCATTTGTATTAACTAGAAAAAGGCAAACATTTAGCATTTGTATTAACTAGAAAAAGGCAAACATTCAGCATTTGTATTAACATACATGTCTCTAAAATTGTGATCTTTTATCAATTAACAATCCTTCATTGTGATCTCCGCGCACATATAAGTCATCATTAGCTTCAATATTTTGTGGAGTGGGCAACCCAACTGAGAATGGACTGGAGTCATCATACTTATCATAGTACTCTTCTTCATCTATAGGATCTTCAATGAACTGTCTTTTACCATGAAGAACAACCGACCATTTATCATTCGCAGGATCATCGATATAGAATATTTGTTTCGCCTGTGATGCCAATATGAATGGTTCACCCTTCTCGCCAATCTTTTCAAAGTTCACCAAAGTGAAACCCAATTCATCCACTATAACTCCTTTGGTGTTATCAACCCAATTACATTTAAAGAGCGGAATTTTGAAATCTATGTAGTCAAACTCCCAAATGTCCTCAATGACACCGTAATATGACATTTTAGCTTCACGTGGACTCTTATCCTTTGCACTTGCAAAGTACATAGTCGACGCTTGAAGAGTGACCCCACTATTTTGGACGACACTCTTATCATCTTGGCGCTTTGTGTAATATGTGAATCCATTAATGTCAAACCCTTCATAAGACATAACATTCGGTTTTGGTTTAAAGGCGAGGCATTTGATAGTTTCTGTAATATCATTTGGTGTTTGAGATAGTTGATGTAAGACTTTATCTTCAAACCACTTAGTAAAAGTCTTATTATGCTCTCTAGCAAGCCACATTCAACTTGCTCGAGGATGTTGTGTCTTTATGAAATTGGTATGTTCCTCGATATAAACACTCACTTCGTCCATATTGTGTAAAATATACAAGTGAGCTTGTTCCAACTGCTCACGGCTGATTACTTTCACCCGTGATCCCAAAATTCCTTTGCCCTCCTCAATATTCTTGTCATTATCAGGAGTGTCATTACCACTGAGAAAGTCATTGCAAAAATCCATAACCTCTCTCGCCACATAACCTTCAATAATACTCCCTTCAGGCCGATAACGGTTTCGAACATCACCTTTAAAAACGCTCATGTATCGTTCAAAGGGATACATCCAATGCAAGAAAACTGGTCCCAACATTTTCACTTCCCTAGTCAAGTGGACAACAAGATGTACCATGATATCAAAGAATGAAGGAGGGAAATACATCTCAAGCTGACATAGGGTAACAACCACTTCTCTTTGCAAATTATCGAGAGTATCAGGGTCAATAACTTTGCTGCATAGACTGTTGAAAAAGAAACAAAGTCTGGTAATTGAAAATCTTACATGCTTCGGCAATATAGATCGAATTGCCACGGGCAATATTTGTTGCATTAGAGTGTGACAATCATAAGATTTAAGACCTATCAACTTTAGATCTTTCATTGATACCAATCTACGGATGTTGGATGAGTAACCATGTGGCACCTTAACATTTACCAAGCATTCACAAAAAGTTTTCTTCTCCTTTCTAGACAACGTGTAACAAGCGGGAGGTAAGTATGTTCTTTTATTACCATTTCACGTAATTATGTTAATTCTGACCTTATTCCCATTTCACGTAGGTCCAGTCTGGATTTTATCCCATCTTTAGTCTTACCTGGTATATTTAATAGAGTACCAATGATGCTATCACAGACATTTTTCTCAACGTGCATTACATCGATACAATGCCTGACTGTCAAAGAACTCCAATAAATAAGATCCCAAAATATTGACTTCTTCTTGAATGAAGAATTGTCACTCCGTGTGGCCATACTACATTGTGATTTCTTACCAAATTCATTGACAATGTCTTTTACTCTTTCATAAACAACATCCCCTGGTATAGGTTTAGGTGCACTCCGTTCATCATTCCATCCATTGAATGCTTTGCGCTTCCTACGATACGGATGGAATTTTGAAAGAAACCTTCGATGACCAAGATATACAGTCTTGCCGCCATGTTTTAGTCTTATTGAATCAGTGTTTTCTTCACATATAGGACACGCTTTAGCTCCTTTGACACTATATCCAGACAAATTCCCATATGCTGGAAAGTCATTAATAGTGCAAAACAACATAGCGTGCAAACGAAATGTCTCTCTTGCTGAAGCATCATAGGTCATCACACCTTCAGCCCAAAGTTTCTTTAAGTCATCAATCAAAGGTTCAAGATAAACATCGATATCATTTCCGGGTTGTTTAGGGCCCGATATCAACAATGACAACATAACGTACTTATTTTTCATACACATCCAGGGAGGAAGATTGTATATAACAAGCATGACTGGCCAAGTGCTATGTTGGCTGCTCAATGTCCCGTACGGATTCATCCCATCTGTACAAAGCCCAAGTCTTAGATTCCTATCTTCTTCACCAAATTTAGGGTACAATAGATCAATCTTCTTCCACTGTGGGGAATCATACGCATGTCGTAGGATCCCATCATTATTTTTCTTAACATCTGCATGCCACCTCAAATTCTTCGCATCTTTCGGATTTGCAAACAAGCATTGAAACCATGATATTATAGGTATATACCACAACACCTTGGCAGGAGAACCAGTTTTGGACTCCCCCGAAGTCGTCAATTTATACCATGACGCACCACATTTTGGACAATCTTTCAAATCTACATAGTCCTTTTGAAATAATACACAATCATTCGGGCATGCGTGTATCTTCTTGGCCTCCATTCCCATTGGGCACAACATTTTCTTTACCTGGTATGTTGAGATTGGAAGCTCGTTTCCTTCAGGAAGCATTTCTTTCAACAAAGTCAACAATGAAGTGAAGCTTTTGTCGCTCCATCTATTGTTAGCTTTCAACTTATACAATCTCAACACAGCGCTAAGCTTCGTAAACTTAGCACAGCCTGAGTATAACGGTATCTCAGCATCATGCACAATGTTTGTAAAGATAGGAGGTGGATCGGTGTGCTCTACCCTACAACTATCCAGCATCGCATCAACGATGTCTGCTGGAACTGGTTCGTTCACATTTACGTCATCGGAGGCAATTTTTTCTTCCACTCAAGCACTGCTATCGACATCTACTGGTTTCGATTTTGAAATCTCTCCATGCCAGTGCCATTCTGTATAGCCTTGTACAATCCCGTTGCACATGACATGACTTTTGATTTCCTCACCAGTGTTGACTTTCAAGTTGTTACCGCAATGCCTACATGGACAGTAGAACCTATCTGTAGGTTTTTTCCTATGTTCCTCGGAAAATCTTATAAACTAATCAAGACCAGATATAAACTCTGGGGTGCAACGATTACGAATGGACATCCATGATCTATCCATTCTATGATCAGAGAAAACAAGTATATATTAGGAAACAAGTATATATTAGGAAAAGATTAGGCAGCATTTCCCCGCTGTTCTCTAAGTACATATGTATATAATTTAGTGATTGTTCATTCTAATTTATACCAATGTACAAGTAATATAAAAAACAATGATTGTTCACATTCTAGGCCAACAAACACATGTGATGTCATTCTTATATATAATAAATGTGTACCACCTATCCCATCCTTGAACACCTAATCTCACTAGTAAGTGTATAATGTGTATTGGGTTTTCGAGAAAATTTTGGCAGCATTTCCCCGTTGTTCTCTAAGTACATATGTACTTAGAGAACAAATGGGGAAATGCTGCCAAAATTTTCTTGAAAACCCAATACACATTATACACTTACATCCTAAGTGAGATTAGGTGTTCAAGAACAGTCCCAAACCGGGGACTATCCAAGATTTACTCCTAATGAGTCAATCTTGGACGGGTTTCTAGGCCAACAAACACAATAATAGATATCTACAATGAAGCCGGACTCCATACAAACAGTATATAATTTAGTGATTGTTCATTCTAATTTATACCAATGTACAAGTAATATAAAAAACAATGATTGTTCACATTCTAGGCCAACAAACACATGTGATGTCATTCTTATATATAATAAATGTGTACCACCTATCCCATCCTTGAACACCTAATCTCACTAGTAAGTGTATAATGTGTATTGGGTTTTCAAGAAAATTTTGGCAGCATTTCCCCGATGTTCTCTAAGTACATATGTACTTAGAGAACAAACAGGGAAATGCTACCAAAATTTTCTCGAAAACCCAATACACATTATACACTTACATCCTAAGCGAGATTAGGTGTTCAAGAAAAGTCCCAAACGGGGGACTATCCAAGATTTACTCCTAATGAGTCAATCTTGGACGGGTTTCTAGGCCAACAAACACAATAATAGATATCTACAATGAAGCCGGACTCCATACAAACAGTATATAATTTAGTGATTGTTCATTCTAATTTATACCAATGTACAAGTAATATAAAGAACAATGATTGTTGACTTTTCTAGGCCAACAAACACATGTGATGTCATTCTTATATAATAAATGTGTACCACCTATAACAAACACATTGTCGAACATTAGGTTCAACACTTGAAACATACATTCGTTTTCAACATAAAAAATTTGTATCATTAGGGTCCAACATGTGGATTATATGGGACATACACATCAAGGTGGTCATAAGGGAGGATATTTACTTATTTATGAGTAAGCGATATAAGATTAAGATCCATATAAAAATTAGGGCAGAAGTAAGAAATAAATCTTCTTTAGGATACAATAGACCCTTATGGATGTATTTAGGGTCATAGGTACCATCATAGAACAAAAGGGGTACACTCTAGGATTTAAGATCACACTACATCATGTATTTTATACAAAATTACATGTATGTGTATATAAAAAATATATTTATAAGGAACTTCTATACATATCTAATCAACAAATCAGTAATTAACTAAGTATTCATCAATACTTACTATTAATCAGTATCTCTAATCATTAAAATCGGCAAGCAGATCAGTAATTGTAAATAACAAACTATGAATTGTTGAATTAAAGTAATCACTAAAGTAATACTAACCAGTAGTACCAATCATTAATCACTGAAAGCAGCAAGGAAATCAGTAAAACTAATCATGCATTACTAGTATATAAGGAAGCAGCTTACATACCTTTTCCAGCAGTGGTGGTCGAAGCAGGAAGAAGGGGGTGGCGCCGGGCGTGAGCAGGTGGTTGGAGCTAGGGCGGCGGTGGGCAGGCAGGTGGGCACCAGGCGTGGCGGCGGCGCCGGTTCTCAGGCGTGGAGGCGGCGCAGGCGGTTGGAGCAGCAGGGCGGGCAGCAGGGGCGGCAGAGAAGAAACGCGCCGGAGAGGGGCGCCGGAGAGGGGACGCCAGATATGGGGCGCCGGAGAAAAACTAGCAGTAGCAGCAGAGAAATCGCCGGAGAAATCACCGCAACAGGGAAATAGGGTAGCAATGAAACACAAGAAAGGGGAAGAGTCAGGCGATCCCGGGTTATGAAGTTCCCAAATAGCGTCGGTTGTTTACAACAACCGACGCCTAAACAGCTTTAGCGTCGGTTGTTTGCAACAACCGACGTCCAATTGGACGATATTTTCATGAAAATGTTTGGCGGGAACCACCTTCAGCGTCGGTTATATAAGGATAACCGACGCTGAAAGTGACATTTTCGGCGCAAATTTTCATCGCACATAGGCGTCGGTTTTCTAGGTATATAACCGACGCTGACAATGACACTATTTTTTTTTATCGAAAAATGGATTTCGCGGGAGACTTTAAGCGTCGGTTTTTTATAAACAACCGACGCTTAATACAAAGCGGTACCCGTGTCTGGCTGGTCTTCGAATATAGACGTCAGTTTGCTTAAATAACCGACGCCTTATATGATAGGAGTCGGTTTTCCTTAATAACCGACGCCCAGAAAAGCGACACTGAATGCTATTTCTGTAGTAGTGAGGAGTGTCTGAAGGACTGAGGTGTCTAGAAAAGGATCACTTCCGGGGGCTGGCAAGATTATTCTCTGCACCGCTAGTCGAAATACAAGGACTCCCGGATTGTGTGACTGTCTGGCCGATGTCTTAGGATATGACTCAAAATAAGATACCTTTAGGACTCTCTCATCTTACTCATCCCTCCTCAACACAATTTTCTCTTAAGGATTGTAAGGATTACAGTTTTCTCTCTCTTCCTCACCCTCATGTGGTATGGGTTAAGGTTGATAAGGTCTAAGGGATCCTCCACCAAATCAATAAAAGATACATAAGTAAGATGTCATTTACACAAGTATAATTAGTTCAAAGGAAAACTAAAAGTCTGTTTGTGTGCAGATGGATCGTACCAAAGTTGTGGCCATTCCATTTTCCACCGGTGAGGGTGGACCACCCCGAAAGGAGAACGTGTCTTTCGAGAAGAAGAAGAGGAACCACGGTGGAGAGACCTCTAAGAAGAGAAAGAGGCCTGAAGAGACTATACATGAAGGCCCCAACCCTGAACCGATGCCTGGTGCCAACCACGAACAAGGGGGAGGACCGGAATATGAGGAATACCAGATACATGAAGAGGAAACCCACATGGAGGAGGACCATCCAGGTGGTTCAGAACCAACCATGGTGGTTCATACAACGGATGCAGTTTGGATGGAACAACAAAGGCAATTGACTGAAGCTATCCGTGCCCTGGCCCTTAGGGACATAGGTAGGACCGAGGATGGTGCGCCACTTCCTGTTCGTCCTCGACTTGGAGCCACCATTCTGGACTTTGTCAAGCTAAACGTTGAGAAGTTCTGGGGAGAAGACAAGTCGGAAGTAGTCGACAAGGATGAAGCTTGGCTTCTTGCAGTCGAGAATGGGTTCTGTATGCTTGAAGTGCAGCCGAATAAGAAGGTTCTGTTTGCTACTCACCTTTTGGAGGGTGCAGTCAAGATATGGTGGGAGAACCATATCATAGGAAGAGACCTAAGTGAGGAACCGATGGCATGGTCTGACTTCATGACCATCTTCACCGCTAGATTCCTCCTCATCTCCGCAAGGAAAGAGAAATAAAGAGAGTTCATGAGCATGACTCAAGGAAGTTCTACAGTTGCGAACTTCGGTCGCAGAATCTGCCTCCTGGAATGCTTCAGACATATGTTGGATGAAGAGAGGTGGGTGGACCACTTCATGGAACGTCTACACCCTGCCATCAAGCCTCATGTGATGGCAAAGTAAGCCAAAGACCTTTGATGAAGCCTACAACACCGCCTTAGACATGGAAAGGACAGTGATGCCTGCACCAAACCAACCCAGAGGGTACTTGGGTTTCACTGAAGGAGCTCAAAGGCCGAAGAATGAACACAGGAAGGGACAAGGACACAACCACAACAAGAACAAGCATGGGCACAAAGGCAAGCCACATGGTCATCTCCAGCAGTGTCGCACCTGTGGACGGGCACATCCTGGGAAGTGCCGCTTTGAGAAGAATGTATGTTTCAGATGTCAACAGGAGGGGCACTTCATCGCCAACTGCCCTCAGCCTGACCCAAGGAGACCTTTGGGGTCACAACCTATAGCAGCACAACCAGTAGCTGCAGCACCCCCGGTAGGAGCACCATCCAGAGCACCTCTAGTTGGAGAGAGGAGGCAAGCTAGAGTGTTCGCCATCGACAATGAAGAAGCTCAGGTGAATGCTAATAAGTTGATTGAGGGTAATAACCCATAGAGTTTTTCCTTTTAGTTCAGTAGACCATGTAATAGCTTTCAGATATGGAATAACTATGTAGGCTTGCTAGAAGTCATTGGACAAAATGTAAAAGCACTTTTTGATTCTGGTTCAACTAATACTTTTATTTTGAGAAACCTGGCAACTATGCTTGATTTGGATATCAGGGATTTGGGTTATGTTTTGGATGTCACAACCCCGATTGGTCGTATTTATACCTCTCTTTTGAAAACCCCCGTGTTGCCAGTTAAGTACCTAGACCATGAGCTTCCCACTGACTTCATCCTTCTCGATATGAATGATTTTGATGTAATCATCGGGATGGACTGGCTTTCCACCTATAGGGCCCAAATTGACTGTAGAGAGAAGAAGATTCTCATTAGAAAGACCGTCTATCCACACTTCACCATTCAAGGAAGGAAAGATGCGACAACCAGTCTTTACATATCCGCTTTGAAAGCCGAACGTATGCTATCCAAGGGTTGTCGAGCCTTCCTAGCCATAGTTACCGTACCCGAGGTAAGGGGCAATCATTAGAGGACATAGAGGTTGTTCGGGAGTACGTGGATGTGTTTCCAGATGATCTACCAGGGATTCCCCCTGAGAGGGAGGTAGACTTATCGATTGAGTTAGCTCCTAGGACTAACCCTAAATCTAAGGCGCCCTATAGAATGGCCCCTGCTGAGTTGCTTGAGTTGAAAACCCAATTGCAAGATTTATTGGATAAGGGGTTTATCCGACCCAATACCTCACCATGGGGAGCACCAGTCCTCTTTGTGAAAAAGAAGGATGGGTCGCTTCGGATGTGTATCGATTATCAGATGATCAATCAGGAAACCATTAAGAATAAGTATCCTTTACCTAGAATAGATGACCTGTTTGACCAACTCAAATCAGCTCGAGTCTTTTCCAAAATCAATTTGAGACCAGGATATCACCAGGTGAGAGTGAGGAGTGAGGATATACCCAAAATGACTTTCAGAACCCGTTATGGCCACTATGAGTTTGTAGGCATGCCATTTGGATTATCCAATTCACCGAGTGTCTTTATGAACCTCATGAACAGTGTGTTCCAACCTTTCCTTGACTCTTTTGTGATAGTGTTCATAGATGACATTTTGGTATACTCAAATGACCTAGATCAACACCGTGACCACCTGGGTAGAGTGCTTGATATCCTGAGGAAGCATACGTTTTTCGGAAAGTTCTCGAAATGTGAGTTTTGGTTGGACTGAGTCATGTTTCTTAGACACATCATCTCAGGAGGAACCATCGCCGTAGATCCAGTCAAAGTATCGGCAGTTCGAGACTGGCCAGCGCCAAAGAACCCTTCTGAGATTCACAGCTTCTTGGGGTTGGCCGGATACTACCGTCACTTCATCAAGGATTTCTCCAAGACTTCTCTACCGCTAACCATGTTGACCCGAAAGGATGTGAAGTTCGTTTGGTCTGACGTATGTGAAGCTCGTTTCCAAGAATTGAAAGAGAAGCTGACCACCGCTCCTGTGTTGACTCTACCTTCTGGCAATGAGGGTTTCATGATATTCACCGATGCATCCAAGATGGGCCTTGGCTGTGTGTTGGAACAAGATCAACATGTGGTTGCATATGCCTCCCGACAGCTCAAGCCAAATGAGGTGAACTACCCGACACATGACCTGGAGTTAGCTGCTATAATCCATGCCTTGAAGATATGGCGTCACTATCTGTACGGGTCTACCTTCGAGATCTTCACCGACCATAAGAGCTTGAAGTACCTGCTGACACAGAGAGACCTAAACCTACGAAAACGTCGATGGATGGAGTACATGAAGGATTATGACTTCACCATCACCTACCATCCTGGTAAGGAGAATGTTGTAGCTAATGCTTTGAGTCGGAAGCAACTTAAGTGTGCATCTGTTCTGTCCAATCAGTGGAAAAGTTTGAAGGAACTTGTGGAATGGACTCCACATCTACTAGAGGACCGAGTTCGATTGGCTAATATCCAGATTCAATCTGGGTTGTTGAGTGAGATCATAACTGCACAGTTGACCAGTGGAGAGCTAGACAAGATGAAAGGTTTAACGATGAAGCCATAGACTCATCTATCCGTGGGAGTAGACGGAGGGATCAGGTTTGAGAATCGTGTATGGGTTCCAGCGAAGTCATCAATAAAGGAACACATCTTGCAAGAGGCTCATGGGTCCAAGTACACAGTGCACCCAGGGACTACTAAGATGTAAAAGGACCTACAACAGTTTTTCTGGTGGCCAGGAATGAAGAAAGACATTGCGTCATTGGTGGCCAGTTGTCTTACGTGCCAGATGGTGAAGGCTGAACACCAGCGACCCGACAGACTTTTACAGTCAATAGAGATTCCAGAGTGGAAATGGGAGCAGATCACCATGGATTTTGTGGTGGGTCTACCCCGGACCAAGAGAGGCCATGATGCGATATGGGTCGTGGTAGATTGTCTTACCAAGTCAGCACACTTCCTTGCCCTGAAGACCACTGCTAAGGTGACAGACCTAGCTGAGCTGTATATCAGAGAGATAGTACGTTTTCATGGTGTGCCAGGATCGATCATTTCAGATAGAGACCCGAAGTTCACTTCCAAGTTATGGAAGCAAGTTCAAGAGGAAATTGGTACAAGGTTAAAGTTTAGTATCGCCTATCACCCCAAATAGATGGTCAGTCAGAAAGGACGATCCAGATATTAGAAGATATGTTGAGAGCTTATGTGCTCGATTAGGGTGGCTCATGGGAGCAATACTTACCATTGGCAGAGTTTGCCTACAACAATAGCTACCAAGCCAGTATCAGGATGCCTCCGTATGAAGCTTTGTACGGGAGACCGTGTCGGTCACCACTTCACTGGGATGATGTAGGTGAGAGGACCCTGTTGAGGTCAGATGAGCTCCAAGTGTATGCTGATAAAGTGGCTTTGATCAAGAAAAGGCTAAAGAGAGCCCATGATCGACAGAAGTCATATGCTGATGCTAAGCGGACTGATGTGAATTTCACTGTGGGAGATCATGTGTTTTTGAAAAATCCGACTGCTCTGAGCTATAGAAAAGAACAGAAAGTTGAGTCCCCGATACGTGGGTCCGTTCGAGGTGTTAGAACAGATTGGTGAAACTGCATACCATTTGGCGTTACCCCCTCAGTATAGCATGATGCATGATGTGTTTCACGTGTCTAACCTGAAGCGATATGTGCAAGATCCGAGCCATGTGCTGAGCATTGAACCTATTGAGCTTCAAGGGAAGCTGACTTATCCTGAGACACCTTTGCGGATTCTAGATACCAAGGTGAAAGAACTCAGATGCATGAATATAGAGATAGTAAAGGTTCTTTGGAAGCACCATGGAGAGGATGAGGCCACATGGGAGCTGAAGGCAGACATGGAGAAAACATACCCTGAATTGTTTGTTTAAATTGTTTGAATTTTGAGGGCAAAATTCCTATAAGGAGGGGAGGATGTTACAACCTCATTTTCTTGAAAATATAATGTAATGTGTATTTCCCCTTTTAATGAATAAATGATATCATTTTATTTGAATTTTGATAGATTTCGTGAGAAATGGCTTTGATTGAATGATTATGGGCTTTGTTGGCCCTTAAGCCCAATTGATAAGAAAAGGGAATTAAAAAGGAAAAAGAATTGATTAATAAAAGGGAAATGTGATTAATTGATAATTAAAAGAAGATAAAGGCAAACCAATATTCCCTAATATGGGAATTCGTGCCTTTATGTTTCCTTGAGGTCCAAGGGACCCAAAACAACAAGATAATCACAATGGAAAAAGGAATATAAATTAATTGGGATTAATTGATGAGAAAACTTGGGAGAGAAGGAAGCCTTCTCATCCATTGCAAGTGATTTCCCAAATTTCGTACAAAGATAGGAAATATTAAAAGAAACTTTCTCTTAAAATTTGAGATAAATCAGAGTTATGGTTTGGGAGATATTAATTTTGCAAATTATCTTTGATTTAGGAGTTTTCCTGAATTAAATGATAAATAGGTGAATATTTCCTTTGAACGTGGGTGATGAGGCCCATTGGATCCTAATCCAATGGTGGATGCTCCTCGTCCAAGTCCCAAGCAGACTGGAACTCCGCTGGAAATAGGGAGACTTTCCCAACCTTTTTCCTCATGATCCAGGGCAGATGAAAGTCAGTTTTTGTTCCCATTGTGTTCGGGGTAGAGAGACGAAGGGAAACATCCCTATTTTGTTGGGTTTTCGTCGCCAAACCAGGAAATGCCCAAAGCTGGCGGTGCCTGCCTCGACCCTATAAATAGGGGAGGATGATCTGAGGTATTGACACCTCTTTTGTCTATCCCAAACACTGCGGAACGACGCAAGGATCGTGAACATGCGTTTGATTGCTCGTTTCGTGTCGACCTGCACCCTCAACTGCTCAAGGATCGTCGCCGGAATCCGGCGGGTGGCGGACAACCTTGGAGTGTCCTCGGCGAGCAATTGGTGTCATCGTCGTGTTCGACGGGAGGCGGCAGAGCTTCCTGGCCTTTCAGCGCGAGCAAAGAAGAACAAGAGATCGGAGTCAACACCTGAGTTGACCGCGCCATTGCTGTACCTCGACGCAAGGTTGAAGAAGAAGGCTACCTGCTAAATTACCAACTTGCCCCTCTCTCCATTCAGTCACGACAAGGTCAGGACCGTCTTTTTATTCTTTTTAATGGCTTGTCCAGGCACGCGCATCCATGGCTGTCAGATCCTCAGTGGATCTGCGGACCATGGATTGGGTGGCCCTGACTTTTTGCTAGAAAATGATATATAAATAAAAAGGGAATTATCTTGATAAAATCATATCTGGTGATAGAAAACTCGGATGTAAAAAGTCAATACATGAAAAATGATCAGAAAAATATGAGGAATAAGTTAAAAATGGTTTGAACATCTGAATCTGTATATTGTTTTGCAAAAGTACATATTTTGATGGAAAAAGAGTTAATTTGTAAAAATAAACCCTAATTGATTATCAAGGATATATTTATTCATGTAATTAGGGTAATTCGAATATGTTTAACCTGATTAATGATTAAGATGGTTTTTAACCTATTTGGATGATAGAATTACATGTTTAGGGTTTTTAACCTAGTATGTTGCTTAATATGTTTAGAAACCCTAGAATAAAGAAAAGAGAATGAAAAGTGATTATAATATGAAATTTAGAATTTCCTTTTTGGTAAAAGATAAAATTTGATCTTTTGATGAAAAGTTAGGTTTTACAACTGATTTTGTGAAATTAGGGTTTAAAGTAATAAAAAGGAAATAAAACCCTAATTATGGTTAAACCCTAAAATGGGTAAATAACCTAGGCAACAACTAGGGTGAATGGATCAAGATGATGAATTTAATGATAAAGGAATTGGATGCTTTTTCAGGAATAATTGTGTGTGTGCTTGCTTGAATCCTGGTTGATTAGTTGTTTCTGCATTCAAATCTACTTAGCAGGTATGTGGTTAAATATGAATAACCGCTTTAGTTTTCCAATGGATTCCCAGATGTTTAATTGCATTGAATGCTACTAAACTGTTTGGATGTTCATATTGCAATTATAAAGTGACTATGACTATCACCATTTAATATAAATGTGTAAATCCTGCACCTACATGCCACCCTGATGGAAGATGCCATAAAGGTCAGGCCCAGGAGGGTAGACCAATGGGCACCATGAGAGGTGACCCTAGACACCAAGCTCGGGAATAAGAAGGTGATTGATGAGGCAAGACTAAGGAGCACCATGAGAGGTGACTCCCAGGCACCAAGCTCGGGATTGAGAAGGTGGCCTTAAGTCAAATCCAGGGTTAGGGCAAAAGCGGTGGGGATTTTCACATGGAAAATGTAAATTGACTTGTTAATTACCTTAATTGCAATACTTAAATTGTTAGACCTAATTGTGAAATTTTGGTTGCCCCCCACATACCAAAAATTGCTGATCGATGTTTTGTTTGTTGGCGTTTTAGGTAATATCCTGAAAATCACAAACAGTAAAGTGGCACATCGTGAAATTAAGAAATAAAGTGCAAGGAGGATTAGATAGAGTATTTCAAGCTGTGGATAGTTAGAATTCCCAGTTTTACAAAGGTAAGTAAAAGTTTTAATTTTTGTACCCAATTCCAGTTTAGTTAGTAGAATTTATAATTATTGTTGATTATATGCTGAACCTTTGATCCTGTAAATTGATTAACGATTCCGACCTTCAGGTCTCCCTTAATTGGGGGTTACCGGGAGGCGGGGTCATTACACTCCTAGTCTGATATTTAGGGAAGATGGCAGTGGGGTGGTTTGTTTAACAGAGAATAGGCAGAAAGCTTTGATAAATTGCGAGGGGTGTAAGGTCTCTGGACTGATGTATTGTAGAATAGCACCAACTGCATGAGCAATGGCTCTAAAGACCTCAACTTCCCAAAGGTGTGGGGGTGGTTGGATATAGCAAGCCACCCTGACCCACCTGACTGGGCCTCAAAAGCCCCTTGTCCAGATGTCCATTTGGAGAGATTTTCTTGAATAATGCTAGACCCACAAGGAATTGTGAGGATCTGTCCATAAAGGTGGTCTATCTTTGTACCTTCAGGGACATAGTATAGAAGTTGTGAGGGTGAGATAATTTTTGGTTTAAGCACAGTGTGCCTGGGGATTAATAGGGCTATAGCTCTAGTGACATCCAAAATGTTGACTGTGTTGTTGTCCAGATTGTTTTCAATAGTGGCCAGAACAGTACGAGATGTGAAGACCTTTAGAAGTGTTACAACCCCAATTTTTGGGTTCATTTGGTGAGAAATGTAATTTCTCATATTAAAGATATTTGAACAAATAATGATATAATTTGGTTCAAATAAATGGATTTCGTTTACAATAGCCTTGATTTTGTGTTGTGGGCTTTATTGGCTATTGGGCCCAAATAACAAGAAAATTCAATTAGTAAATGAATAAATGAATATTTGAGAAAAGGAAGAGGTAGAAACCTCTAGAAGGCAAAGAGATGTAATCCAAGGATGGATTTCATGCCTCTTGGGTTCCTTGGATTCCAAGGAGTCAAAAGTTTCAAAAAGAAAGCAATAAGAAAAGAAAAGATTAATTAAGTATTTCTTTAGTAAGAAAGAAATTGAAAATAATGTTAAAATGTTAGAAATAAGTGGAAAAAGGGATAATTGGGTTATCCTTGGTGGAATTTCGTATCCCAAGGATTCCTAATGATAAAAGGAATACCAATGAGGAAAATAAAAGAGAAATAAAGAGAAAACCTCAAAAAGAGTTATTTTAATAAGAAATAAACAAGATAGTGTGAAATAATGAGTTTAGATGCATCTAGAAGGATAATAAGTATCCTTAAAAAGTAATTTCGAAATAATAGAGTTTCTTGGGATACAAGGAGCCCCAGTGAAGGAAGAGGAAAGAGAAAATATCGATAATGTCAAATAGGAAGATAATATGATACATTATTAATGTTTTTGTTGGCGTTGTGAAAAAGGAAGTAGTTTATATTAAAAGAAAATAGAAATTCGTGCCAAAGAATTAAAAAGCAAGAATAAAGAGAATAAGGGAAAAGGTTTTCAAATTTATAAATATTCAAATAACATAATTATCTAAGGAGATAATGAAAGAGAGAGATGGTTGCTTCACAACCAAGGAAGGTATGTTTCCTTTCAAGAATAGGACTTGCGTCCTCAAGGAGGCACGCCTTAGGGCTTCATACTCACCCCTATATAAGGGGTAGAGTGTTTGGTCCGAGTTAAAGATAATCCTGAGGAAGCTTTTCTTTCCTTCTTCTTCTTCTTATTCTTCCTCATTTTTGCCCTTAAACCCTAGCTATAAGAAGCAACATGAGAAAGAGGTTGGAAAGGGCCAATACATGGTTTCAATAAAACCCAGGAGTGCCCTGGAGCCGAGGTAAAGCACAACCATCGAGGCTGTGCCCTAGGGTGCGCTCAAAGGCAACCGTCGGGCGGCAGTGATGGGCGCAGAAATTTGGCCGAGGAGCGGAGAACCAGCCGCATTAGCCACAGTTTGGGGGAGCTTCAGGTGCGCCCATGTGAGGCGGAGTTGGGGCGGCCCTTGGCGGCAACCCCCAGACCCTAGGGAGGAGTGTAGGAGGACCGCAAATAAGCTTGCAGGCGGCGTACAGTAGATGTGCGAGGTTGAAGATGAAGTCAGGAGGCTTTGGATGCTTTTACCCCTGCACGGGTTGAAGTGTTGTTCACTTGTGCAGGGGCATTATCGAGATTCAGTTATGTTTCCTTTATGGCAACATTGCATGGACGGAGGTGATGTGGCGCAATCTGATTGGCCCAAGTAAGTGAAATCTTGCTAAATTCATAATTAAAGATTCGTAACTCCGATAATAGCAAATAATATATGTATTTTGCTCAGAAAAAGGAGAGGAATCCAATAAAAATATAGTTAGAAGCTAATTCCTTTTTCTATTCGAAAAGTAGTGTAAATTATCATCTTTAATGAATTAAAGATTAAGAAACCCTATTTTGAAATGAATAAGGTGTTTAATAGGGTTTAATGGATCATTAAAGTTGATAATAACCTATTAATTGTAAAAAGGTACTTTAAGATTTAAAAGGATGATCTTTGTATGTAATTAGTTTAATGTAGAGATTATGTGCATAAATATGCTTGAAATTTGAAAAGTACATAAATCTATCATCTTTAATGATTTAATTAATGAAAAACCCTTAGATTTGATGATAGATGGATTTAATGTTGTTCAATGGATAATTCAAGCCAATATTAACCTGTTGTTGATAAATGTGAAGATAGAATCTAAAAAGATGATCTTTTTATATAATTGTCTTAATTTAGGGTTTCGTGCATGAATATGCATTAATGAGCTTGAAAACCCTAATTTAGGTGAATATGTCTTTTAAATATTTTGATTGTTAAAATCCATAAATAAATAGGGATATGATGATCCTAAGTCAATTTGGGTATAAAAGAATATTAAAATGGATAGTTGAGCAATTAAGGTTCATATAAGTAGAAAAGAGTATTTTAGGGTTTGTTGACCTAAAAGGGATAAAGTTTGAGAAATTGATCTAAGAAACCCTAATGAATATTAATGAAACCTTAATGAGGATTAGAAACCCTAGAAAGTGAATCCAAGTCAATAAAGTAGATTCTTGATAAAGTGTGTAATAAATAGAGTACATAATCTTTTCATGAATTATGTGATTGTTGAATTGCTTGCTTGGATTGCATTCTTGGTTGGATTTGCTTAATGCTTGTGAAATCATCAAATCAAGTATGTGGTTATGCTTATGATTATCCCGACTAGTTTTTTGAGGATTTTATCGACGGTTCCCTCATGGCTTGAAATAACTGTTGGATGCTTTTATTTCATGCAACTATAGAGTGACTATGACTATCACTATGAATATACATGTATAACTGGCTAGATCTGGGTCCACCTCTATGGCTTATAAAGGCTAAAAAGGGGTAACCTAGAGTAAGGTCTAGGTTATTGTGGGTTAGTAATTGGGCTACTGAGTGTAGTGCCATGAGACCCATTAGCATGCCATGAGTTAAGGAGTGGGCTACTTACGAGAAGTGCCATGTGGCTCAACCCTAGAAACTGGTTCACCTATAGGTGGGACCATGAGGGGTTTAATGGGGATCTACCATAAAGAAGGTAGTATCCAGGACCACTGTAGGGATAGCACAGAGGATAGGGTACTCATGGATCATAGAGTTATATTTAAAACGTAATCTTGGTTGTTAAATGATTAATTGAATGATTATGTTGTTATCATAGTTTCCCGTTTATTGTTTCCCCCACATACCAGCTTCGGCTGACCGACGTTTTGTCTATCGGCATTTTAGGTACAAGCCAAATGAACAAACAGTAAATCATCATATTGTGAAATACATGAAGTAAAATACAAGGAGGATTAGTTAGAATAGAATCCATAAGTGGATAGAAGTTTAGAGATCCAAGTTTTCAAAAAGGTATGCAAACGTTTATTTTCTTACAGTTTTCCCGTTTAGTCTGTTAAAATTTGATAATTATTCTTGGTTAATTGCCGAACCTTTGATCTGGAAGTTATGGGTGCGGCTTCGACCTCTCGGTCTCCCTTAATTGGGGGTTATTCGGAGGTCGGGTCGTAACAAGAAGTCTCATAGAGTTGCCTGGGAGATCAAAAGGAATGGCAGACTCAACATGGACAGTAGGAGCCATGGCAATGGTTTGGGTTGCCTGCATAGGAGAAGGGGTAATGTTGTGATTAGAAGGATAGGGAGTGGGTTTTCCTGGTGGTACCGAAGAGGGTTTAAAAAGAGGATGTGAGTAGAGTTTTTCTTGAGCATGGGGGTTAGATGGAGGGAAAGGTGGATCTGCAATACATGCAAAAGGGTTGTTTTGAATCGAGAAAGGAAGATTAGGTTGTTTCTGCTGATGGGATTTGTCATATCGGAAAAAGTGTTTAGTAGATTGTTTGTGAGCATCGTAACCTAGATGCGTTCTAGGGAAGAGTCTAACTTTTTTTGGAAAATGATTTAGGGTGGATTTGTAGAAGCGCCAGGTGTGGCCCCTCTCTTGGAAATTATAGCAGAGCACTTTTTTAGTACATCTGTGTCATGAGTGGTGTGGGCTATGTCAATTGGTGCAATGAAGGGCTCTAAAGGGTCGCCTCCAAGGGGCTGCAATCCAAGTTTGAGAGTGTCTATCTATCTCAAAGCACAACTGAGTAAGAGCAATCGCTGGGAGGTGTCCAAGAGGTGGAAAAGTGAAATTGAGTTGGTGGGGGCCTGATGGGATGATGTTTTTTTTATCATGATGTTTACTAGATACCCTTACTAGCTACCCTACAAAACTCAGATGGGCTAGATATTTCATATCTTGTTGCAATTGTATTACCGATAGATGATGATGTAGCTGTTTCCTCCATATCTTCAATATCGGCACTTGGCGATAGGGATATGGGCTAGAACTTTGAACCAGTGGGGGGCTGGTGCTCCTTTCTCACAAAGAGATGATCAGTTGAGCTAGAAGTAGAAAAGGAGATGTGCTCTTCCTTGCCGAAGAAAAGTGGGTATAGTTCTTGGGGAGTTTTGTTGTTGAAATCATTTACCCAAACTGTTAGGGTTTTGTGAGCTGAGGGTTTAATGAAGATGGTCCACTCCTACTTAAGATTCAACTCAGTGATCATGCTTCCCCAGCCATCGGTGATGTAGAGGTTGGATTTTCCGATGATATTTATGTTGACTGGAAAAGATTTGTTGCCAATGAGGATGGTATTTGGTCCAGGTGAGATGTCAAATTTTTGGTATTTCCATGCTTTCAGGAGGGGTATGCTGGTGACATATAAAGGGTTTGATAGGCTGTAATCCATGAAGGGGAAGCATGAAGCCATATTTGATAAAGCAGATGGGAGGTAGTCTATTTTTGTAGGGTTCAATGGTTTCTTATACTACATGGCTCTTTTGAAAAAGGTTGAGATCATTTTCTTGCCTTTTATCCTCTTGTTGGTGCTCAGGGAGGCAGAGATGGTACCTCCTGTCCTCATATTTAAAATCCTAGGTACTGTAGATTGGGAGGGTGGCACGAGGGCAATAAAGGGGCAACAATTTATATCAGGAGAACCAACAATGGTAAGAGATGCCACATAAATGATCGCTAAAGGTAGAGATAGACTCGTTCGAAAGGTGAGGGATCAGGTCGTGCATGCAAGGAGAAGGAACGGCCAGGGGGCAACCTAGAGAGGGGATGATCGTAGGGAAACTAAAAAAATGTTAGTGATCAATTCTGGAAGATACTGGTATGGGAGTCCAGGTAGGTGGTACAATCACAAAATAGAAGTATGGGTGTTGTTTGTATGGCTAGAAGTGTACTTATTCTTACATCATCTGCAAACTATATAATCATCATAAAATGATTTCTTCGAATGAATCATTAGTGTTGCATATGATATGGACATTACGTCACATCAATGTTAGAATAAGAAATAATGAGGACCAGAACTCGAAACCCCTCTTAAAGAGGGATTTGAGTTGCTCTTAATATCCAAAATGAAAATAGACCAGTATAATCTTAATCTTAATTTTAGTTCAAGTTTTGAAAAATGCCTAAACCAATCATGTCATAGTCAAGTCAAGGAATTTATCAACTAAAAGATTGTGTCGGATCAAAGCCTAGACTGTATTGGTTCAGTTGATGGGATACAAGTACTCTAAGTCAAGATAATATGTTATTTGAAATTTAATTTATTTATAATATGAATATTAGTTCAGATTTTATGTCACTTTAATGTTAGAATAAAGAAACTAATAGGGACTAAATAGGAATTCATATATAATGATTCATTATAGGAGGACGAAATTTGGACTAATGAGTCCCTTTCGACTATTTTGATCAATGTTTTACTTGATCCGCAAAATGTCAAGCAATTGTAGCTCTAGATCTATTAACAAAAGCACATAATTAGATCTAGTTTGATTCCAAGTTTAACCTTATGAAAGACACTATCTGGAAATCTAACAATTCTTTATAATAGTTGGAGATCATACTAAAATTTGAGTTCAATTTTATGCCAAGTAGGGAACATCATTTATAGAAGTTTCATCAATATGGTCATTTCTAACAAAGCAAAGAAAACTAAGAATGCTTCTATGGATGAGTCTATGGTCAGTATCATCAACTACAAATTTGATGCGGAAGGAAACAATGACCATAAAATGTATGAACAACAGAGTAGGTTGAGTAACTAGTATACACTTGAGTTGTGATTTTACGATAGCATGTGCATTCAAACTATGGATCAATCAAATGGTGATGGGTACCAAGATTTTTTAAATAATAGAAAATAGGAAAGTTGTGTGACTTGCATGTGGAGGTAGTCTCAGGTAGGGCATCACCAAACCGATTTTTATGGGTCATGCCACATTTAACAGACATTGTTTCATATGTAACTAGTAGTTATGATTTGTAGGCTAGAGAGGGTAGGGCATGTTCCCACCAGCGCCTAAGAGTGGCTCTGCCACTAGGTGTATGTGTGTGACTCTGAGTGTCATTTAGTTATAGTATTTTATAGAAAATTATGTTATCTAAAATGAGACATAAAAGAAACCATGAGGGAGTGATAAATGGTTAAACATTGAAAATTAGTACAATGAAAGAAAAATCCATTGGTTTATATGTGTGACAGTAAGTAACATTTAGTTTGTAGTATTTTATTACAGTCTAATAATAAGATTTCACTAGAGAGTGATGAAATCTTATTTATTTTTTAATAATTGTCATAGAATTAATAAATAAAAAATGCCACACCCAGTGGGGCTAACCCAAAAGTAGAAAATGGAGTGAACACCCTTTGATATATACATTTTTTTGTCAATTATCAAAGATCTTTCCTATTTGAATGTTAAAACAGTTGTTACATTTATTCCAAATAGTTGAAAAAATAGAAGTAGCCAAAATCGATTTATGATTAGAAAGGTTCATGTTTCTGGTGCAAGAATGAAACCACATGATAGTGGTATATGACTAGAATGAAGAAATTATTATCCACACAAGTCGCTAAATATGAGACCAGATCCTTCTAGAAATAGGTCAAGTAAGTAGTGTCTTCAGTATTAGCAAGGCAAAAAGAACAAATATAAGGGCCATTGAAATCCACTGAATGGCACTACAATAAAAAAGTAGTTCATTATGAGAAGTCAGCCAAATATGTGTAATAACTTTCATGTGACATTAATTTTTATTGTCTAGTCTCCAATGGATTTGTCATATTAAGATAATTGAAGAATTTCTAGGCTTTTGAGAGTTTGAAGATAGGGAACCATTTCCACTAAATCTAATTATTAGAACTTCTATAGATTTTGACAGAGAGGTTTTGAAAGTCTTTAATGAAAATCCTTCAACTATCTAGAGAATTGTTAAACAAATTGGATCTTCTAGAAGAAAGCAACATCGAGCCAACAAAGATGTGGAGAAAATTCAAAGTTGTTGGAATTATAAAGTTAGTGAAATAATTTCAAATAAAATGATAGTGGTGCCAAGGGTATGACTAAAAGTTGGTCTTTGGGAAATATTGAGTAATGCATATTTGTCTTAATTTTAGTCTCATAATTATATTAGATTAAAATCTAGATAGTGCATTTTACCCAAATTTTAGCTTAAATTAGGGTTTTTTTATTTATGATTCATTGTTAAATTTTCAAGATATTAGTAGCTCTTCATGAAAGGTGAAAGCAGTGAACCAGTTGACACTGCATCAACCTACACCCCATTGATGGTTTCACCTTAGATGGCCGTCTTACTTTGTTATTTTTGACTTGTTTGATCCCATCACATCGTGAACTCATCTACTGAAGCACTACATTGATCTTGAACCAACATCCTTCAATGCCCAACATCATTAGAGGCCAGCTGACACAACTTACGTGTGCGTGTTAAATGCAAGTGTACACATTAGAATCATAAAAGAACTCAAAGAGGCCCGAATGTTGATTTCCTGGAATTGGGACTATTACAAACTACTACTAACCAAAATAGATCAGCTATAGCTAAGAGAAGAGTTGTCTAAGTGATTAAACTGAGATCTAGAATTAAACTGTAGAGAACTAGAATGATTTGAAGAATAGATTTATGAAGTAAATAGGATACCTGATTTAGCACAGTGTGACCATACATGCTTTTTATCCAATTAACATAAATTATATTTCTTCTATGGATTAAGTGTTTTACCATGCATATCCACTCTCTCAGTGTACTACATTATTTAACCTAATTACTAACCCGCTCTCATAGTGTTAATATAGAAGTCCAAATGATGTGATATCTCACTGGACAATCTACGTCACAATGGTTAGTCCTCTCTCGTAGTGTGTTATCAATTGTGTTGATAATGGATATTTTCACTATTTATACTTCTCTCACATTAACTAACAATTAAGCACATATTCATGGTAATCAAGCATAAATAAGGCAACTATGTACTTCTATTATAAAAATATTAATAAAAGAAAATTTAAATCAAATAACAAATAAACATGTATAGAGTCAATACTAGGATACTCTGGGATCCTAAATAATAGGGTGTGTATCCCTTAATCATTGACGTGAGATCAAAGGAAGGGTTGTAGGAGAAGAAAAATATAGAGAATATAAGAAAAAACCTTGTAACAAGGTGTAGGTTGATCCCCTCTGAAGATTGATGCAACCATACACCATTTCCACCTTTGAACTAATACTCAGGGGTTTTAGGTTGAATCTTGCTCCATGAATCCTCAACTCCTTCTCCTTGGGCTCTGGCCTCTTATAAAACTATTGATGCCCTCTTTGTGGTCATCCTGTTAGGTTTTAATTGAAAAGGATAATTTACAACTAACCAACAATCTATTGGATCCCATAAGGAGAACATCGATGCCACTGACTTGCAAGTCACTACCACTGACTTGCAAGTCACTGCCACTAAGTTGACTATTTTACTTGAATAGGGATGGTAGTCTGGGTACCATCGAGTTGACCATCAATAATATTGAGAACTACTAACTCTTTTTGACCTTCTTTTCTGTGCCACTGAGTTGACCGTCAATGGTACTAATTTGGTGTTTCGATGGTATCGAGCCTTGTCTCAGTGGAACCATGACAACTATGTGATGAAGCCTTCTCTTTTTCTATGGTAGTGGAATCAACATGATATCGGTGGTACCAACTTTTTCCAATTTGTACTTAATTTTTTGAAATAAAGCAAACAATTCATTAGGTAATAGTAAAATAATATAATTTTATAACAAATGCATAAAAAATAAGATAAAATGGTTTTACAACATTCATTTCAAGAGATCAAGTAAAAATTTATATAAAATACATGAATGTTGAAGAACTTCCAATGAAATCATATCTAAATAAGTCCAAAATTTGGTAGTAAAATCATGTGCATCAAATTCATGTAAGTTGGAATATTACTCATTCTTGAGCAACACTACTTTGTTCAGTTGAAATAGTAAAAAAGAGACACATATAAAAAGTAGATCATTCTAACCAATCCTGACTCAACAGACCCAAACCAATTATAAAAAAGCAAAAGATCTAAATTAGATGGCTAAATACATAAGTAGACTGAATTAAAGAGATATCATGGAAAGTGTGAAATATGTCGAGTGCACACAAGATTTCCCTGTCCACACTACTATGTTCAAAATATTAGCTGAAAAAATACAGTACCCTAAATATGAATTAAAGCAGGGAATAAATATTTATTAGTATCCTACCATGTAGAGTAGTGGCAAGATGGAACGCGTGGCATGGAATGCAATTCACATATATTCCAAGTCATTTATGCAATTAAAATAAAATGATGCACCTAAATGATTCAATGAAATTGAATGTGTCCTCATGCATAGTATTTTTGGTGGAATGATGCATGTTGTGGATGCTTCATCCTAATGATGAGTAGAGGTGGAAGGTGACTTAACATATAATTTTACAATCTTATACTTTATATAAGAGAGAGATTATTCTCTTTCATCTTTTTTCTTTTGTGCTTTTCCTCCAATCTCCTTTATGATTATCTTGTTTTCTTTTTTGTCACCAATTATTTTCTATACAAAAATGTTGTGTCAGCTAGGGATTTTTACAAACTTGGACAATGAGTAAGGACATATATAACTTTCTTTCTCCCTATTTATATAAAATATGTGGAAAACATATATTACACATGTATAAGTAATCTCATGCAAACTGCAACATATGCATTTTTAGGCAAACTAACCTATATGAATGAGCTAATCATGAATTAAATTTTTATCTTTGTGATGCAAGGTACACTACATGCTTCTTATCATGCCATGTAATGAAATCAAAGAGGAAACTGGCCTGAATTATGCACAAATGCTATGGCGGTGATGGAATGATATATAAATGGATGAGATAATGTAACTATGAGACACACTCTTCCTAATTATGATACATCTCACTTATATTAACCCATATGTTAAGGTGATCCAAGATCTATAGTTGAACTAAATAAAAGATCAATGACTACATATTCGTCCTAGTTTAGTTGCATTCTTAGCTTATTGTACTCGTTTACATGGTTTTACTTTAGAACTAGCTTACATTTAGGTTTTCTTAATGTTGTGTGAGATTGTAGGATTTTAATCCAATTCCTTCATTTCCATGACAAGTTTGAGCTTCATTATATACACACCAGTGTAGGAGACTATGAACTGGCTAAACGACTAGAGAGCACAAGCAATTTTCAAAGAATTGACTAAGTTTTTCACTAATCAATCCCTTCATCAGTTGACACATCTTCGTCGACCAACTACTTCATTGGTTGATGCCCATCATTTAGAATTCCCATTCGTCAACCTATGATGATTGGACGAGCTTGAACTCTGATGTGCGAACCTACCTCATGTGCTAATGTCTATCTTAACATCAACAATTGACCTTTAGATGGAAAATCTTGTAAGGATACCAATGACTCTAATGCTCCTTTGTTGGTCAACCTCCAATGAAAGTCTTTGTCTAGATTAATGAGATGTACACTGATGCCCAACCACGCCCATCAATGGTCGAGTGGATTTAGGCCATAAATGGGAATCCTACTCACATTGACTGAGAAGAACTCCATGTCGTGCCCTTGGATGGCTGATCAGACAACCAACATCAATGGTAAATATGTTGTCAATTGATGATGAAGATTTTGAACCTCGACGCTGATGAAAATCCAGTAGTTCCACTGAAGAATTCTCATCCTTTCCATCCCTGACGAGTGCTCTGCTATGATCCTTTGATGACCATTCTATATGCATCCATGGATGGGAATATTGAAGGTCGTGAGACCTTTCGTCTACCTCCATGTGTTCTCTCTTCTCCTCCATGGTGGTTGAAGGATTAACTGCAACATGGTCGAGAAGGATTCTAAACCTTAGCCTCTACCTATAAATACAAGGCCACAACCACCAAGAATAGGAACCACTCGTGATGTTGCTAGGCTACCAATTTCATTCCTTAAAATATGCACCCATTTTCCATTGATGAACTTCATCAGTTGACAGACTGAAGAGATTCCAAACTACACCAAGACTCCAAGGCTCTAATATCGAAGGACTTTTAAATAGATATGTCCACTATCCCTTGATCCACCATCATCTTCCATCTACTTTACTTCCATAGTAACAGATCTAGCACAAAAGGAAAGGAGAATTGACAACTTCATGTTCTCCTCTGACAAATTTCAAGGAGTTGTTCTTTCTACTTGCTTGATGCCTTCATCCCAAGTTTACACACTTCCTCACACCACAACTATAATTTCATATTATAATGTGACAATGGCCTTCTTTCTCTTTTTCCCTATTATACTTGTAATTACTGCCATGAGTGTGTTGTCCTCAAGCTAGGGTGCAGGGAGTAGCCTTACTACCTGATTTTGTTCTAATAATTAATTCTTGCTCAAGTTACCTTGATCAGGCTAATTCTCTAAAGGGATTCTCACTCCAAGTAGGGAATTGTTTCAGTAATAGGATAGAAGAGTCTCATAAGTCAAAACAACACCCTGACATATATGCCAAGTTCCACCTCAAGAATAAGTATACATAATAAGGGATGAAAGTCAAGTTAGTAGTTGTAGTCGCAAGTGTCTTTTCAGCAGGTTTTGGTTTAGGAGTTCTTCTTCATTCAGTTTCAGAATTATGTTAGGGAGTTTCACTCTAGGATGGAATGAATGCAACTAAGGCCTAGATATTTGGGTTGGATGTGCAATGACAATCAGTGGGGACAATGAAATTTTATGATCAATTTAACTAATTTGGATTAGTTAGGATTTTTCTATTACAAATGATAATATTGCATATCTTCTTGAATCAACTCCACATATGCCATCTTACTTATGGTTGTTGGTTTACTTAGGAATCATCTCTCATGTATGAGACATTATTCTAGTTCCATTTATAGTATAAGGAGAGAGACCCGAGAGGGGATCCACTCCCTACCCATTAAGGAGCGAGACCTGAGAGGGGATCCCCTCCCAACCCATTTTGAGGAATAAAATCATCTAATACAAACACACTAACAAGTATGTTGGAATAGGTGTACATTTTTTCCTCAAATGAACAATATACAAGACCAAAGTATGGAAGTTGAAACAACAATACTGACTATACACAATTCTACAAGATTACATAAAAAAATCTCCCACTTGGGGTTTACATGAAATAAACAACTTCATTAGTTAGCTACATGGAAGTCCAAACTATCTCAAATATGTGAAGGGAAGTTCAAAGTATATCAAGTCTACCTCCCAAGAGTCAACTCCTCTATGTCAGGTCCATACCATCACCTCAGGTCCACCAGGTCCTTTTCCTAAGGGGTTAGAATTATACCTATAAAAGAAGACAAAATGGAAGTTGTCATCAATAAAAGCTAGTACATGCATATGAATATGAATTGAGCAATATTTGGGGAAAAGGTCAACAATAAACTATGCAAGGCTTCCCAAGTCAAGAGAGATAGTGAATATCCAAATGGATATCAAAGAGAACATTTGAAGAAGATGAAAAATATGAGATTTCTTTCGTTATTCAATATCACAACAAAATATTACAATCACAAATAGTTGCATTGTTAGCAATAAGCAGATTAGCAAAAATTTGGGTAGGAACCCATACATTGTTGGTATATATGCCTAGAAAGTCAATCATATGGTCCCTGTTTGGTTCGGGACTGGGATTCCGTAGTCTGGACTGGATTAGATGAGGTTAGTCAGGATCCAGTCTGATTCTGTTTGGCAACCCAGTCTGATTCTGTTTGGCAACCCAATCTGATTCTGGTCAGCTGGTCTAATTTGAGCTTGGATTCAGTCTGATTCTGTTTGGCTACCAGTCTAGATTCAGTCTGTTTTTGTTTGGCAACCTAGTCAAGATCTGCTTGTTCTGTCCTGTTGTTGCAGAACTGTTTTAACAAGTACAAGGAATGTGTAGTTGTGATGATGCCTCGATATGAGTATGCTCATTTGTATGTGATGATTTAAAATAAATCAAACTGTATTGTTGTCTTCCATTGCATTTTTATGTTGTAAATATGTATTGTTGTACATATTTGATCCATGAACTATAAACTGACAAGATAATTGAAATTTTCTCAATATAATATAAATTGCGCACAAGTACAAAAGAAAAGATAATACCATGTTTTCATCATAACTTAAACAAAAAAAATTGATAATAAGTTATTGGTTCCTGGGCAAATACATCATTAACATACTAGGTAGAGGGACAAAAAAGGAGAGGCATGCCCTGGACCTAGACATAGACATCCATACACATGCTAAGATGGAGACCAACCACTTTGATGGAAAGTCTTTGATGTGGAGGATGATTTATTTTGATCCCAGGTAGGACTGTCCCAGTCGGCCCACTTTAGGGCGTCATCGAACTCGTCCCATGACACATGATAGGCTTCCTACAATGACTGATTGGGTTGGTGGTTGATGTCATCTTTTGGCCAATCAAACAACAACGACAGATGATGAACAAGATGACTGACCCCAACCTTGCCTTGTTCCTGGCTCCCATTTTTTCCCTGCTCATGTGTATCCTTGCAACATTTTTTTGCAGACAAGGTTTTCTTCAACATATTTTTGTATCTGTGACGAAGACATCAATAAATTTTCAAACTTTTCCCTTGCCTTTGAATGTGATTGTGACATCTAAATTTAAAAAATAAATTTAAGTACGAGCAAATATCGTTAATAGTAAACTAACTGTGACAATAATGTATACAAATAAATGTTGCAAGCAAACTTAGCTAAAAACAAGTTTGAACGTGATGTAAGTATTCTAAACATAAGTGTAAAGTAGAAGTTTGTCAAATGATGGTACCAACAAACTAATGTAACACAAAAGTTTTGCAACTAAATGTTGCGAAGCAAACACAATCAAATACAATGCTGAGAAAATATGTTACAAGTTCATGTGTTTGTTTCACCGTCTGATGTGGTTGTTTGTTTCATTTGTCAGTGTTAAGGTATTCAACAATTCTAGGCCGTGGGTAAGTGCGGCGAGTCAACATAAAGTTGTGTTGAATGGTCAATGGTGGGGGAGACAATAAATCTCCCAAAATGAAAAAATTGTCTCTTATGAACTTTCTCCTTATGTATTACCATCTCATTTGCAACTCACTCAAAGATATGTAAGCCCCCCCTATTATGTTTCAGAAGTCACGCCATTCCTCCATCCAAGCCTGTGTAGTATATAATCCATTGACACATCTCCCCAGTTCATATTGGTTTCTCATCATACCTCTGAGAACCTTATCAAACTCTATACACCACATAAAATAAGGCATCGTTCGATGCCCAACCATATTACAAATTCTGTAAGTAATACATTTCAGAAATAAGGGTGTATGTCACAATTAAGGGGATATAATATGCATATTTGGTTTTAACTAACATTCAACACCATTACGATGAAAAAACATACACCCTCCCAAAAACATTCAGCAACATTACGATAGATAACAACAATCTTTTAATGTAATACAATGTTTATATTAGTGGATGAATTAAGGAAGATTATAATGTTAATAAAATCCAATGGTAGACAAAGTAAATTGAGAAGACAATCTAAATGTAGCTCTGCCATTCAATGTTATGGAGTCATCGTGGGTGAAGGAATGCCCAAAAGAAGACTACAATCTGCCTCCAGTCTGGCAGCGTAGCGTTCCAGAATCGCATGCTCATACTTTTTGTTGGTGTATATATCATTGTTGTTGTGATGAATTTCAACAAAGTCCTTCATGTTCATTGTCAAGCTCTGTAATGACTTGCACTCTACAGTTAGTAACATAATCTCAACTTTCAAGGAATTAGTTGTTGGGGGGAGATCGACTTCCCAATGGAAGTATCTACATCGATCTTTTCCCTAAAATGATATCAAGTTCAAGTGAATGACAACAAATGTGCAACTTACACAAGGGTAACCTATTATTTATGTATTTACTAGAGCACCTCAGGAGAAGGACATATGTAATACATTTCACCCAACCTTTCACTCAAAATGCCAAAATCATACAACCTTGCATCCTCTGTGTTAAGCCACAAGGCTGCATCTAACCCACAATCACACCTTGTAACTTCAGATGGATTCATCAAAATCTAAAACATGGTTGATGATTAGTAAAATAATGTCTGGTTCTGAACATAGATTTCAAATATAAATTGCCGAACATATCAATAGGCATCTGTTCAGAACAAGACCCCTACCACATGTAAAATATGGTTTGTGGCTGTTGTTGTCTTCAAAACTTCCATTTGCCGCATCTGCGACATCCATATACACTTGTATAGTGCATTGAAGGCCACATGGATAGGAAGGCATTCCATTCTCCATGTCAAGACAACCTAATGAAACATAATGTGACGTTTTTAATTAGGAACCATAAAACATTTCATGAAACAAACAATTTAGGGCACCAGAGTCATGTGGTTGATGAGTTGCCGTACGCTTCAAAAAATATGACAAGTACAAAGTAAGGTCAACGAGTATCCCAAAGGAAATTAGAAATGGTTTCACGTAATACATCACCCTCCCTTGCATCAGCCGAAGTTGTTTGTTGTAGGGAACTTAGGTCGACCGCAGTAGGTGGGACGGCAGACGTTGAACTGTCATTTGGGAGTTCATCCATCATAGTGTCGCCATCATACTGGCAAAGTATAAAATTGTGGAGGATACAACAAGCCACTACGAGGCGACACTGCAAATGTATAAAATATGTTGCCCCTTTTTTGAGGTAAGCAAACTGCCTCTTCAACACACCGAATGCTCTTTCTACAACATTACATAATTGAGAGTGGAAGTGGTTGAACATCTCCTTCTTTTTTGGTGTATGAATGTATGTTTCCTTGGTACTCAGAAATATGGTAAGTTGTGTTGCGATAAGGTGCAATAAATTGATGAGTGTTGGCATACCCTGCATCAACTAGGTAAAACTTTTCTGGAAGAACTTTAAACCCTCCCGTGGTCATTGTTGATTGTAGGACCCTTTGGTTAGTAGCCGAGCCCTCACACCCAGTTAGGACATATGTAAACTCCATCGAGAAGTCTACTACATCCATGACATTCAGTGAGACATTCCCTTTTCTATCTCAGTAGCAATTTTACTTGTCACATTTGACCAAGACTGGGATGTGTGTTCCGTCAATTTCCCCGATGGAATTCTATAACGCCAAAATCGGTTGTAAACATACAAAATATTTGAAAATGATTATAAATTGTAGGGGATAACTATTACCTTAAAGTAAGGGTATAACCTTGGGCTGTCTAATATATGAGAATGTGTTGTTGTGCGTGTCAATGTAGTTTGCATGACAATATAGTCATGGGAAAACACACACACAACGTCCAACACTTCAGTGAAATTTCTAATTATGGTCTCACCAGAGTGAATTTAGTCCTCATCCAAAGCACGATTTGTATATCCATGGCCAAACATCTGTAGGAAGTAGCATACAACCTCAACTGATGAGATGCCTCTAGTACTTCGTAAAAAGCCACAACTCTCAAGCTTATCCACAAGGGCCATTATAGTATGTGATCACATTCAGTATAGGTCATACACCCTTTGTTCATGCCCGATTATTATTTCTAACACCTTTTAGTGGCCACTCCTAATGCTAACTGACCTAGGTATTGTAGGTGGTATGTCGGCATCAACGGAAATGTCGTCCATGATAGAGTTCACAATCGACTTAGCTATTGCATCAGCAATGTGATTTGCAAGATCATACAAGGTATCTAAAATGTGTGTGAGGAGGTCAGTTTCTTGTGTTTGGTCATTGGAAGACATGATGCCTACAATTAAAATGATAACAACATTGACATGGTGGCTACAAAAAGAGAATAACTTCTTGAACATAATATGAAACAATTGACATGGAAAAATAACGGATTCAACATTACAAACTAATTAGATTGTATAGAAAACAAATGTATATACATGAAAGTAATTATTACAACAATTAAGTAAATTTAAATTGATGTCCTCAAACATAGAAAACATAATGGAAAAAATAAAGTTCCCACTTATGATCCTGAAGGGACAACATCATTGGGTCGAGTATACCACATGGATGACATACTTGATGTGCTATTGAAGTTGGGTGGCAGGGTCTGTGAAACAAATCCCTACTGAGATGGCACAAAAGAGGATGGCATCGAATGTATTCGTGTTGCAGTACCTCCTTGGGACCTTTCCCAAAGGTCTTGCAACCATATTATTATTTTGTGAGGTGTGTCTAAGGCCGAGGTAGATGTTGCGGTTTGTTGAGTCATTTATGGAATTCACAAGTGTTGTAAATATAGGACTTGGGGCATCAGGGAAAGTGTCATTGAAATGTAGTAAAATGGTTGCAAACTCTTCTTTTTCAAAGGATATGGTGGCCACACATGTGCCTAACTCATGAACCTTTGCATACACCTGTGTGAATTCAGATAACACTTCATTAGAAAGCACACATCGGTCTTGTGCCATTGATGGTCACTTCCTACGCCTATGGACAGGAGGAGTCCTACTCTAACACTTTGCGTATATGTTCCGCCTACCCCAGTGTCACCCTCACTTTGCATCCCAGGTGTGCCTATGTCTGGTTCCCCTAATGGTGTTCCTATGTTCATGGGTGTATAAGACACATCTAAGTCGATAGTAACATCATCCTCGAAGGCAACATCAAAAGGGATTTGTCTGTCCGTAGAAGACATTGCATGGTGTCCTCTAGCAATGTTCCTCCCCGCCATCATCTCGATGTCGTAGTAGTGGGGAAAGGGGCGCTTAAGAAACTTAGCAAGGTCCTTGTTTGCCTAAGTATTAGAAAAATATGTATTAGGAAATTTAAGTGTAAATGTAGGACATTACTTTTGGGTTCAGGGTATGATTATTGTACATATCGTAAGGCTTTCCCTCCACTCAGGGGTGCCAGGCAGCGTGGGCTTGTACCTAGTCTCATCCCATCTGACGCCACTCTTGTTGGTCACAAGCTTCAATCTGTCATACTCCCTCATCAAGTTCTTCCACCAAGTTTTGATCTGGTTTAAATTACATCCCATCTTCCCCATCCTATTTTGCAAATCACAAAGTACCTCCCTCCAAGTGTCCCTAGTAAAATTACCATCAATACACCTGTCTACATCATACTGTCTCCGCAATTCTAATATTAAAGCGGTGTCAGTCTCTCTTCACCAAACAATACAAAACTTGGGGTCTGCGAAAGACATACTCATGTAGGTTCTACAATATATAATGACAGTGAGGGGTGTTTACAATGATAATTAGTATATAATGTGTATGATATTCAATATGCACTTCCCATGACAATAGAGAAATCCTTCTGCTAAGAATAAATTAGTATATAACATAGTGTTACAAATTATGCAAGCCCCCATCCTGGTCTCATGAGCTAGCAGACAGGCTGGAAGACCTTGCTTTACTAGGGGAAACACACATTGAGATTTAGATAGATAATGATGAAAATTTGAAGAAAAAAAGTAAGCACATCCTTTCAAACTCGAGTCATCCTTTCAAAATTTTCACATTATTCGTTACCCATACAAACAACTGAGTCATCTGGAAAAATCCTACAAACATCCAAGTTGAAAGCTAGCTACATAGTTTATATTCACTAGTTATGTCAAAATAATTATAGATTTATAGGGAAAAGCAGGGAAGCAAGCCAGTTAAGACTTTCTCTAATTTGTAACATGTCAATAGTAAACTGACATGTACTTTCCTTTTTGAACATGCACTGATTTAAAAATTTCCTAGTGATCCCTTCCAGTTTGCAGTATGTGATTACAGAAATTACCACAACTGCTTTTGTTCCAAAAAAAATTATAGCTTGTACTCACAATAATTTATAGGCAACACATGCTAAGATGTGAATTGTATATAAATACTAAAAAGATGGTGTTAAAATAGCATTAATATGGTGTTAAAATAACATTAAAAGTATAACATAAAAAAAATTGACAATTACCAAATTTGTGGAGTGAAACAGCTCAACAACACACAGTCTCAACTTAACCGTAAGAAAAAGGCACGCGACTTTGTTGAACCTCTTTTAAAACTTATTTTTTCGTCAGACTCATGATTAGCACACATTATACTTTGAAATAGACAGAAAGAGAGAGATAGTAGTTCATTGACTCCCTCCAACTTATATGCACACAAATAATATCACACAAATCGACTATTGGAACACACAGACTAAATAGGCTAATGAATAACAATCAAGTTGTTGGAACATCTACAAACATCTTGTAGCCACTTTTTACAAAATTAGTAAAATGTACATAATTTTTTGTTGGATTTTAATTAGTACTGAACCGTAATGTAATAAATTATGTACAATCATTAAAAAGAACCAAGCAATTAAAATTCCAGTGACTCCCTCCATCCTGTTATATAGATACAAACTACCTAAACAAATAGACAGAATGGACAATTGTGAATCTAATGTCTTTATGTAGCTTGATAATCAAATATATCCAAAACCTGACACTTCTATAACAACTCTATTTTCTTTAGCTGATAAAATAAAAGAGAGGGTCAGTCGATCAAAGGGGTTAGTTGGAATAGCTGCCAGACCAACAACTGGAATACATGGAGAACAACCAGTGGGACAGAAATTCTAAATGGACTGAAGCAGACAGCCATCTAGCTGAAGCAAGTAGAGTGATAGTTGGAATAGAAGACTGACATCCTTGTCACCTCTACTTATTCATAGGGTAGTAGATACAATATTCTATAGGTCATTTTTCTTAATTAGTAAAAATAGGTTTACTTCCAATACTACTTTCAATTCACTAGACTCAGTTTGCACAAAACAATTATTTTTGCAATTGAATCATCAATCTTCTTATATATAAATGAATTTTTAGAGTCAGAGATATTAAAAGTGTAAGGTATGTGATAAAAAAAATTTCAGTTATTAGACTTGGATTAGAGGAAGGTAGTAGTAGAATGTTTGGAAGAATAGAATAATTGTTTCACAATCATTCTTTCCTTTTCCTCAATATTCATTTCTTGAAAATAAAGTGATAAACTTACATTGAAAAGGACCAATGAGAAAGTAAGGGGACATTCAAAAGTCTAGTTGAATGCAAAAGCAAAAGTAGATATTTCTAAGGTGTGAGACTAAGATTGAAGAAGGTGATAGTTTGACTTTTCAATAGTATAGCCCTTCTCATATGAGAATGTTAGTTAGTTCAAACATAGAAGAGATACATTATCCGCATGTTGACGCTATGGAAATATCATAATAATACCCTGATCTAATGAGGGAGTTTGAGATAGAGAAGCAATATTGATCTCATCTAGTGAGGAGAGTGACTCCTGAATGTTCTAACACACAAACCCAAATGGTCATCCTTCTATTTATATAACTTCCAAAAATAGAGCTTAAAGAGTAAGAATGAGCATGATTAACAAGTAAGGATGTGAAAGAGGTATATTGAAATATTAGAAATATCATGTAAAATAATAAAATTCATAGAAGTAAATTTTTTAAGGGTATAATAAGGATGTAGAAGCAAATTCATCCATGTACATTGGTGTAATGTACAAAATAAAACAAATAATTAGTTGTTATTTTGTTCTTAATTGGTTAGTGGTTCAATATAGTTTAGTTGTAATAAAATCACAATTACAGTTTAAAGGGTCTTCAGAATTTTAATCCATGTACGGTAGAAGAGGATAAATTATGTATTCTTTTATTCAGTTCATATGTGTTCAGAATTATTGAAAACCGTATTGCATAAGTAAAATACAATGTAGGTCAGAATACCAACTAAGGATGGAGATTTAAGAAATGACACTCTGTTACAACCTCAATTTTGGATTCTCTTGGGTGAGAAATGTAATTTCTCACACAAAATATATTTGAAAAAAAAATGAAGATATAATTTGTTTTGATTAAATGGAATTCGTTTACAATAGCCTTGATGATTGTGTTGTGGGCTTTTTTATTGGCTATTGGGCCCAATAACAAGGAAATTCAATTAGTAATTGAATAATTGAATATTTGAGAAAAGAAGGATGTGGAAACCTCTAGAAGGTGAAAGAAAGTAATCCAAGGATGGATTTCGTGCCTTTTGGGTTCCTTGGGTCCAAGGAGTCCAAAGTTTCAAAGAAAAGGCAATAAGAAAAGAAAAGATTAATTAAGTATTTCTTTATTAAGAAATAAATTGAAAACAATGATAAAATGTGGAAAATAAGTGGAAAGAGGTGTTATTGAGTTATCATTTGTGGAATTTCGTATCCCAAGGATTTCTAATGTTAAGGGGAATACCAATGAGGAAAATAAAAGAGAAATAAAGAAAGATTCTCAAAAAGAGAATTATTTTAATAAGAAATAAACAAGATAATGGGAAATAATGAAGAATGATGCATTTAGATGCATCTAGAAGGATAATGAGTGTCCAATAAAAAAGATTTCGAAATAATAGAGTTTCTTGGGATCCAAGGAGTCCCAATAAAGAAGGAGGAAAGAGAAAATACCTATAAAAGAAATTAAGAATATAATGTGAATACTTTCCTAATGGATTATGTGGTTTTATTAAAAGGGAGATGTTTTCTACTTAAGGAAAACATAAATTCGTGATTAATGAATTAAAATACAAGATTAAGGAAAATCAAGGGAGTAATTTTCGAAATCCTAATAGTTAAGGAAAAGGTATATCAAAGAAATAAGGAAGAGAGAGAAGGTCACTTCGTAATTAAGGAAAGTACCTTTCCCAATGGTAAAAGTCTTGTTTTCTTCATGGGAATGTATCCTAGGGCAGTGCATCCTCCCCTTTAAAAGGGTCAGACCCTTAGCCTCGAGCCCAAGAGGATCTCAGACATCCCACCTTCTTCTTCACCTAGTTTTCACTCAAAACCCCAAGGTAAAGGAGTGGTGCAACCATGGGGTAACAAGGAACCTTTGAGTGGACTTGATAGAAGCGGGATGCACCCAAAACCACCATGGAGTAGTCAACCACCCTCCTCTTGCTCTCGCCCTCACGCAACACCTGCTAGAAGGCTGTAAACCCACCAGCAGTACGGACCTGGAACTCACAACAGTGGTCGTCTTGGCCACGTTTTGAAGAATGGTCGTATGCGGTGGGGAGTGGCGGAGGCAGGGGAGGTTTCCGGCGAGGTCGGGCATTGAGGAGGTGCGAGGCAGGCTGGAAAAGCTGCAGGTCGGAGGCAGCAAGTCGAGCTTGCGAGGAAGAAGAAGATCCATCCCGTTTGACATTTCTACCCTCCGAGACACAAAGAAACTGGTGGCCGAGTCGGGGGCATAATAGTAATTCAGTTATAAATTCAAAGGCAAGTCGGGCTGCATGTTAAAGGCTACGTGGTGCCTCCCCATTGGCCCAAGTGAGGTAATTTTTGCTAAAATCATATCTATTTATTCTTAGCTCGGATTAGCACGCATAAAATATGAATTTTGCTCAAAAAACAAGCAGAATCCAATAAAAATATTTTTAAAAGCTAATTCCTCCTGCAATTCGAAAAGTGATGGAAGCTATCAACTTTAATGTGTTAATGTTTAAAGAACCCTATTTTGAGATAAATAATATATTTATAAGGGTTTAATGGATGATTAGAGTTAGTATTAACCTTATAATGATGAAAGGACACATTAGGAAAAAAAAGGATGAATTTGCATGTAATTAGTTTAATTTTGAGTTTAATGTGCATGAATAATACTTTAATGGGCCTTGAAACCCTAATGTTGATTAATTTGACTATCAATGGCTTTAATTGATTAATTTAATGATTAAAGTTGGAATATACTGAATCTAAGCTATTTTGAGCTTTAAAGTTCCTAATTTGTGGATAATACCCTAAATATAGTAATTAGGGTTTTCTCATGAATAAAATATGGAATTAATTGCAAATCGAGTTTATATATGATTTGGATCATAATGAACTATGAATTAATGATAAATGCGAATAATGATCTTGTCATGGATTAAAATGATAAAAATAGTAGCTTTAATAAAAAGAGGCTTAATGAGCTTGATTAATGGTTAATTATGCCTTTAATCTGGAATTGATAATTAGATGTGGAAATAATTAGGGTTTGTGATCAATTGTGTTAAATTACGGTTTAAAATAATAAAATATGAAGGGAAACCCTAATTGAAATGGAAACCCTAAAAGTGGACTAGAAACCCTAAGAAGCGAGCTAGATTTAATAGATCTTAATGACACAAGTAATAAAAGGAAATTGTATATTTGTTTTAGGATCTTATTGAATGCTTGCTTGCTCATTATTGTTTGGACTATTCTTGCACCTAAATCTACATGTACAGGTATGTCGTTATGTTTATGACTACCCGAATTAGTTTTCTGAGATTTTATCGATGTTTCCATCGTGGCCTGAATTAAACTGATTGGATGTATTCAATTCATGCAAAGTATAATATGAATATGACTATCACATAAGAAATATGCCTACTAGCTTAGATCCTAGTCCCCTCTATAGCTTTATAGATTGACATAGTAAATGGCTACCGATGATGGTAGGTCCATCATGTCATTAAATGACTTAGTAAATGGCTACCAATGGGGTAGGTCCATCAAGTCATCATGAGTCAGGGATTGGTCTTCCTTTGGGTAGGACCATGCGACTCCATAACCCTAGGTATTGGATACCTGTGTGGTCGGGCCATGGGGGTAAGGATCTACCATATGAGAGAGGTGGTATCCATGTCCACTGCAGGGACGTTACAGAGAAAGGGGATATGCAAGGATTGAGTAGTATTGCTTAAAATGTGATCTTGGTTGCTAAATGATATTTGGTTGATTACATTGTTAACATAGTTGCACAATTATTGTTTACCCCACATACCAGCTTCGGCTGACCGACGTTTTGTTTGTCGGCATTTTAGGTACAAAGGAAAAGAACAAACAGTAAAGTGGCATATGTGGAATTAAAAGAGAAGTAACGTGTACAAGAGGATTAGTTAGATTAGTATCTTCATGGATAGAAGTTTAGAAATCCCATATTTTAAAAGGTAAACAAAGTTTTATTTTATACCATTTTCAGTTTAGTTGGTAAAGTTTATTAATTGTTATTGATTATTTGTCAAACCTTTGATCTTATAATTGAATAACGGCTCTGTCCTTCAGGTCTCCCTTAATTGGGGGCTACTGGGAGGCGGGGTCGTTATAATTGGTATCAGAGCATAGGTTCCTCAAGTAATCTTTAATAATTATTAAATTTTACAAATTTTGTAGAACCCAAGGGAGTTATTAGAGGATTATCCAAAAGATAGAGGTGTCTAGAAAAGGATCACGACCGAGGGTTGGCAATATTTTCCTCCGCACCGCTAGTCGGAATATGAGGACTCCCGGATCCGTGTGACTTCCTGGCCAAAGTCTTAGGATATGACTCGAAATAAGATACGTTTAGGAATCTCTCATCTTGTTCATCCCTTCTCAACTCAAATTCTGTTAAGGACCTTAAGGATTAGGGTTTCCTCTCTTTTCCTCACCCTCTTGAGGTATGGGTAAGGTTGATAAGGATTAAGGGATCCTCCACCAAATTAATGAAAAGCATGTAAATAAGATGTCATGGACATAAGCTTAATAGAGTAAGCGTAAAAGGATAGATACATGCTTAGGTCGTATGACATAAGTTGTCATTTCCCTCAGGAGAGACATGAGGATAGACCTCCTTGGTAGGAGGATGAGTAGAGAGAGTTAGTCTTGGAGGTAAAGACCTCCATTAAAGGTAGAGACCTAGAACATCCTTTGAGGATGATAGTAACCCTAACCCTAAGTGAAGGTTAGAGAGAGATGCCATGATGAGTTAGATGTCATGATTGACCGAGTGTTTGGTTGGTCATGCCTTTGGGATGCCATAAGAGGGTAGATGACCTAGTACCTTTGGCGACCCAACCCTAGAGAGGGTCGTGCAAGCCATAGAAAAGGATAGCTCCTTCGTAGATGAGGTTAGAGAACCTATAGTTACCCTATGGGATTAGGCAAGTAGGGTATAGCTTGATGAAATCCTGGTTAAGAGATCATGATGGATGTCTTATGAAAGGGTTATGGATGCTCTTGAGCCAAACATGAGTGGAGCATAGGCTTCAACCATATAGGGGTATGCTTGTGAGCATGAGCCTTCATGGAGAAGGGACCTCTAGTAAGTATGGTTGGAGGTGGAATTAGCTCTAGAGAGAGGAAGCAGAACCCCAACAGGAAGGTTTGAAGCCTAAAACCCTGAAACTTGAGGAATAGTGGGGAGTCGAGAATGATGCGACCTAAGTGGATGATAGTGGTTTCCTTATGCTTGATCCCTGGAGGCTGATGATATCTTGGTTGCCTTTAAAGGAACCAAACCCTAGAGAGAGGACGATTCTTCTAATACCCATGATATAAGTGATTACCTGCTGGATGAGATAAAGAGTGCCTTAGACCCTGAGGAGGTTTACGTACCCTGTTGTGAGGTTTTATACCTAGTTGAATGTCCTTAAGGAGGACTCAACTCTGAGGTGTTGCTCATATAAAAGGATCATGGGAGTACATGGAATACCTTGGACATGATTGATCCATGGTTAAGAGATTGAGCACGCAGTTGGATTTCCAAAGGAGAACCTAGGGTTCCTAGGCCTAAGAGGGGAAGCAGTATACCTGATGCTCATGATGAGATTTGAGTCTCTATAGTTTTGAGAATGGTACTCCTCATGTGTAGAGGTAAAGGAAACCCCTTAAGTTAAGGGTATGGTTGATGAATCCCTCACAACTAAGTTGATGACATGAGAAGGTGTAATCTCAAACCAGCATTGAGGAAAAGAACAAGTATGACTTAGCATGGCTTAGTAGGTGGTCTGCTTGTGCCTTGGTAGCTGCTGGGAATATAAACCCTAAGGATAGTTGTGACCTATGTTTTCAAGGTGTAGTTTTCTCCCATCCTGGGAGAGGGACCCTTTTGTAGGGTGTATACCAGTTTTGTTGAGGTCTCATAGGATCTTGAGAAGCTAAGTGAAGAGTACATGGCATGAGAATGAACCTATAGACCCATAGATAACCATCTCTATGTACACGTGGATGTGTTACCCTGGAGGTAACCGGTATGGGGCTTGACCAAGGTAGGAAGGTTTCCATGCCCCTTATGAAAAGATGAAAGTCAGCCCATGAATGCAAGAAGAGAGATGATGAATGTTTGGGTAAGGTTCTATGTTGGACATGCACCATAATAGAATCCTAAGTCTATCCTAGGGTCAGGTAGGGATAAGACCGATGGAACAAGGATTTGCCTAATTCCCTAGTTGCACGTGACCATAGGGTTGGGAGGTAACCATTATCATTGTCTGAGGGCCATGGGTTAGGAGATTGATCACCTTCGTAAACTCATGAGACCCAAAGGGTAGATGAGTTGGGCACTCTCTGATGCATGAGGGAAGAGGGATGACCCCAAAAGTGTCGGCACCCTATAGACCTAGAGGAGATGACCAAGGATTGTGTAGTAACCCAAGTAGGTTCGAGACTAGTTTCCCATGGAAGTAACTTTGAAACCATGATGTTTGTGATGTAGAGACCGGTGAGGCACATTTCAAACTCAGCTTTAAAGGTGTACTGGCAAGGTGGGATGTACCATCTCTACCCTTGGAATGGGAAGAACTCTGTATTTGGACTGCAGCCAAATGCTTATTTCCTCTTGTTATGGGAGTGAGAGATAGGACATTACACATGCCATACACCAAGGATAAAAGATAATGTGGTTTGGAACGTTGCCATGAGATACAGGGATAGAGAAGATAACATACCCTGGTAAAGTGAATGATACATGGATGGTTTACAAATGCTAAAGAGAAATAAGATAGTCATCTTATGAGGATGTTTTTAGCATGAGCTATGGGTTACACCAGGTTGAGGTTGAAAACCAAATGTATAAGCTCGAAATGTTCTTGATGAAGATGGACTTAGGGCTAAGATGAGATGATAAATATAATACATGGAGAGGTATGCTACCTAATACCTAAGGATAAGAAGTGGTGATGAATGCTCTGGTTGAGATATAGTGCCTAGTTTAGCTGGAAGCTAGAAGAAGTTGAGGTTTTCAGGTCAACCTTAAGTTTGGAAAAAGAGATAAGTTGAACAAGAATGATGGTTGTTTGGAAAGCCAGAAGAATGGTTGTGAAACCCCAGATGCACTCCTCTAAAAAGAAAGGTGATGAAACCCTGATTAGAGTGGTGTAGGGTTTCTGAGGAATCAGCTGGAGGAATCATGACACGCTGGAGATCATGATCATCATATACCATGATATTATTGAGATATTAAGAGATAGTAGCACTTTGGATGCTTAAGATGAAGATGCATGTGGCTTGTAGCCATGCATGATAGAAGTGAAGGATGAACACCAATAACCCAGTGTATCGATATAGGGAATAAAAGAGTCCACGAGAGATAATGGGAGTTCTTTACTATGGATGTTGTGGTAAGACTCCCCTAGACCAAGGAGGGTCGAGGTGCAATATGGGTTATGGTAGATCATCTTACCTAGATGACATGTGAAAGGAAGAGTGTTGAACTACTTAAGGGATAAGATGGTTCAACCACACCATGATGGGAGTTCAAAAGTTCTTGGATATGACCAATGTTCGCTTCCATGAGGTAGAAGTAGATACATGACAAGCTTGATGATAGTATAGTTTATCACCCCTAACTAATGGATAGTAGGATCCAGACTAGAGGGTCTGATGAGAGCGAGTGTACTTGTTCAGGGTGATACCAAGAGACAGTTCTAAAGATGTGATGTTAACCACCATAACCTTTATCGGGATGCAAGAAGTCTTATAGAGAGGATGTGTCGGTCACCACTTCATTAAGATGATGTTGGTGAAGGAGGCCTCACGAAGGTCAGAAAAGACCCACATTGTGTGCAATGGCTGAGGGAGAGAGCCCAGTGGTGACATGAGTCACAAGCTGATGCAAAGTAGATTGACATTCAGTTCACTATGGGAGAATGTGTGATGTGAAAATCCGACCCCTCTAAGCTACATCTGAGAAAGCTGAGTCCCCGATATATGGGTCCAATTGAGACGGGTTGGTGGAGATGGTTGTGTCTAGCCTTACCCCTCAGGATAACTTGATAAATAAATGTGTTCCATGAGTCCGATCTAGAGCACTATGTGAGGTACCCAAGCCATGTGTTGAGCCCTGAACCTATTCAACTTTTGAAAGGCTGAAATGTCTTGAGTCACCTTTGAGGGTACGATATACCAAGGTAAGAAAGAACTCAGATGGAAGAATATGAGATGATGAAGGTTCTTGGGAAGCACCATGGAAAGGGTGAAGCCACATGGGAGACATGATGGACACATGAAAGGCTTATCCTATTTGTTTGCTTTCTTGATGGAATTTTGAGGGCAAAATTCTTACAAGAGGGGAAGGATGTTACAACCTCAATTTCGGATTCATTTGGGTGAGAAATGTAATTTCTCACACAAAATATATTTGAAAAAAATGAAGATATGATTTGTTTTGAATAAATGGAATTCGTTTACAATAGCTTTGATGATTGTGTTGTGGGCTTTATTGGCTATTGGGCCCAATAAAAAGGAAATTCAATTAGTAATTGAATAATTGAATAATTAAGAAAAGAAGGATGTGGAAACCTCTAGAAGGTGAAAGAAAGTAATCCAAGGATGGATTTCGTGCCTTTTGGGTTCCTTGGGTCCAAGGAGTCCAAAGTTGCAAAGAAAAGGCAATAAGAAAAGAAAAGATTAATTAAGTATTTCTTTATTAAGAAATAAATTGAAAACAATGATAAAATGTGGAAAATAAGTGGAAAGAGGTGTAATTGAGTTATCCTTTGTGGAATTTCGTATCCCAAGGATTTCTAATGTTAAGGGGAATACCAATGAGGAAAATAAAAGAGAAATAAAGAAAGATTCTCAAAAAGAGAGTTATTTTAATAAGAAATAAATAAGATAATGGGAAATAATGAAGAATGATGCATTTAGATGCATCTAGAAGGATAATGAGTTTCCAATAAAAAGGATTTCGAAATAATAGAGTTTCTTGGGATCCAAGGAGTCCCAATAAAGGAGGAAAGAGAAAATACCTATAAAAGAAATTAAGAATATAATGTGAATACTTTCCTAATGGATTATGTGGTTTTATTAAAAGGGAGATGTTTTCTACTTAAGGAAAACATAAATTCGTGATTAATGAATTAAAAGACAAGATTAAGGAGAATCAAGGGAGTAATTTTCGAAATCCTAATAGTTAATGAAAAGGTATATCAAAGAAATAAGGAAGAGAGAGAAGGTCGCTTCTTAATTAAGGAAAGTACCTTTCCCATTAGTAAAAGTCTTGTTTTCTTCGTGGGAATGTATCCTAGGGCAGTGCATCCTCCCCTATAAAAGGGTCGGACCCTTAGCCTCGAGCCTAAGAGGATCTCAGACATCCCACCTTCTTCTTCACCTAGTTTTCACTCAAAACCCTAAGGTAAAGGAGTGGCGCGACCATGGGGTAACAAGGAACCTTTGAGTGGACTTGATAGAAGCGGGATGCACCCAAAACCACTGTGGAGTAGTCAACCACCCTCCTCTTGCTCTCGCCCTCATGTAACGCCTGCTATAAGGATATAAACCCACCAGTAGTACGGACCTAACACTCACAACAGTGGCCGTCTTGGCCACGTTTTGAAGGATGGTCGTATGCGGTGGGGAGTGGGGGAGGCAGGGGGAGGTTTCCGGCGAGGTTCGGGCGTTGAGGAGGTGTGAGGCAGGCCGTAAAAGCTGCAGGTCAGCGACAGTAGGTCGAGCTTGTGAGGAAGAAGAAGATCCAGCCCGTTTGATGTTTCTACCCTCCGAGACACAAAGAAACTGGTGGCCGAGCCGGGGGCATAATAGTAATTCGGTTATAAATTCAAAGGCAAGCTGGGGTGCATGTTAAAGGCTACGTGGCACCTCACCATTGTCCCAAGGGAGGTAATTTTTGCTAAAATCATATCTATTTATTCGTAGCTCAGATTAGCAAACATAAAATATAAATTTTGCTAAAAAAAACGAGAGGAATCCAATAAAAATATTTTAAAAGCTAAATCCTCCTGCAATTCGAAAAGTGATGGAAGATATCAACTTTAATGTGTTAATGTTTAAAGAACCCTATTTTGAGATAAATAATATATTTATAAGGGTTTAATGGATGATTAGAGTTAGTATTAACCTTATAATGATGAAAGGACACATTAGGAACAAAAAGGATGAATTTGCATGTAATTAGTTTAATTTCGAGTTTAATGTGCATGAATAATACTTTAATGGGCCTTGAAACCCTAATGTTGATTAATTTGACTATCAATGTCTTTAATTGATTAATTTCATGATTAAAGTTGGAATATACTGAATCTAAGCTATTTTGAGCTTTAAAGTTCCTAATTTGTGGATAATACCCTAAATATAGTAATTAGGGTTTTCTCATGAATAAAATATGGAATTAATTGCAAATTGAGTTTATATGTGATTTGGATCATAATGAACTATGAATTAATGATAAATGCGAATAATGATCTTGTCATGGATTAAAAGGATAAAAATAGTAGCTTTAATAAAAAGAGGCTTAATGAGCTTGATTAATGGTTAATTATGCCTTTAATCAAGAATTGATAATTAGATGTGGAAATAATTAGGGTTTGTGATCAATTGTGTTAAATAAGGGTTTAAAATAATAAAAGATGAAGGGAAACCCTAATTGAAATGGAAACACTAAAAGTGGACTAGAAACCCTAAGAAGCGAGCTAGATTTAATAGATCTTAATGACACGAGTAATAAAAGGAAATTGTATATTTGTTTCAGGATCTTATTGAATGCTTGCTTGCTCATTGTTGTTTGGACTATTCTTGCACCTGAATCTACATGTACATGTATGTGGTTACGTTTATGACTACCCGAATTAGTTTTCCGAGATTTTATCGATGTTTCCATCGTGGCTTGAATTAAACTGATTCGATGTATTTAATTCATGCAAAGTATAATGTGAATATGACTATCACATAAGAAATATGCCTACTAGCTCAGATCCTAGTCCCCTCTGTAGCTTTATAGATTGACCTAGTAAATGGCTACTGATGAGGGTAGGTCCATCAGGTCATTAAATGATTTAGTAAATGGCTTCCAATGGGGTAGGTCCATCAAGTCATCATGAGTCAGGGATTGGTCTACCTTTGGGTAGGACCATGCGACTCCATAACCCTAGGTATTGCTACCTGTGTGGTAGGGCCATGGGGTAAGGATCTACCATATGAGAGAGGTGGTATCCATGTCCACTGTAGGGATGTTACAGAGAAAGGGGATAGGTAAGGATTGAGTATTATTGCTTAAAACGTAATCTTGGTTGTTAAATGATATTTGGTTGATTACATTGTTAACATAGTTGCACAATTATTGTTTCCCCCACATACCAGCTTTGGCTGACCGACGTTTTGTTTGTAGGCATTTTTGGTACAAAGGAAAAGAACAAACAGTAAAGTGGCATATTTGGAATTAAAAGAGAAGTAACATGTACAGGAGGATTAGTTAGATTAGTATCTTCATGGATAGAAGTTTAGAAATCCCAGATTTTAAAAGGTAAACAAAGTTTTATTTTATACCATTTTCAGTTTAGTTGGTAAAGTTTATTAATTGTTATTGATTATTTGTCGAACCTTTGATCCTGTAATTGAATAACGGCTCTGTCCTTCGGGTCTCCCTTAATTGGGGGCTACTGGGAGGCAGGGTCGTTAAACACTTAGTATAAAGGATGATTTATTTTCATTGACTTTTAATAAGCTAGACAATTTTTTTTTGTGTTTGAGATGTTTTACTACACCATGATTGTTGTTTTGAATATTTAACAGGAAAATGACGTAGATGACAATCTAAAAATAGAAAGGCATATGAGTTAATATACACAAAGCAAAACTTTTTACACCATTCTTATATACCTATACATTTCTTAGATGAAACTCCTTAAGGGGGAGATGTTGTTACAACCATATCTTATTTTATTGGTAATATATGAGGGGTTAAGAAAATTAGTATGTAGAAAGAATCACATTTTATGACTGTACAATATAGATCTGAACAATTTAGGACCAGTTTTCAGTTTTGTATGATCAAAACAATTTCAAATTAGTAACACTGAATCCATTTTTTGGTCTATGATTTAAACTAGCCAAATCAAGAGAGAGATTGCCAAATTCATGAATAGGAATTCAAAGAATATAATACTTGTTAGTTATTAATCAAGATTGATTCAATACTTCTTTGTGTTTGATCTGATATGTCTAAAGAAACAAGGTTATCACGCAAGCATTTCCATCAAATCTGTTACTAACCTTTCTTCACCACTAACAATAATAGATATGTGCCATGGTTAGAGATTAGGTTCAGATACATGTCATCCAAAGAAAATACCAAAGATGCAAACACTGTTACTGATAAATCAAATTCTACCATAAATCGACCCTCCCAAACAAATCAATTTCTACCCTAAAATGTCACCAACCTATTCACAAGGGGACAATGAGCAGGGAGTGTGGAATCGCCAGTTTGTGCAGTGTCGCCGGAGAACCAGGGGTGACCACCGTCAGAGTTGAGCCAGGGACGACAACCAGCTTCGGCGAATAACTTCTCCAATTGACGTAGGTGGATGTGAAGAACCTCGCAGCACAAGGTGAGGAATATGAAGGCACACATACACTGCTTAGACGAGCTAGGGTTTGTTCTGATCGTCGACAAGATGGTACGATGTCAAGTTTCAGATAGGTGATGTCCAAGCTAGGGCATGGGTACCTTGTTGCTTTTACAGATTGTAGCCGCCCCAATTGACTGGCGGTCATAGATGGATGCATTGATTCTCCATGCAGACACTTTTCTTGACAAATGATGCCCTCCATCCGCAAACTACTCGATGTAGCATACATCACTTTAACTCCTCACAAACCAACGATATAGCAGGAAAAGGGAGAGGCACGACTGTTGCAAGGGAGAGGGGTGGGAGGGAGATGGATGAGAGGGAGAGGGAGAGGGATAGGGCGAGAGGGAGAGGCATAAGAGGGAGAGGGAGGGGCACGAGGGAGTCGGGGTCAGGTGGTGTCGGGGCCGAAACCCGGACTCGGATTTTTAATCCCGCCTCTACTGGGACTGGTTTTTTTAGATTATGGGATTCCATTATCCCAAAACGGAAGTAGAATGGGGTTGGAAACCAAACACAATTTTTGTCCAAACCGGTCCGGGTTACGTCGACGTGGTGCTACATGACATGCCAAAAAGGGATTCTGATCCAGAATCAAATAGGGGCATGACTATTGCATTGTTCCAATAGATACTTGATTTAATAGTAATGAAGGTAGTTCCATCTAATATGTTTGTCTCAATAATGAGATGATGACATAGACATAATAGATGTCTAAAGAATGATGTTATTCAATGACATATGTCTACTGGTTAAGGACCTGAACAATGAAATCATATGCATGATAAGAGTACATACATTCTTGATATGTCCCTAGTCAGATATTACTGTGGAAGAAAAATAGACGACAATCATACACAAGACTAGAGTGTGCATTGATTGATGATAGAGTCTCATTAGGTATGATATCTGATATCAAGTCAATCACACATGTACATGTTAGAGAACAATGTATTAGACATACCAACCATGAGAGTCATATACGGAGGCCATAGAATGGTAGTCATAATCAGCTCTAGTGATAGTAGTTGTAACATCCCTGACCTGGGTTATGAATTAACCCTAGAGGTTTTTCCTAATAAGGTTGAGTAGATTCTTAATCTTATCTTGGGAAAACTAAATAGGGCTCATGAGAAACTTATGTTTCAATTCTAGTCCTGTTTGAAAAATGTTGAAGCATTGATTGCTTATTTTGGACTAAAGTGCAAATTACCCAAGTTGAGGGGTTTAAGTGCAAATTGTGCATGATAATATGTTCCTCATGTGTTGAAGCATCATGAGAGTGAAGATGATGCTGAGGTGTGGCTTATGGAAGCCTGAATACCAAGAAAGAGCTGATAGAGCAATGTTTGTTCATTAAAACCTAGTTTTGGTGTAAAGTGCAATTTACCCAAAACCTAGGGTTCAATATGCAAATTACCACTTCAATAAGGTTCTTAATGTTTCTTGGCATCATGTAGAGCAAATAAAATGAGAGGGGCACCTCATTTGAATTAAGTTGGAGGAGAGAGAATCTTGGTATTAAAATAATCAAGATTTAATCTTAAGTGAAACCCTAATTCAATTTAGGGCAAAAAATAAATGTATTAATTAAAGGGCCTTCAACCAAAATGTTATTGGTTGATTTTGAATAAGTATGGACGTTCTTTTGCCAAGATAAGGAACGAAAATATCCTAACTAGGTGAAATTCCACTCACCTTATTATAAGGAAAAGAATTTCCACTCAAAAAGATATATTAATATTATAATGGATTAAGGTGCTTATTTTCCTTTCCCTTAATCCATGGATAATGGAAGGGAGTTCGGTGGGGATAGAGATTCCCTTTCATGCAAGAAACCAATGGGTAAGTGGTGGCAACAATTTTGGAATTAAAAGACTTTTATAAAGTATCTTCTCTCTCATCAATTTCCTTATAAAAATGCCCTTTCCAAGCCAAATGAAAGCCTTTTCTCGACCCTTTTCTTTCTCTCCTTGCTTTGGCCGACCAAGGGAGCTTAGGAGGAGAAGAAAGACGAAACTCAACCTTTAGGTAAGGTTCTTGATCCATTTCTCCTTGATTTCATAGTGGAAATAAAAAATAAATTATGGATTCCTTCTTACTTTGATCTCCTCTTCAACCCTAGCCAACTTTTACAATCAAAAGCTTGAGGACGAGCCTAGGGGGAGTTGCAAGAGCTTCATCCACCATTAATGGCTTGATCTTGGAGCTTTGGAGCTCAATTGGAGGCGGCTTTTATAACTTAAACCCTTAAACATTGCTATTGCATCAATTCTCTATGCTTTGTTGATTGATTTCTTCAATTCGATACACTCTTGTTTCTTTGCTGCAATTTCCATCAAGAACCGTTGTTGTTCTTGGTTGTTCGAAGTAAGGGGATGATGAAATCATCCTATATGATTATAAAAAGAAAAGTACCAAGCCAAACGGTTTTGATAGCTATTCCAAATCGTTTTAATTTGATTGGCTATGCGGTTTCAGCAAACCGTTTAAAGGAAAATGGTTTGAAACCGTTTGGTAGCAAACGGTTTCAAGACCGTTTGAGAGGGTTGAACAAGCGTTGACCGTTTGGGAATTTTGTTCCTAATTATGTAGGCTAATGACCCACCAAAGTTTAGGGGTTAAATCCAAAGGAATCGTAGGTTGAAGGCCAATCAATTAGGAAAATCGAAGTGAATAAAATGCTGATTTTCAACCTGATTAACTTGACCTGATTGGGAAAACGGTTTCAAGACCGTTTAAGTGAGTTGACCAAGCGTGGACCGTTTGGGATTCCTGTTCATAATTATGTTGGTTGATGACCCTTAAAATTTGAGGGATTAAATCCCAAGTAATCGTGAGTTGAAGGCTAATCAATTAGGGAGACCTAATTGGATTAAGTGCTGATTATCAATCTGATTTAATTGAACGTTTTGGGAAAACGGTCTCAAGACCGTTTGAATGCGTTGACCAAGGGTTGACCGTTTGGAATTACTGTTCCTAATTATGTGGTATAATGACTCACCAAATTTGAGGTATTAACTCCTAAGGAATCGTGAGTTGAAGGCTATTCAATTGGGCAAACCCTAATTGAAAACAGTGCTGAAATTCCAATGAGTTAATTGGAGATTTTGGGTTGATTAGCCGAAATGGTTTCAAGACCGTTTGGGGATCACCCCAAACGGTCTCAAGACCATTTGGGGGTCACCCCAAGACCGTTTGGAGGTCTTGGGTCAAGTATAGTTGACCAATTGAAGGTCTAAAGGTACCAAATCATATTGCAAATAAGTGCTGATTTGTTGATCAACTCGATAGACCAAACCTTGATGAAATTTCACTAGAATCCAAAGGTTGGATGAGCCAAACGGTCTCAAGACCGTTTGGAGCTCATCCAAACGGTCTCAAGACCGTTTGGTGGTCAACTAAGACCGTTTGGAGGTCTAGGGTTGAGTATGGTTAGGTGTTTGAAGGTCTAAAGGTACCAAGCTAATATACAATGCAATGCTGATTTGGTGATCAATCCCATGATCCAAACCTTAATTGGATGGCTTGGATTTGAGTGATTTGACAGGAAAACGGTCTCACGACCGTTTGGAGGTCATCCAAACTACCTCAAGACCGTTTGGGGTCAGGTCATACCCAATTTGGATGATGGTTCAAAAGTTTCAAAGTAAACAATCTTGCAGTGATGAGTGTTGTTGAATCATTGATTCTAAACCCTAATTCAATTGATTCAAACCCTAATTGATGACTAATTGAGGGTTAATTGAGGGTCCAATAAGGTGAAGGTTGACCTATTTAACTCAATTGAAGTATGAGGATAGGTCCAATTGGTGATTCATTCCATGAATTCAATGATTGAAGGAATCAACATTGGAAACCCTAATCCAATTTGATTGGTTGACACCATATCTGGTCCATGCGGTTTTGAGGAGGTTTGGACCAAATGATCTCAAGACCGTTTGAGTCCAAACAGTATCAAGACCATTTGGGGATAAACGGTCTCAAGACCGTTTGAGACCAAACGGTCCCAAACCATTTGAAGACCAAAGACCATTCAGTTTCAAAATCGTTTGGTGATGAAACCTCAAAAACCGATTGAAGGTTGTTGGTGATTTAATCACTTGGCAATTGAAGGTAATGATAGTTCCAATAATCATATGATGGTTAGTGATGATAACCAATGACGGTACAAAGGTTGAAATCCTAATAGTACCTAAGTGATTAGTGCCAATTAAGGGATGAACCTTAATCGCTTATAGGATCAATGACTTGATAATCATAGTTGTATGTACTCAACTAAAGGGTGATATGACCTAATAAAGTTGAGAAGTTGATAGCATGAATTCATACATGAATATGATTCATGTGGTGATTAAGGGTTGTGATCCTTAAGTAAAGAGATCATGAAACCCTAAACATGAACATAAACCCTAATTGACAAGGTTATTGAACTCAAATCATAGTTGAGGGAGTATCCATGTAAATCCATAGTTGAGGGTGTATCCATGTGAAAACCTAGTTGAGGGAGTATCCATGTGATACCCTAACTGAGGGTGCATCCATGTGAAACCCTAAATGAGAGTGATTTCATGAGAAACCCTAATTGGAAATGATTAGTAAACCCTAATTATGAGCAAAGTGATATGAAACCCTAATAAAGGGTGATGCTATATACAATCTCTATTCTAAAGAAGGGAGATGGTATGTGAAACCCTAATCCCTAATGAAATAATAGAATTCATATTGAATATGATTCATGAGTTGAACTCCTGTAGCACGACCGTGCCAGGTAGCACGGTCGTGGTGGCTTCCCTTAACAAGACCGTTTTTGGTTGCACGGCCGTGGTACTCTAAGCTTGACTTAGAGTTGTTTTGAAAAGGACCTAGCATGGTCTTTTTGTTAATTTATGACTTATGGGTGAATCCATAGTATTGGCAATAGTCGTATGCTCCAAGTGAGTGATTGATGATCACTACTTTACATGATGAATGTGATGAAATGGTGCATAAAGTATTAGGATGGGTAATACCCTAATACAAGCTAAGTACATGAACTCAAGAAAGTTAATGGTGTTGAGGGAAGTGATACATCAAGATATGATAGATATCATATCCAACACCTAAAATACTGGTATGCCTTGTTGTGTTATAATTCCAATATAGTTGGATGAATGATACATGAGATGTGTGATGGAAATCCAAATCCTGGTAAAGGATTAAGGGTAATACCCTTGAAATATTAATACATTGTTTTGCATGGTGTTGATAGATAACTGATGTACTGCTATCATATATGCCAATCATGCAGGTACCATGAGATAATGAGCATATCCAGGTATGAGCTATGTTGTGTTATTAGTTGAATTTGTTTATTGGGCCTTGTGTGCCATAATATACCTTGTGCCTGGTAAGAGGTAGAAAGAGAGTTAGTGGGCCTCAAGTGCCATGATGGATGCTTGTATAACAATTATCATGCTTATCTCAGTCAGATGACCTAAAGGTGTTAGTTACCTGAGAAAGAGGTAACAATGCTCAGGTGATGAGCTAAAGATTTGAATAACCAGGATTTCATGGTTATGGTATTGAAATTGTGAAGGGATGAGAATTCCTAGTGTTGAAATGAGGGATTAAGATCCCAAAACCTTGTGAAAAGCGTATGGCTGAGGGCCATGAATCCACACTGATAATGCCAGACTTTAGATATATGATCTAAGCCTGAAGAGAGTTAATGCAGTGGTAATGATTCTGTAGTTTGAATAGATGTTATACATGTTCTTCATATTCATTAAAGGATAAGTGACATGTTGATTCTATCAAGTTACAATTGCAATGTGTTTGATATAGAATAATGTTCTAATATGTTAGACATTAAAATATCTGCTGTCACATAAATATGATTCCTCTGTTTATATTTATCTTCTTAAGTTGCAATAATAATGTTTCTGGCGGAGAGTTATATCTCTCGCTGGGGCAATTTTTATAATTGTCTCACCCCCGTGGGAACCACATCTTTAGGTGGATGTGGATGAAGAGATAGGAAACCTTCAGTAGCTGAAGGACAACAACAAAAACAGGGACAACAGTGAAGTCTCAGGTGGAGACATTGACTGTCATGTCATGTTCAGATGTATATAGAGTCCTATGTGTCGTCTCTGTACTCTCAGGTCCTCAGAGTAGTAGTTAGTGATTTCGAGATTTTGACTTAGTACCTTGAGGGTTTTATACTACCTGTGTACAGTTAAGACAGAGTAGTTAATGTTTGTATTCCTCGAGAAGCAAAAGTACATGATATGTATATATATGAACCAAGATGTAAAGTTTTACTTGGGTTCTGAATGAGAGTTTTCCTATGAATGGATCCCTTTGCAAAAAGTTTTAATTTTTAGTGATTTTCTCTAATCCGCTGCTTGATAAACGCTTCCGCATTAGTTAATCTAGTTTTCACGAATCGGTCATTGCAATAGTGATATCAGAGTTCTAGGTTTGCTGAGTCTACAGAGACATAGGACTAAGTTGTAGAGTCTATTCTAAGTGTCTTCCTGTTTATCTAATAGTATCTTCTACTCACATAGGAGGAGAAGAACTTGAAGATGTCTGGACCACATGAAGAACATGTTGCGGAGGGCAGCACTACTGCACCAGGGGGAGGTGTTGTTGGCTAAATTAGACATTATGACAATCCCTTTATTTTGATGATGACAAACATTTCATTTTGTCGTTCTAACGAGCTACTTCAGTGTTGCAGGCATAAGGTGGATGACAAAGAATTGGGAAATCTATATGCTTGAATTATTGTAATTTCATGAAATGTAATCAATTCTAAAAACTTGTACAAATATATAATGTACAAGTACTTAGACATCATGTAAATCAAGCGTTAGATCTTCCCTAGCTAATCACCACACTTAGATAGGTCATCCCCTTCAATATAAACTTAGCACTTTATTTGAATTATTGAAACAGGGTCAATCTCGGTCGACAAACTCCTCGACCGAGACACTCTCGGTCGACAAACTTCTCGACCGAGAAAGACCCAGGTAGTCGTTAGACACAGCTGACAAGGTAGTTGGCAGTTGGAGATGAAGGTTGCAAACACTTGATCCAGAGATCCTGTCGGTCGAAAAAACCTCGACCGAGTAGGTGTCTCGGTCGACAAATCTTCGACCGAGATGGACTCTGACAGCAACTACAGAACTAATTAACTAGTCATTGCTAAAAGCAACTAAAGTGTACCTAACGACTAGTTAAGCACTTAGAACCCCCTAGAAAGTGTCTAGAACGTCCTTAAGCACTTGTAGGTCATTCCTATAAGTAGGACATACCTTAGGACACTCAAACTCACCAATCTACACTTGTGATACACTTGAGCTTACATTTGCAATTGTCAATCTGTTTTGAGAAATTGAGCAACACTTACATTGGCTATTCTTCTCCTAGCTCTAATTTCGTGTCCTATAGGCTAGTATCTCCTATCCAAAGAAAATCACACTTCCATATACATTGGTTAGGAGATCTACACACTTGATATAGGAAAATCAAGCCTTGTGCTTCAAAGGTTAAGTGTCATTTCCTTTTTCCTTCTTGTTCCTTTTATCCTTTGTATTCTCCTTGCTACTCCTAGGGTTGGAGGCTGCGGATTTGAGAAGGTTCTTCTCGGTGGAGAAGGTGGACTTCGAACTACTTCAAGAAGGATATTGCAAGGGGAAGCTACTTCAAGAGGAAGGCTATTTCAAGGGGGAGCTTGAAGTTACTTCAAGAAGGCTTCTTCAAGGTAGGTGCAATTACTTCTAGGTGAAGGCTGTTCGAAGGGTTTGGTGAAAGAATTGTAATTTTATGTAAAGTCCTTGCGAGGTCGTAAAATTTAATTCTTTCAAAATCCTGGTTGGGTAAGCAACCAGGTAGTGGAATGATGGCCTTAGTATTTGCTAAGGTTGGAACCACTCTAAATCCTTGTCCCCTTGTCCAACATTCTTGTGGTTGGTTGTTTGAGTTAAATAATTGTTAAATTAATTTTAAAACCCTATTCACCCCCCTCTAGTGGTTTTTCAATTGGTATCAAAGCAAGCTTCAAGGAAATCTAACCAAGTCTTGAAGAATGGGTGATGGGTTGCTAAACAACCTCAATCTTGAAGGAACACTTGTGACTAGGCCTCCTATGTTTGATGGGACAAACTACACCTACTGGAAGAGAAGGATGTAATTCTACTTCTAAGGGATTAGCTGGGATCTATGGAGGATGGTGTCAACCCCCTATGAGCTTCCTCAAATGGAATATGCAGCTTGGGACACCAATACGGTAAAATCGGCTCAAATGAGTGCAAAGGCTGTAAGTATTCTTTATTGTTCAATTTCAGTAGGAGAATTTAATAGAATATCAAATTGTGAAACAGCATATGAAATATGGCATAGAATTTCTATAACTTATGAAGGAACGGTTCAAGTTAAGAATTCCAAAGTTAGTATGCTTAAACAAAAGTTTGAACATTTCCGTATGGATCCAAATGAATCTATTAGTGAAATGTATGCAAAATTCTCTTCTATTGTAAATGATTTAAATGCTTTAGGTAAAGTTGTTCTTGAGGAAGATCAAGTATCAAAGATCCTTAGATCACTTCCTTCCAAATACAAGCCCAAGGTGACGGCCATTGAAGAAGCAAATGACCTCACCCGACTAAAGATGGAACAACTCATTGGCAAACTAGAAGCTCATGAAGCAACATTAGAAGAGGAAGAAAGAAGAGAACGTGAACTTCAACAAAGGAAAAAGAAGAACATTGCATTCAAAGCATCAACCAAGGACAATCATGACACAAGTGAAGATGATAGTGAAGAAGAAACTCTCATTGTAAATGGTAAGCAATACAAAAGTTTTAAAACTAATAAAACTCCTAGTGTTTCTTCATCCAGGTGCTTTGAATGTGGCAAGAAGGGACACATGAAAGGTGATTGTCCAAAACTCAAGAAAGGGAAGAAATCATCTCACAAAAAGAAAGAAAGAGCATATAAAGCTGCATGGGATGATTCAAGTGATGATAGTGATGATGGAAAAGAAGAAGTAGGATGCCTCATTGCTACAACAAATGAAGAAGAGGAAGAAGAGGTAAGTCTTTTTGATCTACCAAAAAAAGATCTAATTGCTAGTCTTCAAGATACTCATGAGAAATATATTGAGTGCAAAAAGAAACTTAAGAAATCAAATAAAGTAAATAATGATTTAAACGTTAAACTTCTTGCTCTTGCATCTAAAAAATGAAGATCTCAAAAAGGCAAATGAAGATTATGATCTTAAGTTAAAATCTATAGAAGCTAATTGCAATCTTCTTTCCTTAGAAAAGTTAAACTTGCAAACTCAAGTGAATGATCTTCAAAAACAACCTATTTTATGTTCACACTTAGATTATGATGAGGTTGTAAAATAAAGAAACTCTCTAGTATCTGATTTAGATCAAGCAAAGAATGACATAAACAAGAAGATGGATGATATTGCTAAGTTACAAAGAAAAATAAATGAGTTAAGAGGAAATGACATCCTTGAGAATATTCTAAAAATTTCCTCTAGTTATAATGGAAGAAGAGGATTAGGATATGATCCAAAGAGAAATCAACCTAAAAGAACTAAAGCATCCAAGACTAGGATTGTGTTTCTACCTAAGAACACAATTCCTAGAAAGAGAAATGAAGTTGACTCCATTAGTTGTCATTATTGCATGCGCCTTGGACATTATTCATTTTCATGATCATATAAGAAAAGGAATGATGATCTACCTTGGATTTCTAAAACTTAGAATATTAAATTTAACAAGTTGAGATTTGACCTAAACTGATTCTTGATATACAAATGTCATATCTCAACACAATCAAGCTCTAACTTGCATAATTTTGTTTGGAAACAATTAACAGTTCTGAAAAACAACACAGAAACCTGGTCGGTCGAGAAAACGTCGATCGAACAATTAGTCGGTCAAGAAATCTTCGACCGAGCAGGTTACTGATTTCTAGTCTGCAATAAATCTATTGAATATGTTTTTCAGTTGATCAAATTGCTATCTATTTGTTATTAATAACTGTTTTTACATGCAATAAATTCTGGAAACTATCCTTGAAAACTTGTATGAGATTAATTTGGTTTATTCTTTAAATGGTTTAGGTTAAAACTAAAAATTATGAACCATGTCGAATTACTGCCTTCATGGTCAATTCTAAGTGTTCTTTGATCTATCTATATAGAAACCATGTGTTGAATTCCATGCTTCTATTGTTACATTATGGATATGCTTTCAATATTTCATCATCCAACTTTCTACATATAAAGATGATGCTATGTTGCATAAAAATAAAACTCTATGGCACAAATAGATAATGATTATTGTGTGCATGGATTATATCATCCCATGTAATACATGAATGATTCTTGATGATACATAGGAAAGCAAAATGATTTGTTGGTGATATGTTGCTTAGAACAAGAACTTCAATACTTGCAAGAGCAAAATGTCATAACACATAAGATACACATTTCTTAATTGGTATCTTTAAGAACTTGAGATATTATTTCTGATTTCAAGGATATTTTACAAGAATCTTACGATTAAGAAATAGGACTTGATATTCATACATCCATAGCAAAGATTAGGGGACATCATTCATAATAGATATCACTCAAAGTGCCTCAAATTGCTATTTATTTAATCTACCTGCAGAAATTATACTTCACAAATAAATGTTCAAATATGAAATCTATAGAATTTTCCTCTTGGTTGAAATCAAATTTGACCAAGGGGCGCTATGGTTGTAGTCAAGGTTGACCTAAAATAAGCTTGACAAAATGCTTATTTGTACATCATTTTACTGCACTTAATCTTAGTATCTTGATTCAAAATGTGTTTAACATATTTTTAGTGCATAACTCTCATAAAAGGTCAACTTATTATGATCTAATATTTACTGTGACCTTAGAATCCTTAAATTATCTTGATTATAAGATTAAGAAGCCTACAAAACTCAGTAAACATCATTTGAAGCTTGTTATGACCTTAGTATTTTTAATCTTGGTTATGAAAATAAAGGAATCTACACATTTCATGAATGTGATATAATGGAATTCTCTAAACAAATCAGGGCTTAACATCCCGTGCATTTGGTTAGAGACACTTTTCATGTACTCTAAACTTAAAGGATTCTCATATCATTTCAAGGCTTAACATCCTTAGAAAATGATTGAGAAACAAATTGTGTCTAAATTTGACAAAAATGGTTTACAATTATATTAATCCCTTAGTTTTTCAAACTGAATATCTTATTAAGGGGGAGCATCAAATTATGAAATCATGGGGGAGAAATAAAAGTCATACTTAATATTTATCTTGGTTATCTTTTTGAAATGACAAAGGGGGAGAAATCATATAAAATCAAAAACATAAAATAAAATGAGTTTCATAATATCTCAGCTAGCATCCACTTGTAAAACAAGAAAGGCTACAAAAGGTAAATTTCAGGTATGAAACTCATATGATTTATATTTCCTTATTTTATATTTAGGAAATATTTGTCATCTTCAAAAGGGGGAGATTGTTGGCTAAATTGGACATTATGATAATCCCTTTATTTTGATGATGAAAAACATTTCATTTTGTCATTCTAATGAGATACTTGAGTGTTGCAGGCATAAGGTGGATGACAAAGAATTGGGAAATCTATATGCTTGAATTATTCTAATTTCATGAAATGTAATAAATTGTAAAAACTTGTACAAATATATAATGTACAAGTACTTAGACATCATGTAAATCAAGAGTTAGATCTTCCCTAGCTAATCACCACACTTAGATAGGTCATCCCCTTCAATATACACTTAGCACTTTATTTGAATTTTTGAAACAGGGTCAATCTCGGTCGACAAACTCCTCGACTGAGACACTCTCGGTCGACAAGCTTCTCGACTGAGAAAGACCCAGGTACCCGTTAGACACAACTGACAAGGTTGTTGGCAGTTGGAGATGAACGTTGCAAACACTTGATCCAGAGAGCCTGTCGATCGGCAAAACCTTGACCAAGTAGGTGTCTCGGTCGACAAATCTTCGACCGAGATGGACTCTGACAGCAACTGCAGAACTAATTAACTAGCCGTTGCTAAAAGCAACTAAAGTGTACCTAACGGCTAGTTAAGCACTTAGAACCCCCTAGAAAGTGTCTAGAACGTCCTTAAGCACTTGTAGGCCATTCCTATAAATAGGACATGCCTTAGGATACTCAAACTCACCAATCTACACTTGTGATACTCTTGAGCTTACATTTGCAATTGTCAATCTGTTTTGAGAAATTGAGCAACACTTACATTGGCTATTCTTCTCCTTTCTCTGATTTCGTGTCCTATAGGATAGTATCTCCTATCCATAGTAAATCACACTTCCATATACATTGGTTAGGAGATCTACATGCTTTATAAAGGCAAATTAAGCCTTGTGCTTCAAAGGTTAAGTGTAATTTCCTTTTTCCTTCTTGTTCCTTTTCTCCTTTGTATTCTCCTTGCTACTCCTAGGGTTGGAGGCTGCGGATTGGAGATGGTTCTTCTCGGTGGAGAAGGTGGACTTCGAACTACTTCAAGAAGGCTATTTCAACGAGAAGCTACTTCAAGAGGAAGGCTACTTCAGTGGGGAGCTTGAAGTTACTTCAAGAAGGCTGCTTCAAGGTTGGTGCAATTACTTCTAGGTGAAGGTTGTTCGAAGGGTTTGGTGAAAGAATTGTAATTTTATGTAAAGTCCTTGTGAGGTAATAAAATTTAATTCTTTCAAAATCCCAGTTGGGTAAGCAACCGGGTAGTGGACTGACGGCCTTAGTATTTGCTAAGGTTGGAACCACTCTAAATCCTTGTCCCCTTCTCCAATATTCTTGTGGTTGGTTGTTTGAGTTAAATAATTGTTAAATTAATTTTTAAACCCTATTCACCCCCCTCTAGTGGTTTTTCAGGTGCAGGAGACCATAATAGAGAGGAGCCCGTACCTGAACAACCCCAGTTCAATCAAGATGACATGGGGAACCCAGCTCTCCAAGCCATGTTTTGGAAGTTTATGGCTGCCATAACTCACATGACAGATAGGATGCAAGTACCTGCACCTAGGACATCAGCTCACCATGAGGGCTATGGTGCCGGAAAGACTTTTGAGAGACTTTGCCAGGTTGGGGCCATAGATTATGCTGGTACATCTGATCCAGCAAATGCTGATTTGTGGCTAACAGAACTGGAAAAGGCTTTCAAGATCCTTGATATTCCTGAAGCTGAGAAGGTAAGACATGTTGTATACCTCCTAAAAGAAAGTGCTGGTCATTGGTGGATGATAGAAGAAGATAAAAGACCAGGTGAAGAAGTTGGATGGGAGGTTTTCCGACGAGAATTCGTTAGTAGATACTTCCCTAAAACGTATCTAGATGAGAATATTTCTCAATTTGAGAAGATCAAACAAGGAACGATGAACGTTAGCGAGTACGAAGCTAAGTTCATGGAGTTGTTGCAGTTTTGTCCGCAAATGGAAGTTAATGATGAGGAAAGAATTCGGCGTTTTGAGAAGGGATTAAACGCTGAACTAACCACTCATGTGTCTGCTTTAGAAAATAGGGAGAGGTTTTCCACCTTTGTAGAGTCAGTGAGGAGGATAGAGAGATCTAAAATTAAGAAACGACAGACTAGTGGCAAGAAAGTGTACACTCAGACTCAAAAACAAAGTTCCGAAAGCTTTAAGAAATCAAGATTTTCTGCTCCGGCAGCATCATCAAGATTCCAAACCCGGACACAATGGATGTCAAGTAGGGATAGGAATCATAGTAATATTCCAAATAGAGCCTCCAATATAGAATCAACATCGATAACTGGACCTCACAGACCCTATGTTGCACCTAGGATCTGTTATCAATGTAGACAACCGGGACATCTAGTAAAGGATTGTCCAGGCAAGAAATTAATGATGACTCAACCTCAGGGGCAGAGTCAACAAGAACCAGAAAGGAGGCAGTTCTCTAGTAACAACAGAGGACGTGGGCATACGTCCCAGATAGGTCAGATGAAATAAAATTCATTCTGATATTTCATTTCATGAATTCTATGTGTTTAAGATATGAAAGTAGTTGTTTTTTATCTTCCTTTGATTAGTCCTATAAGGACACAAGGGAGATAAGAACTTATATCTTACTCAATGTTCCTTAAAATGTTTTATAACCTCCCTTATCTGTGTGTTGAAAGATGAGATTTAGAAGTGATGCCTTGAGAAAATCTTGGAAATGGAAAATCATGTGTGTACAATGATATGAAAAGTGAGGAATACGATAGAAAATAAGGTGCATACTACCTAATCTCAATACTTATATACCCTGGCTAGGTATATGATTATTGAAGATAAGGCAAGTATGAAACTCTTAGATTGTTATCTTTTTTATTACTCTGATCAAGGAGTCATTCTGAAACAATCTAGAGAGAATAATGAAATTAAAAAGGAAAAGCTATGTGAACATTCCCAATAAAAAGGAAAAGCTATGTGAACATTCCCAACTAAAAGGAAAAGCTATGTGAACATTCCCAACAAAAAGGAAAAGCTATGTGAACATTCCCAACAAAAAGGAAAAGCTATGTGAACATTCCCAACTAAAAGGAAAAGCTAGGTGAACATTCCCAACTAAGAGGAAAAGCTATGTGAACATTCCCAACAAAAAGGAAAAGCTATGTGAACATTCCCAACAAAAAGGAAAAGCTATGTGAACATTCCCAGCTAAAAGGAAAAGCTATGTGAACATTCCCAACAAAAAGGAAAAGCTATGTGAACATTCCCAACTAAAAGGAAAAGCTAGGTGAACATTCCCAACTAAAAGGAAAATCTATGTGAACATTCCCAACAAAAAGGAAAAGCTATGTGAACATTCCCAACAAAAAGGAAAATCTATGTGAACATTCCCAACTAAAAGGAAAAGCTAGGTGAACATTCCCAACTAAAAGGAAAAGATATGTGAACATTCCCAACAGAAAGGAAAAGCTATGTGAACATTCCCAACAAAAGGGAAAAGCTAGGTGAAGATTCCCAATTAAAAAGGAAAAGCTATCTGAACATTCCCAACTAAAAGGAAAAGCTATGTGAACATTCCCAACAAAAAGGAAAATCTATGTGAACACTCCCAACTAAAAGGAAAAGCTATGTGAACATTCCCAACAAAAAGGAAAAGCTATGTGAACATTCCCAACAAAAAGGAAAAGCTATGTGAACATTCCCAACAAAAAGGAAAAGCTATGTGAACATTACCAATTACATAGAGTTTGCTAAGTGAATTATCTTTGTTAGATATATATGTCTTTTCTTTTGATAAGTTTTCTTGAGTGATTATTGAAGTATGTTCTTTTATGCTTCTTCCTTTCAATGATATGGACATCATATGTTAGGGGTTTATGCTCTGCATAAACATTGGTGAGGTTGAACTAATGAAAGGAGCTTTGTGTGGAATCACAGATTTCATAATATCTCCAGGATATTAAGATGATATGTGGAGACTTGAGGGCATGATTAATGAACAATCTGTTCCTCCTTTTCTTGAGATTTCGAGGACGAAATCCTTGTTAGGGGTTTATAATTTGTAACATCCCTGACCTGGGTTATGAATTGACCCTAGAGGTTTTGCTTAATAATGTTGAGTAGATTCTTAATCTTATCTTGGGAAAAGTAAATAGGGCTCATGAGAAACTTATGTTTCAATTCTGGTCCTGTTTGAATAATGTTGAAGCATTGATTGCTTATTTTGGACAAAATTGCAAATTACCCAAGTTGAGGGGTTTAAGTGCAAATTGTGCATGATAATATGTTCCTCATGTGTTGAAGCATCATGAGAGTGAAGATGATGCTGAGGTGTGGCTTATGGAAGCCTGAATACCAAGAAAGAGCTGATAGAGGAATGTTTGTTCATTAAAACCTAGTTTTGGTGTAAAGTGCAATTTACCCAAAACCTAGGGTTCAATATGCAAATTACTGCTTCAATAAGGTCCTTAATGTTTATTGGCATCATGTAGAGCAAAGAAAATGAGAGGGGCACCTCATTTGAATTAAGTTGGAGGAGAGAGAATCTTGGTATTAAAATAATCAAGATTTAATCTTAAGTGAAACCCTAATTCAAGTTAGGGCAAAAAATAAATGTATTAATTAAAGGGCCTTCAACCAAAATGTTATTGGTTGATTTTGAATAAGGGTGGACGTTCTTTTGCTAAGATAAGGAATGAAAATATCCTAAGTAGATGAAATTCCACTCACCTTATTATAAGGAAAAGAATTTCCACTCAAAAAGATATATTAATATTATAATGTATTAAGGTGCTTATTTTCCTTTCCCTTAATCCATGGATAATGGAAGGGAGTTCTGTGGGGATAGAGATTCCCTTGCATGCAAGAAACCAAGGGGGAAGTGGTGGCAACAATTTTGGAATTAAAAGACTTTTATAAAGTATCTTCTCTCTCATCAATTTCCTTATAAAAATGCCCTTTCCAAGCCAAATGAAAGGCTTTTCTCGACCCTTTTCTTTCTCTCCTTGCTTTCGACGACCAAGGGAGCTTAGGAGGAGATGAAAGACGAAAATCAACCTGTAGGTAAGGTTCTTGATCCATTTCTCCTTGATTTCATGGTGGAAATCGAAAATAAATTATGGATTCCTTCTTACTTTGATCTCCTCTTCAACCCTAGCCAACTTTTACAATCAAAAGCTTGAGGACGAGCCTAGGGGGAGTTGCAAGAGATTCATCCACCATTAATGGCATGAGATTGGAGCTTTGGAGCTCAATTGGAGGCGGGTTTTATAACTTAAACCCTTAAACATTGCTATTGCATCAATTCTCTATGCTTTGTTGATTGATTTCTTCAATTCGATGCACTCTTGTTTCTTTTCTGCAATTACCATCAAGAACGGTTGTTGTTATTGGTTGTTCGAAGGAAGGGGATGATGAAATCATCCTAGATGCTTATCCAAAGAAAAGTACCAAGCCAAACGGTTTTGATAGCTATTCCAAATCGTTTTAATTTGATTGGCTATGCGGTTTCAGCAAACCGTTTAAAGGCAAACGGTTTGAAACCGTTTGGGAGAAAATGGTTTCAAAACTGTTTTAGATGGTTGACCAAGCGTTGACCGTTTGGGAATTTTGTTCGTAATTATGTAGGCTAATGACCCACTTGCATTGAGTTGTTGTCTGAGAAGCCCCCACTACCCCTATATATATAGGAGGCTCATGGGACATGGTTCTCTATCTCGGGCAATACGGGACTAAACGCAGGAGTAGAAGGGTTCGAGATTTTCCACAAAAAGCAACCATCTCACAACCTGAACCGATCGGTTCACAAGTGAACCGGTCAGTTGGGGACCTGAACCGGTCGGTTGGAGCACCAACCGATCGGTTGGGACCCATGAGCCGATCAGTTCACTTCTGAACCGGTATATTCGTGGTCCTGGTCGGTTCCTGATTGACTTTCCTTCTTTCGTTTCTAATTGGTATCGAATACCAATCCTTGTTCCAATCAAATTGGGCAAGTGAAACGCAAGAAAAATTCTCACCGACTTGACTTTCCCAAGTTGCTCGGTTGCTCCAGTTGAACTGATCGTTTCAACACTTGAAGCAATCGGTTCACCCTGGACTTGAGCTGATCGGCTCAACATTTGAGCTGACTGGTTCAGCAACCTCAGCCGACCGGTTCAACACTTGAGCCGATCGGTTGGGAGTGCAGGTTGTGCAGAATCAGTCAATTGCGATTTCAATCAATCTGATACTCCAATCAATGCGTCCAACACCTTGAACAATATGATATTGAGCTACCGATTAATTGAGTGTTTAATTGAACTACTAAACTCCTTTAGTAATCAATATAAACATTGCTTGTGGACAAAACTCCTCTTCCAGGTTAAATCCTATGTGTGTGACCCTGTAGGTCCATTTCACATTGGCAGTGAAAACACTTATGACTTCACAAGCAAAGAGCGGTGCCTAGTCACACATCATTGCTACCCAAGTGAAAGTAGAAAGTTGGAGAACAACTTTCATCCTACAATCCATGAATAGTGTTACATTGAATGTATAATTCCTTTGTCATTGATATCCCGAATGAACTCGAGGCATGGAACGGTCATCCTGTCAACGTTCATTCACTTTCTTGATCTCAGAGTAGATTGAAGGAGATATGTATGACATCAATATCACATACTGATTCACACATGCGTGTGCACGCCTATCTCAATCCTACTCATCAAGTGGCCTTGGATATCAAACTCCCTCAGGAGGGACAAATCCCATATCTATCACTCACCCCTCAAAAGCCCCATGTGTCAAAGCCACCCAATCATCACCTTTATAACAACCCATGTTTCAGGACTGCGTTTGATGATGTCAAAGTGTGCCCAACGACATGTGTTGAGTGTAGTGATTTTAGGTCAAAGAATCACACTCACCACCATCACTGTGAGTACTGACTGTGACTACCATCTCATGGTTCCATGTGTCAAACTCACAGTGGGTCTGTCTGGTACACTTGTTCTCTAACAAGTACCTATGTGTTTGGTTTGATATCTCTACATCATGACCAATGAGATTCTGTCATCAACAAACACCAAAATCTAGTCTTGTGTGTCATTACTGTCTATCTACCTTCCATAATGACATCCGACTAGGGACATAACAAGAATGTACAAACTCTTAGCATATGTATGATCTCATGGTTCAGGTCATGAACCTGAAGGCATACGTCATTGAGTATTGTCATTCTCTAGACTTTCAATCTTTTCTATCACTATCTCATATGACTGAACCAGAAAGAATTGGAAGCTTGCCTTTGATGTTTATCAAATAAATCTTAATGTATCCCACCAATCATATCATGATTGGCTCTCAGGGCATACATACCAACAATCACAAGATTAGGAGACAAAGACTTCCTTAAACTCTGATATGTCCCTCTACTATTGACATGTGTACATGGTAACTTTAGGATTTCTTTCTAAAACTTCCATTTAAGGTCTCGCTAATTGTTTGGCCGGTCAAGGCTCAAACCCCATCATCATCCACAATTCATGGATAATTAATATTTTGCATTCATATCAAAATTCCTTAAGCTGACTAACCCATACACTTTCTCTAGGTAATACTGCCTTTTGAATTTGCAACTAAGCTTTCAAATACATGAAAAAAAAATAAGATTCCATTACAAAACCATAGAAGAGCACACTATATGAAATGACAGAAATCATACAACTAATGCTCTATGATTACACTAGGCAGATATGGATACAACTTAGAATGTTAAAGCTAAAAAGTAAAAATAAAGATAGAGATGTTCTAGCACTCCCCTAAGCTTGAACTTGACTATGTCCTCATAGTCAAAATCCAATCAAAGATGTGGAATAGTGGTACCAATTGTTTTAAAGGGTGGTGGCAGTGGAGGCATTGGTGGCTCTGTGGATAAAGTTTTGCTAGCATACATCCCTCTTGTTGGTGTGTCAAATTGTGTCTTAGTGGTACCAAGATATGATATTCTATACTTTTTTTAGCCATATTAATTGTTGCCACAGACATATGTGTCAATGGTATCGACGACTAGTTCTTGGAGCTATGTGACTGTTGTTGCAAAGAGTCGATAGTACCGACTTGGATGTCGATAGTATCGCCTTTCTTTTCTGGAGACTTGTGATTTTTTAAGAAAAGTCGGTAGTATTGACTTTGGTGTCAGTAGTATCGATTTTCTATATACTTTAGTCTGATAAAGAGTCAGTAGTACCGACTTGGTTGTTAGTAGTACCGAATTTGACTTGGCCTGCACACCAAATAAGACCATCAAGGTACCATTTTACATAAAGTAAAATCTAAAAAAAATGAAATGTAAACAATAAACACTCCTAACAAATAGTAAATAACCGAAATAAAATTGAGTTGTCTCCCATGAGCATCTGTGTTTATTGTCTTAGACTCAACAAGAGTTTTCTTCAACCTGAGTTCTCATGGGATGATTGTGAAGATTCATCTAGAAGTCTAAACTCTACTCTATCATCCTCTATCATGAGTGTCAAATAGCCTCTACCAATGTCATTGATCATGTCAGTCATAGCTTGGAACGACCTTCCTAACAACATTTCTGATCCTCATATCTCGGTATACCCATGACCATAAAATCAACATGAAAGATGAATTTGTTGACTTTGACTAGAATATCCTCACATATCACATACGTCCTCACAATAGATCTATCCACCAACTCGATTGTCTTGGATGTTTTCTTTGGTTTCTTCAATCCCAACTTCAGGAAGGTAGCAAGGGGCATAAGATTTATGCTTGCTCCAGAGTCATAGTGTGCTTGTTGGAAATGTTGGTTTCCTATAGAACAAGGAATGTAGAAACATCCTGGTTCTTTTTTCTTCATTGATAGTCTTGCTTGGATCATCACAGTCACCACTTCATAAACACACAAGACATTTGTATCTTTTATTCATCTCTTCTTGTTGATGACGTCCTTTAATAACCTTCCAATTACAGAAATTTGTTCTATCACCTCCACAAGTGGGATGTTGATGTGGAGCTTTCAGAAAATGTCTAGGAACTTCTTAAATTACCCTTCCTCTTTTTTCAGTTACAAACTATCTGAGAATGGAAAATGTGACTTCTCTATATGCTTGTGCGGTGGAATATATGTGTAACGTCCCCAAATTTTCTAAAACTTAATCTAATGTGTGACGTCCAAATTGAAACCTCACCTCAGTGAGAATCTCAATTTAAACACCCCACACTAGGCTAAGAAGAAGAAAATCAAGGGAGTCAGAAGGAAGCAATAAGTAGCACATGCACATGAACAATAATAAAACCATACACACATGTTCACCGTTCAACATATAATTACAACATGAATTGTTACAACATTTGATATTACATGTTAAACAACAAACTATGCATATACATGTACTATCATAGAACTACAGGATCTTAAGACAACATGTCCACTTGTACATCACCTCGCCACACAACTCTCAACTATCTCGGTTCTTCAAGAGCATAACCACAACCTAAACAAAATATTACATGTGGTACACGCCAACACAATATTCAAGAATATTGTACTGAGTACGCCTACATGTCTTTTATATACCTCTCATCATATCGTGGCAATAAGATAAAACTAGAACTTAGCAGTTATAAAGAAATATAAGAAAAGTGTAAACTTGCACAAAGATGTTCATTAACAAAAGAGAACACATATTTTAAGCACATTTCCATCATATATCTTGTACATCTGCCCCCAAGGGCTTCAATGTTTTTAGGCCTTATGATCTACCACCAAGTGGCTTGTGATCATTATACAAACATCATATGATCTACCACCAAGTGGTTTGTGATCATTATTCATGTGCTCTACCACCAAGTGGTTTATGAGCTATCTTATGATGGAACATCTATATTATGTTTGCAGGTGTTCATAGCCATAAGTATGGAAATTCAAGCAACATATCATACAAGACAATCATTTGAATCAATACCATATGCCAAGTCTTTACTACCATATAACACAAGCATAATGTACAATAAGACAAGCAAGACGTAATTGCGTACCTTCCAAAGAGATATCCTAATCACATATTCCACATGTCATCTATATCCTTGGTAAACCCTGATTAAGACAAGATCACATATCACTATCAGGTTCTCATCGTCATAACCCTAGTTATGTCCATTTTAGGGTTTACCTTATCTCATTAGGATATTCCCATCATTACTTGCATTCTTATCTTATAATTATCTTACTGATGTCATTTTTTAGATTATGATTCATTATCTAAACATTAGCTCCCATAGCATTTTCCCCACACATTATCCCTAGTTTATTTACATTAACCTAAATTAGGGTTTCATAACATGTATTAAGGGTCATCTTCATATAAGATGGATTTCGTGTATAAAACTGATGTTATATTTACATAATATCTTCTCATTACGGATATGAGGGTTTTCTGTGAGTTTCATCATTTATCAAGCATCTATGTATTAATTGCATTATCTTTAGTGTTATTAGCCCTAATTAGCCATATTAATCAAATTATATGATTTCATGCATCAACATGACCATATCTGACATCATATGCATTATAAAAATGAATCATGATTTACTAGTATTTTCTCATAATTTTAGGTCGTTGTTTGATATTTATTATCTATCAATTAAGCAGTTCACAACTAATAAGATATCACTTATATTAGTGCATTAAAAGCTTGATATTATGATTTCATATTGTTCTATACATTTTTTTGAGAATTTCGGTACATTGTTCGTAATTTTGTGATAAGCGGGCTAATTACTATGAATTAACCAAGATCTATGATTTACTAAAATAATTACCTTCGTGGACCAATCATAGGCCGCCACGTGGCTACTCAGGGGCACAACTCATTCTAGGTCAAACTTGAGGTGGGTCGACCGATTCTTGGTTGGTTTGTTGTGAGCCGGCCGGTTCATGGGATTTGATTCCTCCGGTTCAGGGTTCTTTCTTTCTCACTTTCTCACTCGTAGAGTCCCGCAGCAAGACTCTATTTCTCTGCCTAAGCAGAGCGCCGCTGCGTGCCAACTCCTCCGGCGAGAAAAGGAGGTCAGTCAAGAATGGCTTGCGTGAAATTTCTTGCTTGGTCACCTTCACGAAGGCCTCTCGGGTTAAGGCGGTAACTTCTCGAAGCCTGAATCCCCCTGGGGCGTAAAACGGTCGGGGTGATTGGAGCAGATGGTTTGAGGTGGTGAAGAAGGAGATGGCTAGACTGGTTCGGCAAGTTCAAAGCCTTTTTGAGGCACCGTTGAGGTTTTTGGGAGTACAAGGAAGCTTAAGAAAGAGTTCAAACGAAGAGATCGTGGTGGTGGCGGTCTGAGCAGGAGATGTGCCATGGAGGGGATGACTGGGAAAAGCTTGGTTGTAGGCTAGGATCATCGGGCAATGCTCTGGACGAATTGAACGAAGGGAAGGTGGAAAAGCATCCACGCGATTCTCGTGGATGTGTCGTATGTGCGAGGGGAGGACAACACACAAAAGCCCCAACTGGCTTGGGCGCGTTGGAGACAGCAGTTGTCGGAGTTAGTCGTGTAGGTGGTTCTAGTCATCACTGGAGTTCGTGCGAGGGCTGACGAGTTCCTGGTGATGAGGAGGAGGCAATGCCTCAGTCAGTTTTCTGTGAGAAGGGTCAGAGAGGGAAAACGTGGTCAGCGGTCCCAGTCTCCAACTATAGCCACGATCTACAAACTAAGCGGAGGTTGAGGATGACTCCTCAGCCGTCTGATCCATCCTAAATCCGTGGCACTCTTATCAGATGGCTCAAATTTGGCGCCTGACAAGTCAAGGGAGTGACATATCATTGCCTTTAAACTTTGGTCTAATAATCCTCAAAAAGCACATTATTTCACCAATTTCAAACATTAATAACTTCCTCTAGGAACATCCAAATGCCACCAACTTTTAACCGTAGCTTCCCTATATCTCAAGGTACATTCTACTCCAATTTGGTGACAAAAGTCATATTTTAGATCATTCAATTAAATTCCTCAAAAAGGCATAAACTTATGGATCCAGAACATTATATAAAACTCGATCAACACTCCAACATTACTAAAACACTTACGATACTCAAAACAACTCGACATGTTTGACTTCATTTGTGTCATTGGACATTTTAGGATTCCAAATTCCACTCCATCACATCCTACACACCTTAAAAGAAATTTCGTCCTCAGAATTAAGCCAAAAACCACTTTGTCACATCATATACATCTTAAAAGAATTTTTGTCCTCGAAAGTAAACCATACTCATACTTCCAAGGAAAACCTTATCTTGCCTTCATCCAAATGTAGGAACTATTCTAGGTGTAATATATCCACAAAGGTTACCTATAACCATGTGTCCATAGCACTATTAGGAGGTTTACAACCATCTTGGGTGCACAAACACTCCATTCAGGGTTGAACTCAAGGTTTAGGAGCTTAGGTTATGTCATTACATATCTCATATGTTAGATTTGCTTCCTTATCTTTAGCCATGCATTAGGGTTCCCACATCATATTATCATGTTCTAAAGGAGTTAACTAAGATAAACTCATACATCAAGGTTTCATCAACATTTTATTGAGATAATTTGTTAGAATATGTTCAACATTAACATATGCCTTTTAGGAGGGATTTAACTAAAGTTAACCCACTTTATCCATCTAGATCATATTAAGGTGCCATCATAATTATATTGTGCTAACTGTAAAACTATATTTTTAATCTTTATTAAGCATTAAGATTAACACCTCATGTAACATGTTTCATTCATAAGATGTTATTTCATTACTCATAATAAATTACAACAGTTACTAGTGATTTCATCACAAATTAACCAACCATATCACATTAACATCATTATTCATGTATATGGTTAATTATATCTACTTTGATGTCATTAAACCATCTCTAGATATTTCATCATATCATGTCTATATATCATATCTCAAGATTAGATCACATCCTTACATATATTTTATCATGGTTGTGCAGAATTAACCTATGTGAGTGGCTTGTTAAACATATATCAAAACTTTATCTAGTCCAACTGAGGTTCTCTTGTCCCATATCTTGAGGGTAGTGACATGATCAGTCTCTCAGAGCTAACTCAACTCTATGAGTATCTCATATGTGCAAACCATATCTTCCCTCTCAGTTTAGGGTTCTCAGGTATACCTCATTGGTACTAGAGATAGCCTTACAAACTCTAGCCATGTAAGCACAAACCAAAACATGCTATGACATTCTCTTCTCAGCTCTATACCCATTTAAACTATTTCTCAACTCTCTTTCTCTTATATACACACCACTAGATTCCTATATGGGAACCACCAACCCGAGCATGAGGCTGTACAAAAACTAACATAGCTACCTCCTCCAGGGTCTTGGGACTCTCTCTCCCTCACCCAGATGGTAGGTTCTCATATTCAATGTTCACATATGCACATATAACCAACCTCTATCTATCTCTAGGGTTTTGTCCTCTGAAGGACATCTAGGGTCCAAAAGGACTATAGGAATCATGCACTAGGAAACTCAACTCATTCACTCAGGAGTATTCTAGTTTAGGACATATCATATCACATATTTCTCGTATTTCTTATATCATGGAGTCTAGGTTCTCTGACCTTCTCCCTGTGGGTCTCTCTCTCTCTCTCTTGAGCTAACCCCAAAACTGGTCCTAACACTAGAGGTCCTCCTTTGTAAAAGAGCTTGAGGCTCATGCTGACTCACAACTTGTCTTAACGTAACATATCTTATCTCATAAAATCCTATTTACTTGCATCATCAGAACTTATCTCAAATCCTCAAAGTTGAACTTTAATCCTCAAAGACAAATAAAGATCAGCATGATCATCTTATATCATCTCTATCAACTTACATCATATCATCAAAACTTATTTCATCTATTCCATCTATCATATGTTCCAACAAGGCTCTAGACATCTAATCTAGAACTACTCTCTCTTCTAGATTGATGGCATTCACTTTCACTTAGGTTGCATGACCACCTCCTACTCTTACATGTGTGGGAACACATTTTTGTAATACATATATATATAAAATATTATATAGTTTTTCTCTGATAAAATAAGCATCAGAGAGAACTATCGAGGTTCAATCTATTTAAAATCCAAAACCAAATTCTAAAAATGAGTGTCCCACACATAGTAGAGAGTACAGTGTCATGAAAACTAGTAAAAAGGGTGAGAACAAGGGGTAGACTAGTGTAGCTACTCTAGACAACATGCACAATATGTCTAGGGTTTCTCTTCCCTTGATTCATGTCATTTTCAAATAGTGCAACGTCCCATACAGTTGCACTACAAGGATTACGACATCTAAGGACTTGCTATACAACAAGCACCAGTCTAGACCTAGTTCTCAGACATCTAGGTGCTAACCTAGAGGCTAGGTTAGATCTAGTCTCTAAAAGATGACTAATCTAACCCTAAAGATTATTAAGTTCAAGGTTCTTTAGTTTTGAGTTCCATAATGAGCAAATGTTAGGCTATGCTATTGTTCATGCTCTGATACCACCTGTGACGTCTCCGAATTTTCTAAAACTTAATCTGATGTGTGACATCCAAATTGAAACCTCACCTCAGTGAGAATCTCAATTTAAACACCCCACACTAGGCTAAGAAGAAGAAAATCAAGGGAGTCAAAAGGAAATAATGAGTAGCACATGCACATGAACAATAATAAAACCATACACACATGTTCACCATTCAACATATAATTACAACATGAATTGTTACAACATTTGATATTACATGTTGAACAAAAAACTATACATACACATGTACTACCATAGAACTATAGGATCTTAAGACAGCAGGTCCACATGTACATCAACTTGCCACACAACTCTCAACTATCCCGGATCTTCAAGAGCATAACCACAATCTAAACAAAATATTACATGTGGTACACGTCAACACAATATTCAAGAATATTGTACTGAGTACGCCTACATGTCATTTATATACCTCTCATCATATCTTGGCAATAAGATAAAACTAGAACTTGGCAGTTATAAAGAAATATAGGAAAACCATATACTTGCACAAAGATGTTCATTAGAAAAAGAAAACACATATTTTAAGCACATTTCCATCATATATCTTGTACATCTGCCCCCAAGGGCTTTGATGTTTTCAGGCCTTATGATCTACCACCAAGTGGTTTTTGATCATTATACAAACATCATATGATCTACCACCAAGTGGTTTGTGATCATTATGCATGCGCTCTACCACCAAGTGGTTTATGAGCTATCTTATGATGGAACCTCTATATTATGTTTGCAGGTGTTCATAGCCATAAGTATGGAAATTCAAGAAACATATCATACAAGACAATCATTTCAATCAATACCATATGCCAAGTCATTACTACCATATAACACAAGCATAATGTATAATAAGCCAAGCAAGAGGTAATGATGTACCTTCCAAAGAGATATCCTAATCACATATGCCTCATGTCATCTATATCCTTGGTCAACCCTAATTAAGACAAGATCACATATCACTATTAGGTTCTCATCGTCATAACTCTAGTTATGTCCATTTTAGGGTTTACCTTATCTCATTAGGATATTCCCAACATTACTTGCATTCTTATCTTAGAATTATCTTACTGGTGTCATTTTTCAGATTATGATTCATTATCTGAACATTAGCTCCCATAGCATTTTGTGTACATATTAACCCTAGTTTATTTACATTAACCTAAATTAGGGTTTCATAACATGTATTAAGGGTCATCTTCATAAAAGATGGATTTCATGTATAAAACTGATGTCATATTTACATAATATCTTCTCATTACTGATATGAGGGTTTTCTGTGAGTTTCATCATTTATTGAGCATCTATGTATTAATTGTATTATCTTTAGTAACCTCAAGAGTGGCTCACATGAAATTTCTTGCTTGGCCACCTTCACGAAGGCCTCTCGGGTTAAGGTGGAAACTTCTCGAAGCCTAACTCCCCCTGGGGCGTAAAACGGTTAGGGTGATCGGAGTAGATTGTTCAAGGTGGTGAAGAAGGAGATGGCTAGACTAGTTCAGGAAGTTCAAAGCCTTTTCAGAGGCACTGTTGAGGTGTCTGGGAGTACGACGAAGCTTAATAAAGGGTTCAAATGAAGTGATCGTGGTTGTGGCGGTCCGAGCAAGAGTTGTGTCATAGAGGGGATGACTGGGAAAAGCTTAGTTGTAGGCTAGGATCATCGAGCAATGTTCTGGATGAATTGAATGAAGGGAAGGTGGAAAAGCATCCACGTGATGCTCGTGGATGTGACATATGTGCGAGGGGAGGACAACACACGAAAGCCCCAACTGGCTTGGGCGCGCTAGAGAGAGCAGTTGTCGGAGTTAGTCATGTAGGTGGTTCTAGGCCTCACTAGAGGTCGTCCAAGGGCTGAAGAGTTCCTAGTGATGAGGAGGAGGCAACGCCTTGGTCAGTTTCTACAAGAAGGGTCAGAGAGGGAAAACGTGGTCAGCGGTCCCAGTCTCCAACTATAGCCACGATATGCAAACTAGGCGTAGGTTGAGGATGACTCCTCAGTCGTCCGATCCATCCTAAATCCCTGGCACTCTCATCGAATGGCTCATATTTGATGCGTGACAAGTCAAGGGTGTGACATATCATTGCCCTTAAACTTTGGTCTAATAATACTCTAAAAGCACATTATTGCACCAATTGTAAACCTTAATAACTTCTTCTAGGAACATCCAAATGCCACCAAATTTTAGCCCTAGCTTCCTTATATCTCAAGGTACATTCTACTCAAATTGGGTGACAAAAGTCAGCTTTTAGATCATTCAATTAAATTCCTCAAAAAGGTATAAACTTATGGACCCGGAACATTATATAAACCTCGATCAACACTCCAACATTACTAAAACACTTACAATACTCAAAACAACTCGACATGTATGACTTCATTTGTGTCATTGGACATTTTAGGATTCCAAAGTCCACTCCATCACATCCTACACACCTTAAAAAAAATTTCGCCCTTAGAATTAAGCCAAAAACCACTTTGTCACAATATGGCACATTAGGGATCTCCTCCCTTGAGCTTGGTTCAACGCCACCTTTTGGGATAAAATTTGGCACATCTCATGTGGATGGAATGGCATGTGATTGCTCCTTCTAACTTGTGGATGCCTCCTTATTGACTATGATTGTTCCACTGTGGAGTAGAACCTTCACATATTCTTGTTGCATAGGCACCTTTTATGGAACTAGCGACGGTGACATAACAGTGGTGGAACTTTAAAGTTCATTTCCCTGCAAAATCGATGAAATTGCGGTCTCCTTTTCACTTTTCACTGACCCTATATCAACTGAGGTGCATGTGTGAGCATACCACTTTGGTGTTATGCATCCTCCTAGTCTTCCATATAGATTGTGGATCAGCAAAGCTTTAGGCACATACACCCAATCCAGCTCTGAAGTGTACATTGGTGAATCGTTAGAAAGATGTTACGGCTCATTGACAACAAATACAAACTTTATTTAGTGATGCTAATGAGTTGTCTCTATTTCCCAGGAATTCTTTGTTGAATGGGGTTCTTTATGGAAGCCACCTCTGCTGCTTGTTGAGAAATTTGATTTTCGATGTTGTGGATCTGCGCCTCATGATTTTGGTGCATCCATTTTGTATGGTCCAGTAAGGTCTCGTTCTGATTCACTAGCCTGCTTAACATGTCTTCAATTTTATCTATCTTACTGGGGCCTTGTCTTGATAATACTACTGACGCAGGTACATGTAGTCTTCCTCTTCACCTCTAGATGACGTGCCACATTTTTTCTCAAGCTTCCTTGCAAGGTTGTCTAACTTCTCACTCAGTGAAATGATGACTCTGGACTCTCCAACACTTTTGATTATTGCTAGAGCTTCTCTTTGGTCACCCCAAGACTGAGTTTTAGTCATGTTCTTCAGAATTTCATGTCACCTAGACACATTGTTGTTGAGGGAAAATCTTGACCTCTGGCTATCCATTGATGTTCTTTCTCCTTTATGCAACCCATAGTAGAAAGTCTTTGCTTGATTGTAAAAATCAATTCCATGACAAGGGACCTTCCTCATCATGTTATGGAATCTCTGCCACGCTTCTGAGTACGACTCCTCTGTATGTTGTTTGAAGTTATTTATCTTCTCAACTAGATCATTTGTCTTTTGGAATGGAAAATAACACTCAAAGAATACATCAATCATTTGATCTCACATTTCTATGGACTCTGGCGGAATACTATGAAACCACGATTTTGCATTATCTGACAATGAGGATGGAAACAAAATCAAATATATCATTGTAGCTGGAAACTTGTCAATCTTCTCCATGACATAACTTTCTACAAAGTTATTGATGTGCGTCATTGGATCCTCCATACTGTGACTATGGAATGTTTATGATTTAACCAGCGCCACCAGACCAGGGTCTCTCTTGTAACTACGCACATTGATGGCTTACCTTTTGATGGCCCCAACTGAGCTATGGCAGAAGATGCCTTTTTCTTCTCACAAACAGTCTGCCCTTTAGCTTTCACATTTGCATCAACCATCTATGGTTGTTTTTGTTGTGTCGCATGTGGTGGTAGTGTAGAGTCTTCCCACAGAATCTATGTACTCTCTTGCCCTATGCAAGAGTTTTGCCTGGTTAAAACTCTCTAGAGTTGACACTCTGTAGTCAGTGGTTCTTGTCTGAAACATGAACTAGTACCTGAAAATAATAAAATTAATGTGAGAACAAGATACTAGTGGTTGAATAAAAATTAGAAATTTTATCTTTAAAATGATGAAAAAGAAAAAGAAATTATGACATAGAGTGGTTGGTCATATCACTCGTAGTGTTGGATCTACCGCTTCCCCGACAACGGCGCCAAAAACTTGAGAGCATCGAGACGATCCAATTCTTGTCAATTTACCTAAAATTTAACAAGAAAAAATATAAACTCCTTAAATAATTATAAACTTATATGAAACAATAAAAATAATAAATATTTGATGTAATTAAGTGTCACATGCTAATAATGATAAAACATGCAAAAATAATATTGAAATGAACAATAAGTGTACAAAATACATAATAAAATTGCATGTGAAAAGCGACAATTGTTCAGTACATTAGGCTCCTAGAATGGTCGTGCTTCACTCCAAATCTACTATGACAGAATGATGTTTGAGATGTTCTTTCTAGCAATCATGACTGCACATCTACCCCAAACACCCACCCCTAAAAATAATACTAATAAGGTGTTTTCACGGCCGAAATTCATTGTAGCACGCTAGAAACATCTTGTAATAGTGAATTTGAACTAGTCGTGCTTGGGTTTTAGTTTCTAGCCGAGCAACAAGGATGTGCTTGGGACACAATGTGCAATTAATCCACATTCAGTTAACTCTCTGTCGTCATGCCAGGTCATTGAGTACGATTGTCTTTAATATAGAAAGACTCTTATAATAATTTGGTAAGAATCTATATATTTTACTTGTGGTGTATAAAAACAGTATTATCTCTTTATATTTCTTGTTTGTGAGTTCTAGAGGTGAAATACTTCGTTCCCGTTGACTCTCCTTAAAAATTATTGGATATGTCCTCTATTATAATTTTACATTGAGTACATACAAATAACTGACAAGAAGATACAACAGACTACTATACAACTAAGAAACATATAAATAACCTAGCTCTTATATACAATTATATCCTAATAATTGACAATCACATATCCACTACAATATTTCGTTGTTCAGATCTATAATTTTATGTACTATTTGGTGAATGGAATCTGGAAATAGTTAAATTCCATATTCAACACAATTGGAACTTTTTTCTAAATTCCACCTTTGAGAGTTTAGGATCAAATTGATCTGAGAACGTAAAATCATGAATTCTACAATATCCAATATTTCGGATGTGCAGAAGCCACTTTTGAATATCTTGACAATCCCCCAATCAAATTAGAAACCTAGCATTTACACCAGAATTATATTCTTTGAAGAATAAATGAGTTCGAGTGTTAGAAGGCAATAATACAGGGACTCCTTACAATACGTTTGGGAAAAGAGCGTTGAAGAACGCTAGAGAGAATACTGCATATTCATTTAGGTCGCACGCATGCAGAGCTCAACGGGAAACTGGAGCTTACGTGAAGCACTGAGCATGAGCATGCACGACTAACTAAGCCAACTACTTGCATAATGAAACACAACTACTACTGCTAAAGATAACCAAACCCAAACTCTGTGAAAGCGTCTTCGCCAAGTGAAGGCACCGTGTAGATAGGCGTAGTGCATGTTGCTTCCCTGAGGTACTCCAGATGATCCTGATGATCTTGAACAGGTACTGGTGATGTTGTCATTGTGTCGCAATGGAAATTGCTCGAAGTGCTATCGTATGGAAGATAGCTCGCCCACCACACGTTGTGGTGTTCTTCTTCCATTACTATGTCGTTGTTGACATGCTGTGCGTAGGTTACGTAGCTAGCACTAGCGTCAACATAACCAGAACCTGTACGACCGCAGGCACTATCGAGTGCTGTAGATGCAGGTTTCAGACAGCCGCTGGGTATGATGCTGCTCAAGTAACCGGATCCATCGTCGGTGGAGAAGCTCAGATTGCTGTTTGGAGACGACGCCTCTTCTTTACCATCTTCGGCCTTGCTACACGCAGTACAGTTATGGGAGCTGCAGAATAGATGTGTGGGGCCGCTGTCATATAAAACGGCCAGTTCTGCATGCCCTCCAACTCCAAGAACTGGAGACGGCCCGGGTTGAATTTGTTGCACCTGAATCGTTTGCGGCGGCGTAGAGGGGCAGACATTGTGCGCACCAGACGTTTGATCTATCATCAATGACGACTGCAGCTGCGGCGCCAGGGAGGGCGGGCAAGGTAGGTGGTAGGTGAAGTTGGTTTTGGCGAGGCTTCCCCGCATGGAGAGGGCAGCACGGTCGTAGACAAGTGCTGCTTCCTCCGCTGTGTCGAATGTGCCAAGCCAGTGGCGCTCCTTGGTGGATGGGTCGCGGATCTCCGCCGCGTACCGTCCCCAGGGACGGCGGCGGACGCCCAGGTACTTTCCGTTGGCCAGGTCCGGCAAAGCCTGCAGCCGGCTTAACCGCTTCCTACCACCGAACGATTGTCTCCTCTCAGTGGCGCCATAGTTGTTACTGTTTGTGGTGCTGTTGGTGGGGTATTGCGGCAAGAAGTTCGCTACTGGTGGGATGTCACAGACCGTCGACCCTGATTTCTGCAGTGCTGTTGCCATTTCAGGTGGTTGAATAGTGGAGGTTGTGTGACTACACTCTATCTGGAGGTGGCGTCTACCCGAAACCCTGTAGCTGTATATATAGGAGAACGGAATAAACGTTCCGTAGATCCCAGAATGCGTTGTAACCCCTCAAGAAATATATTCCACAGCCTGTAGTTCCATCCCCGCCTTAGCTTAGATCTGTTGCTGTACAAGCATGCTTGGTAAAGAGGCGAACGTACTTGTCGGTTGAAATGAAGGTACGAACATCAGAAAGACAGCTCAAAGCTAATCAAACTGTGGTGTCAGTCAATTCATTTCTTTATTGACTCCGTGTTGTATATTTACGCTACACACAATTATGAGTAAACACATTCACATAAGACACTTTGTATATTCAGCACGTTTTGGAGTATATTCAGCACTTTTGTCAGTAAACATCTTGGATGATCCGGAATTTAGCTGTTCCATTGCTGCGTTTTGGAGTATATTCAGCACATAAGAAACCGGCTTATGTGAAAGCAGATAAAACAGCAACATTGTGATGAAACAGTGTCAAAACCTGAACGGTAGGCAATCTTTGTCTTCCACTGACGGTTAGTTCGCCTAGGATCAGGATTAGTATTATCTTCGGCTGAGTTTTCCTCATCCGCTCTTTATTTCCCTCTTGTTCTGAACATTCTCCTATACAATTTCAAGCCTTCTCTTAATGGGATCAAGTCTGCTGTCTGCTGTTCCAAGCGTATTACATTAAAGAAATCAAATCAATATAGCACATTTTTATAAAAAAAAATCTCGGGTAAATATTTTTCAAAATAACACATTTTGGTATATAAACACCACTTAATTTGACATTTTATGTAACCAGAGCCAAAAAAGTGTCAAAAACACTGACATATATACTTTTAAAATAAAAAATTGAAAAAAAAAATCACAAGCAACTTATTGACTGGTGCTTTCAACTTGACATTTAGTTACGTCAAGTTGACAGTGCCACCCTATGTGGCCGTTTTTGACTTTTTTATTTTTATTTTTAATGCGCTTTTGATTCGTGATGCATAAAACACCTATTTTGTTGACAGGTTCCATTCAAAGTGTACTAGTTTGAAAAATATTTTTCAACGAATACTATATTGGTAATTGTTTTACAAAAGAGTATTAAATTATTATTTTTAACATTGAATCTGTTGCTAATACACTCATTTAATTTTTTTTAAGAGTTTTCCTTGGATTATTACAACAACATTTGACACAAAAATCTTGACACAACAGATTTGAGCGCTCTTTTAAGACTCTTAGGTTACAAAGTATATTATGCATTCGAGATAAGATTTGTGTATGATGTCATGAAGACAAGGGTGATCATCATCTTCTTATTAACATATATGTTCTGTAGTTTCAATGTAAGTATCATCATCCTTAGTCAAAATCTAATCGCCATTATTCTATAACTTTTGAATGCGTTATCACTTCTCAAAATCTAAGCGTTACTTTTCAATAATTCGTATATTCATAATTGTTTGCACTACATATTTGTTTCTCCTTTTTTTTATGATAATCATGTAAACATCTGTACAACGGCACCGTGTATTAACTGTTCATAAACTGAATCAGAGACCGAGAAAGGGCGTCTTGGAAACATATACGGCACCAGCACTTGCTATCCTGAGTACGTACAACGTCATTTTACCGGCACATGTACCGCAGATCCGATCACCGGACCTGCATCATCTTCTCCTTTTTCTGTGTACAGGTAGCTTATCGCCGGATTTGGAAGCCCCTGTGTGCATGGTTGTGTGCGCCGTCGCTGCTACAGGAACATAGTGGACGTCTGTGCGACAGCTAGCGGCTTTCAACATCATGACACTGTTCCTTGCCGAGAAACCATGACACTCTCTAAGTTTCGTCGTCTTGTTATGGCATGCACGGAGTTCTGTTCGCTTCACGGTCAGATCAGGATGTATCGAATCCCATCTTACCGAGGAACTGGAGTTGAATAAACACAGCCGAAGAGTTGCCGTTGCAGCGCAGGTCTGAAAGACGCATGTGTCAATCTACTAGAGATCACGGGAAGTTATATTGACCCAAAAAGTGTAGTATATGACCGGACTTATATTCTTTTTGTAGGGTAACCAATTACAATCTAGCATTTCCTCTTCTGCCTTCTTAAAAATCTCTCTCGTGAAAAAAATAAAGAAAGAAAAATGTATACAACACACTATAACCAATTTCTAGTGGATCTTATTAAGTTATTATAGGACTGATCTTACAATAAATTTTTGAATATTGAGTAGAGCGTACATGCAAATCCCAGGACAAGGGCTTAGGGCTTTTTAATTATTAAAAATCATATTTAACTAAAAGAAAGGCATTTAAAAATCCAAGAGGAATGGATAACATGCAGGGTTGAACGTTCATTTAATTTAGTCAGTTATAGTTAATTCAATTCGGTTAAATAGTTGACTATAAGTTTAAAATTTAATCATTAATCAAACCTTACTTATGCTTAATTGGTTAAAGTGTCAGCTATTTTATTTATAATTAACAATTAATAATTAATATGGTCGCTTAGTTTGATTAACCAATTAAGACTCCACTAATATGTGACATGAAAATACTCATAAAATATTGAATATTGTACATAAATATAATAATGTATAGTTCATGAAAACGCAAATATAAATTTAGAGATTTTTTAAACTGGAAGTACAATTATGTATGTATATATACGTGTAGGACATATATTTATGATTAAATTATGGTTCTTTTCTCAATTCGATTAATCTAATTGAAAATATTAACAATTTAACCAATTATTTGAAATAAATTAATCAAATTGTCCAAAAAATAATCATTCAAGATAATCATATGGTTAACTGGTTATTAATCGATTTTTGCTTACTCATAATAACTAACATGGTTAAACATCGGAAACTAGAGATGTGAAAGTAAATTTATGGGCATATATGTGTGACCTTGACGTGGTTTAGTTTATAGTTTGTTTTCTGCGGTTTAACGTTAAGATTTTACTGAAAGGGGTGGAGGTTTGTCTCTGTGTTTTTGTTCAATGATTAAAAACTAGATAAATAGTCTGTGTATTATAATTTATACTATACTGGAAAGATTGTGGCACATTTTCTGTATCATTTTTTGATATTTTAGTTGAGATTAGTCTATTCTTCTATGCGAGATCATAGATGGAATGAATGCAAAAAAAGTTACTTCCATACATTATAAATTGGCCTTATGTACTTTAATAAGGTTGATTTTTCTTTCCATTTTTAAAATCAAAGATCGGCCCTTGTACTACTATATATGGTTACAAAGGTTGCATGCAATTGTGATATCCAATCTTTTGAGTTATTACTTAGGCTTGTACATCCAAATAAAGTTTTATGTACCATTTTAAACGAGAGTTGTCTCCTACCATTGCAATGGGTGCTACACTCGCATTGTCTGATACATATAATCATCATGTTTATGCTCAAACAAAAAAATTCTTACGGAGGACACACATACTTACCAAATACGAAAAAAATTCAATTTCTTGACGCAACATTAGGTATAAGTGTTCTTCTCTTTTATGGCGTTATTTGATATAGTATGAGGTCCTTTTCTCATATACCAGTTCATCATATGCTTCCTCAACATCATGATCATACAAAAAGGGGCATGAATTGGTTTTGTTGAATAACTTCATGGACTTACATAAAATAGTCTCACATGGAAGTGGCACATACCAATTTATTTTAGAAAAGTTGAATATGTACTAAGATATAATATAATTTATTAGTGTCAACCTAAAAAAACTCATATCATATCTCTAATATAACTCCATAAGTTAATATAAGATATATGAATTTGATGCAAACTCTATATTTTTGTTATTTTATAGTGTGTAATGATTCTGATAACTAAAATTTTATAAATCGAATAAATGGTGACACTCAATTTTTGCTCACTTGGTAGATATTCATGATTAATATTAATTATTGGATTAGTGATGGAGTAAATAATATAGTGATAGAATATATAATTAAAATTTATTACATCGAGATGGAAGGCAGACAAACAAAATGCTAGGCCAGTAATGATGTTTGGATGGCAAAACCTACCCTTAAAATACAAGATCTCTTGATTTAGGGGTCATAATATTGCTATAAATAACATTTTGAACTCTCTTAAGACGCTCCATTATATCTAGTGGTAACAACGCAAAGGTATCAAAATTGAAGGAATAAATACATGTTGATTGTCAATACACACTACTTTGGCTGAGGTGGCTATGAGTGCAGCATATCTTGCAATAAAGGTTCCACATCCCAAGCCCACTTGTGGAGAAATCCCAGTTAGATCCACACATACATGTTTACCTTTAGCCCAACCAAAAATCAAGACATTGGTTGGTCTATATGTTGATCTCCCATCATGTAGATCTACCCAAAAATTAGGTTCATCTTTCTTAGCAGCGACTCCTACATGTCTCAGTAATCATGAAGAACATCTCTAAAAAGATCACGTTTGTACTTAAAACCAGGTAGTACCCTACAATGAACTACATATTGTCTAAAAGTATCCAAGTACACCTTACAACAAACTGTGAAAATCTCATCATTTGGAAATAAAGGTATCAGAAGGAGGTACTTGAGGATAGAGTGATACTCTATTGGTGACATATGCAGACCTAACCCATCAATAGGAACAAAAAGAAGAAAATAATAATCATGATCACCTTGTACATACCTGAAAACTATTTTTTGTCTAGCAGTCATATCAAACTTGATTTCCATGTCTCCATAATTTTGTTAAAAATGGCACTAGACAAAGAATTTTGGACTTTAGGGGGGACAATTTACTTCTTAACAAAACTACTAAGGTCAAAAGTTGGAATTGTGACACGAAGTCAATTCAAAGCAATGTTAATGTAACATACCAAAACTTGGACATATTCTCTTTTTGGCCCTTTTTAGGCCTTTCCTTTCATTTCTATCCTTTTTGGCCTTGATGTTTAAATTGTGAAATTTATAGTGGTTTGGTGAACAATTATTCTATAATTATACCAATGGAAGGTTTTATGCACAAATACTTCAGTGAAAGCTTATTTAAGGATCTAAAATGTAAAACCACCACTTAAGTGGAACAATGGTGAATAAATTTGTGTAAGAAGTGTAAGGCCACAAACCTTGCTTAATGTATTGAACAAGCTTAATTACCATAGTTAACTGGTCTAAACCTTAATATAACTTTTTATGTGTTTTGAAATCATAAAATGAGGCTAAGTTTCAAATTTAGTTCAATTTGGATGTTGTTTGTGCAAGTTATGTAATTTTAGGTACATTATGGACTTTTATACAATTTACCCAATTGGGAGATTTTCTTTGCAAATTATCACATTCATTATAATCCTTAGATATTCCATTACCATTCTCGAGATTTTAAACCATGAGGCACTAGTTGCACCTTCATTTGAAGGTGTTTCTCTCAAAGGGTATTTTAGGGATTACCCTCTTTATAAATGAGCTTATCTTTAAAAGCTATCAACCAATGAGGCTATTTCTTTGATTGAAGGACTGTGGGGATGGCCTAGAAGTCTCCATGAGCTTTTAGGACTGACATTTGATATACCATAAGTCTCTATGAGATGTCCTCTTGCATGTCCATGAAGCCCTAGGCTAAGGACACATGGAAAGTCCCATAGACACCTCATACTTGACCCCTTCTTTATAAATCCATATCTACCCCTTCCCACCTCCCAATCCGAGAATTCATGATCCAGCTTAGATCATTGTTCCTACTCTATTTGGCCGTGAAGGTGTTGTCCCACCGTAAAAGAGAGTGCTTACCTTGGTGAAGACGGCTCCTAGGGTTCCAAATTTGCTCTATTTAGGGTTTCTAAAGCTCCTTCTTGGTGATTTTGACCAAAACTAGCAATTTTCCTCCTTCCTTCCCTATTTTCAAGTTGTTCTTCTTACTCTCACCTTCTTCCAGGTCAGAACCATGGCCTTCCATGGTGAAACCCCATCTAGAGCCCTTAAACACCTCATCTCCATGGTGCTTCTTGCTCGAGATTGGAGCTTTGTTAGAGAAACTAGCCTCTCTACCTTGGGAACCTTTCTGCTTGAACCTTTCCACCTTCCTAGAGGTGAGTTTTATAACCCCCTTCCCATATATTTATTATACATGCTTAAAACTCATGCTTTATGTTTACGATCGATGGTCTCCATCTCTATTTACCATGTTCTTCTAGGGTTTTGGTTTCTTGTTGTTTTACCTTCTCTAGAAGATCTAGTTTGGTTACCTATGCATCTCCAACCCTGATCTTTGGTCAAATGGTGTTTTCTCCCTCTCTCTCACTCTTCCTCTCTCTCGAAGATTTCTGACTTGTAATTTCCAGATTGGTTCAAATTGAAAAATTCATATCTTTAAATCTGCTTATCCAAATTTGACAAGTAAATATGTTTTGGAATCAAAACATTTATATCTATCTAATAAAAATATTCTCAAAGTCTGATTTCGAGGTTTGATGAAGGGTATTAGTTTAATGCATAAAATCCATAAAAAATCCATCTTAATCATCATAACTCCAAAATTAATATAAAAATATGTTTTCCTGATCAAAAGAACCTAACAAGTTCATTCATGAGGTTTTGAGAGTCTAAATCTGAGTTTTTCTAAAAAGGGTCTAAAATCAGGGTTTCTATACATTAATGTGCATTATGTACTCTAATACATGTTAATACATTGAAAATAGGTAAAGTGGAACTTGGACTCAATTAAAGTGGTGAAAGTTAGTAATTGATATCAGTAAGTGAGGTATGTGCATTCCTTACACCCAATGTTGGGATAATTACAACCAAAACCTATATTTCCCTAATGAGGCTTAAATGAACCCTAAATATTCTATTCTTGAATCCTTTGTTATATATGGCCCTAAATTAGTATTTTTCCTCTTTTGTTTGGGTCTTGTACCCCACTGCCATATTCTAATTGATATGCTGCTTTTACTTTCCATGATTTCTTTTCTAGCATGTTGATTTTATGGAATATTTAGCTATAGTAGTGGTACTTATGTACAACCACCCACAAATATGTCATGTATTAATTTGTCCTGGGGAATGTCTTATTCTCCCCTATAAAAATATGTGTAGGTGACTGGGAATGTATTAATTCTTCCCTCACCTATAGGTTGAGGTCTGGTAGGTGACTCCACCCTACTTAGTTAAGGTAGTCATAATTGTCATGCATGCGACCCTTTTATTATATTTTTTTATGGCAAGCATATATTTAAAAATAGACTCATACTCTTGAAATCTTCATCTTATGATGAAAACTAGCCTTTATTTACATGTTTTCTTTTCCTTGATATCATATTCATATTTGTTGGCACATACTTTATTTTCGTTTTCCTCTTGTTGGGTGTTTTCCCAACCACCCAGGTTTAGATCGAGGTGTTAAACATGATCGAGGAGAATGTAGCTTCCAACATGGACCTAGCTCTTGGAGATGTTGCTTGAAGACATATTTGAAGTAGTTTGGACTTTTCTTTACTTAGATCCTTATGTTGCATCATACATGTAAACCCTTATGGGAGATTATGATGTACTTTTGTAATGTTTTCTGAAAATTGAATATAGTCATTTGTTTAATTCTGTTGCTACACGTTGGTTGTTTTGAATACCATTTATTGAAATTTGAAAATTTTACACATTCCAACATACCTTTGAGTATGCTTAGAATGGATGTTTTATTCTTCAATTTTCTTTGTAGGGAGTGGATCGCCCCTCTTGGGTCCCAGTCCTTACAGAATGGTATCAGAGCGCATGGCAGTCAGAATTTGAGTATTTTAATTTTGTCTCTCTAATTAGAACCCATGCCTCATATAGTTCCTATTTAAGTGACATGTTTGCCCTAGAAGTGATCTATGCTACCCTTGAGATGATCAATAATTGATTTAGCATCATAAGAGTTTCACACTAGAAATATTTTTAGTTAACCATAATGTGATGATCCTATTAGGTAGATATTAGGGCATAAGTTGAAAGAAAAGGTGTTCTAGAAAGGATCAGGGTTTGGGGGATAGAAAGATTTTCCTCCGCACCACTAGCTTGGTTTACGAGGACTCCCAGAACCATATGATACTTGCCTGGCCTGAGCTGATACTGATAGTCCAAGATAGCATGCCTATAGAAAGTAGTAACATTAGGCACCTAAGTTTGATTGTGATGCCCTGATCACCGTGCCATCTCTAATGACCCCGAAGACCGGAGAGTCAACCTTGGTAAACCACCCTTAACTTTTTCTTTTCTTAATCACTTAAAATTCACCTAAAGGAAAACCTTATAACTTGAAATAAACTAAATCTTACGAAACTGCGGAAGCAACTCCTATTTACTTTACTAGATAGGTAAAGCAGATTTACACAACATATTACATTCTTCATGTGGAACATAAAGCACAACAAATAACATAAAACTAATTTACATATTACATTACATTCTCTCTCTACCACACCACATACCCCAAGGACTGAGGGGAAATGACTAAGAGACCTCTATTCTAACTATGAACTTCCTTCTAAGAGCCTGGGTGAAAAGATCCTTGAGCTTCCTCGTGCTAACGTTTACCTGAAAAAAAATTCAGTAGGTTGGTGAGCTATTGGCTCAGTGAATAGAATTTCACCCAACCATCACTGGATAACTCATTTTATGTTTATTAATACTGAATTAAAATACATGAATTACTACACTGAGCAGATCTAAAACAATACAGTTAAATAACATAAAATGCCAAAATTACATTTAAAGAACAAATGTTGTGAAACTGCACTCGAATCTTTCTTAGCCTTTCTTACTTATAAGAAACTCTTTTAAACCTATATTATCATATTTTAGCTTATGCCCTGGTCATATGCAGTGTACTCTACATATGAAGAATCGTAACAAAATATGATCTCACCGTCCAAGACTTAGGTGACACACCCGGGATGCTAAGCCTGACAACGTCGCTGATCTGTAATAGGAAAATGGCTCTCTGGCCTCAGCACACCTATGGGCTATAAAACTAGACTCCTCCTCTAACCTGAGCACACAAGTGGAGTGTCAAGCAACCTATTAGCTTTTTTGTATCTAGTGCCACTGGGACCTCTAGTTGATGTTGGACACTACATACTGTATTTTAAGGAGAATTCCACTAGGGATTTGTCCCCCGTACCACCTGTTAGTACGTTTTGACCCCCATATACTGGACACTTCTAGGGTTAGGTCATTTCATCCCTATGGCACAAACCTCTCATAGGGAATCGATGGTGTTCAGGGCTCCTGAGTCTATTATTTTATTATTCTTGGAAAACTCTTACTATATTGTATATATCTCTTACTTATACTTGACTCTGGGATCTCTATGGTACCTAGTCTATTTATCTAAAGTTTATAAATACGACATGTATTTCATCCTTAACTTGGTAGAACATTATATTCAAAACATTGTAATATACTGAGAAATCAACATACTATACATACAGGCTGACTGAAATACTTAAATAAATAGAATACATGTCCACTTGGAACTTATACACTGGAATCATGCAATTGAACTTCTTAATACACTAATAAGAGTTAATTACTTGGCATATGAGTAATCATCATTAGCACCTATAAATTATTAGCACTTTCTTGGAAAATGTGCACATCGACCCAAATCTTGAGTTATGCATCACATAACTTAATTAAGAGTTAATTACTTATCATGGCGAGATTTATTAATAATAATTGAGAATTTCAAATGATGTCCTTGGGAAACATGCCAATTTGTGTTAATACTAAACCATGCACATTAACTAAAACAGGGAGCGTGCAAATAGGTTTCCATTGAAACATTGCAGGTCATAATCTTTTTCTTTGAAAATGTGCGATTAGTTAATTACTAAAATTGTACAGCCTGGGTTTATACCCAAACCATACAACTATTGTAAATCTGGTTCGGGTGCTACTATCTTCAACCTCTAAACTAAGCAATTTAGGATTTGTTCATCTGTGTAAATTTCAATAGTCCAAATCATACAGATCAGTTGATAAATTAAGATCGTGCAAAACGTGGAGAAGAGAAATGTGCAATAAAAAGTCAGGTGATGCCAAGACTGCACAACACCTGGGTAATCAATGTTACCCACGATACACACAAATCTAACCGAAATATTTTGTTTCATGGAGTTAATACTTGCTTAGTGAGTGAAATTCTACTCACAGAGGATCGCGATGGCCGAATTCAATTGGAAACGCACCCAAAGCCTGCTTCTAGGCATCTGCGAGGTCGTCTTCAACCTTGGGTGCCCTGGATTTGAACTTGCTGCAAGCAAGCAACCTCTATGCATGCACAAGTTGAAGAAAGGGGGGGGAAGCTATCTTGGAGTTGTGGATTCCTACTTAGACCTCATGACCGAGGTCAAGGGCACCGTTTCGAGGTACTTTGCTACGCCAATATAGCTCCTGGCCGTGTTGGTGGCGGCATCGCACCTACTACTGGTCGGGGCACTTCCCTAGCTGGTCGGCGTTGCACAAGCGGGTCGAGGTCGTGGGTGGTTGGGGCGAGGAAGAGAGGAGGAAAGGAAGAGGAAGACGACTCCAAGCTAGCTCAGCTCAAGGAGCCCTAAAATCTCCCTGCCCTCTCCCTCTGCTTGTCGATCAGGCGTAGCTTCTCAAGTGGTGCTTTACACCGATCGGGAGGTAAGGGATAAGGGAAAGGGGGCTAGTATTAATGGGTAAATTGCAGTCTAGGTCCAAGGAACTTTAAAATGTCATATCTTTTGCCTCAGAGGTCCGATTCAAGTGATTTATTTTGCAAACTTTCAAGTACGAGATCCACTACAACCTCAAGGCAAGGAAACATACTAACTAACTTGTCTCAACTTGATCAAAACACTAATCACATCTTGAACACTTATCTTACCTTAATCAACATGGTGATGCACTAATTACTGTACTTACTAGTTAAACTCAAAGTGAGTCATAAAAATCTCCCTCCCTTATAAGAATTTCATCCCGAAATTCCAAAAAGAGAAAAGGAAACTTGTTACGCATCTTTGACTCAAGCTCCCACATGGCTTCCTCTAGGTTGTGGTTCCTCCATAGAACTTTCACTAATGGTATCTATCGATTCTTGAGCTTCTTAATTCTCCGATCAACTATTTGTACTGGTCCTTCAACATAGGAAACATCTTTTCTGAGCTATGTAGGTTTTGGGTTGACTATCTTCTTTGTACCAGGGTAACACTTCTTCAGCATTGATACATGAAACACATCATGTAAATTAGCTAACTCAAATGGAAAATCCAACCTGTAGGCTACAGGTCCAATCCTCTCAATGACAGTATTTGGGCCCATAAACCTAGGAGTCAATTTGCCTCTCTTGCCAAACCTCAACACTCCTTTCCATGGTGAAACTTTCAGATACACTTCATCACCAACCTCAAACTCAAGAGGTCTATGCCTCTTCTCAACGTAACTCTTCAGCCTGTCATATGCAACTTTCAGTTATTCTCTGATCATTGTAACATTTTTTGTAGTCAAATCCACTATCTCTGGTCCAAGAATCTCTTTTTCACCCACCTCATACCAACATATAGGTGATCTACACTTTCTTCCATACAGAGCTTCATACGGGGCCATACCAAGACTGGAATGGTGACTATTGTTGTATGCAAACTCTATAAGGCTGAAGTGTTCTTCCCAACTTCCTCTGAAATGTAGGACACATGCTCTCAACATGTCCTTAAGAGTTTGAATGGTCCTCTCTGACTGACCATCCGTCTGCTGGTGAAACGTTGTACTGAATCTCAACTTTGATCCTAAAGCATGATGCAACTGATTCCAAAACCTGGATGTGAACTTAGGATCTCTATCTAATATTATTGTAACTGGGATACCATGCAACCTGACTATCTCATCCACATATATCTTAGCCAACTTTGAGACATCAAAGGTTGACTTAACAGGAAGAAAGTGAGCAGACTTAGTCCTTCTATCCACAATTACCCATATCGAGTCCCAACCTCTGGATGTCCTAGGCAATCCTACCACAAAATCCATTGTGATATGTTCCCACTTCCACTCTGGTATAGGAAGAGATTGCAAAGCACCTGCATGTTTCTGATGCTCAGCCTTAACCTGCTGGCACACACTACATCTAGCCACGTACTCAACTACATCCTTCTTCATACCTGACCACCAATACAACTCCTTAAGATTCTTGTACATCTTAGTGTTTCCTGGATGCATAGCGTACATCGATGCATGCACTTCCTCAAGAATTTGTTCTTTCAAATCATTGTCTCCAGGTACACACAACTTGTCATGCTGATACAACAAACCATCATCTAAAAACCTGAACTCTGGTCTTTTTCCCCCTGTCATGTCCTGCATGATCTACTATAACTCACAGTCACTCTACTGTAGTTCCTTGATCTAATCATAAAAGGTAGCCTTGACTTGCATCTGTGCAATCAAACCACTTTGTTTTGTCACTCCTAATTCTAAGTTCAACTTATGCATCTCTACTAGCAGGTCTCTCCTGAAACATGCCATAGAGAATACATCAGTTGTTGAACTTAACTTCCTGCTCAGGGCATCTGCTACCACATTCACTTTTCTAGGATGATAATCTATCATCACTTCATAATCCTTGATCAATTCTAACCATCTCCGCTGTCTGAGATTCAAATCCTTTTGGGTGAAGATATATTTCAAGCTCTTATGATTCGTAATCACATGGCACGCCTCACCATAAAGATAGTGGAACCATGTCTTAAGAGCATGAACTACTGCAGCTAACTCTAAATCATGTGTCAGGTAATTCTCCTCATTCTTCTTCAGCTGTCTAGATGCATAAGCTACTACTTTGCCTTCCTACATCAACACCCAACCTAAACCTCTCCTTGAAGCATCACAAAACACTATGTAGCCTTTATCTACCTCAGGGAGGATCAACATTGGTGCTGTAGTCAACCTTTTCTTCAAGATCTAAAAACTCTTCTCACAGTTGTCTGACCAGACAAATGGTGCATCCTTTCTCGTTAAGCGTGTCAGAGGTGACGCTACAACACTGATGTTCTAGATGAACCTCCTGTAGTAACCTGTCAATCCTAAGAAGATTCTAATCTCAGTGGGAGTTTTAGGCTGCTCCCACTATAGAACAGACTCAACTTTCTTAGGGTCAACACTTACTCCATCTCCTGAGATGACATGTCCAAGAAAAGACACCTCAGCTAACCAGAACTCACACTTACTGAACTTAGCATATAACTGGTGCTGTCTCAACAACTGTAACGCTATCCTCAGATGTTGCTCATGTTTCTCATCATCTCTGGAATAAATCAGAATGTCATCTATGAAAACCACTATGAACTGTTCCAAGAACGGCTTGAAAATCTAGTTCATCATATCCATGAAATCTACTGGGGCATTAGTCAGTCCAAACGACTTGACCAGAAACTCATAATTCCTATCTTGTTCTAAAAGATGACTTAGGAATATATGAAGCCTTTATCCTCAACTGATGATATCCAGATCTCAAGTCTATCTTAGAAAATATCGTCGCTCCTCACAATTGATCAAACATATCATCTATCCTTGGCAATGGGTACTTATTCTTGATGGTAATCTTATTTAACTGTCTGTAGTCTATACATAACCTCATAGTACCATCTTTCTTTTTCACAAACAAGACTGGAGCTCCTCATGGAAAAGAACTAGGTTGAATGAAACCCTTATCCAGTAACTCCTATAAGTGTATCTTCAGTTCCTTCAACTCTACATGTGCCATTCTATAGGCTGGAAGCGCTACAGGGTGACTACCTAGAAACACCTGGATCTCAAAGTCTATCTCTCTTTCAGGAGGTAGACCTGGAAACTCATCTGGGAAGACATCTGGGAACTCACAAACCATTGGCACATCCCATAGGCTGACTATGCTCTTTTGTGATCTGGTATCTACTACATGTGCCAAGAACACCTCACAACCTTTCTGCAACATCTTATCAGCTATAGCGGCTGATATGATACATGTAGGCAAACCTTTCCCATCTCCAGAAAAGACACAATAAAATCCACCCTTTTGAAAGACAACCTCCTTCTTACAACAATAGAGTTGAACTCGATAGTCTCTAGGCAATCCATAACTAAGATAACTTGAAAAGAGTTAATATCTAGGGGTATAAGATTAACCATATGGTGCAACCACCAAAGATCAACAAACATCCGGGACAAAACTCTATCAACACTGTCGGTTCACCTAACAGAACCCTCAACAACAACTCAAACGGTAACTCCTGGGTTAACATGTTAGGATCACAAGCTAAAGAACTCTGTATAAGCGATTGAGTAGCACCCAGATCTATCAAAATTGTAACTGAAATGCTATTAAAAAAAGCATTTCTCCTGTAACTACTCGGGAAGAAACAATACCTTCTTGTTGTGTTAGAGAGACAAAGCATCTTGAAGCTCTTCCTCTCCTATGATGTCCTCATTGTACTTCCCTTCCACTTGGTGCTCCTCCTCCTTGGGAACTTGAAGCTACTGAAGAACTCACTCCTCCAGCAGGAGTCTGTTGCGGAACATTCTGGTATTGTGACTAGGAACCATGTGTTGCCACTTGCTGAAACTGGGGACATTGCCTTCTGAAGTGTCCCACCTGTCTGCAGATGTGACAACCCTAAAAATCTACACCCCAACACTGACCGGAGTGCGGCTTTCTACAAAGATCACACATCAATGTTTCTTTCTTTGGCGAACCTATCACTGACACTAAAGATCCCGAAGACCTAGTTGGAGGTGTCCATGTATACTGTGTATTCCATCTTCCGAAATTGGGCCTTCCTCTACTTGATGAAAAACTAGATCCTTGTCTACCAAAATAGCCAAGGCCTCGTCCTATCTTTGAAAAGAAACCACTACCTCCTATGTATCAACCACTACTATGTCCCCCTCTAAAAAAGTCTCCAGATATTTTCTTACTCTCAGTCTGCTTATCAACATTAACTAACTCTTCTACACGTCTCGTTACTTCCAAAAATTCCCCAAAGTTTTCTTTGTCTCTTTGACTAATGGATGACACGGTGTGTCTAATCTCTAATCTTAATCCTTATTGAAATCTTCTGTACTTTTCTAGATCATTAGGTACACGTTGCAGACAGAAATTTGCCAACCTTGTGAAATGTGCCTCGTATTCACCAATTGTCACATTTCCTTATTTGATATTCTCCAACTGTTTAATATTATCACTTAGGAAGGTAGGAGGAAAATACTTACGGTGAAACTCATCCACGAAGTCCTTCCAGGTCATCTCTGCATTTCTCCTTTTATCTTCCACTCCCCGCCACCATAGTTCAACATCTCCCTTGAGTAAATAGACTGCATGATTGATTTGCTTATCTTCTGATAACTCCATTAAATGTAAGACCTTTTCCAGTTGTCGAAGCCACACCTTCACCACAGCTGGATCTGTTGTTCCAAAAAATTCAGTTCCACCAAGCTTCTTCACCAACTCATAGGATCTCATCAGATCCTTACTAGAAGATGAAGACTTCCTGTCCATCTTGCATTTTTCTTTTATCTCTAGAAAAATATGATACATCCTTGTTGTGTCATTATCCTCTCCACCTTGAGCCATTGTTCGAGGGTCAGGGCCGTAATGGCTCTCAGATTGCTCCTCACCATGTCCACGTCCTCTTCCTTCGATCTGCAATAGTATAACAAAATACTTCCTATTAGAAAATTGCAGTTAGAAGGAAAACACCTAAGTCCTAATCCTATTGGTCTCTTATCGTCCCCTGACCTTATCTTAGAGTAACTACATACTCAACCTATGCTCTCATGACCTTGTTTTGATACCAAAATCGTTGTGACGCCCTGATCCCCGTGCCATCCCTAATGACCCCGAAGACCGGAGAGTCAACCTTGGTAAACCACCCTTAACTTTTTCTTTTCTTAATCACATAAAATTTACCTAAAGGAAAATCTTATAACTTGAAATAAACTAAAATCTTACTAAACTGTGGAAGCAACTCCTATTTACTTTACTAGATAGGTAAAGCAGATTTACACAACATATTACATTTTTCATGTGGAATATAAAACACAAAATATAACTTAAAACTAATTTACATATTACATTACATTCTACCACACAACATGCCCCAAGGAATGAGGGTAAAGAACTAAGAGACCTCTATTCTAACTATGAACTACCTTCTAAGAGCCTAGGTGAAAAGATCCTTCAGCTTCCTCGTGCTGACATTTACCTGAAAAAAATTTAGTAGGTTGGTGAGCTACTGGCTTAGTGAATAGAATTTCACCCAACCATCACAGATAACACATTTTATGTTTATTAATACTGAAATTAAATACATGAATTACTACACTAGGAACATCTAAACCAATACAGTTAAATAATATAAAATGCCAAAATTACATTTAAAGAACAACTATTGTGAAACTATACTCGAATCTTTATTAGCCTTTCTTACTTATAAGAAACTCTTTTAAACCTATATTATCATATTTTATCTTATGCCCTGATCATATGCAGTGTACTCTACATATGAAGAATTGTAACAAAATATGATCTCACTGTACAAGACTTAGCTAACACACCCGGGATGCAAAGTCTGACAATGTTGCTAGTCTGCAATAGGAAAATGGCTCTCTGGCCTCGGCACACCTATGGGTCGTAAAAAGCGGACTCCTCCTCTAACCTGAGCACATAGGCAGAGTGTCAAGCCACCTATTGGCTTTTCTATACTCTAGCACCATCGGGACCTCTGGTTGATGTTGGACACTACATACTGTATTTTAAGGAGACTTCCACTAGGACTTCATCCCCCGTACCACCTGTTAGTACGTTCCGACCCCCGTATACTGGACACTGCCAGGGTTAGGTCATTTCAACCCTATGGCGCATACCTCTCATAGGGAATCTACGTTGTTCAGGGTTCCTGAGTCTATTATTTTATTATTCTTGGAAATCTCTTACTATATTGTATCTGTCTCTTACTTATACTTGACTCTGGTATCTCTATGGTATCAAGTCTATTTATTTGAAGTTTATAAATACAACATGTATGTCATCCTTAACTTGGCAGAGAAGTATATTCAAAACATTGTAATATACTGAGAAATCAACATACTGTACATGCAGGCTGACTGAAATACTTAAATAAATAGAATACATGTCCACTTGGCACTTATACACTAGAATCATGCCGTTGAACTTCTTATTACATTGATAAGAGTTAATTGCTTGGCATATGAGTAATCGTCATTAGCACCTATAAATTGTTTGCACTTTCTTGGAAAATGTGCACATCGACCCAAATCTTGAGTTGTGCATCACATAACTTAATTACTTATCATGGCAAGATTTATTAATAATAATTGAGAATTTCTAATGATGTCCTTGGGAAACGTTCCAATTCATGTTAATACTAAACCACACAGATTAACTTAAATAGGGAGTGTGCAAAAAAGTTTCATTGAAACATTGCAGGTCATCATCTTTTTCTTTGAAAATGTGCGATTAGTTAATTACTAAAATTGTACAGCCTGGGTTTATACCCAAACCGTAAATCTGTTGTAAATCTGGTTCGTGTTCTACCGTCTTCAAACTCTAAACTGAGCAATTTAGGATTTGATAATCCATGTAAATTTCAACAGTCCAAATTGTACAGATCGGTTAATAAATTAAGATCGTGCAAAATGTGGAGAAGAGAAACATGCAATAAAAAGTCAGGCGACGCCAAAACTGCACAACACCAGGGTAATCATTGTTACCCACGATACACATAGATCTAACTGAAATTTTACGTTTCATGGAGTTAATACTTGCTTAGTGAGTGAAATTCTACTCACAGAGGATCGAGATGGCCGAATTCGATTGGAAACGCACCCAAAGCCTACTTCCAGGCATCCACGAGGTCGTCTTCAACCTTGGGCACCCTAGATTTGAACCTACTGCAAGCAAGCAGCCTCTATGCATGCACAGGTTGAAGAAAGGAGGGGGGAAAGCTAGCTGGGAGTTGCAGATTCCTACTTAGACCTCACGACCGAGGTGAAGGGCACCGTTTTGAGGTGCTTTGTTGCGCCAATAGAGCTCCTGGCCGTGTTGGTGGTGGCGCCACACCTTCTGCTGATCAGGGCACTGCCATAGCTAGTCGGTGCTGCTCAAGCGGGTCGAGGCCGCAGGTGGTTGGGGCGAGGAAGAGAGGAGGAAAGGAAGAGGAAGACGATGCCAAGCTAGTTCAGCTCAAGGAGCCCTAAAATCGCCCTACCCTCTCCCTCTGCCAGACAATTAGGCACAACTGCTCAAGCAGTGCTTTGCGCCGATCGGGAGGTAAGGGATAAGGAAAAGGGGGCTAATATTAATGAGTAAATTGCAGTCCAGGTCCAAGGAACTTTAAAATGTCACACCTTTTGCCTCGGAGGTCTGATTCAAGCGATTTCTTTTGTAAACTTTCAAGCACGAGATCCACTAAAACCTCAAGGCAAGGAAACATACTAACTAACTTGTCTCAACTTGATCAAAACACTAATTGCATCTTGAACACTTATCTTAGCTTAATCAACATGGTGATGAACTAATTATTGTACTTACTAGTTAAACTCAGAGTGGGTCATAACATTGATGCTCTTGAGAACCTAATATGTTGACCTTATCTTTCAGGTGTAATGACTTATTTCAGGATGGATACCCAATATTGTTCCCATATGTCCCCCAAAAACACATTTTTGGATAGTCTAACCTTAATAAGCTAAACTTTGAAGTTTGGTGTTTAGTTTGCAATCAGAGTGTGCAGTGGAAGCGTGATGGATCTTGTACATGGTTTAGCTAGATTCACAATTTAAGCTCTAGATTAGTTTGTCTTGGTAGGTCAAACCTTTTAAGGGGTGGAGAGAAGTTTGTTTGATTATGTATGGGTAGCTAGATTTCAAGGAAGAAATCCTTTTAAGGGGATGGAGTCCTGTAACATACTGAAATCTAGCTATACTGACTCTAGAAATGATAATTCTGTGATTAGGAGGATACTTTGCTTGGATCTTTAGTTTTGACTAATAAAGTTATAGTTGTAAACCCACATCCTTGTTGTTATCCTAAAGAACATATAATGTTCATCTAATGAATAGTTCACATGTTTGAACCCTAATGAATATATAATGCACATAATATGAGTAGCTCACATATTAATACTAATAGTGGGTACACATGATACTAAACATGTCATGGACCAATAAACCCTAATGATATGATGATCAAGATATTTGTAACCTAATCTTTGACTTAGTTAATACTATGAATGTATAGGTGAAGAATAATGATCATATTGACCTAAACTGTTATGACCCACGTTGAGGTTAGCCAGTAAATACCTCAATTAGCATGAAACACCTTGATTAGTGTTGAGTATATTATTAAATAGCATGGTTAATCAAGATAAGCTAAGTCATGAATCAATAGTTGAGATTTACTCATATGAGGTAATTGATGATGATAGCAATGTTGATTATTAAGTTCGTTAAGTTAAATTAAGTACTCGCTGATGTGTTGAGTTCTTTGATCAAGTGAGACAGTATAATTAGCATGATTATTCACTTTGAGATTGTAGTGGATTCCGTGCTTGGCAGTTTGCAAGAGAAATCACTCGAATCGGACATTCGAGGCAAATGTTATGACTGTTTCAAGGATTTTGGACCTGGATGCAATTTTACCAGAATTTGATTTGCTTAAGTGGGTCAGTTGTTTTTCTTTCCTTTAACCTTTCTTCCCGATAGAACAGAGCAATCGCTCTAGCGGCATCCAGTAGGCCCGATCGGCCAACCTAGTTGAGAGACAAAGGGGCGATTTTGGGCGATCTTGAGCTCTATAGCTCCAATCCGCGGGGCCCTGCTTCCCCTTCTTCTTCCCTTTCTCTTCCTCCCTTTCCTTGCCGTACCTGCGCCCCCAACCACCTGCTAGGGCGCCGACTTGCAGAGCTGCAACCAAGCTGCAGGGCGCCGGCCAAGAGCTGCTTTGGGAGCGAGAAACACCTAGGAAAAGGCGGCATCAAGCTCGGCCTTGGGGTTCAAGCTTGGATCTGCAGCTAATAGCCGCGATTAGGCTCAACTAGCTCTCCTTTCCAACCTGAACGTGTGTGTGATTTGCTGCTTGCTTGCAGCAGGTCCGGCCAGGGGCAGATTTGCCCAGGAAACACTAAGATAACGATGTCCTTGAGTTCGTCTGAGGTTTGTAAGCATAAATCAGTAGTTGTTAGCCCTTGATTCAGCCCTTAGGCGAGCTCCTCTTCAACCTGTTCGTGAAAAACGGCTGCTGTATGCAACAGGTTCGAAAATTGGGTCTATTATGAGGTTGAAGACGACCCCCTGGATGCAATTCCAGTAGAATCCGGACATCCCAAACCATTTGCAGAAAAATATCCAGTTCACTGCCCAGATTGAACGGCGTTCAAGCCAGTTGAACGGCGTTCAAATCAGTTGAACGGGGTGCAAAGTTACAGAAAACAGGATAGAAAGTCGGCCAGTTTGCACGGCATGCAGATCAGTTGCACAGGGTGCAAAGTTGCAGAAAAACAGAACAGAAGTGTTTCTGCCCAGATTGCACGGGGTGCAAAGTTGCAGAAAAGCAGAATTAGGCGTGTTTGTGGACGTTTTCGGTGTATACGAACACACCGAATTGGGTGAGTATTATCTCACTTAATTATCAAGGTTTAACTCGTTTAATCGTAGATATTGCGTATATGAAAATGTTGTTTATGTGTATATGTGGGTAATAGAGATTACTCGGATGCCGAGCATAGTTATCATCCCTAGACTTTTAATTTACATAGTTCAAATGAAATGAAATGATTAGTAAAAATAATGTGTATGCTTTACGAGTAATTTCAGTAAGATGCGAATAAATGTAATAAAGTATTTCAGATTGAGTATTCCTTTCAATACAGTATATTTGAATGTTCAGTAATATGAAATCAGTATAGAGACGTGGAATAGATATGAAATCTATTTACAATGAACGAATCTGTTTGCATGAAAGCATAGCTGAGTTATGAGTTATTGCAATATAAGTGAATAGTTGTTGCACTATATATAGAAATGTTATGAAAGTTGAATTTCTAGTTTTAGCTAGTGAATTGCAGAATTACAGTATATTCCAGTAGTCGAATATGTGAGAGAGAGACACAATGTTATAAGAGTTTTCTTGTTATAATAAAATGTGTTAGACTTAGATGCCCTGACACCGTAGAACCCCTTTGAGAGGTCTGTGCCTTAGGGGTGAAACGACCTACCTAGCGTGTGTCTAGATGGTCGGTGGCTCGTGTTCAACAATAATCCGTGCGTGTGTCACGGTGGCACGAGGACAGAGAGGCAGTGTTCAACAATAATCCGTGCGTGTGTCACGGTGGCACTGGAGTAAATAGGGGTTATTCAACAATAATCCGTGTGTGTGTCACAGTGGTAACCCAGACTCTCCGCCTGTGTACTCAGGTTAGAGGAGGAGTCTAGAGTACACTCTTTGAGAGTGCAGTGAGGCCGTGTGAGCCTGAGAGTCCTGACACAGACCAGGATGGTAGTCAGACTTAGCATTTCCCGGGTGTGTCGCTAAGTCTTGTATGGTGGGTTCGTAGTTCGCTATGAGACTTTATATGCAGAGTACACTGCATATGATCAGGGCATAAGTTAAAAGATGATCACTTAAAATTAAGGTATATTAATATGAAACTTGTGTATGTTCAGATTTAGAATTTATAATACTTGTTCTTTAAATGTTCAGTATACTTTTCTGCGATAATTGCACTGTTTAATTTGAACTGCTCAGTTTGTTATTTTATCCAAATATTCCTATTAAATGTAAAATTATGGAGTTATCCGATGATGGCTAAGTGAAATATTATTCACTGAGCGAGTAGGCTCATTCCTCTACTCAAACATTTTCAGATCAACGACAATTCTAGGAATCAGAAGGATCTTTTCATCCTAACGCTTAATCTGTAGAAGGTATATGTAGTTAGTTTAGTTAGATAGTGGTCTCTTAGTCCTTTCCCCTCGGTCCTTAGGACATGGTGTGGGTGAGAGAGAGTGTGTATGTGGAATGTGTATAAAGATGTAAATTAACTGTTATGTTTACTTTCTGTTAAACAATGTTACATGTTGTAAACTCTGTTTAAGTTCTCTAGCCAGTTTAATTGAAATGCTTCCGCAATAGTTTATTATGTTTTAGTTTACAGCAATATCCGGATATCATTACAAGGTGTTAAAAAGAAAAAGTTCTCAGTGATTTGTTTATGTGTTAATCCCTCTGTCGCCCCCTAATCTCGTGATCAGTGGTTAGTGTGAGATCGGGGTGTGACATCTTGGTATCAGAGCATAGTTTGAGTATATGAATACTCTAAGTCAAGGTCAGGGGACGACAAAAGACCAATAGGATTAGGAATTAAGTGTCTTCCTTCTAACTGTAATTTTCTAACAGGAAGTGTTCTGTTATACTATTACAGATGGCAGGAAGAGGACGTGGTCACGAGAACCAAGAAAAGAGCTTAGGTTGAGTCGTTAAGAATCATTAGGATTAAAAGATAAAGTTATAGGGGAGGCAAATAAGAAGTGATATGTTTTTAGCTCTGGGATGTCTGAGTGTTTAGATACCCTGGCCAGGTGTCTGAATACTTAGATTGACCAGTATCAAGCTACTCGGTCTATTCTTCTCTGGATGCCCTGGCCAGGTATGCAGAGGAAGGATAGGCTAGAGAGAAACCCTAGAAATCATAGGGTTAAGAAACCAGAAATTTATGTAAGAGTAAGAGATTAAATATAAGATGCGATACAAGTCTTGCTTTATATTACTTATTTGACTAAAAATCACTAGAAATGCTCTTATATGCATGAAATTAGATTTTCAGTTTGTAAAGTAAACATGATTCTTTTATGTTGTTGTGTGTTATGAAATGATTTATTTATTGTTTATATTCTTTGTATTAAGTAGACCAGAAGTTATGTTTAAATGAGTTTGCCCTAAGTGGATATTCTTTCCACATGTTTGAGATTAATAGGAGTTGGTTAATCCTTACTAGATCTTGGCTTCAGGACTACAGGTTCGGCCTGGTCCGGCTGGCAAGATGCGTTACTGGGATCTAACGACTCTTATGAAATATATAATAAAAGTAGATTCTGGATAATTTAGACCCGAATCATGGTGAAAAATGTATATACACTAAGATGTTGAGATATAAGGGAAAGATTAGAACAACTAAGAATTAGTTGGAACTAATATCGGAGACAACATTGGGACCTCATATGAGCAATCCTTAATTAGAAATAAAGGAACACAATAAGGTTCAGATTAAATTTAATGATTAGGTGAGAAATACCCTTAATGGTACTAATCAATAATGCATAACAAATGCATGTATCCAATACATGATTAGTAAACCCTAGTTGAGGGTGTATCATTGCGATTGTTTATAGGCAACTTTATAATAAAGTTATGCCATAAACTAAGATAAGTCCATATCATGTGAGATAGTTGGACAATTCTAATGTGTGGCCTATGCATTATATGCTTAGGGTGAGTATTTTGTGATGGAATGCATTAAGAGGGGAAATACCTTAATACAAGATAAAGTTGGTTAACTCAAGAGGGTCTGAATTAATGAGAAATGGGGAACCCTAACCCTAATTTGGGGAAAAGGGAATGATAAGCCCTGTTTGATAGTGAACCCTAATTCCTGGTTAAGGAATGATGGTATTACTATTGTATCACATGATGTGATGAATATATTGTATGATTGTTATCATGCCTAATAACCATGCAAGTATGATGAGATGATGATTATAGCCAAGTTTGGGCTGTGACATTTATATAATAAATGTTGATTGGCTTTTTGTGTGTTGATGTTGTTGTTGATTAATAAAAGTAATAATGTGTACGGATTTTATGAGCCATGTGAATAAGTTGTTGCCTAGTGAGAGGTGACAAGATATGAATGGCCTTGTGAGCCATGTGTGATGCTTGGGTAACAAGTATCATGTTTATTTGTAGCATTTGTGTTAATAAGTTATGCTAGAGAACTTGGCTGATGTTACATTTCTGTTATATATCTAGAGTTCATCGATGATTATTCATATCTATTGTATTCATTACAAGTAGATGGATGAACATATGAGATCTAAAGTTTGATTTCAAACTAAGGAAGCAAAGTCACATCACAATAATGCTATGTTACTGATAAGGACCAAACCCTAGAATGTTTAGAGTTGAAGTAGTTCAAGGGATGTCGCTAGTGATTTGACTTTGAATACTAGCATCTCTATAAAACAAAATCATGAGATTTGCTCTATGAAAAGTAAACTAGTATTGATAGTAATCCAGGGTTTAAAGGTAGTTAATCTGAAAGGTAGATAAACAATATGAAAATGATTCAGAGAAAAGAGTAAGATAACAATTTGAAATGTAACAAATGTGTTTGAAACAAAAGGAGAAATACAATATAAGCGAAGTGCGATATGAAATAAATTCTTACAGTAATAATAAGAATGAGGAATAATCTATTCTTACCTTGTGTGTTTCAATTTTTGGGATGTTTATTCTATATGATCAAAATGAGAAGGATAAGTAACAAGAAGTAAGTAGCATAGAATGAGTATAAGTACTCGTCAAATGATCTGGAATTAGTTGTTGTAGTTCATGCTCATAAGACATGATGTTACTATCTTTATGGTGAGGTGTGCCAGGTGTTTATAGATCATAAGAGCTTGAAATATATCTTTACCCAGAAGGATCTGAATCTTAGACAACGGAGATGATTAGAATTGATTAAGGATTATGATATAATGATAGATTATCATCCTGGAAAAGTGAATGTGGTAGCAGATGCTCTCAGTAGGAAGTCAAGTTCAACAACTGATGCATTCTCTATGGCATGTTTCAAGAGAGACCTGCTAGTAGAAATGCGAAAGTTGAACATAGACTTTGGGGTGACAGAACAAAGTGGTTTGATTGCACAGATGCAAGTCAAGCCTACTTTTTATGATCAAATTAAGGAACTTCAGTAGAATGATAGTGAGTTACAACAGATCATGCATGATATGACAAAGGGAAAAAGACTAGAGTTCAGGTTTTCAGATAATGGTGTGTTGTATCAGCATGACAGGTTGTGTGTACCTCGAGACAGTAATTTGAAAGAATAGATTTTTGAGAAAGCACATGCGTCGATGTACGCTATGTATTCAGGCAACACTAAGATGTTTAGGAATCTCAAGAAGTTGTACTGGTGGTCAGGTATGAAAAAGGATGTAACTGAGTACGTGGCCAGATGTAGTGTGTGCCAGTAGGTTAAGGATGAGCATCAGAAGCCCACAGGTACTTTGTAATCTTTTCCTATACTAGAATGGAAATGGGAATGTATCACAATGGATTTTGTGGTAGGGCTACCCAGGACACCTAGAGGTTGTGACTCAATATGGTGATTGTGGATAGACTGACTAAGTCTGCTCACTTTCTTCATATCAAGTCAACCTCTGATGATCCGAAGTTGGCCAAGATATACGTGGATGAAATAGTCAGATTGTATGGTATCCCAGTTTCAATTATATTAGATACAGATCCTAAGTTCACATACATGTTGTGGAATCAGTTGCATCGAGCTTTGGAAACAAAGTTGAGATGCAGTACAACTTTTCACCTACAGATGGATGGTCAGTCAGAAAGTACCATTCAGATTCTTGAGGATGTGCTGAGAGCAGTTGATAGTTGCTCAGGACAGGCAGAAGAGCTATGCTGAGAAGAGGCATTGACCTCTTGAGTTTGAGGTTGGTGATGAAGTGTACCTAAAAGTTTCACCATGAAAAGGAGTATTGAGGTTTGGTAAGAGAGGCAGATTGACTCCTAGGTCCATGGGCCATATCCTATTGTTGAAAGGATTGGACCTATAGCCTATAAGTTAGATTTGCCATCCGAGTTGGCTAATCTACTTGATGTGTTTCATGTATCGATGTTGAAGAAATGTTACCCTTGTACAGAGGAGATAGTGAACTCAGAACCTATCCGGCTCAGACCTGATGTGTCCTATGTTGAGGGACCAATACAGATAGTTGATCGGAGAAATCAAGGAGCTCAAGAATCGAGATACCGTTAGTGAAGGTTTTGTGGAGAAACCACAACCTAGAGAATGTCACGTGGGAGTTTTGGGTCAGATATGCGTAACAAGTTTCCTTTTCTCTTTTAGGAATTTCAAGACAAAATTCTTATAAGGGAGGGAGATTGTTATGACCCACGTTGAGGTTAGCCAGTAAATACCTCAATTAGCATGAAACACCTTGATTAGTGTTGAGTATATTATTAAATATCATGGTTAATCAAGATAAGCTAAGTCATGAATCAATAGTTGAGATTTACTCATATGAGGTAATTGATGATGATAGCAATGTTGATTATTAAGTTCGTTTAGTTGAATTAAGTACTCACTGATGCGTTGAGTTCTTTGATCAAGTGAGACAGTATAATTAGCATGATTATTCGCTTTGAGATTGTAGTGGATTCCGTGCTTGGTAGTTTGCAAGAGAAATCACTCGAATCGGACATTCGAGGCAAATGTTATGACTGTTTCAAGGATTTTGGACCTGGATGCAATTTTACCAGAATTTGATTTGCTTAAGTGGGTCGGTTGTTTTTCTTTCCTTTATCCTTTCTTCCCGATAGAACAGAGCAATCGCTCTAGCGGCATCCAGTAGGCCCGATCGGCCGACCTAGTTGAGAGACAAAGAGGCGATTTTGGGCGATCTTGAGCTCTATAGCTCCAATCCGCGGGGCCCTGCTTCCCCTTCTTCTTCCCTTTCTCTTCCTCCCTTTCCTTGCCCTACCTGCGCCCCCTCAACCACCTGCTAGGGCGCCGACTTGCAGAGCTGCAACCAAGCTGCAGGGTGCCGGCCAAGAGCTTCTTTGGGAGCGAGAAACACCTAGGAAAAGGCGGCATCGAGCTCGGGCTTGAGGTTCAAGCTTGGATCCGCAGCTAATAGCCGCGATTAGGCTCAGCTAGCTCTCCTTTCCAACCTGAACGTGTGTGTGATTTGCTGCTTGCTTGCAGCAGGTCCGGCCAGGGGTAAATTTGCCCAGGAAACACTATGACAACGGTGTCCTTGAGTTCGTCCGAGGTTCGTAAGCATAAATCAGTAGTTGTTAGCCCTTGATTCAGCCCTTAGGCGAGCTCCTCTTCAACCTGTTCGTGAAAAATGGCTGTTGTGTGCAACAGGTTCAAAAATTGGGTCTATTCTGAGGTTGAAGACGACCCCCTGGATGCAATTCCAGTCGAATCTGGACATCCCAAACCATTTGCAGAAAAATATCCAGTTCACTGCCCAGATTGAACGGCGTTCAAGCCAGTTGAACGGAGTTCAAATCAGTTGAACGGGGTGCAAAGTTACAGAAAACAGGACAGAAAGTCGGCCAGTTTGCACGGCGTGCAGATCAGTTGCACGGGGTGCAAAGTTGCAGAAAAACAGAACAGAAGTGTTTCTGCCCAGATTGCACGGGGTGCAAATCAGTTGCACGGGGTGCAAAGTTGCATAAAAGCAGAATTAGGCGTGTTTGTGGACGTTTTCGGTGTATATGAACACACCGAATTGGGTGAGTATTGTCTCACTTAATTATCAAGGTTTAACTCGTTTAATCGTAGATATTTCGTATATGAAAATGTTGTTTATGTGTATATGTGGGTAATAGAGATTACTCGAATGCCGAGCATAGTTATCATCTCTAGACTTTTAATTTGCATAGTTCAAATGAAATGAAATGATTAGTAAAATAAATGTGTATGCTTTACGAGTAATTTCAGTAAGATGCGAATAAATGTGATAAAGTATTTCAGATTGAGTATTCCTTTCAATACATTATATTTGAATGTTCAGTAATATGAAATCAGTATAGAGACGTGGAATAGATATGAAATCTATTTACAGTGAACGAATCTGTTTGCATGAAAGCATAGCTGAGTTATGAGTTATTGCGATATAAGTGAATAGTTGTTGCACTATATATAGAAATGTTATGAAAGTTGAATTTCTAGTTTCAGCTAGTGAATTGCAGAATTACAGTATATTCCAGTAGTCGAATATGTGAGAGAGAGACACAATGTTATAAGAGTTTTCTTGTTATAATAAAATGTGTTAGACTTAGATGACCTGACACCGTAGAACCCCTTTGAGAGGTCTGTGCCTTAGGGGTGAAACGACCTACCTAGCGTGTGTCTAGATGGTCGGTGGCTCGTGTTCAACAATAATCTGTGCGTGTGTCACGGTGGCACGAGGACAGAGAGGCAATGTTCAACAATAATCCGTGCGTGTGTCACGGTGGCACTGGAGTAAATAGGGGTTATTCAACAATAATATGTGCGTGTGTCACGGTGGTAACCCAGACTCTCCGCCTGTGTACTCAGGTTAGAGGAGGAGTCTAGAGTACACTCTTTGAGAGTGCAGTGAGGCCGTGTGAGCCTGAGAGTCCTGACGCAGACCAGGATGGCAGTCAGACTTAGCATTTCCCTGGTGTGTCGCTAAGTCTTGTACGGTGGGTTAATAGTTCGCTACGAGACTTTATATGCAGAGTACACTGCATATGATCAGGGCATAAGTTAAAAGATGATCACTTAGAATTAAGGTAGATTAATATGAAACTTGTGTATGTTCAGATTTAGAATTTATAATACTTGTTCTTTAAATGTTCAGTATACTTTTCTGCGATAATTGCACTGTTTAATTTGAACTGCTCAGTTTGTTATTTTATCCACATATTCCTGTTAAATGTAAAATTATGGAGTTATCCGATGATGGCTAAGTGAAATATTATTCATTGAGCGAGTAGGCTCATTCCTCTACTCAAACATTTTCAGGTCAGCGACAATTCTAGGAATCAGAAAGATCTTTTCATCATAACGCTTAATCTGTAGAAGGTATATGTAGTTAGTTTAGTTAGATAGTGGTCTCTTAGTCCTTTCCCCTCGGTCCTTGGGACATGGTGTGGGTGAGAGAGAGTGTGTATGTGGAATGTGTATAAAGATGTAAATTAACTGTTATGTTTACTTTCAGTTAAACAATGTTACATGTGGTAAACTCTGTTTATGTTCTCTAGCCAGTTTAATTGAAATGCTTCCGCAATAGTTTATTATGTTTTAGTTTACAACAATATCCGGATATCATTACGAGGTGTTAAAAAGAAAAAGTTCTCAGTGATTTGTTTATGTGATAATCCCTCTGTCGCGCCCTAATCTCGTGATCAGTGGTTAGTGTGAGATCGGGGTGTGACATAAACCCTATGTTTTAATCATCTAGTCTTAACTTATACACCCTTAATGGCATTCTTGATACATTAGTGACATTATGTGTCATAATAAGATAACATACTTTAATACACATAAATGATATATACAATCACCTAATCATAGATTAATCAGGTCATCAATTTGAAATGCATATCACCTTGTTCTCTAATACACACATAATTAATCACCTAATCATTTACTTAGTTTGTGAATCAAATCATTAATATGTAATATGTCCCACCTTGATCACTAAAATACATATAATGAATTCAATATGCATAAGAAGTAATTAGATTCACATAAATGTGCATAATTAGTAATAAGAAGTGAATAAATATGAGAAATATTAATGATGGCATTAATGTAAAAAAAGATATAATTGATTAATGTGACATTATTTTGTTTAATTGTAACAAATTGGATAAAATGTCTTATTTCATACAAAATAATTTGATATAATTCAATAAGGTGACAACGGAGTCTAAAACCAAATTTCTAAAGATAATGATCAGATATAATAATGCATATTGAGATAATTGAGTAAATTCTAGTTGCACTAAAACTCATAATGAGGTAAATAACAAATATATATGGTTTCAAGCATAATAATGATATATAACTCTTTTGAATATAATGAGACACGCCTAAAAGAATAATGAGGATGATGTAATGTCATTATGAATATAATGATAATAATCCAAAAATGTTAAAAAGAATTAATAAAAGTGAAATCCTTAGTGATCCATGACAACCGGACCTATGGGGAGTTTCCTATGAAGAATTTGAACACCCAAGTTAAAAAAATAAGGAGTTTGAGTTAGTGAAAGTTTTGGTGGAAGATTTATAGTTTGGAGGAAATAACCTAGGTTACGTACTCACCCTCCTCTCTTTTCTTCTTATTTTGAGGATGAAATTATCTTTAAGGGGCGGAGTTCTTTAACATATCAAAACCTGGACATATTCTCTTTTTGTCCCTTTTACAAGCCTTTCCTTTCTATCCTTTTTGGCCTTGATGTTTAATTGTGAAATTTATAGTGGTTTGGTGTACAATTATTCAATAATTATGCCAATGGAAGGGTTTATGCAAAACTGCCTTAGTGAAAGCTTATTCAAGGATCTAAAATGCAAAACCACCACTTAAGTGGAACAATGGTAAATAAATTTGTGTCAGAAGTGTAAGGTCACAAACCTTGCATAATGTATTGAACAAGCTTAATTATCATAGTTAAGTTCTCTAAACCTTAATCTAACTTTATGTGTTTTAAATCATAAAATGAGCCTAAGTTTCAAGTTTTGTTCAATTTGGATGTTGTTTGTGCAAGTTATGCAATTTTAGGTATATTTTGGACTTTTATGCAATTTACCCATTTGGGAGGTTTTCATTGCAAATTATTGCATGAATTATAATCCTTAGATATTCCCTTACCATTCTTGATATTTTTAACCATGGGGAACCTAGTTTCACCTTAGTTTGAAGGTGTTTGGCATTTTAGAGATTAACCTTTATATAAATGAGCTTATCTTTAAAAGTTGTCAACCAATGGGGTTATTTCTTTGATTGGAGGACGGTGGATATGGCCTAGAAGTTTCCATGGGATTTTAGGACTGACATTTGATATACAAGAAGTCTCTATGAGCTGTCCTCTTGTATGGCCATGAAGCCCTAGGCTAAGGACACATGGAAAGTCCCAGAAACACCTCGTGCTTGCCCCCTTCTTTATAAAGCCATGTCTACCCCTTCCCACCCCCAATTCAAGAACTCTTTCTCTCCTTATCTTTCCCCCAACTTAGATCATCATTCCTACTATGTTAGTCCATGAAGGTGTTGTCCCAAGGTAAAAGAGAGTGCTTATTTTTGTGAAGAAGGCTCCTACGGTTCCAAATTTTCTCTATTTAGGGTTTCTAAAGCTCCTTTTTGGTTATTTCGACCAAAACTAGTAAGTTCCCTCCTTCCCTTCCCTTTTTTCATGTTGTTCTTCTTCCTCCCACCTTATTCTAGGTCGAAACCATGGCCTTCCATGGTGAAACCTCACCTAGAGCCCTTAAACACCTCATCTCCATGATCTTTTGCTAGGGTTTTTCACCTCTAAAGTGGAGAAGGTGCTTACTTGAGATATGAGTTTTGTTGGAGAAACTGGCCTCTCTAGCTTGGGAAACTTACTTCTTGAACCTGTCCACATTCCTAGAGGTGAGTTTTGTAACCCCCTTCCCATATATTTGTTACTACATGCATAAAACTCATGCACTTTGATGTTTAAAATCGATGGTCTCCATCTCTATTTACCATGTTCTTCTAGGGTTTTGGTTTCTTACTATTTTACCTTCTCTAAAAAATATAGTTTGGTTACCTATGCATCTCCAACCCTGATCTTGGGTTAAATGGTGTTTTCTCCCTCTCTCACTCTTCCACTCTCTTGAAGATTTCTAACTTGTCATTTCCCGATCGGTTCAAATTGAAAAATTCATATATTTAAATCTACTTATCCAAGTTTGACAAGTAAATATGTTTTGGAATTAGAAAATTTATATCAATATAATAAAAATATTTTTGAGGTCTGATTTTGAGGTTTTATGAAGGGTAATTTTGGAAAATTAATTTAATGCATAAAATCCATAAAAATTCCATATTAATCATTATAACTCCAAAATTAACATAAAAATATGTTTACTTGATCACAAGAACATAATAAGTTCATTGGTGAGGTTTTTAGAGTCTAAATCTGAGATTTTCTAAAAAAGGTCTAAAATTAGGGTTTCTATATATAAATATGCATTATGTACTCTAATACATGTTAATACATTGAAAATAGGCGAAGTGGAACTTGGACTCAATTAAAGTGGTGAAAGTTAGTAATTGATATCAGTAAGGTATGTGAATTCCTTACACCCTTTGTTCGGATAATTGCAACCAAACCCTATATTTCTGTAATGAGTCTTAAATGAACCCTAAATCTTCTTTTCTTGAATCCTTTGTTATATATACCCCTAAATCAGTATTGTTCCTCTTTTGTTTGGGTCTTGTACCCCATTGCCATGTTCTCTCATTGATATGATGCTTTCACTTGCCAAGATTTCTTTTCTAGCATGTTGATTTTATGGACTATTTAGTTGTAGTAGGGGTACTTATGTACAACCACCCATAGATAGGGCATGTATTAATTTTCCCTGGGGAATGTCTTATTTTCCCCATATAAATATGTGTAGGTGACTAGGAATGTATTAATTCTCCCCTCACCTATTGGTTGAGGTCTGGTAGGTGACTGAACCCTACTTAGTTAAGGTAGTCATAATTATCATGCATGTGACCCTTTTATTATATTTTTTATGGAAATCATCTATTTAAAAATAGCATCATACTCTTGAAATCTACATCTTATGATGAAAAATAGCCTTTATTTACATGTTTTCTTTTCCTTGATATCATATTCATATTTTTTGACACATACTTTATTTTCGTTTCCCTCTTGCTGGGTGTTTTCCCAACACCCAGGTTTAGATCTAGGTGTTGAACATGATCGAGGGGAACATAGATTCCAACATAGACCTAGCTCTTGGATATGTTGCTTGAAGACAAATTTGAAGTAGTTTGGACTTTCCTCTACTTAGATCCTTATCTTGTATCCTACATGTAAACCCTTACGGGAGATTATGACGTAATTTTGTAATATTTTGTGAAAAGTACATATAGTCATTTGTTTAGTTCCCCTACTACACTTTGGTTGTTTTGAATACCATTTATTAAAATTTGAAAATTTTACACCTATTCCAACATACCTTTGAGTATGTTTGGAATGGATGCTTTATTCTTCAAATTTGTTTTAGTAGGGGGTGGATCCCCCGTCTCGGATCCCATTCCTTACAATTAAAATCCGATTCCATGTTGAATATCAAAATGTTTCATAAAATATGATCCTAAAGCACCCAAGATTGGACCCTGGAAGCCACAAAAAGTATATGAGGAGGAATATACTGTTGAGTATAACCCTAAAAAGCTTAGGTGGATGTAAAAGGAAGCCAAACACCATTGAAGGCCACCAAAAAGGGGACCTCTACAAACATTTATGTCTTTGATGGACCCTTGTAATCCCTTATCAAAGTATGTTGGTCCCTTCTGCATGTGAATAGGTTGGCATGTCCTAAGGCCGAATAAAACCTTCACAATACCCATACAAGAATGGAGCAGAAGGAGCTCACTCTGTAGATCACACAGCTATAAAAGGAGCTTCATAAGCTCAACAACCTTTATATCCCTTTTGATATCCAAACCATCAATAGAACCTTTGTCCCTGCTAATTACTCCTCCAAGAAACTTCACTCCAAGAAAAGGTCTTCCAATGCTATAAGGAACAACCCTTGATGAAGCTGCCAACTATCAAATGTAGGCCAAAAAAAGCTCAGTCTTACTAATATTCAACTTGAGACCCAAACTTTGACCATTCTACTGAATGATATTAAACACCTTGACCACCTCCCTTGTGTACCTTGTAATAGTCCCATCATCAAGGTACCATGCATGGATAAGAGGTTAACGATTTCCTTTGATCTCATGGACAAGAGTGTGTAGAAAAAAGGAAAAAAGAAGCTGTCCTAAGGGTTCTCCTTGCTGCACTCCAGTAGCTGACCAAATATGCTCGTCTCCAAAGTAGAACCTTTTTTCTTGACCATATGGAAACTCTACCTAAAAAGATATATATGGACACCTCCATCTCACCTGATGAAGTACTATCATCCGATCTACTGGGTTGAAAGCATCACTGAGATCTATGATCAAAATGGAAAAATACCCATCTTCATGATGCTCGCTCAACACTTTATTAACACTGAGAAAGATAACCTCTGTACTTCTAGATACACCAACACCAAATTGAAAATCATTAAGATACTTAGCCATATTCCTACCATGGAACTTTCAGACACCATCTATCTTCAAATGGTGCCCACTGCAATAGGACATAACCCATTGTCCAGCTTTAGCAATGTCATAAGAGGCCCCAATTCTACAAACTTTTCTAAAATCAAGGGGAAATTTCCTCCCAACCACAAGTTAGACACTAGGGTGATGACGTACAAGAGATATGTGACAATACTAGATCCTTATCCACAAAACTTGTCTAAGATATTGTAAGGCCGCTAAACTTACTTAATGAGTTGAATAAGATTAATTATCATAATTGAATTCTTATAGCCCTAATATAACCTTGTGATATGCTTTGAAATCATAAGACAAGCTTAATTTTAAAAATTTTCCCAATTAGGACACTGTTTGAGCAAGTTATGCAATTTTATGCACATTTTGGAATTTTCTACAATTAACCTAGTGAGAGGTTTTCTTTGCAATTTATCACTTGAATTATGTTCCTTGGATATTACATCATCATTCTTGATCTTTTTGATTGTGTAACCTATTTAAATCTTGGTTTGAAGGTGTTTTCCTCAAGGGTATTTTAGGGTTTACCCTTTCATGGATGAGCAACCTTTAGTAGCTATCAACTAATGAATTATTTGATTGGCTTGGAAATTCGACAAAGGAAAGATAAGAAGGTCTATATGGATGGTGGGGGAGCTACTTGTGTGTGTGTTCTTGTATATTCTTAATAGTTTAAGGCCATAGACACATGGGGAAGCTACTTTTACACCTCATGCTTGCTTCCATCCTTAGCAATGGGCTCTATTTACCTCTTCCTTTCCCAAGTACAAAACATTGCTTGCTTTCTCTTTCCTCTAACCTGGAGCAACGACTCCACTCTGTTTTTCAGCAGAACCAAGTGCTCTAAGGTAGAAGACAACCTCTTTTTGGAGAAGAAGGTCTCCTAGAGCTCCATCTAGCCCTACCTAAGGTTTCCAAGGTCATCTTCTAGGGATTTCGACCAAGGTTTGCTCATTTGATGAAGAAAGGTGCTAGATGGATGAGTTCACATATTATGCTTGGATTTCCTACCCTACCTGCTCATGTTTTCTTCTGTTTGGGAATTTATCTTCTATGCTCCATGTTTATTGCTTACCATAAGCTTTCTAGTTCATGTTCTTGCTTGAAAATGATGATCCATGCTCTGAAAAGCTATGCTTGACTTGGATTTCGATTTTTATAATGTTCCCTATTGTGATTTCAGTTCTAGATGAACCTGTGATCATGTGTACGTTATTCCTAAGTTATAATATGACTTGGATCAGGTTGGTTTGACAACCTATGGTGCTAAGCACCTATCAACCAATGGTCAATTTTAGGATTTTAAGCTAATTTCTTCTATAAACCCATGACCCGATATGTAACATACCGAATTTTGGAATTTTTACCTTTTTGGTCCTCTTTTCCATCTTTTCCTTTCATTTATATCCTCTTTGGCCTTTCTATTTAATTTATGGAGAATATGATGGTTTAATGAACATTTGTTCACCTTTTATTCCAATATTTGGGTTTATGCACAAATACCTCAGTGAAGGCTTAGTAATGGGTGTAATATATAAAATGTCCACCTAAGTGCTAAAAATAATAAATAAATTCGTCCTAGAACTTTCTAGTATCTTTTAGAATATGTAAAAGGAGATAATTCTCGAAATATGCATAAAGGAAATGATAAATGTGGTAATTGGAAATAATATGTAATATAATGGACAAAAGGAGATAATGAGGAACATATTGTCCCAAAATTCATAAGTGGAAACCCATGAAGATAATTTAGATATCCATCTCGTTTTCTTGGCTTAAAAGAAACTTAATGGCAAAGTATCATCTAATTTGGATAATAAATAAATATATAAAATCCTTTATTATAGGATAATGGGATATAAGCCAAGAAAGAGAAATAAAATATCTAATTTCCTCAAATTGGCAAAATAACTCCAAATTCCTAATCTAAGAATGGAAATAAGCCTTTGGGAAAATTTGCATCTAATTTGTTCAATGTTAAATAATTTATTTTATTAATGAGAGAGAAAATGACGTAAAGACCAAAAATATTAAATATATGTTGAAAAAAATTAATTAATGTCAAAATTGTGTTCCTCTTGTTAGTCTTTCTTATAGGCCAAGTTTTATATTTTTAGAAAGTTTCTAGATGCCTCTAATAAATTAAAAGGATAAAATAAGTGATAAAATATAAATGTATTAAAAAAATTAAGTCTTAAAAAAAATAAAATAATGCCAAATTCGTATTCTACATGTTATAATAGACCTTTGGATTAATTTTGAACCAATTTGGAAAATATTTGATGAGAAGATAAATTTAGGATAGAGAAAGTGTGCAAAAATTTCAACTCATTATTTAAAATAACAAACAATTTCAACAAATGGAAATAATGACAAATTCGTATCCAACATACTTAGTAAGACTTATGGATGAAGTTTAAATTTTTTTGGATAATCATAGAGGCATTAAAGAAGGAGAAAAGAGAAAATGATATTTGAATTATTTAACCTATTAAAATTCTCCAAAAGCCAAAAAGAATTCCATATTTGGATTCTACACATCAAAATAAGTCAAGATATCAATTTTGGTTAATTTTAAAAGTCATTTGCACCCTCAAATAAGGAAAGAGAAAAGGTTAAATGATTTAAATAGAACTTTAATCTAATCGGATTGGGATTTATATTTGATGACAAGGTTTCGGGCTTATTGTGAGCCATCTGATGAGGATCAGATGGTGTCTGCTTTGTCTTCTACCTTGCGCTTAAAAGGCAAGCGACAATTGGAAACATGACCTAATAATTCGTCGATATATCTCTCATCTCTCAACCAAATCGTGAGATTTTTGGCTTGTTGGATTCCTCATTCGATTTCGCACAAGTTTAACCCGACATTTTCAAGCTTTGGCAAGAATTAGAGAAACGCCCATGATGGCCGAAGTCTTTATCTCACCCCACCTTGCTAAACCCTAACCATGACTTCCTTGCCTATAAATACCTATACCCTAAGCACCGTCGTCACCTTAGCAACTCAACCCAACCTTTGATTTTGTGTTTCATTTCGATTTGGACCTCGTATAGCCACCGAAGATGTCCATATTATGGCACTCATAGCTCCCAGTATTCTCCACCTTCGGCAAAAATAAAGTTACCATCGAATCCTTCATGTTCTAAGCTTTCCATCGCATACTTGCACTTCGAATTTGGTTGAGTATAGCGCAAATGCCCAATCCTTCCCCAAGCAAGCTGCAGCTTGCTCACAACCATGGTGTGGGCTGGGTTGGGGGTGACAACCCGTGGATTTTTACTATTTTACCCCCACTCTCTTCCTCTCTTTGGTACAAAGTGTCTACGTGGCAATTTCTTATTGGTTCATTTTCAAAAATTCATATCTTCTAAACTGTGAGTCCAAAAATAAATCTAAAATATATTCTGAACTCGGAAAAATATTCTCTTTCGATTTAAAATATTTACAAAGGTTTATTTCGAGTTTTGTCGAAGGTGATTTTCTATAATATGAATTAATTAAGTAAAAATCACCAAAAAAATGCATATAAAAGTTCATATCTTCAAAATACATAATATTATATCTTATTTCGATCAGAAAACCCTAAATAAGACAATGGTGATGTTTTCAGAGTCCAATTCAAAGGTTTGCAAAAAAATTTAGTAACTTTAGGGTTTTAAGCATTTAATGAATGAATATAGTTCTAATACATAAACATGGTGTTGATATTAGGAAAAGTGGAACATGGAATCGATTAAGTGGTGCAAGTTGATAGTTGGAATCAATATTAAAGGTATGTGCTTAATACACTTCAGTTGGGAATATTTGTACCTTGACCTACTTTTCAATAATGAGGCTTCATCAAATCCTATTTCTTATACTCTTGATTCTTTTGCTATACTTGCCTCATAATCAGTTTGGAATATTGTTCTTGGGTCTTGGTACCCCTTTACCATGTTGTTTTTAAATGATGCTATACTTTCTATAGTTTCTAGCATGTTGATTTTATTAGACTAATTAACTAGTGTAGTTGTACTTGTATGTACAACCACCCATAGTTGGGCATGTATTGAATCTCCCTGGGGAATGTGATACTCTCCCCCACACATGAAATATGTGTAGGTGACTGGGAATGTGTTATTATCCCCTCACCTTTTTGGTTGAAGGTACGGTAGGTGCCTCAACCCTACATAGTTAAGGTAGTCAATATTATTCATACATGCAATGTTGTTGTTTTACTTTGTTTATGGCAAGCATCTATTGAAATATTCTTTTATATAAATGGCCTCATTCTGTTGATTGTCTTCATCATATGATGAACCATAGCACATTTTTAAATATTTTTCTTATCTTGATATCCTAAAATAGTTTTTGTAACACATACTTGTTTTTCCTTTCCCTTTTGCTGGGTGCCTTCCCAACCACCCAGATGTAGAGTAAGGTGATGAATAGGATTTGAAGATCATGGCTTTGGCTTGGACTTAGCTGATGGAGTTATGCTTTGGGAGACAAGGATGTGGTAGTTAGACTTGCCTCTATCTAGATCCTAGTTTGAGATGTTGATGTAACCCTAAAAGGGAGATTTTTGATGTATCTTGTTCAATCTTTTATGAAATTGAATATAGTCAGAAATTTTTTTATTCCGTTGCTTTCCAATGTGTTTTGTTTACCATACTTTAGTAGAGGCTGGTTTATCCCACTCTTTACAACATGGTATCAGAGCCCATGGTAATTGGAATCTGGCTATTTCAGTTTTGTCTCCCTAATTAGAACCCTAGATTTGCATAGTTTCCCTTAAGTTACATGTTTGCCTTAGATTTGATCTATGTTGATGATAGGTTGATTTAGGACCCTATAGTTTCACCTTAGAATCTTGATGGATAAAACTCTAATATGCTCCTAATTAAAATATGTATAACTTGATGTTGTTTAGGTTTGCCTTTATGCAACTATTAGGGCTTGAAGTTGAAGCGAAGGTGTCTAGAAAGGATCAGGGTTTCGGGGGCTAGCAATATTTTCCTCCGCGCCACTAGCTTGGTTTATGAGGACTCCCATGCCCATATGATACCGGCCTGGCCTGAGCTAATACGAATTGTCCGAAGTAGTTTGCTTTTAGGCAATAGTGACCTTAGACATCTATGTCGTATATCTTTAGGAACCCTAAGTTTACATGTGTATGATGACTTGTTTGAGGATATATATACCCAGATGGGTTCCTTATGTCCCTTAGGACCACATGCTTGGATAAGTTTATCCCTAGAACCTAGACCTTTGAGTTTGTGTGCTTGGAAAGTTATCAAAGTGCGCAGTGGAAGCATGATGGATCTTGAGAATGGTTTAGTTAGACTCATCCTTTAACTATAGTGTAGTTTGGCTTGATAGGCCAAATTATTTAAGGGGTAGAGTATGGTTAGTTGATGATGTTTGAGTGATTAGATTTCATGGACGAAATCCTCTTTAGGGGGATCGAACCCTATAACATTTTGAAGTCTATCTAATCTATATTTAGAAACCCTAACTCCATGCTTAGGAGGTTGTTGTGCTTAGTGTTCTCCAGACAAGCAATAATGGTAACCCTAACATGCTTGTTCATATATTAATGAACATATAATGATCATCTGAGGAATAATTCATATGCTCAAACCCTAATGGATAACCAATGCACATAATAAGAGTAAGTCACATATTAATATGAAATTATGGATCACATGATGCTAACCATGCCATAAACCCTAATGATATGATGAGTAAGATAATTATAACATAATTTGAAATTAATGCATGCTAAGGATGAATAAGTGAAGTAAAATGGTCATGTCAACCTAAACCCTAAGTTGCAATAATCTAACCCTAATCTATACATCTTTAATGCCTTTCATGATACATAAATGATGTTAAGTTCCATAATTAGTTAACCTACATAGACATAAATGATATATATATATATATATATATATATGTATATATATATAATCATCTAATCACATATTAATCAAGTCATCCATATAAAATGCAAGTTACCTTATTATCTAATACACATGTGATTAGTCACTTAATGGGAATCAATTCATTAACATGTAGGATGTCCCACCTTGATCATTTAAAATACATGTAAAGGCTTCAATGTGAATATGAATTAATTAGATTCACATAAGTGTGAAAAATCAATCATATAAAGGAATAAATACGAGAGATGATTAATGATGACATTAATGTGAGCAATAAAGATAATGTGACGATGTGAACATGTCTAATATGAATATACGTAACTAATGTGACATTAATTGGAATAATTATATGATTAACCAAGAATTGAATAGAATGTCTTATTTCATGTAAAATAATTTGTTATAATTAATAAAGTGGTAATATGAGGATAATGAAGTATAAATCTGAATTATTAAGGACAATGATCAAATATAATAATGAATGTTGAGATAATTGAGTAGCCTCTAATTGTGCATAATAATGAAATATAACCCTTTTGACAATAAAGTGAATATGTCATGACATAATTAAAATAGTGATGATAATGTGATATCATAATGAATATGATGTTAATGAGCCAAAAATGTAAATAATGTTAAATCTCGTAAAAAGAATATCTTAATAGTGGAACCCTAGGTGATCCTTGAGAAACCAACCTACGATGAACTGTATGTGAAGTTTATGAACCCTTAGGTCTAGTTGAAGTATAAGTTTTGGTGGAGGAACAACTTGAAGTTTTTTGATGTGAGGCTGCACACTCACCCTTCCCTAATTGCTAGTAATTTTAGGGACAAAATCCTCTTTAAGGGGTAGAGTGTTGTAACATATTGAATTTTGGGCTTTTTACCTTTTTGGTCCTCTTTTCCATATTTTCCTTTCATTTATATACTCTTTGGCCTTTCTGTTTAATTTGTGGAGAATATGATGGTTTAATGAATATTTGTTCACCTTTTATTCCAATATTTGGGTTTATGCACAAATACCTCAGTGAAGGCTTAGTAATGGGTGTAATATATAAAATATCCACCTAAGTGCTAAAAAGAATACATTTATTCGTCCTAGAACTTTCTAGTATCTTGTGGAATATGTAAAAGGAGATAATTCTCGAAATATGCATAAAGGAAATGATAAATGTGGTAATTGGAAATAATATGGAATATAATGGATAAAATGAGATAATGAGGAACATATTGTCCCAAATATCATAAGTGGAAACCATGAAGATAATTTGGATATCAATCACGTTTTCTTGGCTTAAAAGAAACTTAATGGCCAAGTATCATCTAATTTGGATAATAAATAAATATATAAAATCCTTTATTACAGGATAATCAGAAATAAGCCAAGAAAGAAAAATAAAATGTCTAATATCATCAAATTGGAAAAATAACTCCAAATTCGTAATCTAAGCATGGAAATAAGCCTTTGGGCAATTTGGCATCTAATTTGGACAATGTTAAATATTTTATTTTATTCAGGAGAGAGAAAATGACTTAAAGACCAAAAATAATAAATATATGTTGAAAAAATTAATTAATGGAAAAATCGTGTTCCTCACATTAGTATTGCTTATAGGCCAAGTTTTATATTTTTAGAAAGTTTCTAGATGCCTCTAAAAAATTAAAAGGATAAAATAAGTGATAAAAAATAAATGTATTAAATAAAATAATAAAAGTTTTCAAAAAAATAAATAATGCCAAATTCGTTTTCTACATGTTAAAATAGACCTTTGGATTAATTTTGAATCAATTTGGAAAATATTTGATGAGAAGATAAATTTAGGAGAGAGAAAGTGTGCAAAACTTTCAACTCATTATTTAAAATAACAAACAACTTCAAAAAATGGAAATAATGACAAATTCTTACCCATCATACTTAATAAGACTTATAGATGAAGTTGTATAATTTTTGGATAATCCTAGAGGCATTAAAGAAGGAGGAAAGAGAAAATGATATTTGAATTATTTAACCTAATAAAATTCTCCAAAAGCCAAAACTAATTCCATATTTGGATTCTACACATCAAAATTAGTCAGGATATCAATTTTGGTTAATTTTAAAAGTTGTTTGCACCCTGAAATAAGGAAAGAGAAAAGGTTAAATGATTTAAACAGAGCTTTAATCTAATCGGATTGGGATTTATATTTGATGACAAGGTTTCGGGCTCATTGTGAGCCGTCTGATGAGGATTAGATGGTGTCTGCTTTGTCTTCTACCTTGCACTTAAAAGGCAAGTGACAGATAGAAACGTGACCTGGTAATTCGCCTATATCTCTCTCATCTCTCAACCAAATTGCGAGATTTTTGGCTTGTTGGATTCCGCATTCGATTTCTCACAAGTTTAACCCAACATTTTCAAGCTTTGGAAAGAATTAGATAAATGCCCATGATGGCCGAAGTCTTTCTCTCACCCCACCTTGCTAAACCCTAACCTAGACTTCCTTGCCTATAAATACCTATACCCTAAGCACCGACGTCACCTTAGCAACTCAACCCAACCTTTGATTTCGTGTTTCGTTTCCATTTGGACCTCGTATAGCCGCCAAATATGTCCATCTTGCAGCACTCATAGCTCCCAATATTCTCCACCTTCAGCACAATTAAAGGTACCATCTAATCCCTCATGATATAAGCTTTCCATCACATACTTGCACTTCGAATTTGGTTGAGTATAACACAAACGCCCAATCATTCCCCAAGCAAGATGTTGCTTGCTTGCAGCCATGGCGTGGACTGGGTTGGGGGAGACAACTCGTGGCTTTTTACTATTTTACCCCCACTCTCTTCCTCTCTTTGGTATGAAGTGTCTACGTGGAAATTTCTTATTGGTTCATTTTCAAAAATTCATATCTTCTAAATTGTGAGTCCACAAATAAATCTAAAATATGTTCTGAACTCGGAAAAATGTTATCTTTCTAATAAAAATATTTTCACAGGTTTATTTCAAGTTTTGTCGTAGGTGATTTTCTAGAATATGAATTAATTAAGTAAAAATCACCAAAAAATGCATGTAAAAGTTCATATCTTCAAAATACATAGTATTATATGTTATTTCAATCAGAAAACCCTAAATAAGACAATGGTGATGTTTTTGGAGTCCAATTTGAAGGTTTTCACAAAAAATTAGTAACTTAATGGTTTTAAGCATTTAATGAATGAATATAGTTCTAATACATAAACATGGTGTTGATATTAGGAAAAGTGGAACATGGAATTGATTAAGTGGTGCAAGGTTATAGTTGGAATCAATAATAAAGGTATGTTATTAATACACTTTAGTTGGGAATATTTTTGCCTTGGCCTACTTTTCAATAATGAGGATTCATTGAATCCTATTTCTTGTACCCTTGATTCTTTTTCTATACTTGCTTCATAATAAGTTTGGAATATTGTTCTTGGGTCTTGGTACCCCTTTGCCATGTTCTATTTAAATGATGCTATTACTTGCCATAGTTTCTAGCATGTTGATTTTATTAAACTGATTAACTAGTGTAGTGGTACTTGTATGTACAACCACCCATAGTTGGGCATGTATTGAATCACCCCGGGGAATGTGATACTCTCCCCCACACATGAAATATGTGTTGGTGACTGGGAATGTGTTATTCTCCCCTCACACTTTGGTTAAAGGTCCGGTAGGTGCCTCAACCCTACATAGTTAAGGTAGTCAATATTAATCATACATGTAATGTTGTTGTTTTACTTTGTTTATGGCAAGCATATATTGATATATTCTTTTATATAAATGGCCTCATTCTCTTGATTGACTTCATCATATGATGAACCATAGCATGTTTTTACATATTTTGCTTATCTTGATATCCTAGAATAGTTTTTGTAACACATACCTATTTTTCCTTTCCCTTTTGTTGGGTGCCTTCCGAAACACCCAGATGTGGAGTAAGGTGATGAATAGGACTTGAAGATCATGGCTTTGGCTTGGAGTTATGGTTTGTGAGACAAGGCTGTAGTAGTTAGAATTCCCTCTATCTAGATTCTAGTTTGAGATGTTGATGTAACCCTAAAAGGGAGATTTTTTATGTATCTTATACAATCTTTTATGAAATTGAATATAGTGAGAAATTTTTTTATTGCGGTGCTTTCCAATGTGTTTTGTTTACCATATTTTAGTTGATGATGGTTTATCCCACTCTTTACATGATAATGCTACCATTGCAACAACCCTATGGTGTTGTCTTTATGACAACTGATGGTCGGGATCAAAGGTGTCAGATGATGGTGACAACCTATGTTTACCCCCTTAGGTCAGGTTTTGGATCAATTAGAAGTTTAATGATCAACCATTAAGTACCCTACTGATGCTATCAATCAATGATGACATTATCTTAATATTTGATGTTGACTAATGAATATAGTGTTGATCTAACAGCCTATGGTGACTTAATTGTCACTAATTATGGTCGATCAGATCTCCAAAATCTATGGTGAGTATCATATAGTTGTATCATCAATTAAGCCTTGGACCAATGGTTTCTTGGGTAACTGGATGCAATGGTCGAACCTATACTGTAATTGATGGTATTAACATATGAACTTAACCCAATGGTCAAGATCTAATGTTTATTCCTCCAATAAAGTGGAATGATGGCTAATGTATATAATGTGATTTATATGGTTTCCTTTATATGATCAACTGAAGGAGCTTACTTGTTGACAATTGATGGCTTATTTTAAATGAAGAGTTGATTGTGGGTTTTACCCTACTCTCAATGGAACTTTTTGTGTTGTTAATCAAGGGATGTCTAGGGTTAGATGGTGACTCTTTCTAGAGAAAAAATCATGGACTTCATAGGTGGTTTATCCATGGTGTTTACTTATGTAAACAATCAATGGTCTTACCTTTTAAACATCCAATGGTTCTGGGTGACATTGTGGTATGGTGATATGGGTTGAATGATGATGGGACAAATGGAGGGTTACCCTTAATAAGGTAGTCTTACCTATTCACTCATATGAATAGAAGGGATGATAACCATATTGTGTGGATATGTAACCCTAATGAGGTCTAGCTTGTAATACCTAGCTTTAATATAGGTAAAATATGGTAATTGTGTATGAATAGTCCTTGAATGACTAATACAATCATGGAGTACTCTATTATTGGTGTTGAAATCCTAGTATGCTATAAATTGATGGTTACACCTTGATTTAGGTGTGGGTTCATACTTGAGAATACTATGGAATGTGATGGTGATGCTTCACCTTATGCATCCATGATCCAATGTGGATGATGTGAGTTAGGGTTCGGGTATGAGTGCTTATTTGTAACATTAATATAATTTATCTTATTGAACCTAACTCTAATGCAAATAGATAAAGATGAGTATTCATATTTAACCTTCTTATATGATGACATGATGATGAAATAACCTCCTTAACATGATAATAACCTTAATGTGTTGATTGGTGGTTATCATAGCCACATGGTTGATACTTTCTTATGCTAAACATGTGCATTATGAATATGATGAGGGTTAATTATATCAAGATTCCTTACATGTTGATGTAATAAAATAATGTTCTTAATATTAATATAAACATGCTATGATTTTTTATGAATATCTCCTAGCTCATTAATGCAATATTGTGCTGATCTGGTGTATTATATGTAAGTGATGTTTTTGAGCCTTATTATAAGGCATGGAAAGATAATGATGATCTTGTAGGGAATAGTATGATAGTCTTAATGACCTTTGGGCATGGTTGAGCCCTAAATGAGGTGTAATCCTCTTATGTTGATAAGGGTTGATACCCTCTAATATTGTGAAAAGGATTTATATCTTGTGATAGCATGATGACTAGTGTAGTCTCATGAATGAAAAGTGAATAGTACCATGTGATGATGAGATGAGAAATTATGTTCCATACGTTTTATATCTTTTAAAAGTTGTGATAATTATATGCTTTCTAGAATTGAATTAGGGTTTGTATGTCCACTTGTTTGATGCAACTTTAATTCATCCAATTGGTATAACTAATCAATGCAGGTTATGGAGGATGGATATGGTCATGCCTCATACATCTGATGTGATTGAGGACAACTGCAGTTGTACCTCAGATTAGAGGGTTTAATATACCCTGGTTTCTAGTGTTGTGACGTGTACCAAGGGCGGACTAGTGGTTAGCATCTTGACTATATGTCGTTGTGGTGGCAACTTTGACTGATATGTCACTGCCTTTTTACTCGTACTGACTGAGGGGAAGTGATCTTAGGATACCGACACTCCTAGATCTTGTAAGGAAATGAATAGACCTTCATAGGGGTCAGTTGGACTTTCAATTGTACGATTAAATTTCGCCAGGGCATAATAAAAGATGTAATACAGCCGTGTAGCATATTTTTTTAGGGTTATACACGCCGTTTCACATTGGATGTTAACCCTTGTTTGTTATCTTTACATAAAGATGATACTTAGTGAAATTAAGAGATAGTAGATATACTTATTTTGTAGATATGCTTAATATTGTAGATGTGTACATACAGTAGCCATGCTTATATTGATAACTATACTTCTAATACTGATTATAATCATCATGCTAGATATCTTGTGTTCATAGTTATGTTTAGCGTGCTAGCCATGCCTTTGTTACTAGAGATGAATATACTGGTAATCATGCTTATGTAGATAGTTGTGCTTATGTTGTTAGCTCTTCTTATGATGTTAATACGTTTGACCTATTAGACATGCTAATGTTGTTATCTATGCTTATGTGGCTAGACTTATTCATAATGATAGAGATTCTATGTTACTAGACTTGCTCATGATGCTAAATATGCATATGCTACTGAATTTCTTATACTGTCAATAAGATAAAGGGTGATAGTCTGGCTAATGATGATAATTATTATCTGCTCCTTTATGTATTCTGTCAATCATCCCTGCTATTGAGCCTATTTTTTATATCTGATTAAACTTCTTAAACTATTTAATTACTTAAAATGTTGTAATCAATAAGCGTTGGATGTTATATCTCTTGTTGGGACATGTTTCTCACCCTTGTGGTTCACAACATTTTTTTAGGTAATCGTAAGTGACGAAAACAAACATGTGGTAGAAAAGAGGAGCTATAGTAATGCATCTTTGAGAAAGTTGATTAGATGTCTAGTGTTTCCTAGAGTCATCCCTATACTCTCAGGTCTGGGCAGGAAAAGTTTGTATATGATGTTTCAAAAGAATAGAACTTTTGTTAGCATATTAATGCTTGTTTGTGTGGCATATATGAATATTGTTCTCCCATGTATATATGTTGTGGCTAATGTGATAGAACAATTTGTATCAAATTCATGGCATAGTATGGATAAAAGAAAGATGTTGGGCTCTTATGCAAATGTTTCTGAGCAGGTGCTGACATTGAAATCAGTTTTAATTTACCCATATATTTGGGTATGTGGTTAATTGGTGATTGATTGTGTTTTATGTTTTGAGTAATATCATTTATTGTAACATGTTCTCACAGATATGTCATGTTCTCAACCCATGTTAGACACATGAAGTTCCTTTAGGAAACAACTTGATACAACCAAAAATAGTATCAACATCCGCAACCAAAGGGGATTTAGGAAATAAGGAACTTGGCATAGAGGGAGGTGGTTGTGTGGGTGCTTAGCCTCTAAATTCTTCATGGTATCTACATTGAAAGGAGCCACCCGTGATGAGCACAACACTTTCACTGTTGTGGTAAAGTGACTATAAGAAACTTTGTAGAATCATTTTCTGATGTTAGGATTCACCTTTTTATCCTTCTACCTGGTGTTATCTCCTCCATGGTCCACAACTTCTTGTGCCGACCTGTTGAGCAAATTGTTCACTAATATGGAAATACCATCTGCTTCTCCCCAAGTAGCAAACAAGCCCAATATATGATGTCATTGTAAGGACCTCCTATTACTAGACGTGTTGTCCTACGTACTCTTAGTTCAAACACCTACAAAGTACATTGAGGAAGAAGCAAAAATCTCACCCATGTGCCTATAGATTCAGGGTCAATGACTACTTTGTTGATGTTTCTTTCAGTGCCTAAGATAATATAAGGCAACAACTATGTGGGATACTCTTGGCATATGAGATATGCATTCTAAAAATTGATCAAGAAGCTCTGTATCCAGGACCAAACTATCCAAAACATCAGAAAATGCATGGCCTTTGGGAATAGCCATTGAAATCTCAAAAATGTATCCATCAATCATCCATGTCTCATTAACAACCTAGACAAGTAAATAAGTGAAATGGTAGCCATATCTCACAGCATATGTCTGCATACACCTTCCACATAGCCAATGATCAAGAACCTAAAAGTCTCTCCCACAGAGAGAAATAGTCCATTGTCATGTCGAATAGCTTCCTACAACAGAATACTATGTTCATCACTTGACAAGTGCAACTTTTGAGATGAGAAATCATGTGTGTGAAGTCTTTGTTTCCTTCCCCACCATCCAAACAACAATGAAAATTACAAAATGGACAATACAATCACCCTAACTATAATTGTGAGTCCTCAAGCAGTCGTTAACACTGACATAATCTATGATCTTGGACATGTGTTGTTGCCTTGGTGTGGGGGCACATACTCACGCAGTCATCCATCTGACTGAGATCCCTACTGCAACTTACCTAATGTATACACCCCTTCATCTCGTCTACCTTAGACAACAAACTCAATGGTTGGACCTTTGGAGCCTCTTGTATCTAGTTGCAGCATGACCCAATGGGTTATAGGATGTCTCTAGCATCTACAAAACATAAAGACATTTGACGTCTCAATCATCCATCCCAGATGAATCGTAAGGATATGACTCACATCCATTTTATCAAGGTGTATAGGCACATACCTGAACCCTCTCCAGCATCATTGAGGTTGGGATGAGGCTTGTAGGCAAATTAGCATCTCCCTTATCCGTCCCCTAACCTTAATTTTAGGTTAAACATGCTTTATTACCATAATTCAGTGCTTAAAACCTTAATCTAACCTTCTTAGGTTCTTTGATATCATGTGAAAAGATAAAGTTTCAAGTTTGGTCCAATTTGGACATTGTTTAGCAAGTTATGCAGTTTTATGCTTATTTTGGACTTTCCTGCAATTCAACCATATACATGGTTTTCTTGTTACTTGTCACATGATTTTTGTTCCTAACATGTTTTGATATCATGTTTGAGTTATATGTGCCTTGGGGCGCCTAGATGTACCTTGGTTTGATGAAGATACCTTTCTTGGGTTGAGTTAGGGTTTTGCCCACATAGATGAGCTACCTTGGAGGCCATAACTCGATGGTCCTCCTAGTTGGATGGGATCTTGTGGTGTTTGTATCCAATGGTGGTTGCTTCAAGGTCCCTATAGATGTGAGGGTTGATGGTTTCTCTTCTTGGAGCTCCTTGGGTTGGTGGTTCACCAAGTGGAAGGTGCAAATCGATGGTGAGCTAGGGTTTTTACCGTAATGACAAAAGGGTCATGATCTGATGGTTATTTTTATATTGAAGGTCGACATTTGGTCTAAGTGTAAAAAAAACAATTGTCCTACATACTTTCACAATTGATGGACTACGTCTTTTCATATATATGATGATTTAGGCCATGGACACATGGCAAACATGGCTACACACCTTAACCTTCTCTCCCCTCTCACCCATAGATTTATAAACCTTCCCTCTTACACACAAAAGATTGCTTTACACACCTAGATCTCTGGTTCCTCTTACTTGATTCTTGGTGATCGTCTCCTTGTTTAGGTGGAGAAGAAGGTGCCCAAGGTAGAAGAAGGTGGTCGATCTCCTTACATGTTTCGTTATGATCCAAATCTACCCTCTCCTTGAGATTGCAAAGCTTTCTACGTTTGTTCTTGACATAAGAAAGTAAGTTATCCCTTATTTCCTTCATTTTATTTACATACCTACCTCCTTCTTCCTTCTTATTTGTCGTGTCCATGGTGTTCCATGGTGGAGCATGATCTAGAGCTTAAAGAACACCTCCTTGCTTCCTTGACCTAGGGTTTGCTTCCTTTCTTGGAGAAAGAGCTAGCTTGACTAAGTGGAGTGCTTAATCTATGGTTTCTTCCTCTTTTTCTTTTTCAACCATTCTATTTGGATCTTCTAATTCTTCTTAGAGGTGAGTTATATAACTTTCTTCACATTTATTGCTTACTACTAACTTGCATGTACGTGTTCTTTTTGTAAAATGAAGTTCTAAGCATAAAGACAACATCCTTACCTAGGGTTTGAGCTTAAGTGCTAATTTTTGGGTAGATTATCTACTTGGATGTGCTCTAAAAACTTATGTATGAATCTTTCTTGGTATAGGAAGCTATAGACTTTTCTTAACCATGAACCAATGGTATTCTTGTGGTTTACAAATGATGCTTTCTCTTAAGTATTAGGGACTGGTTTCCTCTTGGTTTTAGGATCCGATGATTGGGCCCTTTTGGCAACCAATGGGGGGTGCCTTGTTGTAGTTTGAGCCTTCCTTTAGTGCCTACGACCAATGTCTATGTTCCTGCAAAAGGGGTGGCTTTAATGGTCTCCCCGAGTGGTTCTAAATGATGGGTTTTACTTAGGGTTTTGGGATTGTTTTCCTTCCTACAATTTCAACTGATGGTGTGCTTTCTTGCTAGAACCAATGCCTGGTTATTGGTCTTTTTGGTTTCCTTACCTATGGTCATGTTTTAATTTCTATTTTCATATCATTATTTCTGAACAATCGATGGCCTTAGTGCTCTAGCGATGGTTTCAATCACTGGTTTATTTCCCTCCACCAAATGTTGATTTTCCCTTGTGTTTTGCCTTGTTTTACCACCTGTTGATGACAACCGATGGAGGTATTGTGTCTCACAACTGATGGCCCTTATATTCCATCAATCAATAGATGTTTTGACTCCAAGACTCGATGGTTCTTTGACATATGATCATCAATCAATGGCTCTACTAGTTCAATACTGATGGTGTCAACCAAAGGAGGTTCTGACTTCATGTTTCAATAGTGGTCCTGCTCACCACAACAGATGGTGGCACCGAATACCATAATCTATGGTGATCCATTTTGTGACAAGAAATGGTGGGTTGTATAACCACAACCTATGGTGCTTCTTATTCCTTCAAAAAATGTGCTTTCTATGTTATCAAATAATGGCTAGACTAGGTTTAGTTGGTGACTATTTCCAGGTCACAATGTTGGTTCTCTAGATGGTTTGTCCAAGGTGTTTACTGTATGGTTTGACCCCTCAACATCCGATGGTTCTTTGGTTATGCTCATGGTATCATGTTCGGTCTTTATGATGTGGAACTGATGGTAACTTGCCCTTAATCATGTGGTTTTACCTTTACCCTTGTATGAATGTAAACTTATGATCACCATAATGAGATGATGTGTAATATCAATCTAGCTTACGTTGACACACCAAACCCTAATACAACTAAGTGGAGATAATTGATCATACTTAATCTAGCTCGTTGAACATAACCCTAATGTAATTCAATGATGGTGATTGATTGTAATCAGCTCTCGTGTATGATTAATGTGGTGTTGGAGTAATTTCACCATGTGGTTGTAACCCTAATGTGCTTTTATATGAACATCTCAATACAATCCTATGCTAAACATGTGTATCACAAATACGGTTATGGTTTGTTGATACTTTTATAAGGCATGGATAGATAATGATGTTCTTATAGGTGATTATGATGTGATGCTATTAGTGGCCCTTGGGCATGGTTGATACCTAAGGGAGGCATGATTTTCTTGCTTATGTGATAGGGAATGGTATCATGTGATGATGTGACAAGATGTATACCTCATTCATTTTTTATCTTCTGGATTTGATCTATAATTAATTCCTTCTATAAATGAATTTGGGTTTGTATGTCAACTTGTTTGGTGCAACCTTAATTCACCCAATCCACTTAACTAATCAAGTGAAACCTTAATTATAATTAATCATGTAGTGCCCTGTGTCGTAGAACCATTTAGTGTAAGAATTTGTTGGATGGGGAAATGAGTATTCCTAAGGAAAACTCAGATCACATACATAACATGTTGAGTATGCACATGTGCATGGAGTGTACATCCTTGACATCCTGATCCCAAGGTTATGGAGGATGGCTATGGTCATGCCTCGGTTGTGAGAAATAGTTGATACTTGTGCATATGTGATTGAGGACAGTTGCGGTTGTACCTTGAATGATAGGGTTTTGTATACCTTGGTGTCAGGCATTGTGACTTTATACCTATGACAGGTCAGTGCTTAGCAGCTTGACTATGTCACTACAGGTAGATTGATTGATTAGTGACTGCATTTTCACTCATACTGACTGAGGGGATGAGATCTTAAGATGACGACACTCCTAGATCTTGTATGGAATTGATTCTGACCAATCTATGGTTAGTTGGAGTCTAAGGGGTATGACTCACTCTCCCCAGGGCTTAATAAAAGATGCAATCTAAACATATAATATATCTATTAGTGTTATACACAACACTTCAAATTGGATGGTAATCCTTGTTTTCTCCTTTTATACATAGATGTTTTATAATACAATACAAAGATAGCCATGCTTATGCTGGTAGATACACATGTTGATAGATATACTCATTTTTTAGATATGTTTTTGCTTCAGACTTGCTTATGAATTTAGGTATGCCTATGCTGTTAGACTTGCTCATGTAGTTAGATATGCTTATACTGCTGATTATGCTTATGCTCATAGTCACAGTTACGTTGTTAACCTTATTTATGATGTAGATATGCTTATTTTGTTAGACATGCTAATATTTTTAGCTATGTTTGGGATGCTATTTAGACTTATGATGGTAGTTATGCCCATGATGTTAAGTACAGTTGATTTCTAGGGGAATAATTTTAACCTTTTAATGCTATAAATAAGTTCCTGAGTAGAAATTTTTAGAGAGGATTTGTATTTTGCATTTCTATTATGTTATATGATCTACTTTGTTAACAATTTCATATGCTTAATCTACTTGATATGCTAATTACATTACCTTCTATATATCTCTCGTTGGGACGTGGGTCTCACCTTGTGCGGCACCACATCTTTTTAGGTGATCGGCGGAAGCTGCAGTAGACCTGTGATAGTGAGGAGGATCTATGGTGATGGACCTTGAAGAAGGTTGTTTAGATGTCTAGTGTGTCCTAGAGTCATCCTTGTACTCTCAGGTCCAGATGGCAAAGTTTGTAAAATGAGGTTTTAATCGACTTGAGTTTTTGGTTACATTCTTGCATGTACATGTGGTATTGTGAATGTTCCTCTATATGTATATGTTGTGGCTGAGGCCATGGAGCAGTTATAAAAGATACTTGGCATGATATATGAATACAAGAAAGATGTTGGGCTTTTATGTAAATGTTTTGGATAAGTCTGGAATGTTTAATCAGTTTTAATTATCCGCTATTTCTACTATGTGCTTAACTAGTATTTCATCGTGTTTTGTAGTTTGATTAATCTCATTAAGTGTGACATGTCTCACAAGTTGGTATTAGAGCTTTAGGTTCACTGAGTCTACATCGACAATAGGGCCTAAGACTAGGTTGACGAGCAAGTAAGGGACATGACATGTAAACATGATGCATACTACCTAATCACAGTACCTGGATGCCCTAGCCATGTATTCAACTATTGAAGAAAAGGTAACTATGGAACTCTTAGATTGTTATATTTATGATTACTCTGATGAAGTAGTCGATTTGAAACAGTCTAAAGAGCATAAAAAATGTAAAATCATGATGAAAATGTCCCCATCATACCCTAAAAAGAAGATGCAAATCACATTGTAACCTATCAAAACATGAATGTATGATAACTAAAGAGAGAGATATGACACCATGAAACCTAAATCTGAACAAAAATAAGCTAAAGAGGAGTTTTTGAAACTATAATTCAAGAAGATAATGAAGTGAAAGAGAGTTGAATATGTGTCAATGAAATCATTCAAGGTATAAAATCCATGTAAAAAGAAGAGACTCATGAGATAAGCTTGATATAAGAAGATGAATAAGAACAATGATAGATGAATAAAGTGGAACCTAAGCTAATCCCATAGCAACCCATGTGTGTAAGAAAGTGTTAAAGAAAAATTATCATGACATGTAAAGGAAGTTAATGAAGAAATGTGGAATATAATGATCTACCCCATGATAAGTGGTTGAAAAACATGATAACACAAGAGGACATATATTATAATGATGAAGACTTAATGAGAAAGAGAAGAAAAAATTGATAATCATGATAACTCCAATGGTGATGGCAAAGAACCCAAATGAAAAAGGTAAAATGATACATAAAAAGTTGTAAATTGAATGATAAAGATAGGATCGATATCCCCTTACTAGTAACCCGGGGACACTGTTGTTGTGTTATGCGAAGTGTGTTTTCCTTGTGTTCTTTCTTTTTGGGGCCCAACTTTCAAGTGGATATTATTCCACTTGGTGCATGTGGATTCACTATAATCCTTGAGGTGGATGTCTTGATATAGTATGTGGTTGTTTTGGACTATAGTTCCAAGATCATGATGTTTTGTGACAAGCATGCTTTTTGACCCTTCCAAGGGTTAGGAAGTCTTCTCCTATACGTTTTGAGTTGTTCATGATGATAGAGATGTGGATGATATAAGGATGTGAGTCCCTTATAGCTCATGAGGTATATACCAAGGTGATGAGTCCTAGCATATTGGGTGTACTATTAGTATGTGAGATTGAAGATGTTTATCAGATGAGATTTCTAGTGTTCCCCTTCCTTAGAGAGAGAGAGATAGAGAGAGTTTGATGATGAAATCCTCCCAGTGTTTTTTGGGAAGAAGAGGAGTGATTTTGTGATGTTGTATATGGGCTACCGATATTTGGACAAGACCACTGCCAAGGACATAGGGTTTTATGACCATTCAACGGGTGCTATAGTGTTTCTTCATAAAATCCCGAGGTTGAGATGTATTCATATGAAGATCAGAGTGGATGGCATAAGTTGTATGGTCACTACATGTTCATGGTAGTATTGTTTAGACTAATCAATGCATCAACAATATTTATGGACTTGATGAACATAGTGATCAGGTTATGTTCTTATGAGTGTTGCAAGTTTTGTGGATAATATCCCAATGTACTCCATAGATGGTCATCAACATAGTCAGCTTCCTCGCTAAGACCTAGGATTGTTGGGGCAGCAATAATTGTGTGTCAAGTTCAGAAACATTGAGTTTAGGGTGACTAAAGTGTCTTCTCAGGGTTATGGTATGTCTGCTAACTAGGTTGTGCAAACCCAAGTAAGGTGAATACAATGTCGGAGTGGGAGCAGCCCCAAACATCGATTGAGAACTGAAGCTTCTTAAGCCTAGTAGGACACTACAAGAAAGTATATCCAAAATGTCAGTGTCATTGCCTTACCCCTAACAAGGTTGAATAGGAAAGGTGTTCCTTCTTGTATGGAATGACAAGTGTCATAATTGGTGTCAATATTATTTGTAGATGTTGAAGGAAAAATTGACAAGTGTTCCAGTGTAAGTATCGCCAGAATAAAGGGAAGGATGCATCACCTTTTGTAGCACATTCAGGGATGGATTAAGATGTGTGTCGATACAATATATGGTTAATTAGTAAGTCATCTTCATCAAAATTTGTAGGTGGGACATAGTTGTGCTTGTTAATGTATCATGAAATAGGGCATATCAAAACCTTTTCACCAGGGGTATGTAAAGTTGGAAGTATCTCAGTTAGCAGGATCATGGACACATCTACAGACCAAATCAATGTTTCTACAACAGGATAGAGAAGTACAGAAGGGTGATACCATGACATACGACATCAATTCATAGTAGCACATAGGGAGCATGATAGCTGCCATAGGTTAGGTGATAAGGTAGTGTATGATTCTATAATCAAACAAAGGTTCCATATGTTGATGATTTGAGGGAGATAATACCTAAGGAGGCTCTCCTTTGACATATATGATGTCCTTGTAAACATGCAGATGTATCATAATGTGAAGAATGTGCAATAGCAGCCAAGTATGGAACTATGAATGGCACATATATGACCAAGGGATTAGTTGTCAGCCAATCAATAAGAGACATTAGAATCATGTAGGAATAAGGATACAGTGAAATTTCAACATATCATTACGTGCCAGACAAATGGTCAGTCAACCATTTAGAACATTGGAGAATCTTCTAAGAACATATGGCTTACAATTAGTGACAGTTAGGGGATACCCACCTGATCAATTGAGCTGCTTACAATGACAACCATTAGAGAAGCATAGACATGGAACCATGTGAAGTTACATATGGTAAGAGATAGAAGACATTCCATGATTGGTAACATCAAGAAAGTATGGCTTTTGAGTGATGTGTTGAAACAACATGCTATAGATCAGGACAACAAGCAGAGTTTCGATTTAGAGTTACTACTAGAGTTGTAGAGGTTGCACAACAATTTGTATGTTCCATGTGTGGGAAACTATCACCCTGGTACAAGATAAGAGATACATGTAATGGATATGGTGGAGGATGTTTCTTATGGGAAGGTTTCTATCTTGAACCAAGATGACACTCAAGAGTTGAGGGAGAAGAACATGATTCCTATTAGGGTGTGTTTTGTGACATCATCATGGGATGGAAGTAGCCATGTGGATATTAGTGTATGAGGTGAATTAAAGGTAACCCTCATTCCATGCCTTGGATTTCAGGGGCAAAATCCCTATTAGGGGTTTATGGCTGTAAGGCTCCTAACCTTGATTTTTGGTTGAACATGCTTTAATACCATAATTAATTGCTTAAAACCTTAATATAACCTTTTAGGTGCTTTGATATCATGTGACAAGCTTAAGTTTCACGTTTGGTCCAATTTGGATATTGTTTGAGCAAGGTATGCAATTTTATGCTTGTTTTGGACTTTTTTGTAATTTACCCATATATATGGTTCTTCTTGTAATTTATCATATGATTTTTGTTTGTCACATGTTTTCATATCATGTATGACTTATTTGTGCCTTGGAGAGCCTAGATGTACATTGGTTTGATGAAGATACCTTTCTTGGAGTGAGTTAAAGTTTTGCCCTCACAGATGAGCTACCTTGGAGGCCATAACTCGATGATACTCCAAGTTGAATGGGATCTAATGGTGGTTCCTTGAAAGTCCCTACATGTGTGAGGGTCGATGGTTTCCCCTCTTGGATCTCCTTGGTTCGGTGGTTCACCAAGTGCAGGTCCAAACCGATGTTGTGCTAGGGTTTCTACCCTTATGACAAAAGGAACAAGATGTGATGGTTAGCCTACTGTTAAAGGTCGATGGTTGGACTGGGAGTCAATAGGAAATGTTCCTAAAGACTCCCACAACTGATGGAGCTTCTACTTTTCATGGATGTGATGGTTTAGGCATTGGACACATGGCAAACATGACTAGAGGATTTCTTCCTCTTTTTCTCGATCTGCCTTCCTGTTTGGTTCTTCTTATTCTCCCTAGAGGTGATTTATATAACTTTCTTCACTTCTATTGCTTACTACTAACTTGCATATACATTTCCTTGTTGTAAAACGATGTTCTAAGCATAAAGACAACATATTTACATAGGGTTTAAGCTTAAGTGCTAGTTTTCTAGTAATTTGTCTTCTTGTATGTCCCCTAAACACATGTGTAAGAATCTTCCTTGGTATAAGAAGCTATATACTTTGCATAACCATGAACCGATGGTATTCTTGTGGTTGAAAAATGATGGTTTCTATTATGTATTATAGACTATTTTCTTAAGGGTTCTATGATTCTATGATTAGGACCTTGTGAGAACTGATGGTGGGTACCTTGATGCTTTTTTATCCTTCTTTTAGTTCCTAGAACCGATGGATATGTTCCTCTAAATGGGTTTCTTTAATGCTCCCCTTAATTGGTTCTAAACGATGAGTTTTACTTAGGGTTTTGGGAGTATTTTCCTTCTTTCTTTATCAACCTATGGTGTGCTTTCTTACTAGTACAAATGGCTTCTTCTTGGTGGTTTTGGTTGCCTTACCTTTGAAAAAATGATGGTCAAGTTTTAGGTTCTATTTTTCTCTATTTATTGCTCAAGAATCAATGGTCATAGTGCTCTGGTAATGGTTTCAATCAATAGTTTCTTTCCCTCCACCAAACGATGGTTTTCCCATGTGTTTTGCCTTGTTTTACCACCTGTTATGACAACTAATGGAGGTACTCGGTCTGATAATTAATGGCCCTTCTAGTCCATCAACCAATGGATGTTATGACTACAAGACTCGATGGTCCCTTGACATATAATCATCACATGATGGCTCTACTAGTTCAACACTCGATGGTGTCAACCAATGAAAGTTTTGACTTCATGATCCAGTGGTGGTCCTGCACACCACAACTGATGATGGCACTGGATACCACAACCGATGGTGATCCATTGTGTGACAACTGATGGTAGGTTGTATACCCACAATCGATGGTTCTTATTATGCCTTCAACCCATGGTGCTTTCTATGTTATCAAATGATGGCTTGACTAGGTTTAGTTGATGACTCTTTATAGGTCACAATGTTAGATCTCTATATGGTTTGTCCAAGGTGTTTTCTGGATGGTTTTGTGGTGATGCTTATGGTTTAATGTTTGGTCTTAATGATGTGGAACTGGTGGTGATTTTCCCTTAATCATGTGGTCTTACCTTTTCCCTCATATGAATGTAAAATTATGATCACCATAATGAGATGATGTGTAATATCCATCTAGCTTACCTTGATACACCAAACCCAAATACAACTCAGTGCAGATAATTGATCATACTTAATGTAGCTCATTGAATATAACCCTAATGTAATTCAATGATGGTGATTGATTGTTCTATAAATGAATTAGGGTTTGTAAGTCCACTTGTTTGAAACAACCCTAATTCACCCAATCCACTTAACTAATCAAGTGAAACCTTAATTATGTAGTGCCATGTGCCATAGAACCATTCGGTCTCAGAACTTGCTGGATGGGAAAATGAGTTTTCCTAATGGAAACTCACAGTTGCATACATAACATGTTGATTATGTATGGGTGTAGGGAGTGTTCATCCTTGACATCCTGATCCCAATGTTATGGAGGATTGTTGTGGTCATGCCTTAGTTTTAAAAGATAGTTTATACTTGTGCTTATGTGATTGAGGACAGTTGCAGTTGTACCTCAGATGGTGGGTTTTGTATACCCTGGTTTCAGGCATCGTGACCTTTTACCAAGGACGGGTTGGTGTTCTGTAGCTTAATTATATGTCATTGCATGTAGCTTGACTGATAAGTCACTACATTTTCACTTGTACTAATTGAGGGGGTGATATCTTAGGATGTCAACACTCCTAGATCTTGTACAAAATTGTTTGTGATGAAGTGGTGGATAGTTGGAGTCTAAGGGGTATACTTCACTCTCCACATGGCTTAATAAAAGATGTAATCCCGTCGTGTAGTATATCTATTAGTGTTATACACAACACTTCACATGGGATCATAACCCTTGTTTGCTCCTTTTATACATAGACATTATATAATACAATGCATAAGATAGACATGCTTATGTTGTTAGAAACACATGATGATAGATATAATCATTTTGATAGATATGCTTATCCTGCTAGACTTGCTTATGATGTTAGCTATGCCTATGCTGCTAGACTTTCTCATGTAGTTAGATATGCTTATATTGTTGATTATGCTTATGTTGATAGTCGTATCTATGTTGTTAACCCTATTTATGATGTAGATATGTTTATTGTGATAGCTATGTTCGGGAAGCTAGTTAGACTTATGATTATAGTCATGCCCACGATGTTAATTACATTTGATTTTCTTGGGAATAATATTAACCTTTCAATTCTATAAATAAGACCCTGGTTAGAAATGTTTATAGAGAGGATTTATATTTGGAATTTCTATTATGTTATATGACCTACTCTATTTGTTTCATCTTCTTGTTCTGTTTAATTACATTACCTTCAATAATCAATAAGCATTGTTGATAGTTATCTCTCTCGTTGGGACATGGGTCTCACCTCATGGGTCACCACATCTTTTTAGGTGATCGGAAACAATGAAATAAGACCCATAATAGTGAGGAGTATCTATGGTGATGGACCTTAGAGAAGGTTGTTTATATGTCTAGTGTGTCATCCAGTCATCCATGTACTTTCAGGTCTAGGTGGGAAGATTGTAAAATGAGGTTATAATTGACTCAAGCTTTTGGTAACATTTTGATGCATGTAGATGTGGTATTGTGGATAATGCTTCTCTATATGCATATGTTGTGGTTGAGGCCACTAAGAAGTTGTAAAAGATACTTGGCACGGTATATGAATACAAACAAGATGTTGTGCTTTTATGTAAATGTTTTTTGGATAAGTTTGATGTGTTTAATAGGTTTTATTATCTTAATGATTCATACATAGTTCTTGATTACATAATGTGCATCGATCAAATATAATCTTATTGATATTATGACTGGAAAAAACATGGATTACATCTAAACCTCTGGATCAACTTGGTAAATGCCACTCCACCCGACAAAGCTTGACGATCTCCTAGTCTTGATTTTACATTTTCATCCTTTACTTGCTCCAAGACCTACAAACATCTTTTCCCCAAGCATGCAAAACAAACATCATGTTGGTAAGCGTTATTTGGTACTTTATATGACATGAAAGTAAATATAACTTGTGATGATAAAATTGACATGACATAACTTGACATTAACTTGAACATGGATTTTCTTAAGCATTCATGATTCATAAATTACATGAATAATTGGACAGTTAGTATATGCATCCCTCTATAACGCCCACTTAGGAGCACATGATTGCTAGGAAAGCCCTTGATGCAAGGATATCCCTTGATGACCCCTTGATGTCCATGGTTTGGTATCATATAAAATGAATTCAATTCCAATTATCTTTACATTAACATTAACATGATCTTTGAACATTTTCCATGATGAATTGGAAAAGTAGTTATATGCCACCTCACTTAATGTGCCATAGAAGCCCATGATTGCTTGGAAAGCCCTAACAACCCTTTCAGGTCCATAAATGAGGCACATATAAAAACATAGCCAATTCCTTAATTTTCCTCATTTAGTTATCTCTTGATTTAAACATTTACACTTCTTAATCTTAATCTCGAACATGATGTAATTATTACCTGTTAATGCCATGATGGGATTTCTCCCCCTTAAATCATAATAGGGTTTCCCCTTCTTGAACATGACTCATTAAATCTTAATTCCTTATAATAATCATAATCAGGATTCTACCACAGATTATAAGTAAACAAGCAATCAATCAATGATAAATATACATGATGTATTCTTGAAAAGACATTCATAATTCATTAAATCAACTAAGGTGCATAATCATAAATAACAATCAATAAAAAAAGTATTTGTCCCAAAAATGCATGGCCTGCTTACCTAGAATGAACCTTCTTAGGTCAAGTCCCTTCACTTGATTTGAGTCTTTAAACACCTGTGACTTTGATTAAATTCATAATATGTTTATTAGTTCAAAACCCTTAAACCCTAATAATGGTCTTTTAAATTATAGAGGATATGTAATGTGGAAGAAAAGGTTTGAAAATAACACCATCCGATAGAAAATCGAAAGAGCTTTTCCTTGTGGACCAATCAAAAATTAGAAAACCATTACATGACATCATTGAAATCAACAATTAATTTGATATAAATAATATGTGAAAAGACCAAAGAAACCATAGACATGCGTGACATTTGATTAGTTAAGCAAGGGTAAACTTGTCATTTGTCCACAAATCAAAGTCTCTCGGTGACCAAAACAAAACACATGTGAAACATCTAAAATACCCTTCCTCCCATAATTGGTTGATTGACCAAGCTTGGTCAGGGAAGGGATTTTATCCCTCAACTTCTTCCCCCTTTCAGTCATGGCGTGAGAAGCATATATGGGGTGCAACCTTCGATCCAAAACTTGGACCAAAGCATATGTCCCAAGATGTTGAGGTCCCTGATGCCTTTGTTGAACCAAGTCGAAGCCATCAATCTATCAAAGCATCATTGTTGTGCTTAAAGCTCGTGAAAAACATGAAAACTAGGGATTAGGCTGGAGATTTGAAACTAAAGAAGAGGACAATACAAGACCAATCGAAGGTCAGAGGATGTTCCTTAAGGAAAACCAAAGTTTATGGCTATCAATTTTGTGGTTGGTGGTATCTGAGGTGTCTTGGAAATGACCACCGGCTAGCCCTCTCATCGTGGCTATAGGGTATGCCAGTTGGGATGATCGTGGGGTAAATAGACAAAATAAACATGAAGGTGGAATGTTGGAGATGCTTCCCATCACATTAATTTGGATGTGGTTACCGAATCCTTGAGAACCAACTCATCATCATCGGAGAAGCTAACCAAGAAGGTCAGGGGGTCTCAAGCCATAGGAGGCAAAATTGGAAGAGGAGGAGGGAAGGCCTGGATCAGTGGATGTTGTTAGTACTTTAGATGCGAAAGAGGGGCTCTGAGGAAGCATCTGTGAGTTCAGGGTGGAGAGGTTATGATTGCCATAATTGAGTGTTTCATTCATATAGAACTAGGGTGCACAAGCTATGGCTTGTTGGGATAGGGAGAGAGGCGCAACCAACACAACAAAAACTTCATAAAATAGACTATGAAGAGGGAGAAATGATTGGGAGAAGATGGACCTATGAAGCGGTTACTGACTCGCACAATCAGTAAAGTTTGATGATGATCGTTGGTCTATCGGAACAGTGGGTGAATAAATATCAACCGTACGATGAGAGCAGGTGATGAAAATCAAAATAAGAAGCATGTGACAGTCCGAATAAAATGAACCATAGGGTTAATTTCTCGCTTTAAATGAAATAATATTCAAACTTAGGTCAAACTATATTCAAACCTATCCTAAATCAATTGGAGGGTCAAACATGGGTCAAATGAGTTCAAATTTGAATCATTGGTAAATTAGAAGTCTAGAATATTCCTATGTAATCAAAATTCATTTTTGACACATTATGGTATGTAACTCCTATATTGTCTATTAATCTTAATATTAATGCATTTAAATGATGATATAATTTGAAAAGGCTTTTCTTATTACATTCTTGAGTCAATATTCGAGATATACCCTATTTAGAATTAAAGAGACACATGGTCACTTATTCAATCTCTTTCATATGCTTTAAGGTCATTATGAAGGAGAGAAAAAATGAAAGAGGATTAATATGAGTTTATTGACATACATAATGCATAATTGAAGGTGACATATGAATTGAAGTCTTATTTTAAGTTTTTCTTATCCTATTCTCATGTAAGGACAACCATTATTGATCTTTTACATTAAAACTCCTTAATAATTATTATTTAAGAAAAACTTCTTAAATAATATGCTACCTATCCCTAACCTACTAATGCACATGTCCCATACCACATGCATTAGGAAGAAAGGAGAATTGCATTAAATGTCTCGTACTTATGACATCCCTCTTCAATTCTCAATTGGCTGGATATAACCATTGAGAGTGGAGAGGCTATATCATTAGCTAGGGTTACGGTGATGGTTGAGATCTAAACTAAGTAAAATATGCTTTTGTCATCCCATCTTTTCTAGGGTGAAAACTCTAGTCATATAGGTCGTTATCCTTGGGAATCCGTTACTAAACCCTAATTCATTATAGGGTAACTATAAGAATCATGTTTGCCCAATGGACATTTACCAAAATTTCTCTAATACCATAATGTAACAACCTATTTTCATTATCACATGAACGGAAGAATTTTACTTAATGTGGGTGTCACAATGTGCTAATCATGCAAATAAAGTAAATAAAACACTTGCATTCATTTAAAATTGATTCATACATAGTTCTTGATTACATAATGATCATATGTAAAATATAATGTTAATGATAGTATGGATAAAAAAACATGGATTAAATCTAAACCTCTGGATTGACTTGGTAAATGGCACCCCACCAGGAAAATCTTGAGGATCTCCTAGTGTTGATTTTCAATTTTTGTCCTTTACTTGCTCCAAGTCCTGCGGACATCTCATCCCCAGCCATGCAAAATAAACATCACATCAATAAGCAGTATTTGGCACTTTATATGACATTAAAATAAATACAACTTGACATGATAAAATTGACATGACATAAACTTCAACATGGATTTTCTTAAGCATTCATGATTCATAAATTACATGAAGAATTGGATAGTTAGTATATGCATCCCTCTATAACGCCCACTTTGGAGCACATGATTGATAGGAAAGCCCTTGATTCTAGGAAATCCCTTGATGACCCCTTGAGATCCATGATTCAGGAGCATATAAACATGAATTCAATTCCAATTATCTTAACATTAACATTAACATGATCTTTACACATTGAACATGATGAATTGGAAAAGTAGTTATATTCCACCTCTCTTAATGCCCCATAGGAGACCATGATTGCTAGGAAAGCACATAACGACCCTTTTAGGTCCATAAACAAGGTACATATAAAAACTTAGCCAATTCCTTAATTTTTCTTCGTTTACTCACGAATACAATAATGGTCTATAGCGTCGGTTTTTTTAAGCCTATAGCGTCACTTTTTAATCGACGCCTAAGTGGTCTTCGCTATCGAATTTTCTCTATAGGGTCGGTTTTTTTGACCAAAGAAAACCGACCTTATAGAGTGAAAACTGACCCAAGAGGTTGTAAAAAACCTGACCCAAGTGAGAAAGAAGAGGTAGTAAGGTCGGTTATTCCTGAAAAACTGACCCTAGAAATGTCTTGTAAGGTCAGTTATTGCTAGAAAACCGACCCTATAAAGCAACAGAGGTTTTTTCGGTCGAGAAATACTTCGACCGAGAAGGATTTCGGTCGAGAAAATTTTCGACCAAGAAGGTACTATCTTAAGCTTTTAGAGGTCTTCTAAGGTCGGTTATTACTAGAAAACTGACCCAATAGAGTACAAAAATGAGCGTTCTAATCCCATTGCCTATAAGGTTGGTTATTCCTAAAAATCTGACCCTATAAAGCAACAAAGTTCTTATAAGGTCAGTCTTGCTCGGTCGAGAAATACGTCGACCGAGAAAGATTTCAGTCGAGAAAATTGTCGACCGAGAATGTACTGTCTTAAGCTTCTTAGAGGTCTTCTAAGGTTGGTTATTTCTAAAAAAACAACCTTATAAAGAAACAAAGGTTTGCTCGGTCGAGAAATACATCCACCGAGAGATCTCTAAGGTCGGTTATTTGAAGAAAACTGACCCAACATGGAACGAGTACCTGATAAGTTTGCGTTGAACCTATTAGGTCAGTTATTTTAAAAAAACGGACGCATTTGGTCTCTAAGGACAATTTTTTTGAATAACTGACCCTAGAAGTCACATTTTTTTAAAGAAAAATTATGCAGAATAGAAATCTTTAGAATAAAAACCTATAAAATAGAAATATGCTTTACACAATTCAAAACCTGCAATAGAAATAGACTTGCAAATGCAATGATGCAAGCCAGAAAATGCATTCCAAAGCCATTTGCTAGCTTTTATGTCCAATCCTTTTTGAATTGATGTATCAATCTCCAAACCACACACATTCATAACAACAATAATTCGAAATATTCAATTGAGACATACTCATACACATAGCACATACTAACATTCATGCAAGTCTAAGATAGATTCATTCAGTTGAGACATAGCACATACTAAAATTCATACACATAGCACATACTAACAAGAATGATAGATTGCAAGTCTAAGATGATATTAAAATTTATGTCATATACAAAAGTAAATTTGATAGAGTTTCAAAATTACATACAAAAATGAAGCTATGCATTCAATCCAATGCTATAGTCACTTCATTAAGAAAAGCCTCTGACAACTCTTCTCAGAATTCATTTAACTCATCAAGTGTGTAAGGATGAGTTGTAAAGATCTGCAACAGAAAATGCACATGCTAATATTTTATAAAATGAGTACATCTCACTTGTAAATTAATGATGTTATTCTTTATTACCTGATCTATAGTCTGAATGTCATTTGATGCTCCTTTGACAATAGCTTGCATATATTTCATTGGATAGTATCCACAAGCCCAATCATTATTTTGTATATGACACTAAAAATAAAGAATCATACTTAATGTTGGTAAACTACTATAAATAGAGTTGAGATAAGACTATAAGGGTTGACATATAAGATTTGACATATGCATTACTATAAGAGTTGTACATATATAATACTAAGCCATCAAAGTAGTTACCTTGATATTTTTCAAAGTCAATGTCTTTAATTTGGTGGGTATTATTCCTCCACCTTCATGAAAGTCAATGTCTTTAATTTGGTGGGTATACCCCTATCAATTAATTGATTTTCATAGTTGTCAAAATAGAAATTCTAAGTAGAAATATCATGTTGAAGTATAACAATTGATGTGGTAGAAACTAAATTTATGCTTACTCTATAGTTGGCAATTTCAGTTTGTGACTCCTTGTTGTTATTCCCATTAGGTCAAGATAATAGAAAGTCATCAATTTTGGGACAAACACCACTAGTTCCCAATGTCTAGATCTGAGTAAAATGCATATTGAAAACAAATATTAGAATTATAAATTTAGTCAATATTAGAATTATATTGAATAATAATACTTACTTGACGTTAAAAGGAATTAGGATAATTATCTTTCCCACACTAGCAAAATATTTGAATGCAATACAGAAGTGCTCATTCACATCCTCAATGTGTGTCTCCAGTTGACTAGTGATTGAAGGAACTAAGAATCCAACATTCCTTATATCAAAGTTTGTCGTCTTAGTATATAAATGGATGAAAAACATTTGTAATCATTTCATATATTAGAAATAAGCTAAAACTGTATATTGGAGTTTTCTATATTGATGAATCCTTACCTTATCCATACTTCTAATATCGAAGTATTTAGCCAATCATACCAGAACAAATCTTTAATATCATCAAGAAAAATAAAATTCTCAAAGTCCCTCCCAGCTGCATCTTCTGTTAAATTGACCAACATATGTGATCCTGAGCTTTGGTTGGCTAAGTATCGACAAAAACATTTACATTTTCTTCCCAATTCATCAAATGTAGCTTTGGGAATGAAAGATGCCTTGGGCATAGGAGGATGACTAGTAAAAATTTTACTTTTTGGTTTACAAACCTATTAATTAAATTACATACTTATATTACACGAGTTCATATATGTAGTCAAATATGAAAAACATGGTAGATTTCAGATTTATACCTTTTCATTGAAAACCAAGTGTTTAGGACAACCCACCATAGCACCCTCTTTTCTTCAACTGTACTATATTCAGGATTATATATGGGTAGTGGTTTGTCCCCCATTCTGTCATACACAAGATGGATGGACACACAACAAATGTCATCAAAAACTGGTTGGCGATGCAATGTACCACCGAGGTTGTATACCTTACCCACTGCCACAACATTATACTCTAGAACCTCTACTGCAAGTTTACAGTTCATACCAACCTAGAATTGAAATAATATAAGTTATATACGAAGCGGTAAACCAGATACCTACTACAACTATATGTATATATATATATATAATCATATATATATCATACTAATAGCACAACATATAGAACTAAAACTTACTGCAGATTGTTGTGGTGGGTCATTGGGAGTGCTCCCATGACCTTCTACAGTTGGAGCATGGGCTTTTACCTCATCATCTGAGAGATGCACAGTTTGAATAGGTTGAGGAAGGTTGAGTAGGCTGAAATGAAGACATTATTTCTTTTACTTTATGTGTTACTAATGCTTCAACTTCCTCTTGTGTAAGACCTCTTACACGACCTCTTTTAGATTGTGAAGGGAAAAAATAAGACTTGAATCCTATGCCAGAACCTAATCCCCTAACATGGCCAGGATGCTCCTCTGTACCAAGAGCAACTGATAGTTCATCCATGTGGCCAGTTGGGATGAACTTTCCTTCCTTCCTTTTCTCATGGAGATCAATCTATTCATAGTTAATAAAAATATGAAATCATAATATCAATTAGATATAAATAAATCTAAGTTTGTGGGAGTTACTCTTTGCTTAGTCGGGATAAACATACCATCTTTTATGCCAACTCCTTAGTTGCAGGGTTGACAATTTCACCTGCTCGATTCTTTCTAGCATCAATCCACTGCAAGTGTCAGGGTGGACGCTCAGCTTGAGTTGTACTACTCTCTTCTCTAGAAGAGAGTTGCTTCTCTTGTATTTGGTGGCGGAAGGCGTAACTACCGAGCCCCAAGTGATGGTCATGCACATTTTTGGCCCATCTTTCCTTTTGGGCCTCATGAATAGCCTGATCATTTAAAATGAGGTATTGCAATTTAGACTTGGCAAACATATATAAAAAGATTCACCTCCTTAATTGTATAAAATTAAATATTCATACAATACATCACAATATTTATTACTTGAAATTCGTCCGTGTTCCTAGCTACAACAAATCTTTCCCACACCTCAAGATCTATAAAAACATACATATTTGTTGCTTTCTTCTTTTGTTTAGGATTATCTATAAATTCCCTTTTGATATATGTCTTAAAAGCCCTTCATCGTACACCACAATGTTGTAGAACTTTTTTCTTATGATCTTATTCATTTAGATGAAAAACACCCTATACAAGAAAAAGAAGCAATAATTTTGTCTTAAAAAGGATATGTATTTCCAAGCAAACTAAATTAGAATCAATAAAAAAAACATATTAAAATAATATCACTTCCACTCACAAATATATCTTTCCATAGGAGGTCTCTTAAGGCATTAGAAACATCATGCCAATTTTCTATATCTATTGGCACCTTACTATGTGCGGTCGCCCCTATGTAATGCTTGAAAGCACTAGCATATTCCCCAATAGGTGCTCCTATGACATCCAACTGGACTGCCAATTTCTCCCCTTTGGCCCTGAGCTCCAGCAAGCCACACATCAGTGTGGGACCTCTACTTTTCTTAGCATCACCACTACCATCCTCATGGTGCTCATGCTCAGAATGTTCATCTTCACTTTCCATTTTAGAACCTACACGTATACATGATAAAAGAAACATAAGTGATAATAAAAGCACAAGTGGTTGAATAATATATGATGTATATTTAAAAGATTACGTGCTTGAATGATAATAAAATAAATAATTCAAAGAATACATGCCTCTAATATTGATTGAGTTGTTAGTCAAGTAAAATTCCTTCAACATGGTCTTGACATTTATAGTATTCATCGGTGTTATCTTCAACATTTACACTTGGCAAACCAACTAAGAATGCGTTGGAATCATCATACTTTTCATAGTATTCTTCTTCATTTATACGATCTACAATAAACTGTCTTTTTCCATGAAGAATGACAGACCAATTTTTATTTGCCGGGTCATCAATATAGAATACTTGTTTCTCTTGGTCTGCCATGATGAATGGCTCATCTTTCTCACCAATCTTTTCAAAATTCACCAATTTGAAACCCAACACATCCACTAAAACTCCTTTGTTGTTGTCAGCCCAATTACACCTAAAGATAGGAACTCTGAAATTTGTATAGTCCAATTCCCATATGTCCTCAATGACGCCGTAATATGACATCTCAACTTTGCATGGTCTTTTATCTTTGTCACTAGAAAAATACAACGAATAAGATTGAACAGTGACCCCACTATCTTGGACTACACTACTTTCATCTTGGCACTTTATGTAGTATGAAATCCATTTATGTCATAACCTTCATATGGACATCCAGTTTTGGCTTAAAGGCAAGCCATTTTATGTTCTCAGCAACATTATTCGGTGATTCAGATAGTTGATTAAAGACTTTCTCTTCAAACCACCTAATAAATGTTCAATTACGCTCTCTTGCAAGCCACATTGAACTGGATCACAGATGATTTTTCTTGATAAGATCATTGTGTTCTGTGATGTAGCTACTAACTTCATTGATGTTGTGTAAAATATACAAATGTGCTTGTTCCCACAACTCACGATTGATTCCTTTCACTCATCCTCCCTGAGTTACTTTGCCACAATAAGATTCAGTGTGATGGGAATTTTTTAGATCGCTAGAAGTTTCATTGCAATTCAAAAAGTCATTGTAAAAGTCCATGACCTCCCTAGCCACATAACCCTCAATAATACTCCCTTCAATCCGATAATGATTCCGAACATCACCTTTAAAAACACTCATGTAGCGTTCAAATGGATACATCCAGTGTCAGAAAATTGGACCCAACATCTTCACCTCCCTTGTAATATGTACTACAAGATGAACCATGATATCAAAAAATAAAGGAGGAATGTACATTTCAAGATGACACATGGTAACAATTACATCTTTCTGTAATTTATCTAGAGTATTAGGATGTATCACTTTGTTTCATATTTCATTGAAGAAGAAACAGAGTCTTGTAATTGCAAACCTTACATGGTTTGGCAATATAGATCGAATAGCAACTTGTAGAATTTGTTACATTAAGGTGTGATAATCGTGAGATTTGAGACCTATCAACTTCAGATCCTTCTTTGATACCAATCTTCAAATATTAGAAGAGTATCTTTGTGGAACCTTAATATTATACCAACACTCACAAAAAGTCTTTTTCTCCTACTTTGACAAAGTGTAACAAGCTGGTGGTATTTATGTGTGACCACCCCTGATCTCCACTGATAATGCTTTTCTTGTACCCATTAATTCTAAATCTTTTCTAGATTTGATGTCATCTTTAGTCTTTCCTGGTAAGTTCAATAGTGTACCAATGATGCTATCACAAACATTTTTTTCAACATGCATGACGTCAATGTAGTGTCTAATTTCCATAGATCTCCAATAAGGAAGATCCCAGAATATTGACCTCTTCTTGTATAGAGATTTGTCACATGTGAGAGTATGACTACTTGAACTCTTATCAAATTCATTAACAATATGTTTCACTTTATCATATACAACATTTCTTGGTATAGGTTTAGGAACACTTCATTCCTCAGTTGACCCATTAAAGGTTTTGTGTTGCCTTCGATAAGGATGCACTGGTGGAAAGAAATCTTCGATGACCAAGATATACAATTTTACCACCGTGTTTCAGTCAGATTGAATCAATATTTTCCTAAAAAACAGGACATGCTTTGTATCCTTTTGTGCTATATCCAGACAAATTTCCATAAGTTGGCAAGTCATTAATCGTGAAAAACAACATAGCATGCAAACTAAATATCTCTTTACGTGAAGCATCATATATCATAACACCTTCTTCCCATAGTTTCATTAGGTCATCAATTAGAGGTTGAAGGTAAACATCAATATCATTTCCATGTTTCTTGGGCCCTGATATCAATATTGACAACATGACATACTTATATTTCATACACAACCAAGGAGGAAGATTGTAGATAACAATCATAACAGGCCACATGCTATGTTGGATGCTTATTGTACCATAGGGATTCATTCCATCTGTACAGAGTCCAAATCTTAAGTTTCTTGGTTCTTTACCAAATTGAGGGTATAATAAATCAATTTCCTTCCATTGTGGTGAATGAGATGCATGTCGTAAGACGCCATCATCATTGGCCTTTAACTTCCCATGCCAAGACAAATTTTGGGCATCTTCTATATTAGAAAATAAGTGTTGAAATCGTGGTATTATTGGTAGATACCACATCACCTTGGCAGGAGAGCCATTTTTAGCCTTAGCAGAATTTGTGGTCTTATACCTTGACGCACCACATTTTAGACAATTTATCAAATTACTATAGTCTCGAAATAACACACAATCATTTGGACATGCATGCATCTTCTTATCCTCCATTCCCATTGGGCACATTATTTTCTTTGCTTGATATGTTGCAATTGGAAGCTCGTTGCCTCCATGAAGAATTTACTTTAACAAAGACAACAGTGAAGTAAAACACTTATCGCTCCATCAGTTTTGTGCTTTAAGAGTATATAATTGCATCACAACACTCAACCTTGTGAACTTAGTATAACCCTTATATAATGTTTTTTCAGCATCATGGACAATGTTTGCAAATAAAGAAGGTGGATCAATGACATTGTCCCGACAACTACGTAGCAACTCATCAAGCATATCATCCTGAATCGGATCATCCTGAATCGGTTCATCATTGACATTATCATCATTATCTATATCTTTTATGCCACAACTATTAGTATTGACATTTTTTGTTCCATAATTAAATTTCTCTCCATGCCAATATCATTCATTATAACCTTGTATGATCCCATTGCATATGACATGATTCTTAATTTCCTCAACATTATCAACTTTCAAATTGTTACAACAATTTCTACATGGATAATAGAACCTATCTGTAGGTAGTTTCCTATGTTCCTCGGCAAATCTGATAAATTCATCATGACCTTTGGCAAAATCTGGACTGCAATAGTTCTTGATAGACATCCAACTTCGATCCATTTTCTAGATCACATTGAAATTAATTATAAAAGTGAGCATTTAATATTGATACTATAAGTTGTAAGTTTTTATCGATAGGAATTTAATTGTTTTTATACTAAAGTGTACCACCTATCCCATTTTTGAATATTTAATCTCACTAGTAACTATATAATGTATGTTTAGTTTTGAAGAAAATGTCAGCAACATTTCCCCTAAGTTCTCCAAGTACACCGATGTAAATGGCAAATAACCATCACATATGTACCTAGAGAACAAATGAGGAAATCCTATTCAAATTTTCTTCAAAACCAAACATACATTATACAGTTACATCCTAAGTGAGATTAAATATCCAAAAATAGTCCCAGACCGGGGTCTATCCAAAGTTTACTCCTAATGAGTAAATTTTGAACAGGTTTCTAAGTTGATACATGTATTATTGTCATATTTATATATAAAATTAAACATCATGCATCGATGATCTCATCTATAAACCCTAAAGTGTCAATCTAGGAACTAAGACCGAGAAGATTTAGATACTCTTAGAATAAATCTCAACTAATCTTGGCCCATCATCATCTCGATGCACCTTGGGTAAAATATATATATTCATCAAAGACAATGCATAATTTATAAAATTCAAAACAACAAAATTTGTTTTGTGAACACCAGTTGTTGCATGGTAGGAAGCACATTTTTAAACAGAATCAGTCATACAAATAAAAGTTACAGAACATGTTTTTAGTGGTATCACATCACTAGGAATTCTATATGTCATTTTTTTGTATTCGAAATTGTTTTTAGGTATACCACATTTTACTTGTTTAGTATGAACATTTAGGATATATGGACAGGAAAAATAAAAACAAACACATCACTAACAACAAATAAAAGTATATTGGAAATAACGGATGCGTCATTTTGAGAACATACTAGTCAAGATCTTAAATACTATAATGCCAATGGAGATGCATGTTTTAGAATGTTATTAATGTGTGAATAAGCTGATACATGTTGGAAAGCCATGCTAATGATTAATTGGTGAGTTTAGTTGACAAAGGCAGGTGGCAAAGCAGGTTAGGTAGAGCACCTTACCTCAGTGTTTGGGTGTCGGCGGTGAGGCGGTAATGGTTTCTTCTCCTTTGTAGGTTCGGCGGCGGTGGCGGCGGTAGCGAGGTACTTTCTTCTCCATAGGCACGATGGAAGTGGTGAGGTACTTTATTCTCCTTAGGCAAGGCGGCAACTCTCTCTGTAGGTAAGGCAGTGGGGGAGCTTGTGCGGGAGAAGAGCCAGAGCAAAAAGACAAGGTTGCAGTGGCCCTTGCAGCACCGGAGGAGTCTTCGCCATCCAGGGAAGAAAGCGGCAGATGGCCATTGCCGTCCAAGGAAAGTTGTGTCGAAGATGGTGGTTGGGGAGGCGACCATTGCAACACTAGAGGTGTCGCCACCGTCCAAGGAAGAAAGCAGCAGCTGGGCATCATTGTCGTCTAAGGAAAGCGGCGTAGCTCTAAACCCTCACAAGCTCGCGAGGTAATAACCAAAGCTACAAAGAAGAATAGCGGGAATAGCAGCAAAGAAGAATAGAAGAAATAACTTATATCTCGCGGGGTGACCTATAACGTCGGTTAACATGGGAAAATCGACGCTACAAGTAAAATGGTGCCCAAGTTTTTTTCTCGGTCAAGAATTTTATCGACCGAGATGCCCTACAAGATTGGTTATAAGGAAAAAATCGACCCTAGAGGTACTTATACACACGCAAATGCAAAATGGAGGCTATTTTTGCCTCGGTCAAATTTTTCTTGACTGAGATTCCCTACAAGGTCAGTTATAAGGAAAAAAATGACCCTAGAGGTACTTATAAGGCAAAATGGTGCCCACATTTTTGTCTCAGTAGAGAATTGTATTGACCGAGATTCCCTACAAGGTCGGTTATAACCAAAAAACTGACCCTAGAGGTACTTGTACATGCGCGAAGGCAAAATGGAGCCAATTTTTGTCTCAGTCGAGAATTTTGTCGACTGAGATGCCCTACAAGGTCGGTTATAAGCAAAAAACTGATCCTTGAGGTACTTATACACACGCGAAGGAAAAATGGATCCAAGTTTTGTCTCAGTCAAGAATTTTGTCGACCGAGATGCCCTACAAGGTCGGTTATAAGGAAAAAATTGACCCTAGAGGTACTTATAACGCAAAATGGTGCCTGTGTTTTTATCTCGGTCAAGAATTTTGTCAACTGAAATGCCCTATAAGGTCGGTTATAAGGAAAAAACTGACCCTAAAGGTACTTATAAACGTGCGAAGGCAAAATGGAGCCAATTTTTGTCTAGGTCGAGAAATACGTCGACTGCGAATTTTCGGTCGAGAAAATTCTCGACTGAGAAAGTACGGTCTTAAGATTCCTAAAGGTCTTCTAAGGTTGGCTTTTTTAGAAAACTGACCCAAGAGGTCTTAAATGGTGCCTGCATTTTTTGTAGACATATAAGGTCGGTTATTTGGAAAAATCGACCGTATAGATCGACGTGCGAAGCCAAAATCGAGAAAAATTTCACCGCGGGAAACTTATTGGGTCGGCATTCTGCCCATTTCCTATAAGGTCGGTTATTTTATGAAAATTGACCCTATAGAGATACACTACAAGGTCTGTTATTTTAAGAAAACTGACCCAAGTGGTCTTAAGTGGTGCCTGAGTTTTTATAGACATATAAGGTCAGTTATTTGGAAAATTGACCGTACAGAGATACACTACAAGGTCGGTTATTTTAAGAAAATTGACCCAAGAGGTCTTAAGTGGTGCCCACATTTTTTGTAGACATGTAAGGTCGGATATTTGAAAAAACTGACCCTACATGCATCAACGTTATTGGCCAAAAATGTAGTAGTGACTTAGCACTTGATTAACTCTTCTTAATCTTAATCTGAAACATGATGGGATTACTCCCTCTTAATGCCATGATGGGATTTCTCCTTCTTAAGTCATAATAGGGTTTCCCCTTCTAGAGTCACTAAATCTTAATTCCTAATCATAATCAGGATTCTACCATAGATTATAAGTAAACAAGTAATCAATGAATGATAATTATACATGATGTATTCTTGAAAATACATTCATAATTCATTAAACTAACTAAAGTGCATAATCATAAATACTATTTGTGCCAAAAATGCATGGCCCTCTTACCTATAATGAACCTCCTTAGGCCAAGTCCCTTCACTTGATTTATGTCTTTAAACACATGTGACTTTGATTAAAATCATAATATGTTTATTAGTTCAAAACCCATAAACCCTGATCATGGTATTTGAATTTTTGAGGAGATTTAATGTGGAAGACATCATTTGAAAATAATACCAATCGATAGAAAATCAAAAGATCTCCCAACAGTTATTTTTTCATATTTTTCTGAGGTCGTATGCAAAAGTTGTAAATTTTGCATTGTGGACCAATCAGAAATTGCAAAACCATAGTGTGACATCATTGAAATGAATGATTAATTCGATGTAAATAACATGTGAAAAGACTAAGGAAACCATAGGCATGCGTGAAATTTGATTAGTTAGGCAAGGGTAAACTTATCTTGGGCCATAAATCAAAGTCACCCAGCTAGAAAAACAAAACACATGTGAAAGTTCTAAAATACCCTTGCTCCCATAATATGTCGATTGACCTAGGTTGGGAAGGGAATGGCTTTGATCCCCCCAGCTTCTTCCCGCTTTCAATCATGGAATGAGAAGCGTATTTGGGGTGCAACCTTAGATCCAAAACTGGGACCATAGCCTCTATCCAAGCTGTTGAGGTCCCCGATGCCTTCACTGAACCAAGTCGAGGTCATCGATCCAACAAAGCATCGTTGTTGTGCTCAAAGCTTGTCGGAAAAACATGAAAATTAGGGAGTATGTTGGAGATTTGAAATCGAATAAGAGGACATTACAAGGCCAATCGAAGGTTGGAGCTTGTGACTCGAGGCAAACCAAAGTTGATGGCAATCAACTTCTTGGTTGGGGGTATCTGAGGTGGCTTGGTGATGACCACCAGCTATCCCTCTGATCCTAGCTGTAGAGTACGCCAGTTGGGACGATCGTGGGGTAAACAAACAAAGAAAAGACGAAGGAGGAATGTTGGAGATGCTTACAATTACATTAATTTGGCCGTGGTTACCGAATCATTGAGAACCAACTCACAGTTGATGGAGAAGCAAACTAAGAAGGTCATGGGGTCTCAAGGCATGGGAGGAAAAATTGGAAGAGGAGGATGGAAAGGTCTGGGTTGTCAGATGATCCTAGTATTGTAGATGGGAAAGAGGGGTTGTGGGGAAACATCTACAAGTTTAGGATGGATAGGTTGTGATTCCTATAATTCGGCAATTCGCTCATATAGCACTAGGGCACAGAGCTATGGCTTGTTGGGTGCGGGAGAGAGAGACAAAGCCAATGCAATAAAAACTTCATGAAATGGACCTGTGAAGAGTGATAAATGATCGGAAGATGATGGACCTGCCAAACGGTCATTGACTCATGCAATCAATAGAGGTTGTTAATGACAGCTGGGCTGTTGGATCAGCAAGGAAATATATATCATCCGTATAATGAGCGCAGGTGATGTAAATCAATATAAGAAGTGAGTGACAATGTAAATAAAATGAACCATAGGGTTAACTTGTCGCATTAAATGAAATAATATTCAAACTTAGGTCAAACTATATTCAAACCTCTCCTAAATCAATTGAAGGGTTAAATTTGAACCATAGGAAAATTAGGAGGTCTAGAATATTCCTATGCAATTAGAATTCATTTTTGTACACATTATGGTTTATAACTCCTATATTGGCTATTAATCTTAATATTAATGCATTTAAATTTTGAGATAATTTGAAAAGGCTTTTCCTACTACATTATTGAGTCAATATTCGAGATATACCCTATTTAGCATTCAAGAGACAGATGGTCACTTATTTAACCTCTTTCCTATGCTTTTAGGTCATTCTAGAGGAGAGAGAAAATGAAAGAGGATTAATATGAGTTTATTGATATACAAAATGCATAATTGAAGGTGAAATATGAATTTGAGTCTTATTTTAGGTTTTTCTTATCCTATTCTCATGTAAGGATAACCATTACTGATCTTTTGAATTAAAACACTTCAAATATAATTTTTAAGAAAAACATCATTCTAAGTTTTAAATTGACTATGAAAATTGGGATGTGATGTTTCCCACATTTACCACTATGTCACAATCGTCCTTTTTTTTCTCACATTCTCCAACAATTAATTCATCCATTTTATACATCTACCACTCATTGAGATTTATTGGCAAAGAAAATCTTTTATTCAAACTGAAGTGCAATTTTCTCATCAATTCTACTTTTGTATAAGCCTTTATCATAAACTACCTTGTTTAATTGCCTTGAATAAAATATTTAATTTTCCAATAGTTATTCTAATCCTTTTTCCTCACAAAAATACATATCATTTAGATAATAATGAAGGATGATACTTATTTAATGCATAATCTCTTTACTTTTATAATTTATTTGACTTTTATCCATAATTTTCTTTTTCTACAATTTTTTTCTAGAATATACCTAAAGTATTTTAAAATTATAAAATAGATTGTATCCAACCCAGGCCATCTGATGAATCTAATCCACTTGCCACCTACCACATAGTGGTGTGCCTTGATTTACAGACCACGCCTCACGATGCATTGGCAGAATCCGTGACCTTTTTTAGAACCTTCCAGTTAGAAACCCTAAACCCTAGTTCTGTACTATAAAAAGAGCCCTACAATGACTGTATTCTAGGCCCTTTTTGTCTATCTTGAAGCTAGAACACAAACTACCTCCCCTCCTTTTTCTATTAAAAGTAATCAGAGGATGCTTCCCCTTACATAGATTATCCTGCTAATGCCTACATGCTTCTCAATGATAACTATTTTTTTTCTTTGTTATATTCATAATTTTTGACATTTTCACATCATTTTCAAACATCTAGATTTTTCTCTACTAAATCTCTCTCTCTCTCTCGTCAACCTTTTTCATATACATTGATCCTAACTTTTAGGAATGGATCTCTATCGTGGGAGGTCTTGAGGTAACTAGGACCATAACATGTAAAAATTATGACCTTCAAGACAATGACAAGAAATTCACATCCATCTCTAGACCCAAAGGTTTGCCAAAAAAATAACACTTATTTATTTATTTTGGAATTTTCCATAATACAATCTTGATCATCGTCATTTTACCATGATATATCTAAAAAAGTATGCAATATCATTACCCCATGAGATTAGGATGCTAACACCTTCCCAACTCGTAATATGATCACTGAATTTGATCTTTGAAATCATGCACACCTTTCTTATATGCTCTTAGGTGGAGTCAAAATTGGGTCATTTGGTGTTTTCTCGTTGATTAAAATACTGCCTCCATATTTCCTTGTTTACAAATAGAATTTGTGGCAAATCTAAAAGCTTAGTTGCACCATCCTCTTCTTTAGTATCTCCATTTTTTTCATGTGATCATAGGATCATCCTTACTGAGGATGTTTTTCGGATTAGGTACAACATTTTGGAAGCTCTGCTAGGGATTGATGATGATCTGAATTGCATTTTCCTTTTTAGTCATCTCTCATTATACTGACTGATCAAGGTTTTTTATTTTTTGCGTCTATTCTTCTTTTCTTTTTTCTTTTACCAAAATTTCAGTGTTTTGAAAAAAAATCTTATGACAATCTTAGGAATCTACTATAACAAAAGAATATCAAAAGAAATCCATATGGATCGCACCATTCTACTAGAAAAAATGAACGGTTTTTCCATCCAAGCCTTTTTCTATTTTGGAACTTAGTGAAGCTATGAAAATCCTCTATTCTGTTAGAAAAAAAAGTTTTTTTTGGTGCCTTGCTTTTCCGATCGCTACAACTTCTAGCATTGCAACAACTGTCATATTTTCTAATAATGCATCTTTTAGGGTTAGACTTGTCTCACTTCCAGAGTTTGCTTCCATTTTCCTTTTAGCTTTTTTCTTCACTTCCCTTCCAGGGTTTTCTTTTGCATCCCTTTTAAGGTTATCCCAAGTTTTCCTCCTTTTTCCATTTTCATTTTATTTTATATTAAAATTAAAATAAAAGTAAATAAGATAGAAAAGGATGAGAGATGTCTTCATGGTGAATTATATCTTCTCTCTCTTAATAATTGCATGGCTATTTCCTTATATACTTACTATTTATTTTTTGTACTTTTTTTCTTTAGAAAACATAAAATCTTACTCATGTACTATGTACATCTTTGTACCCATGTGTCATGGAACAAGTTCCCAAACTCATGTTGGATCCTTGAAAGTTGTGTGGGTGTTTGTGAATGTATTAGTGCATTAAGATAGATGTCTAAATGCCTTGAGGATACCCCCTCTCTTAGGACTCACAACTGATTGTGGTCTCCATTGAGTCTAACTATACGAAAGAAATATGGGACAAACTCTATCAGAAATGTCAAATCACCAATTTACAAGGCCGAATTAATCTCAATCAGTCAACCAAAAACAAAGCAACTGGTGTTGTTCACATTGTTTCATGTGTGGAAGGCCAGAAACACTTCAGTGTTTGACGATGAAAAGAATAGCCCTCTCTCTACTTGGCAGAGAATTTTTTCAGATTGGAGGAACTTTGTATAGATATTGTGCAATGCATAGATAGGCTACATTTCTTATTCATTTTATAAACCACTTTTATATGCTGAAATTTTGAGGAATGGAATATAGAGGCACACTTAATGATAAAAAAAAACTTCTATACAGGTATGGACTATACAAATAAGAAAGGACATCTTCTATGATAAAGGACCTATCCAAATTTTAGATTGTAGAACTAAGAAGCTTTAAAAGAGGGAGATACCCCTATTAAAGGTTATTTGGAGGAATCATGGTGTAGAAGAAACTAGTTGGAAAGTAGTGTCAAAGATGTGTAACAAGTATACTATCCTCTTCTAGGAATTTCAAGACAAAAATTTTATTAGAGGGGTAGATCATTACAACCCACTACATGCCTTGCTAATAATCTTAGAGATTAAAAGATAATCTTAATATTAAGTATGTCATGTTATTACCTAACTTATCTTGTGAATATCTCAGCTTTGTTTCACTTTGAACTTATGTTTTGGTAATGACTTGAGCTTACTATGAGATCAGAGATATAGTTGATATAGATATATCCCACACACTGATGACCAGATGGATCAACAAGTGTGCCTGACGATCACATGGACCGACAAAGTGGGCACGTCAGGTGGAGTTCGACGATCATGCAGACTGGTGGGTGGGACCGATGGCCACGCAAAATTGACAAATGGAGCCTAATAGCAGCAAGAGTCGACACCACATAGATCGACATGTGGAGGTCAACTGCCACGTAGACTGATGAAAATGAACTGCACAACCACCTATGACATAGATTATATAATGACCATAATGTTTTCTATACATATCCAAATTCTACGAAATTTGTCTCATTGGCTTTACATTCCAATTTTCCACACAACCAGAGCCGTTAAACCCAAAAGGGGTTAACGGAGAGGCAATTTAGCATTTTTTGGGAGTAACTTTAAGAAAATTTGATGATAAAAAATCTAGCCACAAATCCTATGTTGTCACACCCCGATCTCACACTAACCACTAATCACGAGATTAGGGCGTGACGGAGGGATTATCACATAAACAAATCACTGAGAACTTTTTCTTTTTAAAACCTCATAATGATATCCGGATTATTGCTGTAAACTAAAACATTATGAACTATTGCGGAAGAATTTCAATTAACTTGGCTAGAGAACATAAACAGAGTTTACAACATGTAACATTGTTTAACAGAAAGTAAACATAACAGTTAATTTACATCTTTTACACATTCTCCATACATACTTTCTCTCACCCACACCATGTCCCAAGGACCGAGGGGAAAGGACTAAGAGACCACTATGTAACTGACTACATATATCTTCTATTGACTAAGGTGGTAAGATCCTTCAGATTCCTGGAACTGTCGCTGACCTGAAAATGTTTGAGTAGAGGAGTGAGCCTACTCGCTCAGTGAATAGTTTTTCATTTAACTATCACTAAACAACTCGTCAAGTTTATTAAATTGAAATTAAGCATAAGAACAATATTATACAGAGCAGTTCTAATGACATAGCAGATTTTACAGATAATAATTACATTTCTATAAAACAACAAATATCGCATAACTGTAAAGCATAAAATATCAGAAACTACATCTCTTGAATAATAAAGCAATAATTGAGAACTAGCGTAGAAGTTCTAAACTCTTAACATATTAATTTTACTGTGATCCTATGTGAATGCATTTTAGTTATGCCCCAAACATATGCAGCGCACTCTGCATATGAAGATCTGTAGCGAACTACGATCCCACCGTACAAGACTTAGCGACACACCCGGGAAATGCTAAGTCTGACTTCTCGTCCTGGTCTGCACAGGACTCTCAGGCTCACAAGGCCTCACTGCACTAACTCTGAGTGCTCTGGACTCCTCCCGCAACCTGTAGTGCACAGTCAGAGGGTCTCTAAGTCTCTGATGCCTGGGCGTATCCCCAGGGCTGACCGGGACATTGTCTCCGATGCCTGGGCGTATCCCCAGGGCTGACCGGGACATTCTCTCGAATCTCCGATGCCTGGGCGTATCCCCAGGGCTGACCGAGATCCTACCTCTAAGACTTCGTGTCACCGAGACCTTCGGTATTTGTTGGACACGAGTCTCCGATGCCTGGGCGTATCCCCAGGGCTGACCGGGACATTCTCTCGAATCTCCGATGCCTGGGCGTATCCCCAGGGCTGACCGGGATCCTACCTCTAAGACTTCGTGTCACCGAGACCTTCGGTATTTGTTGGACACGAGTCTCCGATGCCTGGGAGTATCCCCAGGGCTGACCGTTTTACCCCAAAGGTACAGACCGCGCAATGGGGTCCTACGGTGTTGGGGCACCTAAGTCTATTAACTGATTAACATATAAACACTTAAATAGGAATATCACATTTACTGATTTCAGATCAAATCACAATACACTGTCATTCTAAAACTGTCCGAGCAATATATTTCAAATCATTGTACTTTCTGAGAAATTCTCATACCATGCATTCAGACAAATTAGAAATGCATAAATAACCCAACTTATTTCAATCTGGCACATACATAGCGATTTTAAGCAATTGAACATCTTATTGCACAAATTAAATAAATTTACTTCACATACGAGAATCATACTCAACATTTGTCAATTCTCTAAAATTCTCGAAAAACGTGCACATTAACCCCAATCTTGGTTTTTGCATCACTTAACTCAATTAAAAGTTAATTACCTATCACAACACAATTTAATAACAATACTTGAGAATTACTGGTAATATTTCAGAGAAATGTGCCATTTCATGTAAATATCAATTTACACATATTAACGTCAAAAGATATATGCAATTAGGGTTTTCATGCATATTTTATTTATTCATATCAACTTTGAAATTGTACATCTGATAATTTATCAGAAATCTTCATTGTCTGGGTTCAGACCCAAAACATACCATTTTCAGACATGAATTTCTAATTTCAACATTTAAATGAGCAATTTAGGTTCCAATGAACCATATAAATCTACTGATTTAATCCATACTGTTCAAATGTAAATGTAATCATATAACAGTGTCTAGAAGCATTTTATGAACTAAAAAGGTCGGGCGACGCCAAGCACTGCCCGACGCCTGATAACACCTGTTATCAGCATAATTCACACACAAAACAGAAAATATTCAAACGCCTGAGTTTATTAATGATAAATAAATGAAACCCTACTCCCAGTGATTTGGTCTGTCCGGATTTGTCCGGAGTTACGTTCAGGGTCTAATTCCGGGCGATTTCGGATCGTCTTCTTCCTTTGAATTAAAATCTTCACTGTTCATATTTGCGGAACAGGAGCTTTACGCTCCATCTGAAATCCATTGCTAGAAGCTATATTGGGCTGAATTGAAGGTGGTTTGTGGTTTAAACTTTCTAGCCGAGGTCCAAAACCTAGATCTGGAGCTTTGGCCACCCTAATTCCTCCTCCTCCAGCCACGCACGGTGTTGCTAGAAAGTAGTAGCTTGCCGCAGACCCAGCAGCTAGGCGGCATCTAGCTAAGAAGGTAGGAAGAGTGGGTGGGAAGAGGTAGGAAGAAGAAAGAAATAAGGAAGAAGAGGAGAAAAGTAGCAGAATCTAATCTCTGGAAATGGACAACCTGATCACCTCTTGCGATCGTCCTCGCGGCTGCTCCTTCTGTGCGCCGCCTTCGACCGATAACAAAGAAACGGATAATCAACAGAGAAATAAAAGAAAGCTTATAAAGAAAACGTTTTGGGAATTTTGCAATTTCAACCATGGAATCGAAAAAGTTCATAACTTTTGACTCAAAAGTCCAAATCAGGTGATTTCTTTTGCATATTTTCAAGAATGAGGCCCACTACAATCCCAAGGCATGAAAACATAATAATTACACTATTTTACTGATTCAAATCTCTAATTGCATCCAATTATTACTTTACTCAAATTAATCATCTTAATTATGCACTAATTGATCTTATGTGCTTAATTCAACTAAATCAAGTTAATGATCACTAACCACATCATAAGCACATATGTTAACTCAAATAACATTAATTAGGCTCAAATCATAATGCTTTACCAATAAACTTTGGAACGGGTCATAACAATCTCCCTCCCTTATAAGAATTTCATCCCGAAATTCCTAAAAGAGAAAAGGAAACTTGTTCCACATATCTGACCCAAAAACTCCCACGTGGCTTCTTCTAAGTTGTGGTTTCTCCACAAATCCTTCACTAACGGTATCTCGATTCTTGAGCTTCTTGATCCACCGATCAACTATCAGAACTGGTCCCTCAACATAGGACACATCTAATCTGAACTGTGTAGGTTCTGGGTCCACTATCTCCTCTGAACCAGGGTAACACTTCTTCAACATCGATACATGAAACACGTCATGTAAATTGAGCAACTTGGATGGAAAATCCAACTTATGGGCTACAGGTCCAATCCTCTCAATAATAGGATACGAGCCCATAAACCTAGGAGTCAGTTTGCCTCTCTTACCAAATCTCAGCACTCCTTTCCATGGTGAAACTTTCAAGTATACTTCATCACCAACCTCAAACCAACATATGGGTGATCTACACTTTCTACCATACATAGCTTCATACGGGGCCATACCAAGACTGGAATGGTGACTATTGTTGTATGTAAACTCTATAAGGCTTAAGTGTTCTTTCCAACTTCCACTGAAATGCAAGACACATGCTCTCAGCATGTCCTCAAAAGTCTGAATGGTCCTCTCAAATTGACCATCTGTCAGCGGGTGAAAGGTTGTACTGCACCTCAACTTTGTACCCAAAGCTCGATGCAACTAATTTCACAACCTGGATGTGAACTTAGAATCCTTATCTGATATAATTGAAACCAGGATACCATGTAACCTATCTATCTCATCCACATATATCTTAGCCAACTTTGGGACATCAAAGGTTGACTTAACAGGAAGAAAGTGAGCAGACTTAGTCAATCTATCCACAATCACCCATATCGAGTCACAACCTCTAGGTGTCCTGGACAACCCTATCACAAATTCCATTGTGATATGTTTCCACTTCCACTCTGGTATACGAAGAAATTGCAAAGTACATGTAGGTTTCTGGTGCTCAGCCTTAACCTGCTGAAACACACTGCACCTAGTCATGTACTCATCTACATCCTTTTCATACCAGGCCACCAATACAACTCCTTGAGATTCATGTACATCTCAGTGTTACCTGAATGCATATCATACATTGATTCATGTGCTTCCTCAAGAATCTTTTCTTTCAAATCACTGTCTCGAGGTACACACAACATGTCATGCTGATACAACACAACATCATCTGAAACCTAAACTATGGTCTTTACCCCATGTCATGTCATGCATGATCTAATGTAACTCACTGTCACCATACTGTAGTTCCTTGATATGATCATAAAAAGTAGGCTTGACTTGCATATGTGCAATCAAACCACTCTACTCTGTCACCCCTAAGTCTAAGTTCAACTTCCGCATTTCTACTAGCAGGTTTCTCTTGAAACATGCCATAGAGAATACATCAACTATTGAACTTAACACTATGCTCAAAGCATCTGCTACCACATTCGTATTTCCAGGGTGATAATCTATCATTATATCATAATCCGTAATCAATTCTAATCATCTCCGCTGTCTAAGATTTAGATCCTTCTTGGTAAAGATATATATCAAGCTCTTATGATCTATAAACACCTGGCACACCTCACCATAAAGACATTAACGTCATGTCTTATGAGCATGAACTACAACAACTAATTCCAGATCATGTGACGAGTAATACTCCTCATTCTATGGTACTAACTTCTTATTACTACTGTAAGAATTTATTTCAAAATTATATCTTACTCTTTTCTCCGAGTCATTTTCATATTGTGTATCTACCTTCCAGATTAGCTAACTTTAAACCCTGGATTTTATTAGTGCTAGGTTACCTTTCATAGTGCAAATCATATGATCTTGTTTTATAAAGATACTAATATTCAAGGTCAAATCACTAGTGACATCCCTTGAACTACTACAACTCTAAACATTCTAGGGTTTGGTCCTTAGCAGTAACATAGAATTATTGTGATGTGACTTTGCTTCCTTAGTTTGAAATCAAACTTTAGATCTCATAAGTTCATCCATCTACTTGTAATGAATACAAAAGATATGAATAATCATCAATGAACTATAGATATATAACAGAAATGTAACATCAACCAAGTTCTCTAGAATAACTTATTAACACAAATGCTACAAATAAACATGATACTTGTTACCCAAGCATCACACATGGCTCACAGGGCCATTCATATCTTGTCACCTCTCACTAGGCAACAACTTATTCACATGGCTCACAAGGCCATTCACATCTTGTCACCTCTCACTAGGAAACAACTTGTTCACATAGTTCAAAAAATCCGTACACATTATTACTTTTATTAAGCAACAACAACATCAACACACAAAAAGCCAATCAACATTTATTATATAAATGTCACAGCCCAAACTTGGCTATATTCATCATCTCATCATACCTGCATGGTTATTAGGCATGATAACAGTCATACAAGATATTCATCACATCATGTGATACAATAGTAATACCATCATTCCTTGACCAGGAATTAGGGTTCACTATCAAACAGGGCTTATCATTCCCTTTTTCCCCAAATTAGGTTTAGGGTTCCCCATTTCTCATTAATTCAGACCCTCTTGAGTTAACCAACTTTATCTTGTATTAAGGTATCTCCCCTCTTAATGCATTCTATCACAGAATACTCACCCTTAGCATATAATGCATAGGCCACACATTAGAATTGTCCAGCTATCTCACATGATATGGACTTATCTTGGTTTAAGGCATAACTTATAAAGTTACCTATAAACAATCGCAATGATACACCCTCAACTAGGGTTTCACAATGATACACCCTCCACTAGGGTTTACTAATCATGTATTGGATCCATGCATTGGTTATGCATTATTAATTAGTACCATTAAGGGTATTTCTCACCTAATCATTAAATTTAACCTGACCCTTATTGTGTTCCTTTATTTCTAATTAAGGATTGCTCATATGAGGTCCCAATGTTGGGTCTCCGATATCAGTTCCAACTAATTCTTAGTTGTTCTAATCTTTCCCTTATATCTCAACATCTTAGTGTATATACATTTTTCACCATGATTCGGGTCTAAATTATCCAAGATCTACTTTTATTATATTATTAATAGGAGTCATTAGATCTCAGTAACGCATCCTTCCAGCCGGACCAGGCCGAACCTGTAGTCCTGAAGCCAAGAGCTACTCAGGATTAACCAAATCCTATTAATCTCAAACATGTGGAAAGAATATCCACCTAGGGCAGACTCATTTAAACATAATTTCTGGTCTACTTAATACAAAGAATATAAACAATAACTAAATCACTTCATGACACACAACAATATAAAAGAATCATATTTATTCTATAAACTGAAAATCTAAATCCATACATATAAGAGCATTTCTAATGATTTCCAATCAAATAAGCAATATAAAGCAAGAGTTGCATCGCATCCTATGTTTAATCTCTTACTCCTGCATAAATTTCCAGTTTCTTAACCCTAAGATTTCTAGGGTTTCTCTCTAGCCTATCCTTCCTCTGCATACCTGGCCAGGGCATCCAGAGAAGAATAGACATAGTAGCTTGATACTGGTCAATCTAAGTATTCAGACACCTGGCCAGGGTATCTAAACACTCAGACCTCCCAGAGCTAAAGACATATCACTTCTTATTTTTCTCACTTATAACTCTATCTTTTGACCCTAATGATCCCTGACGATTCAACATAAACTCTTTACTTGGTTATCGTGACCACATCCTCTTCCTGCCATCTGCAATAGTATAACAGAACACTTCCTGTTAGAAAATTGCAGTTAGAATGAAGACACTTAAGTCCTAATCCTATTGGTCTCTTATCGTCCCCTGACCTTGACTTAGAGTATTCATATACTCAACCTATGCTCTGATACCAAGATGTCACACCCCGATCTCACACTAACCACTAATCACGAGATTAGGGCGCGACAGAGGGATTATCACATAAACAAATCACTGAGAACTTTTTCTTTTTAAAACCTCGTAATGATATCTGGATTATTTCTGTAAACTAAAACATGATAAACTGCGGAAGCATTTCAATTAACCTGGCTAAAGAACATAAACAGAGTTTACAACATGTAACATTGTTTAACAGAAAGTAAACATAACAGTTAATTTACATCTTTTATACATTCGCCATACATACTTTCTCTCACCCACGCCATGTCCCAAGGACCGAGGGGAAAGGACTAAGAGACCACTATGTAACTGACTACATATATCTTCTATTGACTAGGGTGGTAAGATCCTTCAGATTCCTGGAACTGTCACTGACCTGAAAATGTTTGAGTAGAGGAGTGAGCCTACTCGCTCAGTGAATAGTTTTTCATTTAACTATCACTAAACAACTCGTCAAGTTTATTAAATTGAAATTAAGCATAAGAACAATATTATACAGAGCAGTTCTAATGACATAGCGGATTTTACAAATAATAATCACATTTCTATACAACAACAAATATCAAATAACTGTAAAGCATAAAATATCAGAAACTGCATCTCTTGAATAATAAAGCAATAATTGAGAACTAGCGTAGAAGTTCTAAACTCTTAACATATTAATTTTACTGTGATCCTATGTGAATGCATTTTAGTTATGCCCCAAACATATGCAGCGCACTCTGCATATGAAGATCTGTAGCGAACTACGATCCCACCGTACAAGACTTAGCGACACACCCGGGAAATGCTAAGTCTGACTTCTCGTCCTGGTCAGCACAGGACTCTCAGGCTCACAAGGCCTCACTGCACTAACTCTGAGTGCTCTGGACTCCTCCCGCAACCTGTAGTGCACAGTCGGAGGGTCTCTAAGTTTCTGATGCCTGGGTGTATCCCCAGGGCTGACCGGGACATTGTCTCCGATGCCTGGGCGTATCCCCAGGGCTGACCGGGACATTCTCTCGGATCTCCGATGCCTGGGCGTATCCCCAGGGCTGACCGGGATCCTACCTCTCAGACTTCGTGTCACTGAGACCTTCGGTATTTGTTGGACACGAGTCTCCGATGCCTGGGCGTATCCCCAGGGCTGACCGTTTTACCCCAAAGGTAAAGACCGCGCAATGGGGTTCTACGGTGTTGGGGCACCTAAGTCTATTAACTGATTAACATATAAACACTTAAACAGGAATATCACATTTACTGATTTCAGATCAAATCATAATACACTGTCATTCTAAAACTGTCAGAGCAATATATTTCAAATCATTGTAATTTCTGAGAAATTCTCATACCATGCATTCAGACAAATTAGAAATGCATAAATAACCCAACTTATTTCAATCTGGCACATACATAGTGAATTTAAGCAATTGAACATCTTATTGCACAAATTAAATAAATTTACTTCACATACGAGAATCATACTCAACATTTGTCAATTCTCTAAAATTCTCGAAAAACGTGCACATTAACCCTAATCTTGGTTTGTGCATCACTTAACTCAATTAAAAGTTAATTACCTATCACAACACAATTTAATAACAATACTTGAGACTTACTGATAATATTTCAGAGAAATGTGCCATTTCATGTAAATATCAATTTACACATATTAACGTCAAAAGATATATGCAATTAGGGTTTTCATGCATATTTTTTTTATTCATATCAACTTTGAAATCGTACATATGATAATTTATCAGAAATCTTCATTGTCTGGGTTCATACCCAAAACATACCATTTTCAGACATGAATTTCTAATTTCAACATTTAAATGAGCAATTTAGGTTCCAATGAACCATATAAATCTACTGATTTAATCCATACTGTTCAAATGCTAAATTTAATCATATAACAGTGTCTAGAAGCATTTTATGAACTAAAAAGGTCGGGCGACGCCAAGCACTGCCCGACGCCTGATAACGCCTGTTATCAGCGTAATTCGCACACAACACAGAAAATATTCAAACGCCTGAGTTTATTAATGATAAATAAATGAAACCCTACTCACAGTGATTTGGTCTGTCCGGATTCGTCCGGAGATACGTTCAAGGTCTAATTCCGGGCGATTTCGGATCATCTTCTTCCTTTGAATTAAAATCTTCACTATTCATATTTGCGGAATAGGAGCTTTACGCTCCATCTGAAATCCATTGCTAGAAGCTATCTTGGGCTGAATTGAAGGTGGTTTGTGGTTTAAACCTTCTAGCCGAGGTCCAAAACCTAGATCTGGAGCTTTGGCCGCCCTAATTCCTCCTCCTCCAGCCACGCACGGCGCTGTTAGAAAGTAGTAGCTTGCCGCAGACCCAGCAGCTAGGCGACAGCTAGCTAAGAAGGTAGGAAGAGTGGGTGGGAAGAAGTAGGAAGAAGAAAGAAATAAGGAAGAAGAGGAGAAAAGAAGCAGAATCTAATCTCTAGAAATGGACAACCTGATCGCCTCTTGCGATCGTCCTCGCGGCTGCTCCTTCTGTGCGCCGCCTTCGACCGATAACAAATAAACGGATAATCAACAGAGAAATAAAAGAAAGCTTATAAAGAAAAAGTTTTGGGAATTTTGCAATTTCAACCCTGGAATCAGAAAAGTTAATAACTTTTGACTCGAAAGTCCAAATCAGGTGATTTCTTTTGCATATTTTCAAGAATGAGGCTCACTACAATCCCAAGGCATGAAAACATGCTAATTACACTGTTTTACTGATTCAAATCTCTAATTGCATCCAATTATTACTTTACTCAAATTAATCATCTTAATTATGCACTAATTGATCTTATGTACTTAATTCAACTAAATCAAGTTAATGATCACTAACCACATCATAAGCACATATGTTAACTCAAATAACTTTAATTAGGCTCAAATCATAATGCTTTACCAATAAACTTTGGAACGGGTCATAACATATGTGGTATGTAGTTTTAGATTGTAGAACCCTTCTCTTTTGCCCCCTTTTTTTGGTAGAGATATTCTATTCGACGTAGTGGAGGTTATGTTTCTCATTCTTTCTTCATATTCTACCTCCAACTGACTTTCTGTAAGTCTGTTAGCTACCCAACGAGTGGTTTAGTACATGATCTTAAGGTCTGAATCCCGAATTAGACCTATGATAGATGGAATTCGAAGATTAGTGATCTTGAACTAAGAGGAAAATCACCTTCTTGACTTGATTCAAAGCATATAAATTCTAAATAATAGATTTCTAGTATTGAATCTTACTCTGTGAATACTATGACAAATCTGATAAGTTTGTATAGTGATTTCTAATAGTAAAATGCTTATTAAATTATATTTGGCGACATTATTTCTCATTCAAAGTTTGTTGTATGAGTTGCTATGCCTGAAATGTGATGAAATGGTAGATTTAGAGGTACCGAAGAGGTTGGGTATGCCCTATTTTAGATCTAAAGAATGGAATTATGATTTATGATAATTATGAAAGTAGCTATTTCGTGAGATGATTTTTGTGTATAATGTTGAATGCTAAATTGTCAAAGTATAGGGTGATAATTAGAAGTGATAATGGCTTTATTAGATCCAAATAAATATAAGTAGATGATAAATGTATTAGATGGTAGATTTCTTCACAAGTGGCATGCACTGTAAGGAGGAAATATTTCCTGACTAAAGGTAGTCTAGATCATTGTAAGTCATAATGTACTAGTAGGGTGCAAGACTCTAGGCCAATGAATGCAAAATCTTTATGGTTTTGTGGTACCCAACACCAACCTGGATTGTTGGTGGTACCTATGTTACTGTTAAGTGGTCAACCATGGTAGTACCATTAATGAGGGATTGTGTTGATAAGTGGCCATCTTCGGTGGGACCACTAATGCATACTAAGTTGAAGTGCTTCGAATCTCTATGTGAGTATCCAAGTTTAGAGGAGGAGTCTAGATATGCCGATGCTCCCATTAGTCACTAAGAGCTAGATGTATCATTTCCTACTACAAATGGGGTATTAGTATTAAAGTCTTAGGAACCTCAACATGCTTCTAAGTCTTGTACAATGAATTCATAGCTTGCTGAGATGCTTTCACATGTTGTAGTAGACCTTCTATGGGTCTAGTGGTATATAACAATTAGACTAATGAACCAGTAATCAGTTAGTGATTCATTGTGATCAGTTGTTTACACATTCTTATTATTTTGAATTAATTTTTCAAGATTTTCATTACCATGATTAGCTGCTTAAATTCCTAAACTTCCAATATCACTAAACTTCTTATTCATGGTTACTTGTTGATTTTCTACTCAATGAGTCAATGTCTCATCAACCTACACAAACATTTCGTAGGTAAAGGACCCACTCCACCAAAAGAGGAAGAAGCCAATTTTTATCAAGAGTAGAGCAAAGGTTTTAACATAAAGTAATCAGTTTAGTTAGTCAGACTCTTATCCTTCCTTTGGATCCTAGTAATGAGTGATTGAGAAAAGAGAATAGTTTGTAATAAATCATAGTGGATGTATATTAAAGCTTAAACTCTTACTTTTATGTAGAGGTTGAGGTTTGTATATCTTTTCATGTTGTGTTTAACCAAGATGGTAATACCTTGTTAAATGATGTCTCTAAGTGTTTGAGAAGGCAAAAAATTATGGATTATTCTTAGAAAATCATTAAAAGTGGATGGTTAGTTTTAATCCCACCTTGACGGGCCCTAACCCTGGTTAGTGTATTCGAGTCATGTCACAATGTGACCTACTTGGGGTAGATATTGTGGTTGGATCTAGGTATGTCAAATTCCTCTCTCCTCATGGGAAATCTTATGAGAGAAATACTCATAAGGTAAATGATATCTAGGGACAAGATGACCCTATCGAGGACCAAGATTATGGTTGGATATGGGTGTATGAGAGTTAGGTGGAATTTCAAGAGAGAAACACTCACAAGGAAAAGGGTATTTGAGGGCAAGGACCCTTTTAGGGCCATTAATTATGTGCTGATATGGGTGTGTGAGATTCCTTTGTCCTCAGGGGAGATTTTATGAGAGCGATACTCATAAGGAAAATGGTATCCAGGGATAAGGTGACCCTCTTAGGGAAAAAAACTATGGATGTATATGGGTGTGTGAGAATCCTCTCTCCTCAGGGGAGATTTTGTGAGAAGGATCTCACAAAGAAAAGGGTATCCATAGACAAGGTGACAATCTAGGGACATACATTACGATTGTATATGGAAATGTGAGACTCTCCACTCCTTGGGTGAGATTTTATGAGAGGGATAATCACGAGAAAAAGTGTATCCAAGGACAAGCAGACCCTCTCAGGTCCAAAGACTATGTCTAGTATGCATGTGTGAGCTTCCTCTATCCTCATAGGAGAATTCATGAGAGAAGCATTCACAAGGAAAAAGGTATCTAGGGACAATGTGAACTGGAGACTATGGATTGATATGAAAGTGTGAGATTCCTCTTTCTTGAGTTGATATTTTATGAGAGGAACACTCACAAAGAAAAGGATATCCAGGGACAAGGTGACCCTATTGAGGCCAGAGATTGTTGCTAGATATGAGTGTATGATATTCCTCTCTCCTTAGGGAAAATTTATGAGAAAATTACTAGCAAGGAAAAGGGTATTCATGGACAAGGTGACCAGGGCCATAGACTATGGTTGGATATGGGTGTGTGAGATTCCTCTCTCCTCATAGGAGATTTAGAGAGAGAAGAACTCACAACAAAAAGTGTATCCAAGGACAAGGTGAACCTCTCAGGACCACCTATTATGATTGGATATGGGTGTGCAAGATTTCTCTCTCCTTAGGGGAGAATTTTGTTGGTATGTATGCCTAGAGAGAAAATCATATGATGATTGGAATGTAGCATTGGATACCTGATTTGATAACTAATAAAGGTAATTTCATCTATTATGTTTGTCTCAGTCATGAGATGATGACACATACAAAGTAGATGTCTAAAGAATTATGTTACATGATGACATATGTCTTCAAGTTGAGGACATGTACGATGAGATCATATGTATGATAAGAGTACAAAAATTCTTGTTATATCCCTAGTCATATATTACTGTGGAAGCAAAATAGACAACAATGATAAATAAAACTAGAGTGTGTGATGACTGACGACAGCGTCTCACTAGTCATGGTATGTGATTCAAGTCAAGCATATAGTTACATGTTAGAGAACAGTGTATCATACAGACCCACAATGAGAATGATTCATGGAAACCATGGAATGGTAGTCAAAATCATCTCTCATAGTGATAGTGGTGATTTTGGTTCTTAGACCTGAAGTCACTACATTCTTCACATGTCGTTCATGTACTTTGACATCATTCAATGTGATCCTGAATAAGGATTGCCATAACAGTGATGATTGGGTGCATTGTAACACATCGGGGTTGAGTGTGATTAATGTAGATGGGATTGTCCCTCCTATAGGAGATTGATAGCGAGAGTCTCTTGATAAGAGAGACTGAGAAATGTATGGCCACACTCATGTGACTCAACATATGATATGTGAGCTCACATGCATCTCAAATAGTCAGCTCTAGTTCAAGGAACATGAATTGGACATTGAGAGGAGGATGATTCCATGCCTCAAGATCAATCTGGATATTAGAGACAAAGGAACTATATGATCACGGTAACACGAATCACATATTGTAGGTTGAAGTTGTTCTCCAAATTTCATAATCACTTAGGAAGAAATGATGTGTAACTAGGAACATCTCTTTGGTTGTGATGTCATAATTGGTTATGGACATTCACTGCCAATGTAATTCTAGACCTATAGGGCCAGACACTTAGGATACAGTTGGATTATAGGATTATACTCACAAATGATGTTTAATATGATTACTAAAGGTGTTTAGGTATTCAATTAAAAAACTGAGGTTCAAAATTGATTAACTGGACTCTGAACTGAATAGTTCAAGTGTTGAACTGAACGGTGGGAGTGCCAGTTCAATTGGATACAATATTGGTTGAACTTTGCCTAAACTAGACAAGTGAAATGACCATTTGTACTTGTGAAAGGATTGTCTCACAATGTGAAATGACTGTTTCACTATGTGAGATGACCGGTTGACCCTCTTAGTCACCCAATTCAATTTCCAATTCGATTGAAATAATGATTGATGTTGATGTCATCTTTACCATTAATGGGGCATTGAACACCAATGTAATTTAGAACATGAAACTATGCAAACTGATCGGTTCACTTAGTGAATCGACCAATTCACTTAGTGAACCAACTGACTCATGCATCAACCTACTGGTTGGGTGTGTGAACCAATCGGTTCTCCACTCTCATGTCCTAGAAAATTTATGATTCCAGACCCTTCTACTCCGACATAGACGGGAAACCTTAACCCTAGCCTCTATTATAAATAAAGGGGTACTGGGGGCTTCCCAACACCCACAATTGAGAATCAATTTCTCTTACAATTGTTGTCCTCTCTATTTTTCGTATCCAATAGAGAGCTCGACCAAGTCCTACTCATTAAAGGGAGAGATAGCGAGGGAGAGAACAATTGAGAGCAATTGTGGGAGAGCATGTCAGTGACTAGCTTGCATGCCGATAGAAGGGCACAACTCCATCATGTTGGCTCTGGTAGGACAACGTGGAGTTCTCGATAGTACGCATGGACTACTCTAGATGTATGAGGCCATTGTATGCTGCTAGGAGGACATCATCAACCATTATCTGTGGTGTTGCACTAGGAGGCCGGTGGAGACGATGTTCGAGTGTTGTTGTTGAAGAAGGAGTGAGTTTCTTCCTGATGAAGAAGAAGCACAATGCTACTACAAGGGTAATGTCACTGAACTTTCTCCAAGACCAGGAATAACGTTACAAACCTTCCTTCCTAGATACATTGTTGTTGACACCATCTTGCTATTTTGGAAAATGGACATTTAAATCTTTCTATTTCCACTGCCTATATTTACGCACAATTTCCCTACAGATTCATGAGAGAAAGCTCACATGGAAGAGGGGTATCCAAGGATAGGGTGACTCTCTCAGAGCTAGGCAATGTTCCTAGATATGTGTTTGTGTGGTTCCTCTCTCAGGTTAAATCTTATGTGAGAAACACTCACAAGGAGAAGGGTATCTAAGGACAAGGTCGGTCTCTGCGGGCCACACATTGTGTCTGGATAGTGGTGTATGAGATTAATCTCTCCTTAGTAGAAATTTTATGAGAGAAATACTCATAAGTTAAAGGGGTGTGTTTTTGCAGTTTTAGATCATAGTTTGGGACCATATAAAAATGGGTATGGGTGGGGTAATGGTCCGGTTATAAGTCTTGGTCATGGACCAAATAGATGTAAAATTGAAAGTAGGGTAATAGACCAGCCTAATATCATGGTCTACGACCATGGTGCAATATAGGAAAATATGGGAGGACCAATATCTACTAGGTGACATGTCAAACAATCTTTTAAATAATGGAGAGAGTATTCTAGGGGCATGAGTTGATACTTTAGTAAAGAATTGTAATATATATCCATGATTGAGGATTGAGTAGCCTTACAACATAATGTTGAACTTTTTCTTTCAAGGATCAAGCTGAGTAGAGGTCCTTCAAGAACATAACTATAGACAAAGCATGCACATGAGTTTCTCAAGGCTAGAGTGAATGATGCAAGGCTAGATGTGATTTGACTGTGATAATGCATGTCCTATAGGTAAAGTCAAACAACCTTTCGATACAAGGCAAAATATTTGGAAAATTATTCCTCAAAAAGTCAAGGTATTTTGGATAAATTACCAAAAGGATGGTTATGGCTCATGTGTGGTATGATGAAGATTGAAGAGCATTCAGAGTACTTGAATAGTATTCTGCACGAATGTGGAAGGTTTCATGTATTACATTGGGGTAGCATTTCAACATCAATTAAGTTGAAAAATCTCTCAAAACATTGTCCAAGTTTGAATTTGAAAACAATTTCAAGTCTTTTTTGAAAGACGTCCCATCTTTCTTGAGTTTTGAATATACTTTTCCACTTATTCAACTTTGTTGTGTTTTGAAAGACAATTCAATTTTGGCTGGTTTTTCTGTAAAATATTTAAGATTGAACTTTATTTTTTGAAAAATACTATTCTTTTGAAAAAGATTCTTGCAAAAGATTGTTCCTTTATGGAAAGTTTTGTTCACTTTCTAAAAAAAATTCTTTTAGATATATGTTTTTAACTTTTCAAAAGGTTTTTCATGAGGAGAGTATTTTAAAAAATCTTTTCATATTTATGTTTTTGATGAGATTTTTTTTCAAAGAGTTTTTTCTTAGAAAATATTTCTCTTTTGAAAAAAAATTCCCTTTTCAAAAGGACTTTTCTCTTATTTAGTTTTGAAAATATATTTTCTTAAGATAGTTCTTTTTTTTAAATGGTTGCTTATTTGTTTTTATTTTGAAAATATTGTTTATTTTTTATAGAAATGTCATTCTCTTTTTTAAAAGATTATTAATTTTTTGGAAATATTTTTGCTAATTTGGAAATGGATTTTTCTTTTCTTTTGGAAGATTATTCAATCCAGATTATTGAATGAAGATTGATGGTGAGAGAGATCATTTGAGATTTTTGGAGATCATCAAAGATTGGAAAGACGTTGATGGTTGAGATCATTTGGAATCATTTGGCATTTTTTGAGATCATGTGAGATCATTAGAGATTGTTTGAGATCATGTGAGATCATTGGCATGATATGTTGAGTGAAAATGTTATTTTGATAATTTTATTTTAAACTTGAGAATTTTAGCAAATGCCAAACAATTTGTGTGTGCTGATTTCAATCTTAAAGCATAAACCTTTCAACAATCCTAGAGCTGAAAAAGTATGCACACTCTTGAAAATTATACAGCAAACAACAACAACATAGATAAGTAGAAGTCAAAGTCTCCTATTTTATCCTATGAGTTTATATGTGATTTATTTCCTCACTCAATCATGACTTGTATAGGAGTGTTTTGTCCTCATCTTAGCTATGGTGTTATGGAACTGATTGTAGAGGTAAACCAGATTCTTCATATATCGGTATTTCTCCTAATACACCTCATATACCTTTTTCAAAAACTTGGATATCTAGTTTTATCCACATTGGGAGTCTATTCTAACTAATCCTCCTTTGTAATTTAATTCTCATTTAATTCCACATATGCCACTTTATTGTTTGTTCTTTTCACTTGAACCTAAAATGCCGTCAAACAAAATGTCAGTCAGCATAAATGAATTATGCTAGTATGTGGGGACAACCAAAATTTCACAAATATGGCTAACAGGCAAAGGGAAAGTACCAGTCCAGTACAAATGATACACTAACATTGTGGATATGATAAGTTTTAATCTTCATACCATAGAGAGAAGATTTGTTTTCCATGAATCTATTTTTTCTTTGATTTTATCAACAAGAGGAGCGCACATACTCTTGGTTAATCTACCCTAGAACAGGGGTAATCCCAGGTACCTCACTAAGAACTCTGTAGTTTCAACCTGCAAAACTAAGGTGTTACTGGCAGGAGATGACTTGCTTAAGAATAGTTGACTCTTGGCCGGATTTAACTGAAGACTAGAGATATCAGTGAACAACTCTAGTGCCTTTCTTATACCTTATGCATCTCTGTCAGTATCTTGATCCATCACAAGCAAATCATCTGCAAATAGGATGTGTGACACTTCTACTTCTCTTACCTTCAAAGGGGTAATCTTCTCTTCATCAACTGATGTGCTAAGAATCAAAGAAAGACCCTCAATACCTATGAAAAACAAGTATGGAGCAAGGGGATCTGTCATGGAACCATTCTTACCCCAATCCCAATCTCATTGCCTAGACAGTGACAAAGGGATTGAAGTGCCCATCCCTGAGTGGCCCAATAGGATCTATCACACTGGCATATGCAAGAAGAAATAATAACTCAAACACAGGATATATAAATGAACAAACTAATCCCATATGGAGATTTTACCAATATATCTTTTTCATCAAAGTGTATGAGTGCGGAAGCGATCTTATTCAATATTCTATTTGTATTGCCTAAAATCAAGAAAATCAAGACACAATCATGAAATTGCATGGTACGCTATCAAAATCAAGCAAAGCGCTTTATAACAAAATAGTATACTTGGTAGGACTTATATTCAAAATAATAACAAATGATTTCCAAAAACCAATATCATACGACGAAATGTTTGTTATTGAACGATTCAATTTTTATTATGAGTTCCCATTATGCTGTAATTCGAGGAGCATGCTTATATATTTTTGTGTGACTTTATCACTCCAATGCGATGGGGGGGATCACTGGGCTCCTGCTCACCATAGGAACATAGGAGGCCAATGTACAAGTCCCACCTCCAAATGAGGGTGGTTGTTGTACTCAATATCAACATTATCAACATTATCAATATCATCATCATTATCAATATACGGGCAGTCATAATGGGCATGCAATTTATGTTTTCATGATTTTCAAAATATAGTATAGAAAAATAGAAGACTATTCATAGGGAATAGTAGCTCATCCAAATAAGTAGCCAAGTATACAATCAAGATATACATAAAAATATCTTCAATACAATCAAGGAGGAGTTATATAATAGCGTACCTTTCATCAAAAATTTCAAGTATAGATCCACTAGTTATAAGTCGACCCTTCGAGTTAGATCCTAAAACACAATGTTTGGATGAAGGGTCAAGATCAAGATATTTGGATATCATGTTTCAAACTTTGAGATTAGGGTTACACTTTTCCTATTTCAACCTTAGGGTTAGGTCATTCACTTATAATCAAACCATATTTCAATATGTCCAACATTTCTTCAAGTGTCACATATTTCCAGTGTGAATGACTTAACTAGGTTTTCTAGGATCATATGTGTAAACCCTAGTTTTATTATCATTATCCAAGTCGTCATCAATTTCTAGATTATCATCATGGAACTTAGTATAATTGGGAATCAAGATCAGATTGATGGGTCAAAGCTACATCATGTGTTTTGTAAGATTAGGATCAAGATTACTCATTATAAAGATTATGACCAAGATTGAATCCAGTAAAAATATCTAGATCACTAATGATTCATTTTCAAGAGTAGATGATTCAAATATATTAGATCTGGGTTACAAGATAATCATCAGAGTCCAAATCTAGGGTTTTCAACATTTAGTCAAGATTAACCACAAATAGAGTTATTTAGACCAATTACATAAGTAAGAGATCAATATTTAGGTGTATTAGTGAGAATAATTTAGAATTAGTCTTCACAAGTATTTTTGAACGATTAATTGTATTTTTCTGATCAAGATTGACTATTTGTTCATCATTTTTGGAGTTCAGATGCATTTTCTACGAGTAAAACAAGATCTGGACATATAAATGAATTTCCAACTAGAGAAGAGGTATAATACCTTAAGTGCAAAAAAGTCAGATTGTTGGATGATGAACGAGGGGTCTAGATGAACCCACATGAGCAAGGTAGCTTGTTGGTTGAGATATTTCATATTGATCTCAGTTTTTATTGTTCAATCAGTGGTTTGCTGGTCTTTTGGGCCGGTCAATCTTGCGCTGAGCCGGCGGTTCAGGACTCTGTCTCATGTCCGTCCATAGCCTCACACGAGCCCAAGAATAGGGCATAGGGGCTCGCCAATGTGGAGCCGCTTTGGGAGAAGGAGTGGGTGAGGGAATCAGCCAAGGTGTCACCCAAATACGTCTCAACCTCACAAACTAGAAGAGTGCCTCATATGGTGGTCCGGCGCTGTAAGGAGGAAACACCCATTTTGGGCTTTGCGGTAGTGTCACACAGCAGCACGGAGGTCGGGGGGGTTATCGGGGCATTCAGGGGCAAAATAGTGAGAAATTGAGAGGCCTCGAGAAAGGTGTTGTGTATGCGAATCATTGGGAGTGCTTTTATAGAGTCTAGGGGTTGGTTTTAGGGCTAAAGAGTGCTTGCACTTAGCCATGGCTGCTGGAGGAGAGGGGAGAGAAAGGAATCCTTTTTGGTGGTTGGATGGAGCGCAAAATTTGTTCAAAATAGGGTTTGTTTTGTTCGTATTTGCGAGGAGGTCATTTCCTCTCGAATAGAATTTTGATTCATGGTCGTAGGCGGGAGATTCACCATAATGGCTGCATTCATTCCTCCCCACAATCAGTGGAAGGTTGAAGACAACCCCCAGGCCACTAGATCAGCCCATGATCCATGGGAGGTCACATCCAAAGGCTGAGATCACCCCTGAATCCATGCCTTGGATCAGTGACATGGAAAAGCCAAAAAAAGGGCAATTAAAAGGGGTTTTACCACAAAACTTCAAGAAATCATAGAAAATCGTAGGAATGTCCAAATGACATGATTTTTTTATCATAGCTTCAATATAATGTGAATAATATTTAAAAAAAGTTTGGTATCAAAAAAATGAAGTTTTAGGGATGAATTTTCTTCTTTGGACAAAGTGATCAATTAGTCAAATTTAAGGTGTTATAATGTGCATAAAATTCACATTGATCACCATATTTTGTATTTGAGTCTCAACATTGATTATGAAGCCAAGAAAAATGATTGAGGATCATGAGTGTGTATAATGAGGAAAAAATAGTGATTTCATCATACTTATGTAAAAATCCACTTTGTCACATCCTTCCCTCCTTAAAAAGGAATTTTGTCCCCAAAATTCAAAAACAAACTCAAAATTTGGATCATAAAAATTTAGGTCATATCCTCAAATATTAGAGTGTCCACAATTATAAAATCAAAATTATATACTCTACATTGTCCTCATCAACAATTTCTCATAAACTTGCATCGATTAATATGAAGGTCAAAGGTCAAAATTCACCAGTTGAGTTCACTCTCAAATCATGTCTGAGGGAAAAAATTGAGATCGATAGTCGAGAATAAGTGTCATGGACCAAAAGGGTCATTCACTAATGTGTTTGTTATTCAAGAGTCAAGATTCAAATATTCATATTTTGCATTTCAACATGCAAGTCTAGGGTTGCTATTCCTGTCCAGACCACCAGTGTGGTCATTCACCCATATAGACAATCTAGCAACATTATTGAGATTCCAATATTAATTTCTTTATCAAGTATATTCGAGGTGGGTGAATGATCCAGACCTAGGTCATTTTGGGAAATTAACACTATACATATTTTCAATTTTACCATCCTCAAAATACATCTAGTCAAGGTCTCATGATTTTGAGTCCAATATTACAAGATGATCAAGTCAAAATTCATATTTTGAGTATGGGAGTCAAAATTCAAACCAGACACATATTTTCAAAGCCAAAGATAGGTTCCAAAAAGGAATCACATTTCCCTTTCTCAAAATATAGTGAGTACAAGGTTTTATTTTAAAAAGGAACAATTACAAAGAGTTACATAATCACCATATCAAAATCTAGATCTAGTGGTGAATTCAATAGTTGAGACTACACATGTCCTCTTTTGGAATTCCAACTTCTATCTTTGTCTCTATCTGCATGACTACAGGCTTGGATGTAGGGGTAAAGGCAGTCATGGTGACTTGGACTCCTCTAGGAATTATTGATGTTGTGTATCTCGCCCATTTTTTCATAGCATCCATTAGTAACTTGTTTTGCATTTCCCAAGAATCATAACTATTATCATCATTGAGCCTAGGTCATTCTCCTTTGTCTATATTATCTTCGACTTTTTCTTCATCAATCTTCCTTTTATCAATCCTTTCTCCTTGATCATCATTGGTTCTAAGGGATCTTGCTTTTTGACTACGGGTTTGTGGGGCAATCTACAAGGTATATTGATTTGTGAGTCCTTTGATTACATAGGTCGAGATAAGAGTATATTACATTTATGGTTTCATACTATTCAAGAAATAGGGAGAGTGTCAATGATTAAATCATATTCCATGAGATAAAAATTCAAGATCATAATAGGGCAATAATGTCAATTTTTTTTACAAAGTCCAGTTAATATTTGCATTCCTTTCCTATAATGATGAATGTAATGATATAATTTGGAAATAGGTGCATGATTTAGTCCATGGTCATCATATAAAAATCAAGTTTGAAAAAGGAATTAATGGTAAATAGGAAAACTTATTTTTGCATCATAGTCTTACATCATGGTTTTGTGAGTCCTAGACTTAGTCACTTGATAGGATGGTTAAGATGTGTACAAAATAGGATATGAGTCTCCTTAACTATGTTTGAGGTTTAATCAACAATTGGGCAACATGGGCTTAATCAAATAGAGACCTCATCAACAACGAGGTATAATGTACAAGTCATCCTTATTTCACCAAATCAAGATTTACCTCAACATAGGAAGCATATAGTCAAGTTTTAGCTAATTTTAGTGTTCATGATATTAGGGATCATACATGAGTATTTGGTTTCAAAATTAATTGATCAAAATTGAATTTTCAAATTCAGGTCAGATCATGGTATCAACTTTCACGATTTAGCGATATTCATTTTTCCCATGCGTAAGCTACCCATAATTGAGACATCATGTGGTAAAGGTCACAAGAAAGGACCACATGAGGAGATGAGAAGACTACCTGATCTTCATATACATGAGTGGCTTAGGATAGTCCTTAAAGAAGAGATGAGATGCCAGAAGCCTCTCTAGGGTTTCACAAGAGAACCTTTAGGTCCAGTTTTGGATCAATTAAGGCCAGGTAGAGCGGGGGATCTCAGACACCGTGAAGATGGATAGGAGAAATTATGTCAAGACCTCAAGCCGAGATCTTAATTTTCACCATTATGGACTTTAGGGTTTCTTGGGTGTAAGAGACTTCAAAAATTATTTACTTAAAGTATATGAGAGTGTGTAAGCTCTAATACCAACTATCACAGAACTGTTCTTACCCCAATCCCAATCTCACGGCCTAGACAGTGATAGGGATTGAAGCGCCCATCCCTGAGTGCCCAATAGGATCTATCACACTGGCATATACAAGAAGATATATTAACTCAAAAATAGGATATATAAATGAACAAACTAACCCAATATGGAGATTTTACCAATATATCTTTTTCATCAATGTGTATGAGTACGGAAGCGATCTTATTCAATACTCCATTTGTATTGCCTAAAATGAAGAAAATCAAGACACAATCATGCAATTGCATGGTACGCTATCAAAAAGAAACAAAGTGTTTTATAAAAAAATAGTATACTTGGAAGGACTTATATTCAAAAAATAACAAATGATTTCCAAAACCAATATCATTCGACAAAATGTTTGTTATTCAACGATTCAATTTTTATTACAAGTTCCCATTATGTTGTAGTTCGAGAAGCATGCTTATATAGTTTTGTGTGACTTTATCACCCCAACGTGATGGGGGAAGTCACTGGGCTCCTTCTCACCATAGGGACATTGGAGGCCGATGTACAAGTCCCACCTCCAAATGAGGGTGGCTGTTGTACTCAATATCAACATTATCAACATTATCAATATCACCATCAATATCAATATACAGGCAGTCATAATGGGCATGCAATTTATGTTTTCATGTTTTTCAAAATATAGTATAGAAAAATAGAAGACTAATCATAGGGAACAATATCTCATCCAAATAAGTAGCCAAGTATACAAGCAAGAGATACATAAAAGTATCTTCAATACAATTAAGGAGGAATTATATAATAGCACACCTTTCACCGAAAATTTCAAGTATAGATCTACTAGTTATAAGTCGACCCTTCGAGTTAGATCCTAAAACACAATGTTTGGATGAAGGGTCAAGATCAAGATATTTGGATATCATGTTTCAAACTTTGAGATTAGGGTTACATGTTTCCTATTTCAACCTTAAGGTTGGGTCTTTCACTTATAATCAAACCATATTTCAATATATCCAACATTTCTTCAAGTGTCATGTATTTCCAGTGTGAATGACTTACCTAGGTTTTCTCGGATCATATGTGTAAACCCTAGTTTTATTATCATTATCCAAGTCATCATCAATTTCTAGATTATCATCATGGTACTTTGTATAATTGGGAATCAAGATCAGATTGATGGGTCAAAACTACATCAAGTGTTTTGCAAGATTAGGATCAAGATTACTCATTATAAAAATTATAACCAAGATTGAATCCAGTAAAAAGATCTAGATCACGAATGATTCATTTTCAAGAGTAGATGATTCAAATATATTAGATCTAGGTTACAAGATAACCTCAGAGTCCAAATTTATGGTTTTCGACATTTAGTCAAGACTAACCACAAATAGAGTTATTTAGACCAATTACATAAGTAAGAGATCAAGATTTAGGTGTATCAATGAGAATAATTTAGAATCAGTCTTCAAAAGTATTTTTGAACAATTAATTGGATTTTTTTTATCAAGATTGACTATTTGTTCATCATTTTTGGAGTTCGGATGCATTTTCTATTGGACATATAAATGAATTTCCAAGTAGAGAGGAGGTAGTTAAGTACAAAAAAGTCAGATCGTTGGATGATGAACGAGGGGTCTAGATGAAGCCACATGAGCAAGGTGGCTTGCTGGTTGAGATACTTTGGTTCGATCTTGGTTTTCCTGGTTCAATCAGTGGTTCGCTGGTCATTTGGGCCGGCCAATCTTACACTGACTCGGTGATTCAGGGCTCTGTCTCCTATCCGCACGGAGCCTCACATGATCCCAAGAATAGGGTGGAGGGGCTCAGCGGCGTGGAGTAGCTTTGGGAGAAGTAGTGGGCGAGGGAGTCAGCCATGGTGCTGCCCAAATACATCTCAACCTCGCAAACTAGAAGAGTGCCTCAGGTGGTGTCCCGGTGCTGCAAGGAGGAAACACCCATTTTGGGCTTTGCGGCAGTGCCACACAGCACCTGGGAGGTCAGGGGGTTTATTGGGGCATTCGGGGGCAAAACAATGAGAAATGGATAGGCCTCGAGAAAGGTGTCCTTGAAAAAAGAATAATGTTTTAGACGAATGATGTCAGACAAAATATCCATGAGTCTGTTGGCCAGGATTTTTGCAATCAATTTGTACACAACATTGCACAATGAGATGGGTCTCTAGTCATTTATCTTCTCTGGTTGTTTCACTTTAGGAATGAGGGTTATGAAAGTTTTGTTCATCTCCTTGAGCATCTTCTCTTTCAGAAAAAAATATTTGACTGCTGAACAAACATCATGTCCAACTACATCCCAATTGTTTTGGAAGAAGTGAGAGTTCATCCCATCAGGCCCAGGGGATTTATCATCATTGAATAATTTTAGAGTATTATAAATCTCTTCATCAGTGACCAATCTAACCATGTTTTCTTCTGGGAATTTGGAATCTTAGCTATTTTCGACCAGCTGGACTTGACTCCAACACCCTTGGGCGCTTTAAACAAGTTACTGTAATGAGTATGAAAACTCATCTTGATAGCATCATCTCCTTTGATAACAGTATCATCCTATAGTACAACCTTAATTTGGTTTCTACATCTTCTTGTTTTCAAGGATGCATAGAAAAATTGGGAGTTGGAGTCCCCCAATTTCAACCATTGTACCCTTGACTTCTGTCAGAGAAAGGATTCATTAACATCTTTAGCTTTGATTGCCTCTTCTTTTTTCTGTCTTGCTATTTCCCATAATAGTTCATTTTGTGGGTCACTGTCAGAACTGGAAAGTGCAGCAAGCGATTCCAATTCTTTATTTGTGGCTGAGTCACTGAGATCCCCTTGTCTTTCCAGTTCCAGGTCTGCAACACTCTTTTAGTATTCTTCAGTTTTTGGCATAATCTATACATCGGATTTCCATAAACCTTCATAGACCAAGCAGTGGCAATTGTTTCTTTGAAACCTGGTAGGGTTTCCCAAGCGTTAAAGTACCTTGTAGGATACTTTTGAGCTATTTTAGCATCACCCATATGTAGGACGAGCATATGATGGTCACTGTAGATCATAGGCAAAATTTCCACCCAAAGCTGAGTAAACTCCACAAGAACTTGTCGATTGTAGAAAGCTCTATCAATCTTACTTATTGTATTGTTGCTACCAAGTTGTTGGTTGTTCCAGGTATAGAACGAACCCTTTGCTGGAATCTCAGTAACATTCACATCACTGATAACTTAGTTAAACTCAAGCATCGATCTAGTAGAAGGAGCAGACCTACCCATTCTTTCAGTAGTTGCTCTAACCGCATTAAAATCCACAAGGACAATCCAGTTTGGACTTGACTGTGATTTAATGAGTCTTAGGTCTTCCCATAGGATACATCTCTTGTTATCTTCATTGTCTGCATAGACCGAAGTGATTTCAATTTCCTTGTTATCAAACAATAACCTAAAGTGTAAGCATTATAATGACTGATAGAGAGTTTTGATGGAAAAACTTTGGTTCTCCCATATTACCAACAGTCTTAGCTTATTGCAACTTGTAGCATTCAAAATCCATTTACTATGCCGCCATATTCTCAACAACAATCTTTTGGCTTTTTTATTTTTAAACTTCACCTCAGACAAAAGAGCAATGTTTACCTTAGCTCTTCTGATCTCAACCCGAACATGTTCGAGCTTCTCCACCTGAGATAAGCCCCGCACATTCCAGGCTAAGATGGACAACAAATCAACCATTAGGCTGGCAAGGAGAATGACTGCCTCCCTCCGATGCAGTTGCATTCGAGCTATCATTTATTTCTAGTGTTTTGAACCCGTTTCCTTACTGGTCTTTGGTTTTGGCATTATTTCTTGTATTCTGTCTTCTTTGGGGACTCATAGTTTTCCTAGGTTAAATGAAGCCTTCTTCATCTTCTTCAGCACCATGTGTCTCCTGGACATTTACTCGAATAGGCTCAGGGCCCTTTTCAGTAGTAGGGGGTCTTGCACCTGTGCGCCATTGCTCGCAACACTGGACGTAGGTTGGCTTTTCTCCACACTTGCTGCTTGTCATGGTCTGCATAGTGTCTTATCATGGCCAAAATGATCACAGTGTGGAAACTTCTCTGGCCGCCATTCATACTCCACCAAGACTTTATAAGGATGCCCTTTGTCAGTTCTGAGCTTGACAGCAGTCGGGAAAGTGGACTCCACAGACATGAGCATGTTTACTCGTACATAATCAACTCTGACCCGAGCTTTGGTTTGTCGATCCAGGCATTGAGGTTTGCCCAGCCAGGATGTGATGCGTGCAAGCATCTTTTCACTCCAAAACTCCAAGTGGAGGTTGTGGAGTTTGATCCACATAGGAACGGAGGCAAGCTTTTCTTACTCTAGCGGCTACCCCTTCTCACATGTCTTCAAGATCATTGGTTTCCCTTTGATGAACCACATCCCGCCCTCAATCACGTTGTTCAAATCTTGTTCTGATTGAAACTTCACGATGAAGCTACCGTTTGGTCTCCCAATCACCTTGATCATCCCATTCAACTTCCACATCTATTTCAGATGATCTTGCAAGGTTGGTATGTGAGGGTGGAATCCGATGATATATCTAGCAACCTTGTTTCTCCACTGGGCCGCATTCTTATCTACCTCAGATTGCGGAATGATGATTGTGTCATCATAAAAAACAATCTCAGCCTACTTGATTCTGGTGTTCTGGTCTCCAACCGGTGCCTTATAGATGGTTGTCCACTCCTTTGAAGTATCGGCAAACCTGACCTGATCCCCTCTGGGTCATGGGGGACGACCTCCGTGTTGAGGAGGAGGTTTTCTCCCTCCGCCCCTGCCTCCAGGGTGCTCCGCCATAATTGTATAACACTTCTTTCAACATAGATACATGATATACACCATGCATATTGGTAGTTGTAGAGGCAGCTCAAGGTTGTATGCCACTGGGCCAATTTTTTGAATGATTGAATAGGGACCCATGTATCTAGGAGTCAGTTTGGCTTGCTTCCCAAAACATAGTAAACCTTTCCTTTGTGAGATCTTAAGGTAAAACTCATCCCCAACCTCAAATTGAACCAACATATCCCTTTTCTCTGCATACCTTCTCTATCTATCCTATGCAACTTTCAACTATTGTCTTATCACATATATCTTTTCTATTATTTCCTCTACCAACTCGGGACCTAGAATTTTCCTCTCACCAACTTCATATAAACACATGGGTTACCTACATTTCCTTCTGTATAAAGCTTCCTAAGGACCCAAACCTTAGATAGAATGGTAGTTGTTACTATAAGAAAACTCCATAAGATTAAGGTGATCATTCCAACTGTCATTGAAATACAGAATGCATGATCTCGTCATGTCGTCTAGGGTTTAAATGGTCCATTTTTGACTACCATCTATCTGATGGTGAAAACATATACCAAACTTCAATTTTGTTTCCAAGGAGCGATAGAGTTGATCCCAGAGTCTAGATGTGAATTTGTGATCTTTATTAGATATTATAGAAATTGGTAGCCCATGCAGTTTGAATATCTCATCAATATAGACTTCGACATTTCCCATGTTGTCTTAACTGGTAGAAAGTGAGAAGACTTGGTTAGTATATCCACTATACCCAAATAGAATCAAATACATGTGGTGTCCTAGGTAATCCTACCACACAATCCATAATAATATGCTCCCACCTCCATTCAAGAATAGGTAGTGATTCCAAAGTACTTTCCAGCTACACATGTTCATCCTTCTCTTGCTGACAAACAGCACACTTAGCTACATACTCAGCCACATCTTTCTTCATAACGAACCACCAACACAATTCTTAAGGTTTTTATACATCTTTGTGTGGCCTAGACATTGCCTACATTGAGGAGTGAGATTACAAGAATCTACTTCATTAACGTAGTTTCATATGGCACACACAATCTATCATGCTGGTATAACAACCCATTATCTAAATTTCTAAACTCTATCCTCTTTTATTCTTTCATATCATGCATGATCTGTTGCAACTCCACTCAGAATCCTTAATTTGATCATAAAATGTAGGCCTAACTTGATCTGAACAATCAACCCACATTGTTCATAGACATTCAAATTCAAATTTAGATCTCCCATCATAAGTGTCACATTTCTTTTTACACATGCCATAGAAAACACATATGCGAACGATGTTAACTTTCTACTCAAAATATCTAATATTGCATTGGCCTTCCCAAGATGATAATGAATTGTAACATCATTGCCCTTTATAAGATCTAACCATCTACATTGTCTCAGGTTGAGATCCTTTTGTGTGAAAATGTACTTTAGACTTTTATGGTCAATAAATACCTAACATGAATCACCATAGTTAATGACAAAATGTCTATAAGGCATTTACTACTACAAAAAGATCATGATCATGTATTAGATAATTTTCATCATTATTTTTTAGTTGTCTAGAAGCATAGCCCACAACTTTCCCATCTTGCATTGGAACACATCCTAAAACTCTCATGGATGCATCAGAGAACACTACATATCATTTATGTGCCTTTAGTAAAATCAAAACTAGTGTTATAGTTAATTTCTTCTTTAATGTTTGAAATTTTCTTCACATGTTTCAGACCAAATAAAAGGCACATCCTTTCCTATTGAGAATGTAAGAGGTAACACTAATGCACAAAAACGTCTTATAAACCTCATATAATATCCAACTAACCCTAGAAAACTTCAGATCTCAGTAGGGGTTGTAGGATACTACAACTGAAGCACATATTCCACCTTCTTTAGCTCTACACTAACTCTGTCTCCTTATATGACAAGTCCAAGAAAAAAAACTTCATCCAACCAGAACTCATATTTACTGAATTTTGTATAAATATTATGTTGTTTCATAATGCCCATATGCTGACTTAGGTATGTCATATGCCATTATCGTTAATTGATGATAACCTGACTTGAGATCTATCTTTGTTAATTTATGAAGCTGATCAAATAGGTCATCAATCCTAGACAGAGGATATTTGTTATTAATGGTTATCTAATTCAAATTTCAATAGTCTATGCATAACTGCATAGTTCCCTCCTTCACAAACAATATTGGAGCTCCCCAAGGTGATGTACTATGTTGAATAAATCTTTTATCCAATATCTCTTGGAATTGAGTTTTCAATTCCTTTCATTCTACAAGTGCCATTCTATAGGCTCGTAAATGTACTGGGTGGCTACCAGGAAGAATTTGTATCTCAAATTCAATATCCCTCTATGGAGGCAAACTTGGTAACTTGTCAGCAAAGAAATCTAGGAACTCACATACAACTAGAACATCATCAATATTGGTTGCACTTCTCTCTGCGCAAGAATTTACATAAAAGGCTCACACCCCTTTCTCATCATCTTATTAGCTTCAACAACTAATACCAGATGCATGGGTAAGACTTTTTGGTCTTTAGTAAGACACACGAAAATCCACCTTACTAAAAGATAGCTTCTTTATTCCAAAAATCCAATTGGACATGATATATTTTGGGACATTCCATACCCAAAATAATTTGAAAAAAATTTAATATTTAAGGGTATGTGATTAACATCTATATTATATGTAACAACCCATTTTCAAACTATCCATCTAAATAGAGTTTACTTGGATGATTGTATGCATAACTAGATTGATCATTGTTTAGGGCTGACTAATGATGGTAGTCTAATTATGTTTTGTTAAACATAATGAGAAATTCAAAATATGATTTTATTTCAAATAATTAGGATTTGAGAAATGAAAACCCTAACCGGCCAAAAATTAGGGTATCAGTAGTATAAGAATACATAATATCATAAGTATGGTGGTGCACTAAATGATTTTTAATATATATATACACCTCTGATATACCTCAAATTTTGATACGATTTGAGAACTCCAATTTAAGTGTTTGTGAGACATATCAAAATTTTGGAATGGTTTATGACATGTTTTCAGCCAAGTTTCCCCAGGACAAACTCACCGACCATTCATTCTATCTGAAATATAGTAGTAATTTATTTTTATTTAATTATTAGTAACTCTTAATTATATAAAAGAAAAATCTCTTAAATGTTATTTTAGATAGCATGCCAAACTTTTGTAATTTTTGTAGGAGATCTAACCTATTTAGTAAAGGATTTTTAGTAACAATTTTATGATAGAAAGATTCTAATAAAATATAAGAAAATGTAAAGTTGGGTCAATTTTCCATTGACCCAAGCACCTTAATTGATCTATATGAGAAATCTAGTACCCATGGATATCTCATATTTTGTCATTCACTTTAGAGAAACGAAATCCTAGTGACATATGGAGAATTAGGGTTTGAGTGAGGAAGAAGGTGGAGATGATGACCTAGGGTTTTATCTTCTGAGAAATGATGAAATCAAGTAAGTTTAGTTTCTTTGTATAATTTTCATGGTGAATCTTCTCTCACATTTTCAGATTCTTTCCCTCTAAGTTGATTCAAAATGATATCAAATATCCCTCTTTTCTCACCATTTCTCTCCTACTCACCATTTCTAGGGTTTCTAAGTGGAGGGAGGAAGAAACGGATTCAATAGCGAGAACCTTGAGAATTGGACCTACATTTTTAATGTGCTTGTCACCTTAGGTGAGTGTTTCTCTCCCTATTAATCTCTATAATCATATTGAGAGCCTAATTATATCCAGCTAAAATAATCAAGATCATTGCTAGTACTTGTACGCATATGTATAACCAATTGGGATGATTTTGGGAAATTAAATGCTACTAATTTAGACCCTTTTCCATTGATTAATATATGGCTGGATCCTGACTAGTTGATTTAAGTTCTATGAATAATTCCATGGTCATGTAAATATATTGTTTCATATGAATATTGCATGGAGCTAATTGTTGAATGATATGCTTGGAAAATGTGTTTACATGTATTGAATCATAATGAATGTACTAGAATGAATTACACAAATGTATTGTTGAATCCTACTGACATTGAATATGATATATACATAAGGACTAGTATGAGGTAATGATATTCCTTGTTTTGGTTTTGTGTTGAGGGATTGAATCAAATAAGTCTATGAATCAATGAATAGTTATGATTGATGGATTAATTATGTGCAAATGGAAACTAGGATTTCCATGTGTGGGACATCCCTAATGAACCCATCTGCATCATGATGGGATTACTAAATGATATGTTTTTATGATGTGTTGAACAAAGATGACTTCTTAAACCCTAGAAGTTCAATATTAAGTTGTGTATAAGAGATAAAGCCTAGACTTGTATTCATTCTTATAGATTTCAAGAAATACTCAACTTTAGATATTGTAACTTCAATTAAAGGTGATAAGTCAGATCAGTATGATCTATGCCTAATTTGTCTACTTTATTATTATTCATGATATTATGAGAAAAACTCCAATGAATGCAAGTCTTTTATACAAGTCACATACTAATCAATTAAAAATACGACTACAAATTAAAATACTAGATGAAGTATCCCTAATCCATGGAATTTTCTGATTTGAGAGATTTATAAGAATTGAAGGATTTCTTTTTTCACTAAAATTCTATCACGAGTCAAATGATATGATACATGTATGTCGATGAAAAATAAGAATGGACAAGCGTGAGATGGATTATAATGATATGTGATGAATTAAATATTAATAAAATAAGTATTGTTTTTAAGAGTTATGCAATGTACCTTCCACTTTCTCACATTTCTTTGATTGTCAACAATAGTCAACACCATTAGTATCCTACAATTAGACCTCCACATTCCATTCTCACCCCACCCTTCTCAACCCTCGAGTTCTAACCACAAAACACCATGACGCCGAGAGCTAGAAGACTTCCACCCAAAAACCACTTCAATGCATTAGCTTCTACTTTGAACCTTGCAACCATTGCCAACAACAATGCCTTTTCTCCACGTTTGTAGTTGAGTAGTTCCTCCTTTGTGCACTCCTTAATCCCAGTGGTCATTTGGCTGACTGCGGATGAAATCACATCCTCCAGGTCCTCCACTTAAGGACGAGTAAATCCAATTATTTGTAGTCTTTTGGATATCCCCGCAACCTTTGATGTGATATTGTACAGATGGCTATGCATCTTTTGGTTGGAGGTAGAAAAGAGCATAGGAGGGGAAGTGAACATGTTGGTGAAATGGTGGAAGATAATATCTAGAGAACTGAAGCACACATGAATGACAAGAAAACCCTAACAAATTGGTGGTCAGAAGGAAAGAGAAAGAATAATTAACATAAGAAAGTATTTTATCTTTTTACTTTAAGTATATTTCAATTGACCTAAAATGAAAATAATAATCTAAACTCAAACTATAATGGATATGAATGCAAGAGAAATCTTATGCAGTTAGTAACTTGAAATTATTTTGCTCCAAGGGTAGTAGTGAATAGTAAATGAATTTAGTAAGACTAATGAGTATGAAATGAAAGAAAAATGATGAAAACTAGTAGATGGAACTAGGAACCTAACTCAAACCCTAAAAATATCACCTATGTAACATTAATGAGTAACGAAATCAAATAAGGGATTATGGAATGCATTTGAATATAGTTAAATTTCAAATACTAGATGAGGATCAAGGAATATGAATTGGTTTATTGGAATCTGCTCTTGGATTCTAATTGTATGTCAGGATACTTGTACTCTAAAGATGGCCTTATCTACAATAGATTTTAAATGAGATCATTTATGTGTTGAATAGTATCCCTAAATGAAGAACGATAAATAGTAGGAGAGAAGTATTCAGTGTGTTATGTATGTTTATATTTGATATTTATTCATATCTATAGAAATTGGATAGAATAAGTATGTCTTGCATGATATGCATGTTCTGAGCATGATGCATGGCATGAGATGTCTATATGCTTATATTGATTCTAGTTTTAATGCCTCTGTTAGTACTTGATGAGAATCCTGATATATAATTGATTGGATAAGAAATATATTTACATTGAATTAACATACTTTGATTACTTTTGAGAAACCCAATTTCTATAAGCATTCTTGAATCATTATTAACATGAAGAATTGAAAAGTAAATGTATGCATACCTCTATGACGCCCCTTTAGGATCACATGATTGCTGGGAAAGCCCTTGACGACCCCTTGAGGTCCATGATTCAGGAGCATATAAAGATTATTACAATTCCAATTAACTTGATCATTAACATGACATTAACATTAACATAATAATGATTCTTGAATTTAACATGATGGATTTCTCCCCATCAACATGATCTCTTAAACATGATGGGATTTCTCCCTCTTGATCATTACCATTATTTTCACGAGTCATTAATCATAAGCTATAATAATAGTGAGCATTTTAAACATAAGACATAACATATAGCAATCATCATAAATAATATAGAGTGATCATGGTTAACACATTAAACTTGAAGCCATAATGTCTACTTTATACTTAGCATGCAATCAATCATAAATACTTGTGCTTGGAAAAATGACCCATTTACCTTGGAGAAAACCTAATCCCAAGAGGATCTCTTTCTGATCTTGATCAAATCCTAGGTTGGTACCTTGAGTCAAACCCTAAGACTCTTGGAAACAACATGATCCTTATTAATTATCACTTTAACTAACATCTTAAACCCTAATTTGGTATTTAGGAAAACATAACCTTATTATACTTAATTAGGGTTAGGATTACTGATTAGGTTAGACCATATGAGAAAACTCGATTTAATATTCCTACATTAATGATCATATTACTTAAAAATTAGGATTTTAAAGCTTCTTACAAAAACATCAAAAAAGAAAAGCAAATCATGGCATGAAAATCCTAAAATTAGATTTCTCTCAAAGAACCCTTTCCAATGACTATTTATTTGTATGTTTTTGAGCATCCTATGATTTACTACAAATATTCAAACACCAACCAATCAAAAATCGAGAAAAAGACATGTCGGCTTCATTATCCAAATCGACGGACAACTGGACCTGGGCCCACACTGATCTGGACCAATGGCGGACTGCCATGCTAGCATCGTGCCTCAAAACCAAACAATGGGTGGTGACGCTGAAAACCCAGAATTACCATCATGATATTAATCATTTAATTAAACATTTAGGGTCACCATGGTCATTATTTGACTGGGTTTCTTCCCCTTTACGATAAAAGGCTCGAGTATGTTGCTTGTTGGTGGAACTTAGATCAAAATCTGGGAAGACGAAGTCCTTTTCATGAAGTTGAGGTTGCGAGCGTGTTGCTAGTCACCTATCGAATCAAATGAGCCATCGTGGGGGCTTTGGCATCAACTGTAGAACTAACTCCATGGTTGTCACCATGGCTAACCACAGAGAAGGAGACTGAACCAGCAACAGAGGAAAAGAAATGTGAAAATGGCCAGAAGAAGATGTGAAATCGTCATGAGGAGTCTTAGAAGACAATGGAAAAAACCTCAGTGTTCAAGGACCATTGTGTCCCTAAACTCGATAGAAGATCACTGGAAGAAGCTTGACATCTGATATTTATGAAATCGTGACGTAAAATTTTTCTTAAGGTCCAAGAAAAGCTTGTAAAGTCTAGGCGAAGCCACATGGGTCATTTTCATGGTTAGAAGTCCATTGCATTGCCATGATGGAGAGCACCGACAATGACCATGAAATTGGTCTAGAGGGTACAAGGACATAGGCACACCGGGAACCAACCGAGGATACTAGAACAAAGCATGGGGGTCATGTAAGCTTACCAGGAAGCAAATTTCATTGAAGCTAGTCAAAAGCACTGGGGTGAGGTTTACATCATCAGAGAAGAAGGATGAGCAAGTCAGGGCTTTATAAGGTACGATCAGTGAAATTGGAGGAAGAGGGGTGAAAGGTGAAGGATGTTGGTGCTTTAGGACCCTTAAATAGGAAGAGTCGATGATGTGGTGGTGTCTGCAATTGCTAGTAGAGAAAGGTACAGAGCCCTAGATTGGGTGTTTCATGGACAGGGAAAAATGGAAGCCAAGTCATGGCTCATTCATACTGAGAAGGAACTGTGAAGATAGGGGAGAATAAAAATTGGAAAATGGATCATTATGGATGGAGAACGAGATCGGGTAAGAAATCAATGTTTGTGCTTCAGATTTGTGAAACAAGCGGGAGTAAGAGACAAAGGCCACACCATCAGATTAAAAATGAATGGCTTTCAATGCATGTGTGAAAGGAAAGAAAAAGATAGAGCATGTAACCGTGCATAAATATCTAACTTTAGAGAAATTTGATGCATTAAATGATATATTTATTAATTCCTATCTAACTATACTCTATATTTACTTAATTGATTTGGAAGGTCATATGAATTCAAAACTTCGCCAAATTTGTATCACACATCCAATAAGGTCTCTATATTATTCCCATAAAGTTATATTTCCATTTTTCACATGTTTCATCTATTATTTCTATACATGTTATCTTACTTGTTTTTAATAAATTAACAGATATAATTTTGAATAAGACCTTACCATTATGTTTCTTGGTGTCACATTCAAGATGTATAATTAATACTACTCCATGATCATGCCTTTTTGAGAACCTTTTCTTGGAGGAGAGAAAAAATGATATTCTTCTTATTAAAACTATGAAAGGAAAGGAGGTTACTTCTTGCTTAAGTTATAAAAAGTATAATTTTGAATTTTGAACCTTTTATTTCTCTCTTCCACTTTCCCTAAACATTATTTAAGGTTAGGAAAGATAAAAGGGTGGGGGGCTAACTATTTTCTTGAGTGCATAAATCATATTTATAATGGATAAAAAGGTGGATTGATCCTAATATTGTTTTCTAACTTCATTGTTCTCAAAGAAAATTCCATTTTAGGATAATTTGCTAATAAGCCCATTAAATATTATTTCATTAAGAAAACAACATTTTAAGACTTAAATTAATATTGAAAATTTGGGATGCTACAAAACTCAGAAACTATATGATCTATGATTGTTGCCACTAATGGGTTTCTTTTTGTGGGCATCCCTTGCTATAGTTGCATTGTTGTTTTTAATACAATATAGGAGGAACACCTCTTCCCACATACTAGGTCCCTGAAGACACTCTAGAATCCTAAATTTAAACATGTGTATCCCAAGCCTCAAAGTTTGAGTTCTAACTTTGGCATGAATGATGGATCTAGCAGTTTTAAGGTATGGAAACCAAATATGATAGGACATAGGAGATCCTCCTCGGTGTTCATTATAAAAAAATCATAGGTAACATAAGATTTTGGCCTCACTTTCATATGCACATATTCATATATTACTATAGAAGTGGTCATAGAAGAGTCAATGAGTTGTATCTGGTATCAATGGGTAGGATGTCAGTGAAGATGAGCCTTTTGCATATGTTTTTAGGATATGATGAAAATCATCTCCTTCAAATTTTCCTATACTCATTGATATGTTGATTCTTCAATGAGTTATGTGATGTTGAAGGATCCTATATCCTTGATTTTATATGGAATCGAGTTTTGAATAATTTTGTATGATGCCTCCACTAGCTTCATCGTCTCATACTCCTCTAAAGTTTACTTGCGATTGAGGTGTTCTTGAAAGAATTTTCACCAGAAGGTATCTCTGCCGAAGCATCAAGGAGGGGTGTCAATTTCACAATTTTTAACATTTTCTTGGAAATTCATGAATCTTGTGTCTAGATGCATCTGAGTTGGCCAGTTCATATAAGGAAGTCATGGCATATAGATTAGGATCATGAGGGTAAAAGTACTTCTCTGCTCTACAGTTTTAACTGATCTTGTTAATAAGAACTATTCCCTGAGTTACCTTAGAATTATTTTCATAATCTAGAATCAACATGTTGGTGACTAGGATTGTTGGTTATGGCAATACCAACCCAGAACATTTGGTCATTCTTGATTCTTGGGGTTATTTTTAGGTTGACTTGCAAATGATTGTGTTGGATGGAATGCTAACCGAGTCTCCATTGCATTGTTGTTAGCATGTTGAGTTGACAACATCTTGTCAATAGTGTGTATTTTACCTTCATCATTAGAGGTAGAATGGATGCACTCATTGTTTTGTCCTTGGGGATATGTCTCCTATATTTTAGTTTTTTCCTTGATTGAAGTTGGTGTGGTATTGTCACCAGTCAAAGTTGTTTACAGAAGTTTGATTTGATTGAAGGGACTATAATCACTAGCTTTGATTTTTTTTCTTACTGGAACTAGTGAGTGTTCTCATACTAAAAATCAGGGTGATTTCTTGTCCAATTGGGGTTGTACTAGCCTTGCCTTAGGATATAGTTTAGAGCATTCACTTTTTCAACTAGGATGAGGTTGTATTGTTATTGGTGCATGTTTGTCATGGGTTGGTAGAGTTGGTTGCTTTCTCTACTGGACTATTGCATTATGCTATAAATCTCATTACCTTATGGGGTACCCTAACTTGTTAAAAAGATGAATGCCTCAACCCATATCATTGAAAGGAAGATTCACAGTTGTCTAGTCTTAGAGCTAGTTTCTTTAATGATTCTATGATTGCCTTCAACTTCGATATATTTTCCACTATAGAGACTAGCTCCACTCAGGCGTGATGTACCCCAGTCAACCTGGTTTTTAGTTCCCTACCACATATTGTTTGACACATTGTCAAACATGTGTCACATTAGATTTCCTTCTAAACTTGGATCAAGGAATTTCTTGATATCATCATCCAGTCCACTACTGAAGATTTCAATAATTTAAAAAAAGATATGGCGTGATGATGGCATCAACATATAAGCTAATTGAACTATTCCTAGGCTTTAAAGAGAGTTTCTCTTGGGAGATATTTGAACTCGGTGATCTACCCTAAAATGAGCCTGTTACTGATGAATGAGGCAAGAGGTTAGGTCAAACAGACCCAAAACGCATGGTGATTTCCTTCAGATCCTCATGGTGCTTGGGGTTGTTCTCAAGTTTATTAGCAAATAAATATATTGGAGGATGAATGGCAAGAGGTTAGGTCAAACAGACCCAAAACGCATGTTGGTTGTATGGTTTCTGACCAGATTGTAGTTGTTACTTTGATTGAAGTTGTTGCGAATTGTCTACGGTTTGAATTGATCTAACAGAAATTTTGATTCTACTGGAAACCAGGTGGACCTTGAGCTTGGTATTAGTTGGGTCCTTACTTGAGTTGATGTCCATTCACTGCTCCATCTATATTTCTATACAGGAATATTGGATGATTACTTGTCCATTTAGGATTGGAGTAGCCCTACCTTGGAATAGAGTTGATAACATTGACATCTTCAATGACATGCTGCGATTGAACTAAGATTGGTGCATGTTCATCATTTCTTGATAAAAGGTGGTTTCACTTCAGACATGCGTGCCCCTCAAAAATACAAACTTGACAGACCTATCTAGAAAAGAATATGAGCCTCTCTTCTTGTACCTCTAGAGGGAAGACATGAGTTTGCCTTGATTGAGATATTGAGCCTTAAATGATTCAGTGGTCACTTTATATCAGGCTTGTCCTTAGCCATATCGACCCATAGAACTCCTTCCTTGTGAGACAGATACCAATTAACTTGGTTTTCTTCCCCCGTACTCACAATACTCCATGAACCATCAATGTTTTACATCATGAAGTCTCTATTGGAAGCTACATTGAGGAATTGTTTGATGTCATCATTGAATCCCTTATCAAATATCTTTCTTGGTTATTTGGGTGGGATGATGTGATGAGGGCATTTGCGCAATGACTCTTTGAATCTTTCCCATGCTCTAAAGATTGTTTTAGCTGGGTGTTGTTCAAATTGGGTGGATTTTCCTAAAACTTATAATTGAGTGAGGGCAGAAAGAACTTTTCCAAGAACTTATTCAAAGGACTTTTTTAAGTGGTGATGATGTGATCATCTAGGGAGTTCTACAACACCCTGGACTTGTCGGTGAGGGAATAGTAGAATGTATTAATATTGATGGCTTCCTCCGACATTATATCTAGCTTTTTAGTACTCATAGATATATGAACTTTTGTATGTGGTCATGCACGTTCCCTATGGGTCATCCTATAGAAGTGTTGTTTGACACCATCATCATCCATTGCATCTTGATTATAGAGTTTTGATCATTGATGTATGTTTGAATGATGGGGTTTGTGACATCCCTGGATTTTCACCTTCTCAAAACCCCATGGATATGAGAAGACAAAATCCGAAAACGTTAAGCAATTGTTTCAGAGTGCATTGTGGAAGCAATTTGTGCATACATGAACATACAACCATAACATTTCTCAGCATTTAACATGTACATTATTACAACACGATTTAGAATTGTATATTGAAAGGGGATTTTTACACAAGTCTAAACATGTATGCTAACTAGGATCTTAGAAAATAGGTACAAACTGTACAACTTGCTCACATCCTATTCTTTTATCCCATGCTAGCTGTGAACCTAGAAAATACGAGAAACAAAAACATCAACAAAAGTTGGTACGTGGAATTAAAAGTTATACTATGCTGGCATATAAAATACTTGAAATTGAAGAAAGAGAAAGGAAACGTTATTTAAGCTGGAGAATCAAGTAATCCCAAGTTATTAGCCATATTTCAATGGACATGTATTACTATGGTGGACTTAGCACAAACATATATTATTGGGCCCTATCCTCACGTACCTTGTACCATTAGGGATCTCCCCGCGTACCTTGTACCATTAGGGAGGTGCTAGTCAACATTAATACTTTCCCTCTCTAATAGAGAGATTAATGAACTGTCAGTAACTACATTCTATTTTCTTTCTTTAGTGTTCTTATTGTTCAAGGCGGAAATGACAATACATATAGATCTACATGCAAAAATGTATTTCAAATACAAGCAAGCAAGTACATATATTTAACATCCAAAAAATCTAGTCATATAATTATATCCACGTACCTGAGTTCAAATATTCTTCACATATCCATGATCATCTAGATAATCTGGTCATGAACTGATGAATAGCAAATTAATCATCATTAATAAAAGAACATCATTAGTCTTGATTATTTAGGTCCAAGCTAGGGTTTTGGTCAAACCTAGGTCAATGTGATGTTAGGATGGTGTCTAATATTTTTAGTCTGATCTATATGTCATTAAAAAGGTCTGGTATGATTTTTATATTTTTTGATAACTGGTCTATTTTCTAGAATTAAAATGAGGTTATAAACATGGAATTGGGTTTTAATGAGCAATGGCCCATTATTTTGACATAATAGTCACATCTAAGTTCATATTTTGTTTCCACATTATACTAGGGTTCAATAGTATTTTTATCATATTTAATTTCCATGATATGCTAATTATACCAATAATATGATCTCAAAAAGAAGCATTATCATCTACATTAAATATCATCATTATATGTTCGTCAAAGGTCTAATCTAAGGGTTGAGTAATGTAGAGGACATTTTTCTAAGTCTAGGAGTATTATTGGGGGATTTATAGGATAAGTATGTTATTTTCAATGAATTAAGCAAGTTCAACACATTATCCACTATTTTATAAGAGAAAGGTACCTTTATGAAATTCCAGGACTGTTGGATCTAAATCCTAGGGCTGAGATGTGTCCGGGGCATTCCTTTCCAGGACAAGCCGGACGGATCTTGCAGGATATCCGATTAGGGTGGAGTCCACCTAACCCGCTCGACCTCATCTCCTTCATCTCGCGAGTCCTAGCCTCACGTCTTTGGCCTCTCCTCTTCTATTGTTCCTGTGAGCATAGGTGCTCGACACAAGGAAAGGTCCTGGGGTATGAGCTCTGAAGCTTCATCCTCACCCCCACCTTTTGGTCACCAAGATCTGTAGTTACCCTCGACCATCGGCCAGGAGGTATTGCGATCTCCAGATTACCCTCGAGGTCTCCTCTAGTTCCAAGCCGCTGCAATCGACAGCCTTGGCAGGACCACAAAGAAGCACAATAAGGGCAAGGGTTCCAACACCAGGATGCTTGGAACTATTTCAGGTTATGGTTGGCCTGGTTGCAGGTTATGCTACCATAAGAGTGGATCTTTGGTGAGCAAGGAATGGATCCTACCATCATCTCAGATCGGTCTTGCCATGATATTGATGTTGTCATGCCCTGGATTAGGCCATGGAATCTGGCTAGGCTCAGGCCAGATGCCTCGCTTTCCCTCTCTCTCTATTCTGTCGTGTGCACACTATGATCTGGGCGACCAGAAACCGCCACCGTGAGTGAGCAAGGAGTGATTCCTGTTGGGCACTGCCGCAAGCATCAGCTTGGGCAGGCTCCGATTGGACTCCAGAGTGGTTACCAGGGGGGTCTTGGTTGTAGATCGACGTCCTTCGTGGAGACATGGATGCGTAGTCAGTTTATGCAAGGGAGCTTTGTGGCTCTACTACTGTCACCGTGATGGATGGCCTTGGGCACGCTGAAGTTGCGATCTAGTGGCCTCTCCACCGAGGGGGGCTAATTGCTGGAGAAGATCCTCCTCCTACTTTGGCACCCCATCCTAACAAGAGGTGAAAGGGGATGCGGTAGTAGATTGCATGTGTTGTGATCTGTGCTGGACAAGGGAGCTCTGACCATGGATCATCGGAGGAATTAGCCTCTTCGTTGTACTTCTTGGTGAGAGTCAGATTCATTGGAACCTCTACATACTATCGGTGCCCCCCCCATTCTAGATAGGTCAGGGAGGTGAGAAGAAGCAATTTCTCCATCTCTAGGGTTGGCTACCGCTAGAAGCAATGGCAAAAGGAGAAGGAAGAGGAGGTCGGGGAGAAGGGATAATGAAGACGAGGTCAAGGGTGATGATCTCCCTCACATTACCTTCATATTTCACAAGCCAGGTCTCAGAGGTGTTGGTTGGATTTGGTGGCACAGTGGATCCAAAGATCTTGCTTAATCCTCTGACACCCTCCTTGTTACACCTCATGAATTGGTCTCTTAGACACTAGTTGCTCCACTTGAAATGGAGGTGGGTGACAATCATCAACTCATTGGATCTATACCCAGGTCACGAAGATGCCGCCTCACCTAGAAAAGTCACAAATATTAGAGTTGCGTCCATTTGTTAGTGAGTTGGCTGTGTGATAAAGAAATCAAACCTAGGTCTAAATCATTTAAACCTTATTAATTTAATCAAATATCAATCATCAATATCTCTAAGGTGGATCATTCAATGTTTATGAAACTTTAAACCATCCTTTCATTATCAATTATTCTTTCTATATGCCTAGTTTGAGCCACAAATGATGTTAATTGATCATTTAAATAAATTCCTTCAAAGGATCCTTCCTCCCATCAAGAAGATCACTAACTGGATGTTTGGTCTCAGAAATACTCTATTGATTAATAAAGACTGATTTGGATTCAAATAGGCATCACAGTCCTCTATCATATCTCAAATAAACTTATTTGGGCGAAACTATCCATAACTGGGTTACCAATTCCTCAATTTGATAGTTTTTTTCTATAGAGCATGCATGGTCCTCCAATACCTTATTGTATCTAAACCCCAAAATCAAGGTCATCACAGGATTTCGAATGCAACTTTGGGTATGGAGATCTCTCATAGCTCATTTTGCTGTTTTTCTTCTTCTACTGCTTGTATCTCTTCTTAAACATAAGCTCTAGCTTCAACAATGAGCCTCTCTCTTTGTGTGTTGAGTGTCGATGTACTCTGCGCTCAATGTCATCATCGTCTATCTTAGCTTTGCTTTCATGAAGGAGTAGGTGTTAGGTTTTTTATCTTAGGGTCAAAGTATAGTCTGAGTATAACACACCAAAACTTAGCATCTTTACCCTAGAAACCCTAATCTTGTGAATAGAATGATAGTATGCCTAGATCATTAGAGTTGGCTAAACGAGGGTAGAGATATAACATAGTATACATAATTGTATCCTAATGAATGTGAAAATATATGAGAAACTCAAATACAAAACCTCATCTAAATATGTTTGTTGCCACACATGAAACATTAGTATTATTCGGTACTTACTTACATAATATCTCAATAAACTTAATATGGGTCTAATAACTAAGGCATGACTTGAAAATGAATAATTAATTATGTAGTATATGATTCTTTGTTAAATAATGCACATATAATGACTCTAATATACCATCATCTAAGTTAGTATTGAACTAATAAATTTAATGGGTTAAATAAGTAAAATATGGAAACTCCTGCAATATAATACACCATAACCTTCATGATAATGACATGATGAAAGATGTCTCTAACTAATAAATGTTCATGATGATTGTTCAGCAAAATGATATATAAAATATAGAGCATAAACTCTAATTGTATCATAACTCATAAAAGGAAACCTCATAACCTAAATATAATGGGAAAACATTTTCCTTGGCTCCCATTTAGCTTGGGAGCCAAGTTTGAAATCAATTAAGTAATCGTAAAAGCCTTAATTTCATTTAAGAAAATATAAAATTAGTTATAAACTATTAAATAAAAATGATGAGAACCCCAAAAGTGGAAGTTAATGACAAATCAGATTCTACATGCCTTGACTAACCTTTGTGTCAAATTTCACTTTATTTAAACCTTATTTAATTCTCAAAATAAAGTAGGAAAGAAAATGAATTTAAATGATTATTTTTTGACATATTTACTTGATAAAATTGACTTTCCTAAATATGCCTAATTTAAATAACGTCATACTATCTATCCTACCTTGTTTTAACTCAGAGTCTTTCTGAATCTTTGCATAATAATCGTGTGACTCATGGTTTATCATCTACATTCTGCTTCTAGATGTCCTCATGTGCAAAATAATCGTGTGACTCATGGTTTCACTTTCAAAATTCAATGAGCCATAAATTGTGATCTCTTGAACTCTATTTATAAAATACCCAATTGTCCATGATTTTGCTTTTTCCAGTGATGTGTGGATTTATCCCTCTTTGACACCACAGCTATAATTAATCATGCTTAGAGGATCCTGATGGCAATTATTGCTTTCACCTACCATCACTTGATGCCCTATATTATTTTTTCATCACCACAAACACTAGGTATATCCTTCTAGTTCATGGCTTGATGGTAGCCTTCTGGACCCTTCAGTCCTATCGCCTCTTCCTAAACCATCTTGAGTGGTTACCACATGAATCTTAGATCCTAAAATTCTTATCTAGGCATCATCTTCCCTTCGGAACTCGTTTTGACTGAGCTCGTCTGAGTTCCTTATAGAGGTGCCCCATGCCTACCCACAAGTTGGAAACCACAAAAAGAAGATGGAACAATCATCCCAAAGATTCTACGAAGTTTGTTTGCCTAAATTTTGGTAAATCACTACTTAACTTCATGATTCATTTTCTCTCGTCTGAACTGGTGTTTCTTCGACGATGGATTTTGTTGTTTTGATTGAACATCATCTCACATATTTTTCCTATTATATTCGTCTAGATGTGATATGTTCATCTCGATGAGTATGAATCTAGTTTTTGCCTCAATGTTTTATGTCAAATTCCCCAAGTCCATGTTTTCACCTTCATGCTTCATTCTTCATGTTTCTCTTATTCTTTTCTTCTATGGTTGAGACATGAGGAGGATACTCCTAGACACTCGAGAACTAGATCTTTAGGGGCTTCATATGAATTTTCATTATCATGTTTAAGTTTTCCTTATCGTCTCTAGTTCATCATTTTCAATTTGACATCAAAAGTTGTAGTGAATATCTCATTATGTTTTAGGGTCGGAAAGAATGTTTCGCGAGGGCTTCCACTTTTGGCCAACATTCCACCTTATTTTTACAGCAAAATATGGGTAGATATATATTCCCACAATTATCCTTCTGAGTGACACAAACTTGATTGTATAGGGCATGTGTGCCATGTGGCCAGCTACTATAGGACCACCTTAGCATATCCTTCCACCTTGTGTGGATTTTCATGCATACGTGGAATTTTAAGATTTTCTGATTGGTCATTATTTTGAAAGTTAATAGAAAATTTTTTATAGCTCAAAAAAATAAAAATTGATATATTTTGGAATCATGAGAGTTTTCTCTACAAGATGGTTTAATTTTTATTACATAAGTCAAATATACTAAATCTGTGATTATCAAGGAATTTCCTATTTGTTTTGAATTCTTAAGATTTATATATAATAATCTACAGGTGGAAAAAATTAAGTAGAATATTTTATAATATCAATAAAACATAACCTACTCACATGATTCACAAATAATAAAAAGGAAATTCTTAGGATTTGAGTAATTAATGTGAACTTAATACTAAATTTCATATGTGCATCTATGGGTGACGTGTGACCCTGATGTAGAACTAACACTAACCTTGGACACATGTAGACTCGATTAGAGGTATATTTCATCTCCTTGGCCATATTGAGCAATTGACCTAACTTTTATTTCTATCATGGTCCTATGGAGATATTACCCTATACACATCTCTCTCTTATGAGAGATTGACTCATTGAGTAGTTATGTGTGATATGGATCATGTGATCTACTTATTTTGATGGATATGATTGTTGGACCTAATTTTATCTTGTTCATATTATTCCACATGGAAATTCTAATTTTAGGAGTTGAACAAAATAAAATATTAATGTTAATGTTGTGGACATTTATGGTCTTATGATGTTCATTAATTGGGGAAATTGTTGAATACTTTTTTATGGGTCATCTGACCCCACTTAGCACTAGTTGGATGTCCTCATCCCATAATTAAGAATGATTGTACTTTATCTTTCCCGCCCTATTTGCATGTGTGATCGACTAGTCATAACTAGAAGTATTAACACCATATTTATTTTGGGCACTAAGGTTTTAGTCCTCCTCCCAGACATTGAGGGTTTAGTCCTCCTACCAATGAACTAAGGTTTTAGCCTTCCTACAAAACTCATATTTATGTGGGACTGAGGTTTTATTCCTTTTGCCTCGTGTATGGAATGTATGGGTTCCTACCTTGCTTTTTAGTATGTGTGAGTCTTTTTATTACTCACCATGCAACTGTTTATTATTGGGATATTTTGTTGTGATATTGAATAAGGCAAGAAATATCCCATTTGTTATCTTCTTCAAATGTTCTATTTGATATCCATTTGGATATCCACTATCTGTCTTGACTTGGGAAGCCTTGAATAGTTTATTGATGACCTTTACCCTAATATTTCTCAATTCATATTTATATGCACATACAAGATTTGATGTTGCATCTTCCATTTTGTCTTCTCTTGTGGGGTATGCTTCCAACCCCTTAGGTGAAATACATGGTGGACCTGACATTATGGTATCTACCTGGCTTATAGGAGCTGAATCTTGGGAGATAGACTTAGTTCACATATTGATTTTGAGCTCATATTTGATTTATATCGCATGGTTTCTTGAGAAAAATTTATTTTCCATTATACTACTAATATATGTACCAGGAAATTTTATGGATTTTAGTTTCCACTTCTTAGACTAAGACATAATAAAGCCATACATGTAGTTTGGTAGAGAAACCCTAGAACTAGTTAAAACTGAATTCTAAACCCTACTCTTGAGTATGAAGTGATACTAATAAAATTGTGTCTTGTACAACAGGTTTAGTTAACTACCCTTTTGTACCATGTGACTTTTGGTTTCTCATGTGAACGTTAGCATTGTTAGGTTAGCAACACAAGGATCTAAATTTCAACCCTAGATGGATATGACATGTCAGCAAGATGAATGACTAACACAAACAGTGCTCACAACTAAAAGATGTATGTTTGACCCGAGTACCTTTAAGAGTTGTTTAGTTTGACTTATTAGGTTAAACTATTTAAGGTGTCGAGAGTAGTTGGTTGATAATGCATAGATGATTAGGTTGGGAGGACGAAATTCCTTTAAGTGGTGGAGTGTTGTGACATACCAAAACTTAGCATCTTGACTCTAGAAATCCTAATCATGAGAATAGAGTGATAGTATGCCTAGATCATTAAAATTAGCCTAACAAGGTTAGAGATATACCACAGTACACATAATTGTATCCTAATAAATTCTCACATAATATGAGAAACTTAAATACAAACCCAAATATAAATAAGTTTTCTGCCACACATGATACGGTAGTGTTATTGGTGTTTAATCACATCTAAGTTAGTAATGAACTAATACATTTAATGGTTAAGTAAGTAAAATATGGAAAATCATGCAATGTAATACATCACAACCCTAAAGATAATTATATGATGAAAATAGGACTCTAGATAACAAATTTTCATGATAATTGTGAAACAAAATGATATATATAAAAATAATGAGCTAATCCCTAATTGTATCAAAGATCATACAAGGTAACCTCAAACCTCAAGTCTAACGGCAAAATAGTATTTCTCATATCCAATTTAGCTTAGGTTCCAAGTCTAAGATTAATTGATTAATCCGAAAATTCTTAATTTCATATAATGAAGAAAATATAAAATTAGTTGTAAACTATTAAATAATATAATGTACATCCCAAAAGTGGAAATTAATTGGAGGATTATACAAGTCTTGACAAGTCTATGTGTCAAATTTCACTTTATTCGAACCTTATTTGATTCCCCAAATAAAGTAGCAAAGAAAATGGATTTAAATTCTTAATTTTTGACATTTTTACTCAATTCAAATGGCTTTCCTAAAGTTGCCATATTTAAATGGTGTCACACTATCTTTCCTATCTTGTTTTTACTCGGAGTGTTTTTGAGTCGTTGGATTATAATTGTACAACCTGTCATTTATCATCTACCTTCTGCTTCAGAATGTCCTCACATGTGACCAGGGCATATATTTTCTCTCCTCCACAAATCTCTCATATATTGTCCATTTCTAGTGTTTCCTTATCCAAGTTCTTCAATTTCACTTGTGGAATTCTACGAGCCAAAAAATTGTTCTCTCCCAAACCCTATTTAGAAAATACCCAAATCTCCCTGATTTTCCTTTACTGATGATTTTGATCTAACCCTCTTTGACACCTCGACTATAACTAATCATCCTTAGAGGATCCTGATGTCTATTATTTCCCTTGCCTACCATCAATCGATACCCTATCATCCATTTTTGTCACCAAAAACACTAGATTTATCCTTCTAGTTCCTGGCATGGTGGAAGCCTTCAGGACCCTCTCAGTCCTATCATTGTAGTCTGAACCACCTCATTTGGTTTCCATAGGCACCTTAGAGCCTATAATTATTATCCAAGGTGTATTCTTCCCCGTTGAACTTATTTTGACCGGTCTTAGCTGAGTTCCTTGCGGAGGTTTCCCGATTCCTACCCATAAATTGGAAACCTTCGAAAGATGATGCATGGTACGATCATCCCAAATATTTCCACTAAGTTTGTTTTCCTGATTTTTGGTAAATCTCTATTTACCTTCATGATTTGTTTTCTCTTGTCAAAATTAGTGTTTCTTCAAAGTGGTTTCTATTTTTTTAACTAGTCATCTTCATGCCCAATTTTCCTTCAGTTGCGGTCATCCAGATGTGATGTTCCTCTCGAAGAGTGCGAATATAATCTCTACCTCAAACGTTTCTCCTTGATTCCCCAAGTTCATGTCTTGACCTTCATGCTATGTTCTTCATGGTTTCTCTCATTCTATTCAGATCAAGTCGTGACTGGAAGAGGATCCTCCTAGTTACCCTACAACCTGATCTTTGGGTCATTAGCTTGGGTTTCACTGATAGTTTTTATTGGGAGCTTTAGGTTTTCTAGATCAGCTATAGTCCCTCATATTAGATCAAAGATTAGGAGTGCTAGTGTTGTGTTTCAGGGTAAAAAAGAATTTTATCTACTGGTTTCTAGTTTTAGACCAAATTCCACCTTCTTTTGCAACTAGGATCATGGGTAGATAGGTTTTTTAACAATTATCCTTTTGAGTTACTATGCACTTACTATACAGGGTATGTGTACCATGTGGCTAGCTGCTATAGTGCCATCTTAGGTGTCCTTTCACCTAGTGTGTATTTTTCTACATTCATGGATTTTTTAGGCTTTTCTAATTGGTAATTATATCTAAAATTCATAAAAATGATTTTTATCTCACGAAAATATGTTTTGAAATCTTGAGAGTTTTCTCTAAAGGATAGTACAAGTCTTATGACCTAACTCTAATATACTAAATATGTGATTTTCAAGTATTTTCCTAATTGTTTCATATTTCTAAAATTTATATCTAATAATCTATAAGTTAAAAAATAAAGAAAAATATGCTATAACTATACTAAAACATAGTCTACAAAAGGTTATGATTAAAGTCACGTGCTTCATTAATATTAAAAAGGCAACTTTTAGGAGTTGAGTAATTACCGTGAACTTAACCATGCATTTCATATGCATATCTCTAGATGGATTGTGACCCAAATGTGCAACTAAGTTTGACCTTCAATACATGTACACTCAATCTAAGGTATGTTCCATCTCCTTAATAATCTTTAGCAATTGACATAACTTTTCTCTCTCTCTTGGTCCTATGGACATATTACCTTATCCACTTCTCTCTCTTCTGATAGGTCGACTCTTTTGACTAGTTATGTGTGGTTATAGGTCATGTGATCTTCTTATTTTGATGGATATTATTGTTGGGTCCTAACTTTTATCTTATTCATCTTATTCTATGTGAAAACCCTAATTTGAGGAGTTGAAGTAAATGAGGTCCTAGCCTTCAAGTTGTGGGCATTTATCATCATATGATGCATCTTAATTATGAAAACTATTGAATACTTGTTTGTGGATCCTCTGAGCCCATTTGATATAAGTTGGATGTTCTCATGCCTTAATTGATCTTGACTACACTTTATTTTGCTTTCCCTATAAGTATGTGTGATTGACTAGTTATAACTTGAAGTAAGGACACCATATTTGTTTTGGGCACTTAAGTTTTAGTCCTCCTTTCATGCACTGAGGTTTTAGACCTCCTACCAATGCACTGAGGTTTAAGTCCTCCTGCAAAATCTATATTTATTTGGAACTCATGTTTTAGTCTTCCTTCCTATTGGTATGGAATGCATCTTGAGAATCATGATGACAAATACATGCAACAGAAACAAAAATTTTATTGTCTGATTCCCCAATCAGTAGATTGCATCAACAATAATGTATCTAGGAAGGAAGGTTGCAAGGTTATACCTGGTCCCAAAGTAAGTCCAGTGACAACTCTTATTGTAGCATGCTTCTTCTCCAAGAAACACTCAATTAGTCATCAGAAGTGGCCTCCTGGTGCAACACCATGAATGGTAGTTGACGGCATCCTCCAAGTGACAGACAACAACCTCTCTCCACTAGGGTAGTCTACATAGACCACCACAAACTCCATGTTGCTCTACCAGAGCCAACAAGGAGTTGTCCCTTCAAACGTCAATCTGTTAGGAATGGTTACCTCTCTCACAATTGTCTCTCCCTTGCTATCCCTCTCATTCATGGGTAGGACTTGCTCAAACTCTCTATTGGTTACTACAACTAGAGAGGAAAACAATTGTTCGAGCTTATTATTGTGTCTGGAAAGCCCCCCGTACCCCTCTATTTATAGGAGGGGCCAGGATCAGGGTTTCAATTCAGTCTGGGAGTCAAATATATGGAGTTCATGAATTTTCTAGAAACTACAAAATGTAAACCGGTCCATTCACTATCCAACCATTTGGTTGATAGAGTGAACCGATCAACTCATCCACCAAACCAGTCAGTTGAGTAGTTTTCCTATTTCGAATGACATTGGTATTCAATGCACGATTAATGCAAAGCATGGCATCAACATAAATCCTTGATCCAATCCAATTGACCATAGAATTAGGTGGTTCATCCCATGAACCGGTCGTTTGGGACCATCAACCAGTCAGTTCACTAGGTCAACCAGTTGGTTCATTCGCTACTTCAGTCATTATTCATCCAATATTGTTTCCAATTGACCTGACACTCCAACTGATTGGTTCAACACTTCAACTAGTCAGTTCAGAGTCCAGTTAGTCAATTTTGAAGCAATGTTGTTAAAATTGAATACCTAAACACTTTTAGTAATCGAGTTGAACTTAATTCTAGAATAAACTCTTATTCCAAGTGAATCTGATGTGTGTGACCCTATAGGTTCCAAATTACATTGGCAATGAATTTCCATAACCAAATTATAACATCATAAGTAATTAACAGTATCTAGAAACACATCAGTACTACCTGAGTAATATGGAAAGTTAGAGAACAAATTCTGCCTAGAATTTGTGATTTGTGTTACCATGATCGTATACTTCTGTTGTCTCTGATATTTGGATTGAACTCGAGGCATGGAGTCATCATCCTCTCAATGTTCAATCCATGTTCCTTGAACTCGAGTAGACTATCTGATATGAATGTAGCTCACATATCATACATTGAGTCACATGAGTATGGCCATACATTTCTCAATCTTGCTTATCAAGTGGCACGGATATCAATCTCATGTAGGAGGGACAAATCCCATCTACATCACTCACACTCAATCCCCATGTGTCACAGATCACCCGAGAATCACCATTGCGACAACCCTTATTCAAGGTCACGTTAGATGATGTCAAAGTCCAACGAATGACATGTGATGAGTGTAGTTACTTTAATATGAACCAGAATCACCACTTTCACTATGAGAGTTGATTCTGACTACCATTCCATGGTCTCTATGTATCACTCTCATTGTGAGTTTGTCTGATAGACTGTTCTCTAACATGTACCTATGTGCTTAACATGATATCAGATCTAATGACTAATGAGACTCTATCATCAATCAACACACACTCTAGTCTTATGTATTACTATTGTCTATTTTTCTTCAGCATAATATGCAACTATGGACAGAACAAGAATGTATGTACTCTTATCATACATATGATCTCATTGTTCACATACTTTACCTGGAGACATATGTCATTGAGTAACATCATTCTTTATACATCTACTATGTTTGTGTCATCATCTCATTATTGAGACAAACATATTAGATAGAATTACCTTCATTATTATCAGATCAGGTATCTAATGCCACACTCCAATCATCATATGATTGGCTCTTTGTGCATACATACTAACAAACTCCTACTTTCTCTTAGAGCCAATCACCCATGAATCTTATTCTAAGTGATCTTAACATGTGCATCATGTTTCTATTGAGATGGTGCTTTTATAGTGGGTTAGGAACACGTTCTTTTAGTTAGTACTTTCCAAGTTTCTGTCTTCTCACTATGTGACTTTTCACATGAGATGGAAGTGTTGTAGTATGTTGTTTGAGTTTCTTTCCCTAACAAGTAGATTTGTTGTTGTCATAGAATCTCTTATATGTCATTGATAGTTGGAATCTCCCATATGATCATTTCTATGAACTTCTTGATCCATACAATATCCTATGTTGTGTTCATAATGCCTGAGATACTCAACTTCTATTTTAGAATTTAACAATTGTCACTAGCTCAAAACTTTTCCATCTTATAATTTTCATTTTAAGGTCAAACACAAATTCAAATCGCGATCTTCTTTGTCATTTTAGAAGTTTTCATTGGTGTAACCCATTACACCCAACTCTTCCTTATTACCATAACTAAGGAAAACATCCTTCTCGATCTTTTTAGGTACTTTAATGATGTTCTTTATGGTAGTCTAGTGACTTTTTGTGGGATCTAATAGATGTCCTCTGGTCATGTCTAATACATACAAGATAATAGGATGAGCACATAATATTGTGGATGCAATTTGGCATCTTACTCATGTATTCATGTCTTCATAAGAACTAGGATACTAGGCCCTTCAAAGACTAATATCACAAATTTTCTCTCATAGAGTCTTGTGTGTTGAACTCTTTTAGCATTTGCCAATGTATGCTCTCTTTCTTAGGACAAGAATCTATCTAGATCTATCTCTATAGATCTTTACTTGCATCATATTGGATGCTTCACCTAAACCCTACATAGAGAAGGTACTTCCCAGTCAAGTTTTAACATTTGAAGTAAAAGAATGTTATTCCCCATCATTATGTTGAATGTAAATATGCTCCCACTAATTTTTGTAATCATAGATGCCATCTTGATGTGGCAAATATCACAGTAACAAATTCACTTTGGGTTAAAATCCCCGAGCTTTTACCAAAACCCCGTGCAATAATACCACCCACAAGAAGACGGGTCTTATCGCAGTATAGTTAAGAATCGAATCCCAAAGGACACAATTTTAAGAATCTTCATCAGTCGAACCTAGCTCAAGTAAGACTAATATTTAGAATTATAGGTTTGGTTGAGGTTAATTAAACCAAATGCAAGAAAGTAAAGGAGCAGAATTAAAGTTGGCTCTAGATTAAATGATATGGAATCTCTAGGATGGTCTCAGGTTTCACCACCACTGCGCATGCAAACACATCCAAACACATAACATCCAATCAAGATATAACTACCCAAATGGAGCTACTGCAAAACCCCCCATACGGGCGTTAGGCTTGCGTAAGCATCACCTTAGGTATCAGATGTCTCGTCACCATCCAGTTCATATACTTACGGCTCCAGAGATACAACATCCAACTAAGGGTGTGGTCCTCCCTGAGGGATGTTTAGACCACAGAAGTGTCACCGAAGGTTAGATGGCTCGTCCCCTCACAGATCATTCACTTATGACCTCAAAGAAACCCATTCTATTTCTAGTCAAGGTGTAAACCGTGCTAATCAATAAGAAAATAGGTGATTAATCTATAAGCAGACATCGATGATAAACAAAGACGATACAAAATCAAACTAAGGATGTCGCCCTCTGAGAGGGATGTTTATGCCACAGAAGCGTCACCAAAAGTTAGATGGCTTGTCCCCTCACAGATCATGCACTTACTACCTCAAGGAATCCTATCCTATTTCTAATCAAGGTGTCGATCTTCGTAAATCTCCATTCCACCCTACATATAGAAGATTTTGCAATATAGGGAAGAACAAGATGAAAGTGAGTAGATCATCAACTACAAACATACCAATTAACAATGAAATTGAAAGTTTTATACATTACCATGAAATGTTAAATGAAAAGACATGAATGGATGGGTAGCGGGTCTAGTCCCCACACCCCAGCAAAAAAGAACTACTCGCTCATGGTGTGAGAAAAAAGAAGAATAAGAAAGAGAGAGGAATCCGCCATGAGCATGATGTACAAGGTGGTCGTAGCTCTACGAAGATGATCCGGTCTTCTACATCGTGTCGGAGTAGATCTGGACAAAGAACGAGGGACACCAAGATAGATCGGGCAGTCTTTCTCACTCCTCATTCCTTCTCTTATCGGTCTCCTTGATTGTAGCATGGGCGGTAGGTGAAACGACAGGAGTGTGGACGGAACTGGATCGGACCTATGTACAGGCAGCCTATCGGCGTCTCAGAACTGATGCCCAAACGGTTTTGATCCAAATGGTTTTGAGGTGAATCCTCCAAACGGTTTGGTAGATACATACTTGTCCAATTGGTGTTATACTCCATCGGCCAAATGGTCTTGGTGTGCTTAAGAATCAAATGGTCCCGAGGATCGGTTGCTGCAAACAGTTTTGGAGGCTTGAGTATCCAAACAGTTTTGGACTGTGACTTCACACGATCTCATCATCCTATCGGTCTTAAGGATCATTTACATCCAATCGGTTTAGGACCTATGATCGGTCTCGAGTAGTGAGCAAACTATCTTGGGTACATGGGACTCTTCACAATCTCTGTGGTCGATCACTCCGGTTATGACCGGTCTTGATAGAGTGCGCTATCGTCAAACAATCTTCACTCTAGCGTCCAACCACTCTGGGCTCTACCGGTTCTTGTCAAATGGTCTTGAGGACTCAACACAGCCACAAAGTTCTGGGGTTTCCGTTCAATCGATCTGAGACCGTACAGGTAACAGTGGAGGCATGGGTGATAGCGATGGTGCTTAGCTCAGTGGTTGGAGGCAGGCGGGTAGGCGTCGACGTTGCTTCTGGGTGTGGTGGAGATGCAAGTGGATATGGCGGCTGGGGCGAGGTTGCAAGCAGGTGGAGAAGGAATTACGGTTTTGGCGGGAGGAAAAAGAAGACTGAAATAAGGTGGTGGTGCAAACGGTCTTGAGGTAGGGTTATTCAACCAGTCTTGAAGACTAACCATATGGATTAAACCGATTGGTCAAGACCGAATGGTGAGATCGAATGGTGAGACCGTTTGGTCGGATCGATTGGTCAGAACCAAGGGTGAGTGAAAGGTGGGTCCCAGCTAATTATTCAACCTCATCAAGACCTACATCAAATCAACATAAATTCAGTTAAAATCATGATAATTGGACCAATTAAGTAATTTTGCACATTTTAATATTTAGAAAATGAAATTGAAATTATTGAATTAAAAAGAGAACGAGAAGGCGACTAAAAATCATGATGAATATGCATTCATCAAAACACCCCAAACTTAAACGTTGCTCGTCCTCATGTAACACAAAATCTGAAATAGTCACCAAGTGAATACTTTTTAGTCATGTGATTGCCTCCTCTTCACATCACGATTGTTTCCTTTTTGGTTAGTATGACTACGCATCTCAACTTCTTGAGATCACTGAACACATCTTACCATATCTTCGTTCCTGAGTTTACTTTCCAACTTCACTTCCTCCTCACTTTTTCCAACAACAAGCATGTCAAAGAGGTTTGTAAGAGTCCAGAGATACCCTCATAAAAACAAGTGTGCATCTGATCTGACACTCGTGTATTTTAGGGAGGTGGAGGCATTTATTTGTGCCTTTAGGTAGAAAAGAGAGTGAAGGGAGGTATGGAAGGAATAAATAAATCTCTCCTCTATTCGACTCAAGATTTTTATTATAGTATTTGCAATTTCATTTATTGCATTTTTTGTGTGCGAATCTCTCCTCTATTCGACTCGAGATTGCATTTCTTTTTGTGTGCGCTTTGGCATCTTTTCTTGGTTGTACACCCCTTATTTAATTGCGAGGGGTATGGAAGAAGTGGATATAGAGGGAAGTGGCATGCCACCCCAAACTTATGGTTTGGCACTATTTGGCTATTTTTGTTTCTTTTTTATTGATGGATACGTACGAAGATGATAGAACAAGTGTAGTAGAGAGTTCAGATCAGAATGCAACCTGATTTACAATTCGGTGCACCGGGTCATTCTCTTTATCGTACTCTATTCAAATAATGACTTGATGAGGATCCAGTGGGGATTCCATATTGTTGTTCCACTAGTGAGTTAGGAAGCATGATGTGTTTTATCCCTATCAGTTTGATAGACACTTGCCATTTTTGCATAAAGATCATGATGTTAGGATTCTTAAGCTTCACAAGATGATTTCAATCAAAAGGCTAGTTTTCAGAAAGTGGTCCTTTTGAGGATCTAGTTCGAATAAGGAGGGTATAATGATTCAAAATGCATAGAGATTGAAAAGGTGTCAAAGCTTCATCCAATATATGTTCAAATTTCTTTTGAAAACTTTAAAATTTTGAAAAAATTATTTGAAAATTTTGAAAATTTAGTTCAAAAATGTGACGATGAAATCTTAAGTTTGATTTAGATGGGTGAAGGTGTAAAGTAATGTATGTACCACCCACCCTCCACCCCAAACTTAGAAATTTGTTCGTCTCGAGAAAACTTTAAATCCGACATGGAGGGGAATTTGCATGCCGTTTGGACCACCAGATGTGGTTGCGTTCCAATAAGCTTGCATCCTCCATCTGAAAATCTCAAAAATGAAGACCATTTAGAACTCAAAATAGCATCTTGCGATGAAATTTTATTTAGTGTAAAATTATCTAAAAGGTAAAAACAAAATTAAAGAAGAATCCTAATTCAAAATTAAAACTAAATACTAATTTTATTTATCGGGTTGCCTCCCGATAAGTGCCTTTGTTTTACGTCGATGGCTCGACTTGATTCCTTCAACTTCTACAATGGACATGTTGGATTGGTGAGATCCATCATCATTTCATGCATGTATCAGTAGAGGTGAAATATCTCTTCAATCGTTGACCATTTGCCACAAATTCACCTGACTTTTCACTCCATAAAGAGAAAGCACCATGTGGGTAGATTCTCTTGACAATGTAAGGTCATGACCAGTGAGAACAGAGTTTTCCTGGGAATAACCTCAATCTAAAATTGAACAGAAGAACTTGGTCTCCCACCTGTATGTCCTTTCTTTTTAGATGGTCGTCATGCCAAAGTTTTGTATGTTCTTTATTGATTCGTGCATTCTCGTAAGTTGTCATATGGAGTTCTTCCAGCTCCTGGACATGCAGAATCCTGGCTTGGGCTGCTTCCTTCATATCAAAATTAAGTTGTTTAATTGCCCACCATGCTTTGTACTCAAGTTCAACAGGAAGGTGGCAAGCCTTTCCATATATTAATCTAAATGGTGTAGTTCCGAGGGGAGTTTTGAAAACAGTCTGATAGGCCCACAATGCGTCATTGATTTTTATCGACCAATCCTTCTGATTGCGGCATACAGTCTTTTCTAGGATAGCCTTTAGTTGACGGTTAGAAACCTCTACCTGTCCACTCATTTGTGGATGGTAGGGTGAGGCTACCGTGTGTGTTACACCATACTTTCTCAGTAAATCTTCAAAGCTTCTTTCAAGGAAATGAGACCCTCCGTCAGATATCACAATTCTTGGTACTCCAAAATTGGGGATAATAATATCTTTGAATAATTTGATGACGGGTTTGGAATCACTACTTACGGTTGGTATAGCTTCAACCCATTTTGATACGTAGTCCACCACAACTAGGATGTATGAAAATCCATGAGAAGATGGGAATGGACCCATGTAGTCCACCCCCCAAACATCGAATATCTCTACTTCTTGCCATAGATTAAGTGGAATCTCATCTCTCTTTGTTATATTGCCAGATCTTTGACATTTGTTGCATGATAGGACAAAGTCAAAGGAATCTTTGGATATGGTCGGCTAGAAGAATCCACATTGCAAAACCTTCAAGGCAGTCTTCTTAGAGCTCATATGTCCTCCCACTGGTCCTGAGTGACATTGCTTTAAGATAAGTTGAGCTTCTTCCTCAGCAATACACCGTATGTATAGACCATTAGCACATAGTTTGAAAAGGTATGGTTCATCCCAGTAGTACTATTTCACATCATGCATAAATTTCTTCAGTGCATTTCCGGTGCATTGAGGATGAATAACCCCAGCAAAAAGGTAATTCACATAATCTGAGTACCACGGTGTAGCTTCTGAGACCTTCATTAGTTGATCATTTGGAAGGGAATCATTAATCTGAATCTTCTTGGTATCCATAGTGTGGATGCGACTGAGGTGGTCTGCTACAACATTCTCCGTACCCTTTTTATCTCTTATCTCTAAATCAAATTCTTGCAATAGGAGAATCCATCTAATTAGCCTGGGTTTTGCATCTTTCTTTGTCAGAAGGTAACATATAGCAGCATGATCTGTGTAGAAAATGACTTTTAAACCAATAAGGTAGGATCTAAATTTGTCAAAGGCATACACAACTGCCAGAAGTTCTTTCTCAGTAGTAGCATAATTCCTCTAAGCTTCATCGAGGGTCTTTGATGCATAATAGATCACATAATGTTTCTTTTATATACATTGGCCCAGGACAGCTCGCACAACATAATAGCTTGCATCACACATAATTTTAAAAGGATGGTCCCAATCAGGAGCTCTAATGATGGGTGTGGTTGTAAGGGCATGTTTCAGTTTGTTGAAACTTTCAACACATTCTTCGTCAAAATTAAATTCAGCATCCTTTAGTAACATGTTTGTCATCGGCTTGGTTATCTTTGAGAAGTTCTTTATAAATCGTCTGTAAAAGCTTGCATGACCTAGGAATGCTCGAACTTCCAATACATTGACAGGGATGGAGAGCTTGGAAATCACTTTGATTTTGGCCTTATCTACTTCAATCCCTCTATTGCTGACCCTATGGATGATGACCTTGCCTTCCCTTACCATAAAGTGACACTTCTCCCAATTGAGGACAAGATGTGCTTCTTCACATCATTTGAGAACAAGGGAGAGGTGTTTTAGGCATGAATCAAATGAGTCTCTGTACATAGAAAATTCATCCATAAAAACTTCCATAATTGTTTCATTCAGACTGGCAAATATGGCAGCCATGCAACGCTGGAAAGTTGCAGGTGCATTACAGAGGTCGAATGGCATTCTTCTAAATGCGTATGTTCTGAATGGGAAAGTGAAAGTAGTTTTCTCCTGGTCATCTATATGTATAGGTATTTGATAGAATCTAGAGTAACCATCGAGGTAACATAAGTATTGTTGGTGAGCCATCCGCACTAATACTTGATCAAGAAAAGGCATTGGAAAATAATATTTTCGAGTTGCCTTATTTAACTTCATGTAATCAATGCACATCCTCCACCCTGTGACTGTTTGGGTGGGTATGAGTTCATTGTTTTCATTTCATTCACTGTTGTTCCACCTTTCTTCGGGACTACATGCACTGGGCTTACCCATGGTGAGTCAGATATCAGATAGATTATTCCAGCAGTGAGCAATTTAATGACCTTGCGACAGACTACTTCCTTCATACTTGGATTCAATTTCTGTTGATGTTCAATAGTTGGCTTGTGATCTTCCATGATAGGGATATTGTGCATACACAATGCTTGACTAACCCCAATGAGGTCACTCATTTTGTAACTGATGGCTTTCTTCCTTTCCTTTAGTTCTTTCAGGAGTTTATTTTCTTGTTTGGTAGTTAGATTGGTATTTATAATAATTGGACAAACCTTGAGATCGTCCAAAAACACATACTTCAGTCCCTCGGGTAGGGGCTTCATCTCAGGGGCTTCTGGTTTTTCGTATGTTTCTTCAGTAGCTTCGACAACCTTGAGTTCTTCGATCTTGGCTTTTGGATCTTATTTGGCAGTGTCAAGGTCAAGAACACACTCTTTAACTTGTTCATTGATGGAATTATCAGCAAATGAGTTTGTTAGATTAACTTCTAAAGGATCGCCTTGTTCATATTCCTCTTGTGTGAGGAGTGACATTTTCTCAATGTAGTCAATTAAATAGACTTCTTCATGCATGCTTGGTCTTTGCATGCTTTCAAAAACTTTAAATTTGAGAGTTTCTTTACCAAGTCTGAGCAACAATGTTCCTGCTTCAACATCAATTAGAACTCTTGTAGTGGAGAGGAATGAACATCCAAAGATGAGAGGATATCTGGGGTATTCTTTTATATCCATGATGACGACGTCACTCAGAACATAAGAATCTTTTCCTACCTTAATAGATACATCCTCAATAATTCCTAATGGGTGTTTTATCAAATTGTCTACAAGTTGTATGGTCATGCCAGTTGGGAGAAGTTCAGCAAACCCTAGCCTTTTGCAAAGGCTGAGTGGCATGATGGAGATGCTAGCACCAAGGTCTGCCAGTCCTTTCTTGCATGAAGAATCACCGATATGGCAGAAAATCCCAAAAGATCCTGGATCTTTCTACTTCTTTGGCATCTTACTATGGATGATATCTGAAGTAGTTTTAGCTAACTTGACTATCTCATATTCTTCAGTTATATATTTCCTGGTGAGGAGATACTTTAAGTACTTCGTCCAGGCTGGTATCTCTACCAGTGCATCCAAAAAGGGTATATCAACATGAAGTTTCTTCATAGCTTCTTTAAACTTATTGAACTGAGTACCAAGCTTTGTTTGCCTTAGACGAGATGAAAAGGTATAAGAGTTTTGTAAATAGGGATATCATGTTCCGGTGTTGCTTCTTCCTCTTCATGAGAAGCCTCCTCAGAATTTTCTGTCTGACTTACCATTAGTCACTGGTTCTTTTTGTTGAGATTCGAGAGTTGTAGAGTTTTGTAAAATCACAGGTTCATCCTTATCTTTAACAACCACAGGTGGCTTGTCAGGAGGAATAGAATAGTCTTTTCCCGACCTGGTGGTAACCTCCTTCAGTTGTTCTGGGTGTTTAGGATTGTTTTTCGGTTGGCCAGCAAAGACTCCAGCGAGTGGCTTTATGCTAGCTGTGAGTTGAACTAGTTGAGATTCAATAGCCTTCTGATGGGCTTGCTAGTTAGCTATCATATTTTGCAACATATTTTCAATGGTTGTTAACATGTCATCAGGAGAGATGGGATTGGCTTATTGTCCTTGAGGTTGATTAAGATTCTGGTACTGAGAATTGATTTAATAATAATTGAAGTTCTTAGTCTGAAAGCTTCCCTTGAAATTTCCTTGATTTCCAAATATTTGTTGTTGATTATACTAGAATCCTGGTGGGCTTCGTGGTTGATTGTTCAAACCAAATTGATGTGACTTTACTGCTCCAGAAGGGTTTCCATATTGAAACTCTGGATGGTTCCTATTCTGATTTCGATTGTAATAACCTTGACCAGGGATGGTATTAACAGCATCAAGATTTTCCATTTGACTATTATCTCCTTGTCCACATATGTTGCTTAGAACAACATCGTAAAGAACATTGCTTGCTAAATTGGAATGATCAGTTCCTTTACATGCTTCACAGAACAGAGAAGCAGACTTGGTCTGTTCTTGTTGTTGAGTGGACGAACGTCCTCTTCCAATTGCAACAAGAGATGATTCAATATGGTCTTTCTTGGCAACTAAGAGTTTTAGGGTTTCATCGATAGACTTAAACTCGGGAGTAGCTTCAGTCATAGCTACTTTCAAGACTCCTTTACCTATAGATCTACCCCAATTAGCTTGATTTTCAGCTCCAAGGGTGATGATCCTCCATGCGCTGTCATAACTTAACGCATGAAGTTTCCTTTAGATGAGGAATCTAAAAATCTTTTGATATCATCGTCCACACCCCTATAGAAAATTTTGATGATTTGGTTCTTAGGAATTCCATGGTGTGGACACTTGCATAGAAGCTCTTTGTATCTATCCCATGCTTCAGCAAGGGTTTCTCCAGGGACTTGAGTGAAATTCGTTATTCGACCTCTAATTTCATAGGTGAGAGATGGAGGATAGAACATTTCCAGAAACACATTTTGGAGTTGTTCCCAGGTGGTGATAGGTTGACTTTGCAATGAATTGTAACAGCTTATTGCTCTATCAGCAAGTGAATACTTGAAGAGACGGAGCCGAATGACATCGTCGGATACTCCATTTTTCTTTTTCGTAGCACATAGATCAATAAACCTCAAAAGATGTTCCTGACTATCCTCTCCTTGTTTTCCATAGAATGGGCTATTTTGAAGCAATGTGATCCAATGTGACCTAATCTCAAAATTGACAGCATTGATGGGAGGAGGTTGTACTGGATGACGAACATTAGCAGCTTTGGGGATTGAGAACTCTCTAAGATCCTTTTGTAGTTCTGCTGCTTGCGCGGCTGCTTGTGTTGCTAGGATTTCTTATTGAACTACGACTCTGGCTTCTTGCATGAATCTTTCTCTCTGTCCATTAAGGGCTTGAGCCACCCTTTGGGCTATTTATTCCTCTTGAGCCATTCTTGCTTGGTTCTCTCTGATCTGACGATGAAAAGTTTTGTCTATCTCAAGATCAAAGCTCATTGTGAGTCCGGGATTGTCCGAACGGTGCATACACTATGCTTTGGGTTGTTCCTGAAATGGAAAGATCTTTCTGAAGTAAGGGTGATGGAATAGAAATGAATTCAAGTAGATGATCAATTGTTTCAAAAATAAAAAGTAAATCATAGATTATCCTTAAATGAACTAATTTTGACTAACTGACTTCGTTGTTCCCGACAACGGCACCAGAATTTGACGTGGCAAATATCACACCAACAAATTCACTCAGGGTTAAAATCCTTAAGCTTTTACCAAAACCTTATGCAATAATACCACCCTCAAGAGGATGGGTCTTATCGCATTATAGTTAAGGATCAAATCCCAAAGAACAACATTTTTAAGAATCTTTTTCAGTCGAATCTAGCTCAAGTAAGACTAATATTTAGAATGATTGATTTGGTTGAGGTTAATTAAACTAAATGCAATAAAGTAAAGGAGAAGAATTAAAGTTGGTTCTAGATTAAATGATATGGAATCGCTGGGATGGTCTCGGGTTTCACCACCACTGCGCATCCAAATACATCCAAATACATAACATCCAAGAAGTATATAACTATCCAAATGGAGTTGCTGCTAAACCCCCCATATGGGTGTTAGGCTTGCGTAAGCATCACCTTAGGTATCAGATGTCTCATCACCATCCAGTTCATATACTTACGGCTCTGGAGATACAACATCCAACTAAGGTTGTGTTCCTCCCTGAGGGATTTTTAGACCATAGAAGTGTCACCAAAGGATAGATGGCTCATCCCCTCACAGATCATTCACTTACGAACACAAGGAAACCCATTCTATTTCTAGTCAAGGTGTCAACCACGCTAATCAATAAGCAAGCAGTTGATTAATCTACAAGCAAACATCGACGATAAACAAATACAATACAAAATCCAACTAAGGTTGTGGCCCTCCCGGGGGGATGTTTAGGCCACAGAAGTGTCACCGAAGGTTAGATGGCTCGTTCTATCACGGGTCATGCACTTACTACCTCAAGGAATCCTATCCTGTTTGTAATCAAGGTGTCGAACTTCGTAAACCGCCATTCCACCCTACATATACAAGATTTCGCAATATAGGGAAGAACAAGATGAAAGCAAGTAGATAATCAACTAAAAACATACCAATTAACAACGGAATGGAAAGTTATATACATTGACATGCAATGTTAAATGAAAAGACATGAATGCATGGGTAGCTGGGCTAGTCCCCGCACCCCAGCAAAAAAGAACTACTTACTCATGGTGCGAGAAACAAGAAGAATAAGAAAGAAAGAGGAATCCTCCATGAGCATGATGTAGAAGGTGGTCTCAGCTCGGTGAAGACGATTCGATCTTCTACGTCGTGTCGGAGAATATCTGGATGAAGAACGAGGGATGCCAAGACAGACCAAGAAGTGTTTCTCACTCCTCCTTCCTTCTCTTCTCTGTCTCCTTGATTGCAGCATGGGCAGTAGGTGAAACGACAACAATGTGGACGGAATGGATCAGACCTGTGTACAACCATCCTGTCGGTGTCCCGAAACTGATACCCGAATGGGGACCCTGCTGGTCCTATTTATAGGCCCGGGTCTGGCCTTCACGTTTTCACTATGAGTTCCAAACGATTTGCTATTTTTATGACCAAACGGTCTTGAGTTAAGTGACCATACGATTTGGTATACAACATCCCATACGGTCTTGTTATTTCCTCGAAATGGTTTGATCGCAGTGAATCCTCCAAACGATTTCATGCAATCATAGCTCAAAACGGTCTTGGAGTGGCAAGCCCATACCGTCATGATGGGTTGTGATCCAAAAGTTTTGAGGTGAATCCTCCAAACGGTTTGGTAGATACATAATTATCCAATCAGTCTTATACTCCATCGGCCAAACGGTCTTGGTGTGCTGAAGAGTCAAATGGTCCTGAGGATCGGTTGCTGCAAACAGTTTTGGAGGCTCGAATGTCCAAACAGTTTTGGATTGTGACTTCACACAATCTCATGATCCTATCGGTCCCAAGGATCATTCACAGCCAATCAGTTTAGGACCTCTGATCGGTCTCGAGTAGTGACCAAGCTGTCTTGGGCACACAGTACTCTTCACGGTCTCTACGATCGATCACTCTGGTTCTGAACGGCCTTGACAGAGTGCGTTGCTGTCAAATGATCTTTGCTCTGACGTCCAATCGGTCTGGGCTCTAATGGTTCTTATCAAACGGCCTCGAGGACTCAACGCATCCGCACAGTTTTGGGGTTGTCGTTCTATCAGTTTGAGACCGTACATGTGACACCGAAGACATGGGCGACGGCGGTGGTGCTGAGCTCAATGGTTGGAGGTAGGCGGGCAGGCATCGACGTTGCTTCTGGGTGCGGTAGAGATGCAGGTGGATATGGCGGCTGGGGCATGGTTGCAAGTAGGTGGAGAAGGAATTAGGGTTTTGGCAGGAGGAAGAAGAAGACTGAAAGAAGGTGGTGGTGCAAACGGTCTTAAGGTAGGGTTTCCCAACCTGTCTTGAAGATCGGTGGCTACAAATGGTCTCAAGTAAGACCAATAGGAAAGATAGAGAAGAAAACTGTTTGCCCAAATAAATGTGGGTCGTAGATTCAAGATCCGATGATGAGGAGATATAGAAGCCCAAATTGTCTTGAATGACAGTGATCCAAACTGTTTGAGGTGAGGTAGCCCATACGGTCTTGAGACCGTATGGATTAAACCGATTGGCCAAGACCGAATGGTGAGACCGTTTGGTCAGACCGATTGGTCAGAACCAAGGGTGAGTGAAAGGTGGGTCCTAGATGATTGTTCAACCTCATCAAGACCTGCATAAAATCAACATAAATTCAATTAAAATCATGCTAATTGGACCAATTGAGTAATTTTGCTCATTTTGATACTTAGAAAATGAAATTGAAATTATTGAATTAAAAAGAGCATGAGAAGGCGACTGAAAATCATGATGAATATGCATTCATCATATCTTCATTATTACTTAAGTCAAACTCTTTGATTGTTTTGTCAAATATAAGATTCCCTCTCTGAGATGTTTTCTTCAATCCAAAGATTAACCTTTGTAGCTTACAAACTTTATTTATGATGTTGGATTTATAAAACCTTTAGGTTTTGTCAAGTACACATTCTCTCGATTATTCATGTTAAAGAATTAAATTTTAACATCTAATTTGCCAAATCTTATACTCATACTAAGATGCAATGTCAAGCATGATCCTGATGTATTCAACCATAACAACTAGTGAAAAGATTTTGTCATGTTCAATGCCTTGAACTTGCTTGAAACCTTTTACAACCAATACACTCTTATAGTTTTGCACACTACCATCCGTTTCAGTCTTTTCTTAGAGACCCAAATGCATCCTATGGGTCTTACCCTTTCCATTGAATCCACTAAGGTTATACTTTTCTGGTTTACATGGATTCCATCTTTGATCCCATCACCTCAAGCCATTTCTCAGAGTTTGGTCCCTCAATAACTTCTTGTTAGATTGCTGGCTCGTCATCTATGACCAACACATTGCCTTCTTGAGTTATAATATGGCATGATCTTTCAAACTCAAGGCATGTCCTACTAGATCTAAAAGGTTTTGTGTTACATATGGAACTTGAGATTGCACAGTAATTTGTGATTCTCCTCATCCCTACTTTACCTCTTTAGGTTCAATGTTTTCTTATTTGTCTTGAAAGTTTTAAGTTCTTCTTTTACTCACACTTATTCCTTTGGAACTAAGTTCCCCTTTAGGAATACAACCATCCTAGTCAACAAACAACTTTTTTGTTGGATTGCAATATAAAAGTAGTATTAAAAAAATAACATTAATGTGATTTGTGGACAAAGTTTTTCAAGAAACTATTTTCTTACACAATCTTTAAATCCTAATCCTTATAAAAGACATATCGAAACACTTCCTATGACATATCTCATATGGTATCTTTTGAACCAATTTAAGATGGTACATTGTTTAGTGTAAAGCATGTGCCCAAAAAGGAAATTCTGAATATTAGCTAAATTTATTGATAATCACACCCTAACATGGTGTGATTCATTATTTATTATACATCATAATGTTTTAGGTGAAGTTCATCATGATAAACTATCATGATTTCCTAGAAGGTTGTCAAACTCTTGGTTCAAAGTATTTTCACATCGATCATATCAAAGTTTTAATAATTATAACAAGTGGGTTATGTACTTCATTCTTAACTTCCTGAACACTTCAAGAGATTTAGACTTGTATTATGTTTAATAAATCTACCATATATATTGAGATCATCAGTAAATATAATGAGGTACTAATAACCACATCTAGCATTTATTCTAAAAGGTCTATGTACATCAGTATGTATGAGCCCTAATAGAATAGTCACTCCCCCACTACATCGAGTGAAGATGATTTTGTCATATTTCCCAATAAATAAGACTCACATGTTTCTATTGGTTCAATAACCAAAAGAGTATAGATAACCATCATTATGGATTCTAGATATTCATTTCTCATTTATGTGCTTTAGATGGCAATGCTATAAGTATATGTTTGTTGAGTCCTCGAGTCATTCAATAAAACTGTCTCTAGGAATATCAAATATAAACTATGAGACATTGAGGCCACTACCATATAAGATCTCATATTTGAAAGAAAAAACATAAAATATATTCATAATATTCTTGTCCATACAATATACATGATGTTTTAATGGCAGGTTCATAATAGCGATTCACCTAATTCTATCACATGCCTATTACATGATTGATAGATTCCAACTATTGTGGAAACATCTCTTGCTCCACACATTTCTACCATACTTCTTCTTAGGTCCTAAAGTGAAGATCTCTATCTCTTTCTTCTTCTTGAGTTCCTCCATGTAAAGAGAACACTTCCTTTTCCAGTGTCCAGACTGGTGACAACAGTGGAACTTTCCTTCCTTATTAACTCCCCCTTAGCTTTCAGTGAGAAGACTTTGGCTTCTGGCTAGATTAATAAATCTTCTTAGTTTTTTCTTTTCCCTTGGACTTCCCTCTATTGATCATCATCAAAAATTTGGGTTTGTCCTTCTTCATCTGCGCTTCAGCTGTCCTCAACATGCCAAGTAATTCTGAAAATGACTTGTCAAAATCATTCATATTGTACTTCATGACAAACTGGTTGTATGATTCTGGAAGTGACTGTAGAATCACATATGTGTCCAACACTTAACTCAAGGGAAATTCAACTCTAGCAAGGTTATCCACATAGCCAATAAACTTGAGTAAATGAGGACCTACTGGATCTCCTTCAACCATATTGCACTTAAACAATGCCTTTGAGACATCATGTCTCTCTTGACTATCCTAATCTTGGTATGTGCAATCATCTCAATAACATCCATGTTCTCATCTTGTCTCTGCAACTTATAGTTCATTCAACACAACATCAGACACTTGACATCCACATCATCTTTAGAGTGCTTCTTATAACCATCCCTGTCAACCTTAGGCACAGTGGGAGGAGGTTCATCTGGATTTGGTGTCTCTATGACATAGAGCTTGCACTCTTGAGTGAGAACAATTATCAACGTCCTAAACCAATTGTGGAATTTTTCCCATTGAGCTTGTCCTTATCAAGAATCTGATTGTAATGAAAATGTGGTTGTTTTTTCATTATATTCTATAAAATATATTGCAACTTTAGTCAAAACATTTTTTCAGTAATTTGATTTGATAAATTTTGACAATATTAATGAGGCCTTTAATTAATTATCACTCCCACAATTTTGTTCAAATTTATAGCCCTCACTACTGATTCATAAGATTATAGTGTACAATCTTCTAGTGAGCCAAGATCCATATTTCATCAAATCATGAGTCAGCTTTGGATGATCGCCTACAACTTGACTATTTTTTTTGGTCGATCAAAAATCCTGTTGCTTTTTTTCATTTTTGTTTTGTAAAAGCGTACAATGCTTGTTGATTCTCAGAATGAGAACCAACTAGAAACCAAAAGATATATTTACATTAGAGTATAGTATCTATGAGTACAGGCTAGAGAAACCCAAAGAAAAAAGAAACTAGCTCAACCAACAAGAATAACGCATCAGAGCACAAACGGTCCAAGCCCAACACTAAGAAACTAAAACCAGTAGGATCGAGAAGGATAACCTCAACCATCACTCAACAGTGAGAGGGGAGCAACCAAAACCAACAAGTGCAGCACATCATAATCCAGACTCAACCATCACTCCGAGAGTTAGAGGGGACCTTCCAAAACAACATAAAGACAACAACAGAGCATCCAACCATAAACAATGATCAGAAGCCACACATTAGTGTGGTGGCCAAACCTCCAACCAAGACTACAGGCAGCCAGCACATGAGAGAGCATCCATAACAGGAACACATTACGAAGATCCTCCCCATGAGAGATCAAGAACATAGCAGCAGAAAGGATAGTCCATCCACACAAACAACGAACCAGAAGATCAGGTCATCAGACGGCCAACATAGGCCAAAACATACCGCCATCATCACAGGGTAAAAACTGTGCTCCTCTAGATGAGATAGAACAAGTCAAAATGAAGCTTCTAAGCCAAAAACCGCATCATCACAAAGAACATTTGAACACAGCATATCTCAAGATTCGCAAAGAGATAAATCAAAACATCCACAATGGTCAGCCTAAAAAAAGGACCTTCTGCAAATAGAACTCACACTGACCAAGTATAGAAGCAGCATGGACAACCTCAGGAAACATAAAAGCTCATCTCATCATAGAGAAAGACTCAGCCAGCCAGCATCAGATCACAGGCCACCTACCACAACACATCATCAAACTCGACCATCACTATAAAGTGAGAGGGGAGCAAATAAGACCAGGACGCAACATCTTCAGCAGACAGAAAGACAACAGTCCACCAGAACCACCAAGGTAGGAAAATGAACAAGCACATCAGCAAACCATCAGCAACCAACTTTGAAGAAACCTCAAGAGGAAACCGGAACCAGGTGAACAACAGTCTCAACAACCATCTCAGAGCAGATGCAAGACATCTACTCAGCAACTAGGTCGAGAAGGTCCAGGAATAGCAGCAGGACACCAAAATAGAACAACCAGGTGACCATCAACCCAAAAGAAGAGTAGCAGCAAAACTACATATGAGAGGGGAGCCTCAACATCCAGCAATAGGATGGATACTCAACAATCAAAGGAAAAAGGAGCCTCCAATGAACAGGACAGAGTCATACCTCTGCAACATCTAGGTTTGTATGAAAAATCTTCAACTCAGAAAGGATAATTTTCCAAATAGTATCCACAACTTTAAATTTATCTTCATGAACCCTAGAGTTCCTTTCACACCAAATATGATAATATAAGAGACTCCAGAGAGAGTCAACAACCTAAGAACTGGAATTGCACATATCATTCCAAGAATTAGGAATGTTTAAGTTTCCAACATGACAGGAGGCCAAAGTCCAGAGATTTGTAGTAAACTCACAACCAAATAAAATATGGTTTGTATCTTCATACTCCTTCATACAGAGGAAACAAATACAAGGTAACGGAATACCACAACTTCTCAAATAATCAGAAGTTGGAAGCTTATTGTGTCGAGCTTTCCAAAGATGAACCTTAGCATGCATATGAGTCTTAATCCTCCAAATCCAAGAAAAGTGATCATATTTAGCATTCTTGTTTCTAATATAGTCCCAGATAAATCTAAAGGTAACATCCTTCTTGTCATTAAAAGTAAGATAATACTCTCTAGAAAGATTGAAACCATAACTCTTCAACACATTAAGTATCTGTAGCTGGAATCTATTATTAGTTCTTGGCATACACCAGGCATTACCATTCAAGATAGTAGAGACAAAAAAATTCCACTCAAGACCAGAAAGAGACACCATAATCTTATCAAAAATATCAAACAAAAATTTGTTAGAATGAAGCCAAGGGTCCTTCCATAAAAGGGTCTTACGACCATTACCAATATGGAACTTAATATGCATCCTCTAGGAATTCCTGCTTCTAATAATATTATTGAAGAGCCATGAAAAGTAGGAGATTTCTTCACAGTCGAAGAAGCCTTTTTTAAGTACTTCTCAGTGATCCACTTAACCCAAAGGTGGTCTTTCTTGCTAGCAATATTCCAAAAATTGTACAACAGGAAGGCTTTAGCAGTATATTTAGCTTTCTTTAAACCAATACCTCCCTCATTTTTGGGTTCAGTGATACGATCCCAACTAATCAAATGAATGCTTCTCTTATTATCATTTCCACCCCAAAGGAAATCCCTACAAATTCTGTCGATATTGTCCAAAATAGCAGCAGACATAGGAAATGCAAACAACCAATACATATGCATATTCCTAAGAGTGGAGTTAACTAGTTCAAGCCTACCAGCCATAGATAAAACTCTAGCTTTCCAACACTCAAGCTTCTTTTTAATCTTGTCAATAAGACTAGAGCAGAGACGCTTAGATAACTTGCCAGTAAAGAGAGACAGACCAAGGTACTTGGTAGGAAAAATACTATCTTTGATGCCAAGAATATTAACAATGGTATCCTTATCTGCATTCCTACTAAAGATAATAGAGCTCTTAGAAGGATTAATCTTCAAGCCACACATAGCTCCAAAATCCCTAAAAATGCTACTCAAAGCACAAGCAACACTAGAATCATCTTTAGTAAAGATCATCAAGTCATCACCAAAGATAAGGTGGGACATGGAATGATCTTTGGAGGCACATATAGGTTTGATCTCCCCATCATTTTCAGAACATTTAATCATCTCTAAGAAACCTTGCATAGCTATGATAAAAAGATACAGGACAATAGGGTCCCCTTGTCTCACACCATTGGAAGGAGAAAAGGAAACAGTGGGTTCACCATTAACAAGGACCTGATAAGAAGTAGATAAGAAAATTTCCTCAATCCACTTGATCCAAATCATAGGAAAACCCATCTTATACATAATAGAAAACAAGTATTTCCAATTGACCGAGTCATACACTTTAGTGATGTCAACTTGAATGCACATAGCTTTAACAGAATTCATCTTCTTAAAGTCACTAATGATCTCATTGGTAAGAAGAGTAGCATCCTTAATGCTTCTACCTTTGATGAAGGCACATTGATTTCGATCAATAATAGAAGGTAGAACACTCTGCAACCTATTATCAAGAACTTTATAAATGACTTTATAGAACAAATTGGAAAGAGAAATAGGTTGCCAGTTCTTAATTTCAGAATTGTCATCTCCTTTAGCAATCAGGGTAATGAAGGTTTTGTTTGCCTCCCTCAAAAGCTTGCCATTCCTGAAGAACTCCTGGACAGTAAGAAAGACATCATTCCCAATGATAGGCCAGGCTTTTTTATAAAAAACATCATTATAACCATCGGGACCAGGAGCCTTATCATTCCTCAAACTCATAATGATATCATCCACCTCCTTCCTAGTGACAGTGTGAATTAAAGAGCATTTCTGATCAGGGGATAAAACACTCCCTTTCCACTCTCTATCCCAAACATGAGGACCAAAAGACAAATCATTAAAAAGGTTTTCATAAAAGGAAGCAATGTACCCTTTAATACTATCTTTATCATAAGAGATGGAGCCATCAATCATCAGCTTTTTGATAGAATTTGTTTGACTCCTGGTCTTCATAGAGGAATAGAAAAAAGTGGTATTCGAATCACCTTCCTTAAGCTAGGAAACCCTAGATTTATGCTTATAGAAGGATTCTTGAATGTCAGCATGTTTCTTAGCCTCCAACAGCAAGACTCCAACATTCTCACGAAGCATAAAATCAAAAGGATGAGAATCAGCTCGTTCCTGCGCCTAGATGGCATTAAACTTGGCAGTCCTAAAATTACCATCAATATTCCCAAAGACATTCTTGTTCCAATGAGAAAGATTGACTTTTAAAGAGGAAAGCTTCCTATAGAGTTTAAAGATAGCACAGCCATAGACCTCAGAGTTCCATGCTTGTTTAACAACATTTAAAAAATCATTATGATGAGTCTAGGCATTCACAAATCTAAAAGGTGCTTTAATATTTCTAGGATGCCCAATAGAGAAGGCGATCTTCCTATGGTCAGAGATAATGTTGGAGATGCAATCACTAGAAAAATCCATATTAGTAGAAAGGAAATCAGCATTATAGAGAATACGATCAATCTTAGTAGCACCAAAATCCACACCACCCTGGTTATTGTTCCAAGTAAAGAAAGGACCACTCAGGTCAAGTTCATAAAGACCACAATTCATAACACAAGAGTTGAAATCATCCATAGACTTTTTAGTAGGAATTTGTTTACTAACTCTTTCATTAGCCTTCTGGACGCAGTTAAAGTCTCCCATCAAGATCCAAGGACCATAAATCTTCATACAGAAGTTACATATAGAATCCCAAAGACCAACTCTATCACTATCCGGGTTATGACCATAAAAAACAGACAAATAAAGCCTAGAGTTGTCAAACTGAATAGCGGCATGGATAACTTGATCATTCTCCTCAATCTTAGAAATATTACATCTACTGTCATTCCAAAGGATAAGAATTCTATCAAGAGGGTGAGATAGTAAGTTAGCATCCATTTAAACTCAGGGAAATATCTATTAATAAACTTAGAAATCTTATTCTTCCGAAGTTTAGTTTCCACCAGAATGTTAATATCATACCTCGATCTTCTAATATATTCTTGGATGGATAAGACCTTATTAGTAATACCCCTCACATTCCAAGAAGCTATAGAGAGAGAGACATTCTCATTTCTTAACCTCGGCTATTGAACTGACAGCCTCAGTGCTAGAAGAAGTCATTTATAATTCAACTGCTACTGGAGAGTAATTAGAGTTATCTAATCTGTGTGAAATTCCCACATTAAGTTTGGTCTGACATTTCAGGGGAATCATCGGAGACTTATCCTTTTTATTAAGTTGAATGGAGCTAGATGAAGCCTGAGAGATAATATCATTGTCTGGAGTTTTTACCTCATTAATAGTAATAGGAGTAGAAGGAGCGTACGACTCATCAGGTGCTTTATGCTTCAAAACAACCTCATCATTTTTGGTATACTCAAAGCCCTCATTAAAAACCGCAGATAGTTCACGATCCTCAATGATTAGTTCCTCCTATATAGGTTTTTTTGCAGCAACAATTTCATCTTCATCTTCAATTTCTTCTACAACATAGTCAGAGTCATTCCCTCGAACACCTGATGGATTAGATACACCTAGAAGATAGTCCTGGTTCTTCTTCACTTCGCAAACTTTCTTAGGAGCTGCTACTGGATTAATCACCTTCGGTATAACAGGCTTTATTCGACACTTATCATGGCCCAAAAGTCCACATTTCCCACATTTAGTTGGAATCCATTCTTATTTCAAACTAACCAGGTGTTCATCACCTTCGTCACTCAGCAGAGTAAGCTTCCGAGGAAATTTAGAATTATAGTTCATAAGAACTTGGATCTTGGCAAAGTCAATGCAATGAACTACCTACGTTTGAGCATCCATCTTTAGAGGAAATCCCAAATATGAACCTATTCTTCCAAATAACTTAGAGTCCCAAAGTTCAACCGGAAGGTTCCAAATCTCCATCCATACAGGCACATTCTCGAGTACAACTTTGGATTGTTTTTCACCAGGATTCCATTGCTTCAAGACTATTGGTGTAACATCCCTGACCTGGGTTATGTACTAACCCTAAGTGTTTTGCCTAATAAAGTTGATTAGATGCTTTCTTGTATTTCTTGAAAAGTAATTAAGGCTTTTGAGGAACTTATATTTCAATTTATGTCCTTTTAGAATAATGTTGAAACATTGTTTTGTTAATTTTGGACTAAAGTGCAAATTACCCAAGTAGAGAGGTTAACTTGCAAATTGCACATGATAAGATGTTCCTCTGATGTTGAGACACCATGAGAATGAATATGATGTGGTGGTATGGATTCCACGAGCTTGAGCACCAAAATATAGCTTGAAGAGCAATTCGTGTGCATTAAAAACCTAGTTTTGGTGTAATGTGCAATTTACCCAAAACCTAGCGTTCAACATGTAAAATATAACCTCTAGATGGTCTCCCATGTTTCTTGGCATCAATTGAGCAAACAAAATGAGGAGGGCACCTAATTTGAATGATCATGGAGGAGAGAGAATCTTGATATTGAAATAATCAAGATTTAAGCACAAATGGCTCTTTAATATAACATTAATGCAAAAAGAAATATATTAATTGTGGAGCCCTTCAACTAAAAGTTGGAGGATGTGCTTAAAATAGTTTGGAAGAGCTTGTTCCATGCTTGGGCACCAAAAAGGATCTTGGTTGAAGTGAAGTTATTCATATTATTGTAAAATAAAGTAATATCCAAAAAGGATATATATTAATATAACAACTTATTAAGATGTTTGGTTTCTTTTCCTTTAAACCTTGGATAATGGAGGATTTTTGCATGATATTATAAGGTGGACACATATCCAAAGAGTGGAGGAGGTTTTATTGGAAACAAGTTGGAATTAAAAGAGATAACAATCTTTTTCTATTTTCCTTGAAAAACTCGTAAATATATATATGTATCTTTTCCAACAACACCAAGGATCGTTTCCCTTAGTTCTTTTCATTATCTTCTTGCTTTGGCCGACCAAGGGAGAGCTATGGACCAGAGGAAGGACGACCAAGCTAGTTTGGTAAGATTTGATCATCATCTACATCGAATTCATGGTGGAAACCATAAAACAAGGTTGGGTTATTAGTTTTCTTCACACGATTTTCCTTTCTAGCCATCTTTTTCATCCAAAAAGTGAAGAAGGAACCTTGGACAACTGCTGGAGCTCAAACCACCATTAAATCTACGGAGCTAGGAGCTCTGGATCAGTCCTATAGGCGGGTTTTATAACTCTAAACCTTAAGCTTTGTTAATGCATCCTCATCTCCATGAAAAATCGTTAATTATTCTTCTTCTTTTTACTACTCTTGTGTTCTTGCTATCAATTTCGTAAAGAACAGCCCATGTTCTTGGTTGAACAGAGGTAGACGAAGGTGGTGTTAATTTTGATGTTTATCCAAGAAATTTACTTTAGCAAACGGTCTCCAATCTTTGCTCAAACGGTTTCCCAAACCGTTTGGGAGCAAACGGTATCAAACCGTTTGGGAGCAAACAGTTTCAACCAAACCGCATAGAAGAAAATGGTCCAAGACCGTTTGAGGCGTTGAACAGGCGTTGACCATTTGGACATCTGTTGAAAATAAAGTAGACTAATCACCTACCAAAAATTATCAATTTACTCCAAATGGTTCACTAATTAAAGGTCCATCAACCCTCTAACCCTAATCGGGTTAATTGCTGATTTTGATAATTGATTAATGTTGAAGTTTGGGTTGAGTGACCCAAACGGTTTCAAAACCATTTGGGGATCACCCAAATGGTCTTAAGACCGTTTGGTGATCACCCAAGACCGTTTGGAGGTCTAGGGTTAAGTATAGTTGATCAATTGAAGATCTAAGGGTTCGAAATTAAAGTACAATTAATTGCTGATTTGGTGATCAACTCAATGGTCCAATCCATAATTAGTTGACTTAGTTTTTGGTGTTTACTTGGGAAAATGGTCTCCAGACCATTTGGAGGTCATCCAAATGATCCCAAGACCGTTTGGGGTCAAGTCATGACCAAATTGGATGATGGTTCAATAGGTTCAATCAATTAGACTCACATTGATTAATGTTGAAGGGTCATCGATTCCAAACCCTAATCCAATTGATTCAAGCCCTAATTGATGGTCAATTTAGGATCAATTGAGGGTCAAATCAGTGGAAGGTTGACTTAATTAACTCAATTGAATGATGGTGATAGTTACAATTGATGACTGATTATATATAGACAAGTGTTGAAGGAACCAACAATGGAAACCCTAATTCAATTTGATGTGTTGGGACCATACTTGGTCCATGCGGTTTTGAGGTGGTTTGGACAAAATGGTCTCAAGAACATTTGGGTCCAAACGGTCTCAAGACCGTTTGGGACCAAACGATCCCAAACCGTTTGAGTCCATGTGTTTCCAAAAGCTACTTTATCAAACGGTTTCAAAGTCAAACTTGACCAAACGGTCTTCACCTATACTTTACCAAATGGTTTTGGAGGTCCACTTTATCAAACGGTTTCAAAGTCAAACTTGACCAAATGGTCTTCACCTCTACTTTAGCAAACAATTTTGGAGGTCCACTTTATCAAACGGTTTCAAAGTCAAACTTGACCAAACGGTCTTCACCTCTACTTTAGCAAACGGTTTTGGAGGTCCACTTTATTATAAGGTTTCAAAGTCAAACTTGACCAAATGGTCTTCACCCCTAACTTTAGAAAACGTTCTTGAGTGTGCAACTTTACCAAACGGTCTCAAGGGCAGACCAAGACCGCATGAAGGTCCAAACGGTCTTCGATTGTTTGAAGGTTTAGTGTGCAAGACCGTTTGAGGTCTAAGTAGGTCAAGATCGTTTGATGTCTTAGTGGTCAAGATGGTTTGGTGGTTGATTAACCTAAACCTCATGGATACTTAAAGTGATTAAAGGACCAAGTGATTAGTTTATTAGTGCATAATCAATGGTGATTATAATAAAAGTATCCTTGATGGGATAGAGTGATTAGTACTCTTTGAATGAGTAAGCTTTAATGATCACAATAGTAATGACATAACCCATGATGTCAACGTTGAGTTGACTTAGCCTAATCAAGGGTGATGAAAACATCAACTTATATAGGGGATGAGAGAGAAAATACTTCTTATATGAATGTTAATCAAGTAATGGACACTCAATATGAATGAATGCCTAATTAGGGTATGATCCATGTTAGTAAGATCATGAAACCCTAATTATGATGGTTAATGAATCCTACCCCTAATTTTAGGGTACTAATGGAAGTATCCCTAATGCATGATGAAGGTACGATCATAATTCATAATGTGAATAGTAAACCCTAATCTAGGGTAACGTGATGTAATGTGAATAGTAAACCCTAATTTTGGGTTGGCTTTATAACATGAAATTCTATGATAAGTCATTAACCCTAATTGAATTAAAAAGGGAAACCCTAACCCTGGTAAGGGTATAGTGGTGCAACCCTTTAATAGTGATGTTATTAATGTTTTTCATTATGTTGATCTAAAATAGATGTGATTGTATTCATCTGTACTAATCATGCAGGTTTTATGGAACATTGAACATAGCCAGGTATGAGATATGAAGCTTTGCTTATCAAAAGTACTTAATGAGTTTGAAAGCAATGATATGTTTTGTTGCCTAGTGAGAGGTAACATAAGAGATTGACAGGCTATATGAGCCATATGAAATATCATCATTGCTATTATCTTGTTTATACTGTCAAAATGACTTGATGGAAATGTGTTACTTGGTAACAAGTGTTTTGATGATTTAAGGGTTTGAACACCCATATTCTTGAATCATAATGATGAGATGGTTAGGGATTGAGATTCCAATGTTAACAAGATGAGAAACGAACTTGATACAATTAGTACTCTTTCATTATAGCAATTGTTTTAATGGTTTATGTTTGAAAACATGCCTGATGCTAAAAGTAATGCCATAATGTACTTAAATAATCAAGTATAATGATATCATGTAGAGCCCTGACCATAGATCCATCATCGTCAGAAGTTAGATGATGGTGAAACAGGTTTTCCTAAGGGAACTCCTGGAGAGAATACTTTTGAGTATGTGGGGGTTATGGATGTGAATATCCTCACGTCCTATTGGAGGAATTGATGTGAGATAAACATTTAATCTCTCAATCCTTCATTATATGTATATGCCAGGATGATGTATCACTAATCTCCTGATGATGTTGTTAATGCCGCAACGATGTGAGATAAACAATAAATCCCTCGATGGCGAAGAGAGTACAACATACCACTGTAACTCTAATTGCGAAGTTGCCAGAATACCCTGGAAAGCTATTATGGCAGAGACACGAGATGTCCTACATGTTATTCCTCACACTGACTGAGGATGATGAGGTCATAAAAATTCGGCTCTTCTGATGACCTATGTATGGTACCGATTTCGACTTCACAGTGGTCAGTTGGAGTATGAGCGGTATACCTCATCTCCTCAGGGCTTAAATATGTTTGTAAAACGTAATCAGCCGTGTAGCATAATTGCTTAGGTTGAACTATGAAAAACAATGATTGATGATACATTATTTATTATGTCCTAGATGGATAAATAATACACATGTTCTTCATATTCCTTATTCATTAAATGGCTTGCTATGCAATCAAGTTATAATTGAAATGATTGCATAGAGAATACTTCTCTACTTAGCTTATTCAATGAATTTCCTACTATTGAATAATTATAATTCTACTGCTCAGTGTCATTCAATTATCTATAATAATAATGCTTCTGGTGGAGAGTTATAACTCTCGCTAGGACAATTTTCAATTGTCTGACCCCCGTGGGATTCAACTTTTTAGGTAGACCCGAGGAAGAAGAAACCCTTCAGTGGGTGAGCAGCAACAACAGCAGCAGCAACATCAGGGACAACAGTGATCCTCAGGTGGAGACATTGTCTATCAAGTCTTGTATATAGAAAGTCCTATGTGTCGTCTCTGTACTCTCAGGTCCTAGGAGTCAGTAGATGGTTTGATATAGATCTGAGATTTTGACTTAATGCCTCAAAGATTTTTATATATTTCCTTGTATAGTTTAACAGAGCAGTCGATGTTATGGCTCTCGAGATGAGACAATTCAGAGATGTACTGATGAACCAGCTTGTAAATAACTTACCTTGTTTCTGCATGAAAGAGTTCTACAGTTTGTGGAATTCCTTTATAAAAAGTTTAATTTTAGTGATTTTCAGTAATTTTGTTGCTAATTAATTGCTTCCACATTCATTGATCCTATTTTCATGAGACAATCGTCACAAATTAAGTGGTATCATAGCTCTAGGTTCGCTGAGTCTATAGAGACATAGGACTAGGGTTGTAGAGTCTGTTCTAGTGCCTTCCAGTATATTTGATAGTGTCTTCTTCTCATATAGGAGGATAAGATAAAACTAAATATGTCTGGAACACACGAGGAACACGTTCTAGAAGTAGTGTTGCTGCACCTGGAGGAGGTGCAAGAAACCAAGAAAGGGAGGAACTTGTACCTCAACCACCCCAGTTTAATCCAACTGACATGAGGAATACAGCTTTCCAAGCCATGTTTGGGCAGTTCATGACTTCCATGACACACATGACTCATAGGATGCCTATACCAGTACCTAGGGCACCTACCCATCCAGAAGGATAAGGAGCCGGCAAGACGTTTGAACGATTACGCCAGGTTGGGGCCATAGAATATGCTGGAACAACTGACCCAGCAGATGCTGACTTATGGCTAACTGAACTAGAGAAGGCCTTTAGAATCTGGAATTTCCCAGAAGCTGAGAAGGTTAGGCATGTTGTGTATCTTCTCAAAGGGGGTGTTGTCCACTGGTGGACCATGGAGGAAGGGAAAAGGCCAGGTGTGGAGATCGAATGGGAAGTATTTCAACGGGAATTTGTCAATAGATACTTTCCTAAGACGTTCTTGGAAGAGAAAATCTCTCAGTTTGAGAGGATAAGGCAGGGACCTATGAATATTAGTGAGTATGAGGCTAAGTTCATGGATTTGTTGCGGTTCTGCCCGCACATAGAATCAACAGATGAAGAGAGGATTAGGCATTTTGAGAAGGGATTAAACGCTGAGTTGACCAGTCCTGTGTCTACTCTGGAAAACAGGGAAAGATTTGCTACCTTTTTGGAGTCAGTCAGAAGGGTAGAGAGGTCTATGTCAGAGAAGTGACAGACCAAGAACAAGAATATGTATCCCCAGTTCCAAGGATCCTCATCCAAAAGTTTCAAGAAAGCAAGGTTTTCCGTACCTACACTACCACCTAGATTCAATACCCAGACGCAGTGGACATCAAATAGGGGTAGAGGGCGAAGTTTACCTCTAGAAGGAGCTCGTAGCTTAGCATCTATGTCGGTTACAGGACCAACCAAACCACAGAAAGGGAACAAAAGCTGTTATATATGTGTAAAGGTGGGACATCTGATAAAGGATTGCAGAGCCAGAGAGGTGAGTGTGACTCAACCTCAAAGGCAGAGTCAGCAAGGTTCTCAAAGGAGATAGTTCCCAGGTAACACTAGAGGACGTGGACAAGCGTCCCAAGATGGATCATCGACACCTAGCCATCGGGCACCGAATCAACCACAGGCGACGACAAGGTTTTAAGCGATGAATCCACCTTATGCAGTGATCAACCCTCAGGTTGTGGCAGGTCAGATGGAGTTGTTTTATTCTGATATATCTACATCTTGCATTGTATCCATTTTAATTTATCTGGGTACTACGCACTCCTGTATCACTCGAAGAGTGATTCTTAACTGCAACCTGACTACCAGTAATAGAGCAGATAGTTTGTTGCTAGAAACACCTTTGATGGGATCTGTTGTTTTGTGGGAGGTATGTTCTCCCTACATCCTCTTCTTTTCTGAATATCGCATTCAAGTGGATCTTATACCACTTGAGATGCATGGGTTTGATTTAATCCTTGGGATGGATACCTTAGAAAGGTATAAGGTTGTCTTGGATTGTGAGTCCAAACAAGTTGTGTTCATTGATGATAGTGACACATGGATCTTTCAAGGAGATAGAAAGATTCTACCAACCTGTCTTGTGTCGGCTATGGTTGCTGAGAAGCTGATGAGGCAAGGATGTTATGAATTCTTGCCCCATGTGGTAGATACTACCATGGAGAGTGATAATCCTGCTGAAGTTCCTGTAGTCAGGGAATTTGAAGATGTATTTACTGAAGAACTTCCAAGTATACCACTGCCCTGAGAGATTGATTTTGAAATTAATCTAATCCCGGACACGCAACCTATAACACAAACACCGTATAAGATGGTGCCTGCTGAGATGGCAGAACTCAAGAAACAGCTACAAGAGTTGCTTGAGAAGGGTTTCATCTGATCAAGTACTTCACCTTGGGGTGCTCTGGTCCTCTTTGTTAAAAAGAAAGATGGATCAATGTGATTATGCATTGATTACAGGAAGTTAGATAAAGTAACCATAAAGAATAAGAATCCTCTATCGAGGATTGATGATCTCTTTGACCAGTTGTGTGGTGCAACCATCTTCTCAAAGATAGATTTGAGGTTGGGATATCATCAGTTGCGAATTAAGGAGGGTGACATACCTAAGTCTGCCTTCAGGACAAGGTATGGTCACTATGAGTTCACAGTTATGTCGTTTGGACTAACTAATGCACCAGCTGCATTTATGGAACTCATGAATAGAATCTTTTGACCTTTACTGGATCAGTGTATTGTTGTCTTCATAGATGACATCCTGATCTACAGTAGAGATGCTCAACAACACGAACATCATCTTCGTCAAGATCTAACTTTGCTAAGAGAGCATAAGTTATATGCTAAGTTTAGCAAGTGTGAATTCTGGTTACCAGAAGTTTCTTTTCTTTGACACATAATATCTGCCTCAGGTATACGTGTTGACCCTAAAAAGGTAGAATATGTCCTGTAATGGGAACAACCAAAGACACCAATAGAGATTTGCAGTTTCTTAGGGTGGACAGGCTATTACAAGAGGTTCATTAAGAACTTTAGTTCCATAGCCTTACCCTTGACTAAGTTGACCAGGAAAGATGTTCCTTTTGCCTAGAGTGACAAGTGTTAGCAATCGTTTCAGTTGTTGAAGGAAAGGCTGACAAGTGCACCTGTGCTTGTGTTACCTGAGCAAGGGAAAGGGTATAAAGTTTTTTGTGATGCCTCTAAGAATGGACTAGGATGTGTGTTGATGCAGGATAAACAAGTGATTTCTTTTGCCTCTCGATAGTTTAAGAAACACGAGGAGAATTATCTGACACACAACCTAGAGCTAGATGTTGTAGTTCATGCTTTGAAGATTTGGAGATATTATCTTTATGGAGAGACATTCCAGATTTTCACAGATCATAAGAACCTAAAGTACATCTTTTCTCACCATGAGTTTAACATGAGGCAATGCCGCTGGATGGAGTTAATCAAGGACTACGATTGTACAATTGATTATCATCTAGGGAAGGCCAATGTAGTTGCTGATGCCTTAAGTAGAAATCAGCAACACCAACCCTAGATAAAGCACAGCTGAATTCTTTGGTGTGCTCTAGGAGGGATATGCTTATCTCTTTAAGGCAAGACAATGTACAGTTAAAAGTATCATTGTTAGCCAGGTTGTTAGCCGAGATGCATATAAAACCTACTCTGAGATAGAAGATTAAGGAGGCACAACTTGTTGATGTTGCAGTTCAACTGATTAGATCGGAGCATGGTAGCGAGAAATGAAATGGTTTCTATGACTCAGATGATCATGTAGCTTGTTATCATGGTAGAATGATAGTGCCTAATGTGGATAACTTGAGGAAGTTAGTCCTGGAAGAAGCTCATTCTTCGATGTATGATATGCATCCAGGAAGTACCAAGATGTATCGTAACTTGAAAGATATGTATTGGTGGCCTGGATTGAAGAAGGATGTTGCTGAGTTTGTTATACGGTGTCATGTGTGTCAGCAAGTTAAAGCTGAACACCAGAAGCATGCAGGAACAATGCAACCTTTACCCATACCCCAATGGAAGTGGGATCATGTAACCATGGACTTTGTGGTTGGTTTACCTAGAACAACCAAAGGACATGATTCAATCTGGGTAATAGTTGATAGGTTGACGAAGACAGCACATATCCTACCTATCAAGACAACCTATTCTACTGAAAAGCTGGCACAATTATTTGTAGATGAGATAATACGGCTGCATGGGGTCCCAGTTACCATTGTTTCTGACAGACATCCCCAGTTTATGAGTCATTTTTGGGAGAGACTTTATAAGGCTTTAGGCACACAGTTAAGGTTTAGTACAATCTTTCATCCTCAGACAGATGGACAATCTGAAAGGACTATACAGACTTTGGAGGACTTGCTTAGAGCATGTGTTCTTCAGTTTTCAGGGAGTTGGGATCTACATCTATGTTTGATAGAGTTTGCCTACAACAATAGCTATCAACATAGCATTAACATGGCACCTTATGAATCTTTGTATGGTAGATGTTGTAGATCTCCCTTATGTTGGTATGAAACTGGTGAATATCAACTTTTAGGTCCTGATCTTGTGCAGCAGACCACCGAGAAGATTAAAATAATACAACTACAGTTGAAGACTGCACAGGATAGGCAGAAATCTTATGTTGATAAGCGTCATAGACCTTTAGAATTCCAGGTTGGAGACAGAGTGTACCTCAAGGTCTCACCTTGGAAAGGAGTTCTTAGATTTGGAAGGAAAGGAAAGTTAGCTCCTAGGTTTATGGGGCCTTATCCAATCATTGAACGGATTGGAAAGGTAGCCTATAAGCTAGAGTTACCACCTGAGTTGAAAACGTTACACCCCATGTTCCACATTTCCATGCTTAGGAAATGTCATCCTGATACATAATCAATTCTGCAACATATGGAAGTAGAATTGAATGAGGATGTATCTTATGAAGAAGGACATGTGATAATTCTTGATAGAAGGATCAAAAGGCTGAAAAAGAAAGACATAAGTCTTGTAAAAGTTCTCTAGAATCATCCTGGTGTTGAAGAAGCCACGTGGGAACTAGAGGAAGAGATGAAAAGGAAATACCCTGCTCTTTTCTCTTAATATGTTTTTGTAATGATTTCGGGGATGAAATCCTTGTAAGGGGTGGATAATTTGTAACATCCTTGACCTAGGTTATGTACTAACCCTAGGTGTTTTGTCTAATAAAGTTGATTATATGCTTGCTTGTATTTCTTGAAAACTAATTAAGACTTTGAGGAATTTATATTTCAATTTCTGTCCTTTTTGAATAATGTTGAAACATTGTTTTGTTAATTTTGGACTAAAGTGCAAATTACCCAAGTAGAGGGGTTAACTTGCAAATTTCACATGATAAAATGTTCCTCTGATGTTGAGACATCATGAGAATTAATATGATGTAGTGGTATGGATTCCACAACCTTGAACACCAAAATATAGCTTGAAAAGCAATTCTTGTGCATTAAAAACCTAGTTTTGGTGTAATGTGCAATTTACCCAAAACCTAGGGTTCAACATATAAAATATCACCTCTAGAGGGTCTCTCATGTTTCTTGGCATCAATTGGAGCAAAGAAAATAAGGAGGGCGCCTCATTTGAATGATCATGGAGGAGAGAGAATCTTGATATTGAAATAATCAAGATTTAAGCACAAATGGCTCTTTAATATAACATTAATGCAAAAAGAAATATATTAATTGCGGATCCCTTCAACTAAAAGTTGGAGGATGTGCTTGCAATAGTTTGGAAGATCTTGTGCCATGCTTGGGCACCAAAAAGGATCTTGGTTGAAGTGAAGTTATTCATATTATTATAAAATAAAGTAATATCCAAAAAGGATGTATATTAATATAACAACTTATTAAGATGTTTGGTTTCTTTTCCTTTAAACCTTGGATAATGGAGGAGTTTTGCATGAGATTATAATGTGGCCACGTATCCAAAGAGTGGAGGAGGTTTTGGGGGAAACAAGTTGGAATTAAAAGAGATAACAATCTTTTTCTATTTTCCTTGAAAAACTCATAAATATATATATGTATCTTTTCCAACAACACCAAGGATCGTTTCCCTTAGTTATTTTCCTTATCTTCTTGCTTTGGCCGACCAAGGGAGAGATCTGTACCAGAGGAAGGATGACCAAGCTAGTTTGGTAATCTTTGATCATCATCTACATCGAATTCATGGTGGAATCCATAAAACAAGGTTGGGTTATTAGTTTTTTTTACATGATTTTCCTTTCTAGCCATCTTGTTCATCCAAAAAGTGAAGAAGGAACCTTAGACAACTGTTGGAGCTCAAACCACCATTAAAGCTACAGAGCTAGTAGCTCTAGATCAGTCCTAGAGGTGGGTTTTATAACTCTAAACCTTAAGCTTTGTTAATGCATCCTCATCTCCATGAAAAATCATTAGTTATTCTTCTTCTTTTTACTACTCTTGTGTTCTTGCTATCAATTCCGTAAGGAACAGCCCCTGTTCTTAGTTGAACAGAGGTAGACGAAGGTGGCATTAGATTTTATGTTTATCCAATAAATTTACTTTAGCAAACGGTCTCCAATCTTTGCTCAAACGTTTTCCCAAACCGTTTGGGAGCAAACGGTTTCAAACCGTTTGGGAGCAAACAGTTTCAACCAAACCGCATAGAAGCAAACGGTCCATGACCGTTTGGAGGTGTTGACCATTTCGAGATCTGTTGACAATAAAGTAGACTAATCACCTACCAAAAATTATCAATTTACTCCAAATGGTTCACTAATTAAAGGTCCATCAACCCTCTAAACCCTAATCGGGTTAATTGTTGATTTTGATAATTGATTAATGTTGAAGTTTGGGTTGAGTGACCCAAACGGTTTCAAAACCATTTGGGGATCACCCAAACGGTCTTAAGACCATTTGGTGATCACCCAAGACTGTTTGAAGGTCTAGGGTTAAGTATAGTTGATCAATTGAAGATCCAGGGGTTCTAATTTAAAGTACAATTAATTACTGATTTGGTGATCAACTCAATGGTCCAATCCATAATTAGTTGACTTAGTTTTTGGTGTTTACTTGGGCAAATGGTATCAAGACCGTTTGGAGGTCATCCAAATGATCCCAAGACCGTTTGGGGTCAAGTCATGACCAAATTGGATGATGGTTCAATAGGTTCAATCAATTAGACTCACATTGATTAATGTTTAAGGGTCATCGATTCCAACCCTAATCCAATTGATTCAAGCCCTAATTGATGGTCAATTGAGGATCAATTAAGGGTCAAATCAGTGGAAGGTTGACTTAATTAACTCAATTGAATGATGGTGATAGTTCCAATTGATGATTGATTATATATATACAAGTGTTGAAGGAACCAACAATGGAAACCCTAATTCAATTTGAGGTGTTGGGACCATACTTGGTCCATGGAGTTTTGAGGTGGTTTGGACCAAATGGTCTCAAGACTGTTTGGGTCCAAACGGTCTCAAGACCGTTTGAGTCCAAACGGTCTCAAGATCGTTTGGGACCAAATGATCCCAAACCGTTTGAGTCCATGCTTTTTCAATAGCTACTTTCTCAAACGGTTTCAAAGTCAAACATGACCAAATGGTCTTCACCTATACTTTAGCAAACAGTTTTGGAGGTCCACTTTATCAAACGGTTTCAAAGTCAAACTTGACCAAATGGTCTTCACCTCTACTTTAGCAAACGGTTTTGGAGGTCCACTTTATCAAACGGTTTCAAAGTCAAACTTGACCAAACGGTCTTCACCTCTACTTTAGCAAATAGTTTTGGAGGTCCACTTTATCAAACGGTTTCAAAGTCAAACTTGACCAAACGGTCTTCACCACTAACTTTAGCAAACGGTCTTGAGTGTGCAACTTTACCAAACGGTCTCAAGGGCAGACCAATACCGCATGAAGGTCTAAACGGTCTTAGACCGTTTATAGGTTTAGTGTGCAAGACCGTTTGAGGTCTAAGTAGGTCAAGATCGTTTGATGTCTTAGTGGTCAAGATGGTTTGGTGGTTGATTAACCTAAACCTCATGGATACTTAAAGTGATTAAAGGACCAAGTGATTATTGATTAGTGCATAATCAATGGTGATTATAATAAAGGTATCCTTGATGGGATAGAGTGATTAGTACTCTTTGAATGAGTAAGCTTTAATGATCACAATAGTAATGACATAGCCCATGATGTCAACGTTGAGTTGACTTAGCCTAATCAAGGGTGATGAAAACATCAACTTATATAGGGGATGAGAGAGAAAGGACTTCTTATATGAATGTTAATCAAGTAATGGACACTCAATATGAATGAATTCCTAATTAGGGTATGATCCATGTTAGTAAGATCATGAAACCCTAATTATGATGGTTAATGAATCCTAACCCTAATTTGAGGGTACTAATGTAAGTATCCCTAATGCATGATGAAGGTACGATCATAATTCATAATGTGAATAGTAAACCCTAATCTAGGGTAATGTGATGTAATGTGAATAGTAAACCCTAATTTGGGTTATGCTTTATAACATGAAATTCTATGGTTGGGTAATGCAATGATAAGTCATTAACCCTAATTGAATTAAAAAGGGAAACCCTAACCCTGGTAAGGGTATAGTGGTAAAACCCTTAAATAGTGATGTTATTAATGTTTTGCATTATGTTGATCTAAAATAGATGTGATTGTGTTCATCTGTACTAATCATGCAGGTTTTATGGAACATTGAACATAGCCAGGTATGAGCTATGAAGATTTTTTTATCAAAAGTACTTAATGAGTTTGAAAGCAATGATATGTTTTGTTGCCTAGTGAGAGGTACCATAAGAGATTGACAGGCTATATGAGCCATATGAAATATCAACATTGCTATTATCTTGTTTATACTGTCAAAATGACTTGATGGAAATATGTTACTTGGTAACAAGTGTTTTGATGATTTAAGGGTTTGAACACCCATATTTTTGAATCATAATGATGAGATGGTTAGGGATTGAGATTCCAATGTTAACAAAATGAGAAATGAACTTGATACAATTAGTACTCTTTCTTTATAGCAATTTTTTTAATGGTTTATGTTTGAAAACATGCCTGATGCTAAAAGAATGCCATAATGTACTTAAATAATCAAGTATAATGATATCATGTGGAGCCCTGACCATAGATCCATCATCGTTAGAAGTTAGATGATGGTGAAGCAGGTTTTCCTAAGGGAACTCCTGGAGAGCATACTTTTGAGTATTTGGGGGTTATGGATGCAAATATCCTTACGTCCTAATGGAGGAATTGATGTGAGTTAAACATTTAATCTCTCAATCCTTCATTATATGTATATGTCGGGATGATGTATCACTAATCTCCCGATGATGTTGTTAATGCCGCATCGATGTGAGATCAAGAAATCCCTCGATGGAGAAGAGAGTACAACATACCACTGTAACTCTAATAGTGAAGTTTCCAGAATACCGTGGAAAGCTATTATGGCAGAGACATGAGATGTCCTGCATGATATTCCTCACACTGACTGAGGATGATGAGGTTATAGAAATCTGAATCTTCTGATGACCTATGTATGGTACCAATTTCGACTTCATAGTGGTCGATTGGAGTATGAGCGATATACCTCATCTCCTCAGGGCATAAATATGTTTGTAAAACGTAATCCGCCGTGTAGCATAATTGCTGAGGTTGAACTACAAGAAACAATGATTGATGATACATTGTTTATTATGTCCTAGATGGATAAATAATACACATGTTCTTCATATTCCTTATTGATTAAATGACTTGCTATGCAATCAAGTTATAATTGAAATGATTGCATAGAGAATACTTCTCTACTTAGCTTATTCAATGAATTACCTACTGTTGAATAATTATAATTCTACTGCTCAGTGTCATTCAATTATCTGTAATAACAATGCTTCTGGTGAAGAGTTATAACTCTCGCTGGGACAATTTTCAATTGTCTCAACCCCGTGGGATTCAAATTTTTAGGTAGACGTCGAGGAAGAAGAAACCCTTCAGTGGATGAGCAGCAACAACAGCAGCAACAACAACAACATCAGGGATAGTAGTGATCCTCAGGTGGAGACATTGTCTGTCAAGTCTTGTATATAGAAAGTCCTATGTGTCGTCTCTGTACTCTCAGGTCCTAGGAGTCAGTAGATGGTTTGATATAGAGATGATATTTTGACTTAATGCCTTGAGATTTTTGTATACTGCCTTGTACAGTTTAACAGAGCAGTCAATGTTATGGCTCTCAAGATGAGATAATTCAGAGATGTACGAATGAACTAGCTTGTAAATAACTTACCTTGTTTCTGCATGAAAGAGTTCTACAGTTTGTGGAATTCCTTTATCAAAAGTTTTAATTTTTGGTGATTTTCAGTAATTCCACTGCTAATTAATCGCTTCCGCAATTGTTGATCCTATTTTCATGAGACGGTCATCACAACTGGCCTACTCTTAACATACCACTCACCATTTAAGACCATTAGGAGATAGTCCTAATCAGAAAAGTAGATAAGGAAGAAACCATCCCCTGTCAAAGACCTCAAACGAATCTTTGGTATTCCAGACATTGGTGAAGTGCACCGCCGGGGTAGGGATGTGAGGAAGGAAATCAATATCATATCCCATAAGGCATCTATTCCACCGTTCATCTACCTCCAATGCATCCTTCGTAGAATACACAAATTTACCATCTATGACAATGATTTCCACCGGTTGCAGATTGGCTAGACTCCCATGTTGTTTCAGTGAGAGCAGTTCCCAACTGACTGGATTCCATTCAATATCTATAACTGAGGTAGACCTATCCTGGAGAGAAGAATCAGCAGCCGCTTTTCTAGGATGGAAACCACTGGTCCCCGATAGATCTCGACGGAGTGGATCCGCCGCCACTGTAGTCACCTTCGGGGGAGTCGGGAGCACGGGAGCCATCCTCAGCACCCCTTGATATACAACTTGACTATTTAGGTAGATAATATTTGTAAATTGCATCTCATACAACTATTGGATAGATGGTGTGGACAACTCCTTGTCACAATCCATCTCCATGCGTCTAGGTACTTAATCTCATTAAAATCATCTAGTTAAGTCTGACCCAAAAGTCGACACAATAGGGTATGTACCCTTCTTTGGTAGATCTACATACCTTCCAACACACTTCCACGAGATATATGACACAACATGTTTTGACGTATCCTACGCTTGGTCGATCAAGCTTTTCATGTGTGTCACTTATTGAAAGCATCCTATATTTGATATTTATTAAGGGAATTTATATATTAGTACATTTACATATACAATCACCACATACATATGCATCATATACATTCTATAACCACGACCAAAACATGCAGCTATAAACGCAAGCGATGGTTATAGTAACATCCCTGACCTGGGTTATGCCTTAACTCTAGATGTTTTTCTTAATGAGGTTAATTATATTCTTTCTCTTATTTCTTGAAAAGTAATTAAGGCTCAAGAGGAACTTATGTTTCAATTTTGGTCCTTTTTGAATAATGTTGAAACAATGTTTTGCTTGTTTTGGACTAAAGTGCAAATTACCCAAGTTGAAGGGTTAACTTGCAAATTGTACATGATAAAATTTTCTTCAGATGATTGAAGCATCATAAGAATGAAAATGATGTAGAGGTGTGGCTTGTAGAAGCCTGAGTACCAAGACAGAGATTGATAAGCAATGTTTGTGCATTAAAACCTAGTTTTGGTGTAATGTGCAAATTACCCAAAACCTAGGGTTCAATATGCAAAATACCACCTCTAGAGAGTCCCTCATGTTTCTTGTCATCATGTAGAGAAAAGAAAATAAGAGGGGTGTCTCATTTGAATGACTTTTGAGGAGAGAGAAACCTGATATTTAAATAATCAAGATTTAAGCATAATTGAAACCCTAATTCAATTTAATGCAAAAATGAATATATTAATTGAAGTGCCCTTCAACCAAAATTGAGATGGTTGAATTTGCATAAGTCTTAAGTCCTTGTTCCTTGCAAAGGCCATAAAATATCTAAAGTGAGTGGAGACACTAGTACATAACCGGCCTTTCGTGTCGGTTATTTAAGGCCTTTAGTGTCGGTTTTAATGAGACACCTATGTGGGCGCCGCTAAAAGGCCAACCGTTAGGCGTGGGTTCTCAAACTGACGCCACAACCCTTTGTGCACCACCGAAAATGTGCCAGCAGGGGGTATAGGCATCGGTTAATTAAGTGCTTTGAATCCGACACCATAAACCTTCGCGCCATAGAAAGGGCGCCATCTAGGGCACTATAGGCGTCGGTTTATTAGTGATAACCGATGCCATCTCACTCGCTGCCATGGTCGTGCTGGCCAGCACAGCCGTGTTGTCTGGCCCACTACCACGGCCGTGCTGGCCAGCATGGCCATGGTGTCTGGCCTCATTAGGGAAATTGACTTCGGTTATTGATAACCGACGCCACATCACATGCATTAGGCGTCATTTTTAATTATTTATCCGACATTGTAGCCATTTGTCGTTAGTTTTAAACAAATAACTGACGCCTATTTCAATTTTTTTTTAATCAGTCTGCAGACCTGCTGTGGCTGGTCGCAGGATGAGAAACCTGCAGTTCATATTGGATATCAGCCAACAACGGGCAACAAACCTGCAAAATTAACCACATTAATTTTCACACATTTAGCAACTTGCAGTTCCATTCGATTTTCAAACATGTAAAAACATTCATGTAGCAATATGTAGTTCCATTCATTTTCACATTCACACATGTAGAAACAGTGATATAGCAACCAGCAATTTCATTCATTTCACATTCACACATGTATAAACATTCAAACACATGTATAAACATTCACACATATTATAATTCAGAAATTCATTTACAAAATATCATTCTTTAGTCATTATTCTCTATCAACATCCAAATTATATGTTAAAACCCCCACAACTTGTATGGTTGTTTCCCATTCGTCTCTTACTTCATTTAATTCTCCCGTCGTATAGGGAGCATGTACATTTGGTAAGGCCTTTCCTGTAGTGTGGTCAGTTTTAAACACCTGTAAAGAGAATGATGTATATATATAATTAATGAGCTATCAATAAGATTGATATATTTCATATTATCTAAAGAGACTATATATAATACCTCAGGAATGGTATCGATGTCCACTGCGGCATATTTGATAATCATGTGCATAAATCGCATCACATAGTATGCACATGCCCATCCGTTGACTTGTGTAGCACACTATAAATTGAAACATAAAAAATATTTAAAAATACAACTAATTAAGCATTGTTCACATAAATAATATATACATTGTATTCGGGAACTTACTTCCACGTTCTTCCAAGTTATTTGCTGGTTCTTTTTCCTAGGGACCTTTCCTCCAGCCTTTTTGAACTCATGTAAACCCCTACATGTTAATGTAATACAGTACATTGCATAATTAAATAGTAATGTAATAATATATGTTAACAGATATGAAAATGAAATATTTCTCACCGTAATAATGTCATTTTCATTTTGTGTCCATATTTTGAATTCAATTTAGTCCCCTTAGGATCTAGATAATAGACAGTGAACGTCTCGGGGACAATAACTAGTAACTCCCAATGCATACCACTAGAGGTTAAAAAGTTAAAAATTAATAACTCAAAATCCACAATAAAAATGTAATTTTCTTAAGTCCAAATTATAATAAGCAAAGTAAACTTACTCCACATTCAATGGAGCTATTATCAACGTCTTCTTATTTTGAGCAAAATTTGTAAAAGCATCACAACAGTATTGTTGAACTGACGGAGGGTCTTTAGCTACTAGACTAATCAAAGATGGAATCAAAAATCCTAAATGTTCGAATGAAAAATCTGCACATATCTTGGCTAAGTAGCTGCAAAACATGTATTATGTATGCACTAATAAATAAGAAACCAGATCACCAGATCCTACACAAGGTATATGGATGTATAAAGAAGATCTCACCTTATCCATAGCTCTATCACAGATGTATTCAGTCAATCATATCGAAACAACTCCAAAATATCATGTATAAATAGATTGCTTTTGTATGATTGACCTGCAACATCCACATCTATAGAAACAGTTATAGGGAAATTGACATCATGTTTGCCTAACCATATTGCGATACCCCTACAATTAGGACCTAACGGGACAGGTAGGTCATGTGGAACCCAACTTGGTAATGTAGGAGGTGGAGGTGGATGCCTAGATGCTTTGGGTGTCTTCTTTTTAACCTGTATATATATATAATTTTAGATCAATTGACATCATATACACACACTAACCATTTAACATAATGTAAATTTTCCATATAGTTTTAGTATAGATGACATCGACTTTTGGCCACAATATCACTCCGCCTTCTGCCTCACCAAGCATTTCACAATGTGGGTGGGCATATGGCAATGGAAGATCCATCCAGTTGGAGAATATATGTAGCGGGCTCACATGAACCCAACCAGCTAGTAATGGAGACCCATGAAACATTTCCTCTGGTAGGGATGGGTAAGTCGATGCCTCTGCAACGACATATTCTTTCTTTTTTAGACGACATGGCTTCAACCCCTACAAATTTGTGTAAAGAATGTTCTATACATATCATCTTGAAAACATATCATCTTGAAAAGACTAGTTATTATGTCATAAAAATACTTACAGTGGATGTGCTAGGTGGTGGGTCTACAGGATTACTCCCAACCTCTACAGTAGGAGTAGAGCAGGATGCCATAGGTATTGTCTACTGAGTGGAATTTTGAGATGCCTGCCACTTGCTCAGTGCTTCTTCGAGTTTCCTATCAACTAGTTTATCTACCTATACATGGATAAAAGAAACGTTAGCTTATGATTATTGAATTCTCTTTTACAGTAACATTATAAAGAAAGAATAGGTTACCTCTTCTTGTGAAAGTCCCGCTTTTGGGACATGTTTGTGCTGGGATGGCCCAAAGAACGCTTTGTTGCCCACACCAGTGCCTACATCCCTAACACATCCAAGATGCTCTAGGTTACCCAGAGCAACTGTCAATTCATCCCTTGTGCCCTCAGGGATGAACTTGCCTTGTTTCCTTAGCTCGTGCAACTCCTGCTAATCGCCAAAACAAAAATTTGTAATTAAGTAAACACCACAAATAATCAATATTTGACTGATTGCTATAAGAGTTGTATTTTACCATTTTTGTAGTCGTCTCAGCAGTTGCGGGCTTCCTTATTTCTCCCTTCTTATTTTGCCTCCTAGCTATCCAGACATCATGGTGAGGCAGAGGTGTTCTACCTATAGTAGAGTACTCCTGAGTAGCAGCAGACTGAGAAGTAGCCTCAGATTGTAGTCTTTGGTGAATGCCTGCATACCCCTTTGGACCCATTGTGTGGTCATGCACATTCAGTGCACGCCTTGCTTTTTGTGCCTCACTGAGGGCCTAGTTAGTATGCACATTAATGATTTGGTTAGTAACACTAAATGTTAATCTTGAATAGGTGAATACAATGTATATTAATTAAATTGGGGGTGACGCCTAATACCTTGAATTCATCAGTTTGTCTTGAAGCAACAAATGTGACCCATTCTCCTTGGTCCAGGAAGTTCCACTGTTCTGTGGTTGTCTTCTTCCTCTTGTCACCTTCTTTTATGTATTCTCGGGTGAGATTTGTCCGATAGTTCCTTAGGACTCTCCCACAGTGTTGCATCACACATTTACGATGTAGCTTTTCATCCAATTCAAATATACCCTGCAAAATAGAATTGCTATTAACTAGTATCAAAAAATTAGTAATCTAACAAATAGAATTGCAAATTAATAATAACTCACGCATAAATCCTTCCATATTACGTCTTTCTTCTCCTTAGGAACTTTATGCCAAGAATCTATCTTACAACCGCAATGGCTACGAGTAACATACCCAATATATGAAACAAATGAATTGTGATTCACTCCAATTGCATTTCCTGCATTATCAAAATCCACAACAAGTTTGGGTCCATTGCCCCTTTGCACTATTAACTTCTTCATCATAGTGATGCCCCTTCTCTAGTCAACTTTTTGGTGCTGCTCATCAAGTGCCTCAAGTGCTTGAGAGGGTACATTTGCATCATCAACCTAAAATTTGACAAAATAAACACACTTACAGGATATAACTAGAAATGGACATATAGATATAAATATATGATATATATTTTTAAAACTTACATTGTGAGGCGGCGCATTGATGTCCTCACCCTCACAGTAATCATAAGCACAGTCATCAGGAGAATGCTCAGCCATCTGAAAGTTCACATTCACATTATAAAGTTCACATTTTAAAGTAATTCATATTCTAAAGCTTACATTGTAAAGTTCACATTCACATTGTAAAGTAATTCACATTGTAAAATTCACATTGTAAAGTGCATATGTACTTAGAGAACAAACGAGGAAATGATACAGAAATTTTCTCAAAAATCCAATACACATTATACACTTACATCCTAAGTGAGATTAGGTGTTCAAGAACAATCCCACATCGGGGACTATCTAAGATTTACTCCTAATGAGTAAATCTTGGATGGGTTTCTAGGCCAACAAATACAAGTGTTGTCATTCTATAACATTAATTTCAACATTTCGACTGTCCATGCATGTTCATCATCAAGATAAAGATTACACATAAATTAGTATGACCTAAGGATGGAGAGATTCATAATTGATTTCAAAATTTCAAATTTTGGATATTATTATTATAATGAAAAGTAATATCCACTCAATTTTGGATATTATTATTATAATGGTTAAGGTGCTTAATTTGTTTTCTTTTAATTCATGGATAATTAAGAGGAATTAGAAGGTGGGGAAGATAGCTTCGTATGCAAGGGATTTAGGGGAGTATGTGGCACCAAAATTGGGAGTTGAAGGATTATTATATCACTTTCTCTCTCATTGAAATTCTCTTATAAACATCCCATTTCCAACTCAAATGAAAGGCTTTTTCGATCCCAAATTGGGAGTTGAAGGATTATTATATCACTTTCTCTCGCATTGAAATTCTCTTATAAACATCCCATTTCCAACAATGTTTTTCTTATTTTGGACTAAAGTACAAATTACCCAAGTTGAAGGGTTAACTTGCAAATTGTACATGATAAAATGTTCCTCAGATTATTGAAGCATCATAAGAATGAAAATGATGCAGAGGTGTGGCTTGTAGAAGCCTGAGTACCAAGACAGAGCTTGATAAGCAATGGATGTGCATTAAAACCTAGTTTTGGTGTAATGTGCAAATTACCCAAAACCTAGGGTTCAATATGCAAAATACAACCTCTAGAGAGTCCCTCATGTTTCGTGGCATCATGTAGAGAAAAGAAAATTAGAGGGGCGTCTCATTTGAATCACTTTGGAGGACAGAGAAACTTGATATTGAAATAATCAAGATTTAGGCATAATTGAAACCCTAATTCAATTTAATGCAAAAATGAATATATTAATTGAAGTGCCCTTCAACCAAAATTGAGATGGTTGAATTTGCATAAGTGTGAACGTCCTTGTTCCTTTTAAATTCCATGAAATATCTAAAGTGAGTGGAGAGCCCACTCACATTAGTTAAAGGAAAAGTAATATCCACTCAATTTTGGATATGATTATTATAATGGTTAAGGTGCTTAAATTGTTTTCTTTTAATTCATGGACAATGAAGAGGAATTAGAAGGTGGGGAAGATAGCTTAGTATGCAAGGGATTTAGGGGAGTATGTGGCACCAAAATTGGGAGTTGAAGGATTATTATATCACTTTCTCTCTCATTGAAATTCTCTTATAAACATCCCATTTCCAACTCAAATGAAAGGCTTTTTCGATCCCTTTTTCTTTCCATTATTTTGTTGAACTCAAAGGAGATTAGGAGAAATAGGAGGACGTTCCCAAACCTATAGGTAAGCTCCATAGTCATCTTCAACCTTGATTTCATGGTGGAAATCGAAAATCATTGCTTGATTTCTTCTTTACTTCATTCAATCTTCAACTTTAGCCAATCCTTTCACTCAAAGACTTGAGAACGGACCTTGGGTAGTTGAGAAAGCTTCATTTACCATTGGAGACATGGAGTTTGAAGCTTGGATTCAGTTTTGAAGGCATGTTATATAACTTAAACCCTTAAATGTTATTATTACATTCAATTCTTCATCGTTTGTTGATCATTTTGCTCTTCTTGAAATTCCTTTGAATAATTGATGAAGTTTCCATAAGAATGGTAGTAGATTTTGAAGGATCGAAGCTTGATTATGATGACATCATCATAAGCACACACCTCAATGAATATCTTGGGCAAACGGTTTCACTCTTGAGACTAAACGATCTCAAGATCGTTTGGTCAGCAAACGGTCTCAAGACCATTTGAGGTCAAATGACCTCAAGACCATTTAAGGTCAGATGATGTCATAGATTGATAATGATCCAATAGTACTTAATTGAATTAATTCAAAAGGGTTCAACACTTTAAGGTTCCTTTAGTTTAAACCCTAAATCGGGTTGTTGAAGAAACCCTAATTGAATTCAACCAATTTCAGTGATTGGATGGGTCAAACGGTCTCAAGACCGTTTGACACCAATCGGTCTCAAGACCGTTTGGGGTCAAATGACCTAAAGACTATTTGAGGTCATATCATGTCATGGTTTATTGGTGATTCAATGGGTTCAATTGAATTAGTTCCAATAATGTCAACAATTGATGGTTCCTTGATTTCAAAACCCTAAATGATGTTTTAATGATTTCAAAACTCTAATTGATGGTTCAAATTGTTTCATCAAACTGTTTGGTCATGTTGACCATTTGGGAGAGTTGACCATTTGGAGGTCTAAATGGTTTAAAACTATTTGAGGTGTTGATTCAAAACTGTTTGAAGGAGTTGACCGTTTGAAGGAGTTGACCCTTTGAAGGTCTAACGGTTTTCAAAACTATTTGGGATTAATTATCTTTAATTCTGACGATCTTCAATACTGTTTGAAGGTTGAGGTTCTTCTAGACCGTTTGAGGGTCAAGGTACTTCAAGACCATTTGAAGGTCAAGGTACTTCAAATCCCTTTGAAGGTCTAATTGACTCAAACCATGTAAGTACAATTAACCCCATGATTGTTGATGATGTTTATCAAATGTAATTACAATGGTTGTACCTTCAAGGTACTTAAGTGATTAGTACCTTTTGAATGGTTAACCTTTGATGTTTATGGAAGTAATGACATAATACACTATGTCAACCCTTCATTCAAGTTGAATTAACCTAATCTAATCAAGTCTGATGTAATTGACCTCTTAGAGAGGATGAGAGAGAGAAACTTATGCATGAGTGATAATCATGTAGTGATTAAACCTCAACACTCTCAATATGAATACAAATTAGGGTATGATCCTTGATAGAGAAATCATGAAACTTTAAGTGAGAAGGGTGATGAGCCCTAACCCTAATCAAGGGTAATGACATATGAAACCCTAATCAAGGGCGATGATATGTAAAACCCTAATTGAGGGTGATGTCACACGAAACCCTAATCAAGGGTGATGACATGGGAAACCCTAATCAAGGGTGATGTTAAGTGAAACCCTAATGCAATGATGTGATGTGAAAGTCTAACCTAAGGTAATGATGGTTAATGATATGTAATACCTTGATATGAAATCCCTACCCTGATTTGGGGTGATGTGATGTGTGACCCTAATTTAGGGTAATGATATGAGAAACCCTAATTCAGGGTATATTTAATGAAAAACCCTAATTTAAGGGAATGTTTCATGAATTCCCTACTTTTGGGTAAAGCTACATGAAACCCTAGTTTTAGGGGAAAGGTTATGAGAAACTTTAATCTAGGGCAAGGATGTAATGTGGAACCCTGATACAGGGTAATGTGATATGAAACCCTAACCCAGGGTGATGCCATGTATTATGAAACCCTAATTTGAAATCGTAGCCCTAATCTGTGTAAAGGGATGAGTAACCTTTATTGATATGAATTGGGAAACCCAAACCCTAATAAGGGTATAAGTGGTGTTACTTTCTATAGCATGGTGCTAAAATGTATTTGATATAATTGTTATCAAGTGTACTAACCATGCAGGTATCATGAGAGGATGAGCATAGCTAGGTATGAGCTATGATGTTTCGTTTATTATTGAAATTGTTTATGGGGCTTGTAAGCCATATTATGCTTTGTTTCCTAATAAGAGGTAACAAAAGATTAATGGGCTTTAAGAGCCATGTGAAATTCATGTATTGTAAATATCATTTTTACCTTGGTTAGATGACCTGAAGGTATTAGCTATCTGATAAGTGGTAACAAGTGTTCTTGATGAATTGAGGATTTTAATACCTATTTTCCATAATCATGATGATGAGATGTTAAGGGATGAGAATGCCCCTGATGTGACAAGGGATTGAGATCCCAATGTTTTATAAAGCATTTAAAAGTACTTGATGGAAGTATTACTCATTCATTGTAGCATTTGTTATAATAAGTTATGTTTGAAAACCTGACTGATGCTAAAAGAATATGGTAATGCACTTAATTAACCAAGTGAAATCTTATAATGTAGAGCCCTGACCATAGATCCATCATCGTCAGTAATTGTTTATGGTAAAACAAGTTTTCCTATGGGATCTCCTAGAGGGCATACTATTGAGTATGTGGGAGTTATGGGCGTGAATATCCTTTCGCCCTAATGGAGGAATTGATGCGAGATAGATATTAAATCTCTTAATCCTTCATTATATATGTTGGGATGGATGTATCACTAATCTCCCGAATGTCGGGATGGATGTATCACTAATCTCACGATGATATTAATGTCATATCGATGTGAGATAAATATGAAATCTCTCGATTGCGAAGAGAGTACAACATGCCACTATAACTCTAATAGCAAAGTTTCCAGTATACCCTGGAAAGCTATTTAGCAAAGACACAATATGTCCTGCATTTGATCCTCGACTGAGGAAGGTGAGGTCATGAAAATCCGGCTCTTCCTTGACGTATGTATGGTACCAATTTCTATTTCACAATGGTCGGTTGGAGAATGAGCGGTATACCTCATCTCCTCAGGGCTTGAAGTATGATTGTAAAATGTAATCATATGTGTAGCGTATTTGCTTAAGGTTGAAATACGACAATCATTGGTTGATGGTATTTTTCTTAGTATAAATGTTATACATGTTTCTTCATATTCCTTATTGGATAAATGACATATTTCTTTATCAAGTTATAAGCTGAAATACTTTGAAGAAGAACATTGCTTTAATCTATTTAGATAATGATTTATTTATTGTTGTATATATATATATATATGATTCCTCTGCTCAGTCTTATTCCATCAATATGCAATAATAATATTTCTAGTAGAGAGTTATATCTCTTGCTGGGGCAATTTAAATTGTCTCACCCCCGTGTGATCCAAATTTTTAGGTAGACGCAGAAGAAGAAGTAGAAACCCTACTGCGGGTGAAGAATAACAGCAACAGCAGCAGGGCCAGCAGTGACATCCAGGTGGAGACACTGGCTGTCATGTTTGTATATAGAGTCCTATGTGTCTTCTCTGTACTCTTAAGTTCTCGGAGTTAATTGTTAGTACTTCTAATGAACTGAGTTTAGATTTTGGATTGATGCCTCAATGTTCTTATGCTGCCGATGTACAGTTTTAACAGGGTAGTTGGTGTATGTGATCCTCTAGGAGGAATGTTACAAGACATGTAATAGTGAACTAGAATGTAATAGAATTACTTTGGTTCTTTTTGAAAAAGTTTTCCAATGTAAGGATCTCTTTGTAAAAAGTTTTAATTTTTAGTGATTTTTAGTAATTACGTTGTTGATGATCGCTTCCGCTTAAGTAAGTCATGTTTTTGTGAGTTGGATGCCACAAATTTAGTGGTATCATAGCTCTAGGTTTGCTGAGTCTACAGAGACATAGGATTAAGGTCGTTAAGTTTGTTCTAGTGTCTTCCAATTATCTGATAGTTTCTACTGCTCATATCGGAGGAGAAGAAGAACTTGAATATGTCTAGATCTCATGAAGAACATGCTGCTGAGAGCACCATTGCTGCCCCAGGAAGAGGTGTAAGGGATCAGAATAGGGATGAACCAGAACCTGAACATCCCCAACTTAACCAAGTTGTATTGGAAAACCCATCCTTCCATGATCTATTTGGTAGTTCATGGAAACCATGATGCATATGGCGGATAGGATGCCACCACCTGGACCTAGGGCACCAGGTCTCCAAGAAGGACAGGGCACCGGTAAGACTTTTGAACAACTTTACGGGGTTAGAGCCACTGAATATGCTGGTATAGCTGACCCAGCAGATGCTGACATGTGGCTGACTGAGCTGGAAAAGGCCTTCTGGATCCTCAATATCCCTAAAGTAGAGAAGGTCATACATGCGGTGTATTTGTTGAAGGGGAGTGCTAGCCACTGGTGGACCATAGAAGAGGGCAAAAGGCCAGGTGTTGAAATTGGATGGGAAGTATTTCGATGAGAATTCATCAGTAGATACTTTCCCAAGACATTTTTGGATGAAAAGATCTCTCAGTTTGAGAGGTTAAGGCAAGGACCAATGAACATTAGTGAATATGAAGCTAAGTTCATGGAGCTTTTGCGGTTCTGTTCGCATATGGAAGCTATTGATGAAGAGAGAATTCGGCATTTCGAGAAGAGGTTGAATGCTGATTTGACCACTCTTGTGTCTACTTTAGAGAACAGGGAGAGGTTCGCCACCTTCGTGGAGTCTGTGAGACGGATAGAGAGTTCTGTGATCGAGAAGCGACAGACCAGTGGTAAGAAGGTGTATACTCAGTTTCAAGGACAAGGGTCCAAAATTTTCAAGAAACTGAGATTTTCTACACCAATAGCACCACCAAGGTTCAATACCCAAACGTAATGGATGTCGAATAGGGCTAGAGGCCGTAGTTTACCACCAGAAGGAGCCCATAGCTCAACATCAGTGTCGGTAACATGACCACCCAGTCCATAGTCGGGGAACAAAGGTTGTTTTATATGCGGAAAGATGGGGCATTTGATGAAAGATTGTCGGGCTAGAGAAGCAAGTGTGACTAAACCTCAGAGGCAGAGACAACAAGGCTCTCAAAGGTGATAGTTTTCGAGTAGTGCTAGAGGACGTGGACAAGCATCCCAAGCTAGATCTTCGACACCCAACAACCAAGCACATGGTCAACAACAAGCAACGGTGAGATTCTATGCAATGAATCAAACCGAAGCAGTAGTCAACCAATGGGTTGTGACAGGTCAGATGAAACTATTTCATTATGATATGTCTTCATCCTGCTTCATATCTGTTTTAATTGATTCGGGTGCTATACATTCCTTTATCACTAAAAAAGTGATTCTTGACTGCAATATGACAGTTGGTCATAGAGCAGAGAGTTTATTACTAGAAACTCCTTTGTTGGGATTTGTAGTGCTGCGGGAGGTGTTCTCTCCCTGCATTCTTTCCTTTTCTGAACATTACTTTTAGGTGGATCTTATACCACTTGAGATGCACTGGTTTGATATAATTCTTGGGATGGACACCCTAGCAAAGTATAAGGTTGCCTTGGATTGTGACTCCAAGCAAGTTGTGTTCACTGATGATGGTGACACATGGATCTTTCAAGGAGATAGAAAGATTCTTCCAACCTGTCTTATATCAGCCATGGTAGCTGAGAAGCTGATGAGACAAGGATGCTTTGCATTCTTGGCTCATGTGGTAGATACCACAGTGGAAAGTTCTAATCTTTCTGAAGTTCTGATAGTTAGGAAGTTTGAAGATGTGTTTCCTGAGAAACTTCCAGGTGTACCTCCGCCCCAAGAAATTGATTTTGAGATTAATCTAATCCCGAGCACGTAACCAATAGCACAAACACCGTATAGAATGGAACCTGCTGAGATGGAAGATCTCAAGAAATAGCTGTAGGAGTTTTTGAGAAAGGTTTTATCTGACTAAGTACTTTACCATGGGGTGCTCCAGTTCTCTTTGTTAAGAAGAAGGATGGATCAATGTGGTTATGCATTGATTATAGACAGTTGAATAAAGTAACCATAAAGAACAAGTATCCTCTGCCAAGGATAGATGACCTATTTGATCAGTTGTGTGGTGCAACTATCTTCTCTAAGATAGATCTGAGGTCAAGATACCATCAGTTACGTATCAAGGAAAGTAACATACCTAAGTCTGCCTTTAGGACAAGGTATGGTCACTTTGAGTTCATATTTATGTCATTTGGACTAACTAATGCACTAGTTGCAGTCATGGAGATCATGAATAGAATCTTTCAACCTTTTCTTGATCAGTTCATAGTAGTCTTCATAGATGAGATGTTGATATACAGTAGAGATGCTCAACAGCATGAGCAACACCTCTGTCAAGCTTTAAATTTGCTAAGAGAGCATAAGTTGTATGCTAAGTTTAGCAAATGTGAGTTTTGGTTACCATAAGTGTCTTTCCTAGGACATGTAATATCTGCCTCAGGTATTCGTGTTGATCCTAAGAAGGTAGAATATGTCCTGCAATGGGAACAACCAAAGACACCAACAGAGATACATAGTTTCCTAGGACTGGCAGGCCATTACAGGAGGTTCATTAAGAACTTCAGTTCTATAGCTTTACCCCTAACCAAGTTGACCACGAAGGAGGTTCCTTTTGTCTGGAATGACAAGTGTCAACATTCTTTCCAGGTGTTGAAAGAAAGGTTAACAAGTGCACCTGTGTTGGTGTTACCTGAGCAAGGGAAGGGGTATATAGTTTTCTGTGATTCATCTAAGAATGGACTAGGATGTGTGTTGATGCAGGATAATCAAGTGATTTCTTTTGCTTCTTGACAGCTTAAGAAACACGAGGAGAACTATCCAACACATGATCTAGAGCTAGCTATTGTGGTCCATGCTTTGAAGATCTAGAGACATTATCTCTATGGAGAAACATTCCAGATTTTCACAAACCATAAGAATCTAAAATATATCTTCGCACAACATGAGCTAAACATGAGACAATGTCGTTGGATGGAGTTAATCAGGGACTATGATTGTACAATTGATTATCATCCAGGGAAGGCTAATGTAGTGGTCGATGCACTAAGTAGGAAATCATAAATACCAGCCTTAGATAAAGCATAGTTGAACTCCTTAGTGTGCTCTAAAAGAGATTTTCTTATCTCTTTGAGGCAAAACAATATACATCTTAAGGTATCATTGTTAGCCAGGCTGTTAGCTGAGATGCAAGTGAAACCTACTCTGAGACAACAGATTAAAGAAGCACAACAAATTCAATTTGTAGTTCAGCAGATCAGGTCAGAGTACGGTTGTGAGAAACGGGATGGCTTTCATGAGTCGGGGGATCAGGTAGTCGGTTACCATGGTAGGATGGGGGTACCTGATGCCAATGACTTGAGGAAGTTAGTCTTGGAGGAAGCTCATTCTTCTATGTATGCAATGCATCCAGGGAGAACCAAAATGTATCATAACCTGAAGGATTTATATTGGTGGCCATGATTGAAGAAAGATGTTGTTGAGTTTGTTATGTGGTGTCCGGTGTGTCAGCAGTTTAAAGCTAAACATCAAAAGCATGCAGGAACAATGCAACCTTTACCTGTACCGCAGTGGAAATGGGATCATGTAACCATGCACTTTGTGGTTGGACTACCTAGAACAACCAAAGGTCATGATTCCATATGGGTGATAGTTGATAGGTTGACTAAGACATCACATTTCCTTCATGTCAAAACAACCTACACTGCTGAGAAGTTGGCACAGATATATGTAGAATAGATAGTGCGGTTGCACGGGATTCCATCTACTATTGTTTCTGATAGAGGTCCCCAGTTCACAAGTCATTTTTGGGAACGATTACATAAAGCTTTGGGTACGCAGTTATGTTTTAGTACTACTTTTCACCCACAAACATATGGACAATTTGAGAGGACCATACAAACTTTGGAGGATTTGCTTAGGGCATGTGTCCTTCAGTTTGTAGGAAGTTGGGATCTACACCTGAGTTTGATAGAATTTGCTTACAATAATAGCAATCAACACAGTATCGATATGGCATGATATGAATCATTATATGGCAGATGTTGTAGATCTCCTTTATGTTGGTATGAAACAGGAGAATACCAACTTTTGGGTCTTGAGCTTGTGCAACAAACAACTGAGAAGATTAAAGTAATACAACAACAGTTAAAGACTGCACAGGATAGACAAAAATCGTACGCCGACAAACAGTGAAGACCTTCAGAATTCCAAGTTGGAGAGAGAGTATATCTCAAGGTCTCACCTTGGAAAGGTGTCCTTAGATTTGGGAAGAAAGGAAAGTTAGCTCCTAGATTTATGGGACCTTATCCAATCATTGAATGGATTGGAAAGGTAGCCTATAAGATGGAGTTTCCACCTGAGCTGCATAAGTTGCATCCAGTGCTCCATATGTCCAAGCTGAGAAAGTGTCATCCTAACACAGAGTAGTTTTACAACATGTGGAGGTAGAATTAAATGATGGCATATCATATGTTGAAGGACCTGTGATGATCCTTGATAAAAGAATTAAAAAGCAGAAAAAGAAAGACATATGTCTTTTAAAAGTTCTCTGGAATCATCGTGGCATTGAAGAAGCTACGTGGGAGCTAGAGGAAGAGATGAGGAGGAAGTACCCTTCTCTTTTCTCTTGATGATTTTGGGGACAAAATCCTTGTTAGGGGTGGATAAATTTGTAACATCCCTGACCTGGGTTATGCCTTAACCCTAGATGTTTTGCTTAATGAATTTAATTATATGCTTTCTGTTATTTCTTGAAAAGAAATTAAGGATCAAGAGGAACTTATGTTTCAATTTTAGTCCTTTTTGAATAATGTTGAAACAATGTTTTTCTTATTTTGGACTAAAGTACAAATTACCCAAGTTGAAGGGTTAACTTGCAAATTGTACATGATAAAATGTTCCTCAGATTATTGAAGTATCATAAGAATGAAAATGATGCAGAGGTGTGGCTTGTAGAAGCCTGAGTACCAAGACAGAGCTTGATAAGCAATGGATGTGCATTAAAACCTAGTTTTGGTGTAATGTGCAAATTACCCAAAACCTAGGGTTCAATATGCAAAATACAACCTCTAGAGAGTCCCTCATGTTTCTTGGCATCATGTAGAGAAAAGAAAATTAGAGGGGCGTCTCATTTGAATCACTGTGGAGGACAGAGAAACTTGATATTGAAATAATCAAGATTTAAGCATAATTGAAACCCTAATTCAATTTAATGCAAAAATGAATATATTAATTGAAGTGCCCTTCAACCAAAATTGAGATGGTTGAATTTGCATAAGTGTGAACGTCCTTGTTCCTTTTAAATTCCATGAAATATCTAAAGTGAGTGGAGAGCCCACTGACATTAGTTAAAGGAAAAGTAATATCCACTCAATTTTGGATATGATTATTATAATGGTTAAGGTGCTTAAATTGTTTTCTTTTAATTCATGGACAATGAAGAGGAATTAGAAGGTGGGGAAGATAGCATAGTATGCAAGGGATTTAGGGGAGTATGTGGCACCAAAATTGGGAGTTGAAGGATTATTATATCACTTTCTCTCTCATTGAAATTCTCTTATAAACATCCCATTTCCAACTCAAATGAAAGGCTTTTTCGATCCCTTTTTCTTTCCATTATTTTGTTGAACTCAAAGGAGATTAGGAGAAATAGGAGGACGTTCCCAAACCTATAGGTAAGCTCCATAGTCATCTTCAACCTTGATTTCATGGTGGAAATCGAAAATCATTGCTTGATTTCTTCTTTACTTCATTCAATCTTCAACTTTAGCCAATCCTTTCACTCAAAGACTTGAGAACGGACCTTGGGCAGTTGAGAAAGCTTCATTTACCATTGGAGACATGGAGTTTGAAGCTTGGATTCAGTTTTGAAGGCATGTTATATAACTTAAACCCTTAAATGTTATTATTACATTCAATTCTTCATCGTTTGTTGATCATTTTGTTCTTCTTGAAATTCCTTTGAATAATTGATGAAGTTTCCATAAGAATGGTAGTAGATTTTGAAGGATCGAAGCTTGATTATGATGACATCATCATAAGCACACACCTCAATGAATATCTTGGGCAAACGGTTTCACTCTTGAGACTAAACGATCTCAAGATCGTTTGGTGAGCAAACAATCTCAAGATCGTTTGACACCAAACGGTCTCTAGACCGTTTGAGGTCAAACAACCTCAAGACAATTTAAGCTTAGATGATATCATAGATTGATAATGATCCAATAGTACTTAATTTAATTAATTCCAAAGGGTTCAACACTTTAAGGTTCCTTGAGTTTAAACCCTAAATCGGGTTGTTGAAGAAACCCTAATTGAATTCAACCAATTTTAGTGATTGGATGGGTCAAACGGTCTCAAGACCATTTGGGGTCAAACGACCTCAAGACCGTTTGAGGTAAGGTCATGTCATGGTTGAATGGCGATTCAATGGGTTCAATTGAATTAGTTCCAATAATGTAAACAATTGATGGTTCCTTGATTTCAAAACCCTAAATGATGTTTTCTTGATTTCAAAACTCTAATTGATGGTTCAAACAGTTTCATCAAACCATTTGGTCATGTTGACCATTTGGGAGAGTTGACCATTTGGAGGTCTAAACGGTCAAACTGTTTGAGCTATTGATTCAAAACCGTTTGAAGGAGTTGACCGTTTGAAAGAATTTGACCGTTTGGAGGTCTAATGGTTTTCAAAATCGTTTGGGATTAATTATCTTTTATTCTAATGGTCTTCAAGACTATTTGAAGGTTGAGGTGCTTCAAGACCATTTGAGGGTCAAGGTACTTCAATACCATTTGAAGGTCAAGGTAATTCAAAGCCCTTTCAAGGTCTAATTGACTCAAACCATGTAAGTAAAATTAACCCCATGATTGTTGATGATGTTTATCAAAGGTAATTACAATGGTTGTACCTTCAAGGTACTTAAGTGATTAGTACCTTTTGAATGGTTAACCTTTGATTTTTATGGAAGTAATGACATAATACACTGTGTCAACCCTTCATTCAAGTTGAATTAACCTAATCTAATCAAGTCTGATGTAATTGACCTCCTAGAGAGGATGAGAGAGAGGAACTGATACATGAGCGATAATCATGTAGTGATTAAACCTCAACACTCTCAATATGAATACAAATTAGGGTATGATCCTTGATAGAGAAATCATGAAACTTTAAGTGAGAAGGGTGATGAGCCCTAACCCTAATCAATGGTAATGACATATGAAACCCTAATCAAGTGTGATGATATGTAAAACCCTAATTGAGGGTGATGTCACATGAAACCCTAATCAAGGGTGATGACAAGTGAAACCCTAATCAAGGGTGATGTTAAGTGAAACCCTAATGCAATGATGTGATGTGAAACTCTAACCTAAGGTAATGATGGGTAATGATATGTAATACCTTGATATGAAATCCCTACCCTGATACAGGGTGATGTGATGTGTAACCCTAATTTAGGGTAATGATATGAGAAACCCTAATTCAGGGTATATTTAATGAAAAACCCTAATTTAAGGGAATGTTTCATGAACTCCCTAATTTTTGGTAAAGCTACATGAAACCCTAATTTTAGGGGAAAGGTTATGAGAAATTTTAATCTAGGGCAAGGATGTAATGTGGAACCCTGATACAGGGTAATGTGATATGAAACCCTAACCCAGGGTGATGCCATGTATTATGAAACCCTAATTTGAAATCCTAGCCCTAATCTGTGTAAAGGGATGTGTGGTCTCTGATCTCCAAACCACGATATAATCACGATTTAAACTTAGCGGAAGTGATTCGACAAACAGCAGAAGACAAAAATCACGGGAAATTAAAACTTTTCGAGACAAGAGCTTGAATCCTTAAAAGCTTCTTTCATAACAAGAGACAATTTGTTTACATCTCATGATAATTACTTCTTGAGTAATTATATACATCAAGATACAGAATCTCAAGAACTCATAACAAAAGACTCCAAGACCTGAGAGTACAGAGGACACATAGGACTGACTCTAACTACACCACATGGCGGACTAAATCTCCACCGGAGATTTATTGCTGCTCCTGGTGCTACTGCTGCTGCTGCTGGGACTGGTCACCGGTAGACCGGTTCCTCCGTCTCTGACGTCCACCTAAAAAGTTGAAGTCTACGGGGTGAGACAATTTTACATAATTGTCCCAACAAGATTTATAACTCTCTGCCAGAAGCTTTATTATAACATCAAAGAATATCTTAAGCAGTAAAAGCTTTCAAAGTATTCAATAGCATTTACAGCTATAAACAAGCGCTCAACATTTATGAGACATGAAGGATATAAGCACTATTACAGTGTATCATCAATCAACCAACTCGTAGTTATCTCTAACAGGTATACTACGTGGTTGATTATGTTTTAAAAACAATATTATGCCCTGTGGAGATGAGGCATACCACTCATACTCCAACTGATCTCTAAGAAGTCACATCAGTATCATACATAGGTCATTAAGAGAGCCGGATTCTCATGACCTTCACCTTCCTCAGTCAGTAAGAGGATCACTTGTAGGACATCTTGTGTCTCTACTATTATAGCTCACCAGGGTAAACTGGTCCTTCGCTATTTTAGAGTTACAGTGGCATTATGTACTCTCTTCATCATCAGGAGATTTCATGTTTATCTCCACTGATATGGATATCTATGTTTTCTTCGTCATCAGGAGGTTTCATGTTTACCTACTACTGATACAGTATGGGATTGTAGTGAAGGAATTGAAAACCTCTAGAGGGGGGGTGAATAGAGTTTTATAGAGATTTTAAAATAATTTAAACTCAAACAACCAAAGTAAAGATTGAGAAGAGGAACACAGGTGTTTAGAGTGGTTCCACCTTAGCAAATACTAAGGAGTCAGTCCACTACCCGGTTGCTTACCCAACCGGGATTTTGAAAGTACTAAATTTTATTACCTCTCAAGGATGTTACATAAAATTTACAATACTTTCTAAACACCCTTTGGACAGCCTTCACCCTGAAGTAGTCTTGCCAACCTCGAAGCAGCCTTCCTTGAAGTAACTTCAAGCTCCCCCTTGAAGTAGCCTTCCTCCTGAAGTAGCTTCCCGTCAAGACAGCCTTCCGAAGTAGTCCAAAGTCCTCCTCTTCACACGAAGAGCTTCAACCTCTCCAATCCGCAGCCTCCTACCTGGAGTAGCAAGGAGAGTACAAGTAATACAAAGGAACGAGAAAGGAATAAAAGAAAATACAACTTATCCTTGTAGCTCAAGGCTTGATTTCCCTAGATCAAGCGTTTGGATTTTCCTAGCCAATATGATGGACTTGTGATTGCTAGGGTTACGAGAATCTAGCCTATAGGACGAGCTTTAGCAAAGGAGAAAAATGGCCAATTGATCACACAGCTCAGTTCACACAGATTGCACAAGAGGGCTCAAGTATTTTCTCAAGTATAGCAAGTGTAAGAAGTGAATCATAGTGTCCTATGGCTTGTCCTATTTATAGGAATGGCCTAAGTATGCTTAAGGACATTCTAGACAACTTCTAGGGGGTTCCTAGTGCTTAACTAGCCGTTAGGAATAAGTTAGGTGCATTAGCAACGGCTAGTTAATTAATTCTGCAGTTGCTGTCAGAGACCATCTCGGTCGAGGACTTGTCGACCGAGATGTCCAGTCGGTCGAGGATTTGTCGACCGACAGGCTCTCTGGATTAACGTTTATTTGCAACTGTTAACTGCTGTGTCTAACGGCTATTTTTGGTCAATCTCGGTCGAGAGGTTTGTCGACCGAGAGTGTCTCGGTCGAGGAGTGTGGTCGACCGAGATTGACTCTGTTTTCAATCTTTCAATTAAGATACTAAGTGTGTGCATAAGTGTGCATTATGTGATCCTATTGAATGGATGACTAAGGTGTTTAGCTAGGGAAAATCCAATGCTTGATTTACATGCGATTCTAAGTACTTGTACATTATAATTCTGTACAAGTTTTTACAATGATTACATTTGCATGAAAATATAAATACTTCACGTTGGATTTCCCTTATAGTTGTGTCATCCTGCACACTCAAGTAGCTCGTTAGATAAATAAGAATGAAATGTTTGTCATAATCAAAACAAAGGGATTTTATAGATGTCCATTTAGCCAACAATCTTCCCCTTTTTGAAGATGACAAACATTTCCAAAATATGAATAAAGGAAATATAAAACATATAAATGCCATACCTTTAGATTGCCATTTGGAACTTTTCCTCTTATTTATAAAATGTGTGCTTAGTATCCCCAGTGAATTATGGAACATGAAATCCAGTTCATTTGGGAATATAGCAACTTTCAATGTAAAGCCAAGAGTATATTTGTGAAACTCATTGATTGAGTTTGTCATAAGTATTAAGTTATAGTTTTATATATCTCTCCCCCTTTGTCATTTCAAAAAGATAACCGTTTTATTTAAAAACTCCCCCTTAATTAGATATCCCAACAAAAATGAACGAAAAAAGATGTCCATTGAATAGCCAAAATGTAAAGCAATGAGGTGTCTAGCCAAGAGGCAACAATTTGCAAATTACCAATTGAAACGTTCATATCAATATTGATACAAATCATAAAAACATAAGTAGTCGTTTTTAAGAACCGCAGATATCAAAGAAAACATCCTCCAACGTAGTAATAAGTAGTTGCTTCCTAATGTTGTTGAATTGATCTAATGGAAGCGGTTTTGTAAAGATATCAGCTAATTGATTTTCTGTATCAACATGATGAAGGGAAACATGATTCTTTGAGATGTGATCCCTTAAGAAGTGATGACGGATTTCAATATGTTTGGCCCGGCTGTGTAGAATAGGATTGTGTGCTAAGTTTATGGCGCTTGTGTTGTCACAAAAAATAGGTGTAGATGAAAGATGAAAACCGTAATCGCTTAAAACCTGTTGCATATAAAGCACTTGAGCACAACAAGACCCAGCTGCCATGTATTCAGCTTCGGTGGTAGATAGGACAACCGTGTTTTGTTTCTTGCTAAACCAAGATACTAAGGCTCTACCTAATAAGAAACATCCACCACTAGTACTTTTGCGATCAAGTCGACAACCGGCATAATCCGCATCAGTATATGCTTTAAAATCCAATGATTGTCCTTTTGGATACCATAAACCAAAACAAGTAGTGCCGGCTAGATATCGAAGGATTCGTTTAACCGCAAGAAAATGAGATTGCATAGGTTGGGATTGAAATCGAGCACAAAGACCAACGGAAAACATAATGTCCGGTCGGGAGGCGGTTAAATATAGCAAACTACCAATCATGGCTCTATATAAGGAATCATCAATAGGTTCCCCATTTTCATCCTTATCAATTTTAATAGAAGTAGCCATAGGAGTAGTAGCATGTTTGCATTGATCCATCCCAAAGCGTTTTAACAGTTCTTTAGTGTATTTTTCTTGGCTTATAAAAATTCCGGCAGGTGTTTGCTTAATTTGAAAACCAAGAAAGAATGTTAGTTCACCCATAAGGCTCATTTCAAATTCTTTTTGCATAATGTCACTAAATTGTGTGCATAATGATTCATTTGAGGCACCAAAAATAATGTCATCAACATATATTTGTACAACTAAGAAATCAGATGCATATGTTTTGAAAAATAGAGTAGAATCTGAATTTCCAATAGAGAAACCATTATCAAAAAGATATGTCTTGAGCCGTTCATACCAAGTCCTAGGGGCTTGTTTTAGACCATAAAGTGCCTTTTTAAGTTTATAAACATGATCGTCCTTTTCTGGGATTTCGAAGCCAGGTGGTTGAGCAACATAAACTTCTTCTTGTATGATACCATTTAGAAATGCACTTTTGACATCCATTTGATATAACTGAATGTTTTTATGGACAGCAATAGCTAATAACATCCTAATAGCTTCAAGTCGAGCTACGGGTGCATATGTTTCATCAAAGTCAATTCCTTCTTGTTGATTATATCCTTGTGCAACTAACCGTGCTTTATTCCGTATGACTTCTCCTGCCTCATTAAGTTTGTTCCTAAAAACCCATTTAGTGCCTATGATAGTTTTATCTTGTGGTTTAGGAACTAAATCCCATACATCATTTTTAGTGAATTGATTTAATTCCTCTTGCATGGCTATTATCCAGTAATCATCCTTAAGAGCTTCGGATATTTTCTTAGGTTCAATGATAGAGACAAAAGCCATGTTTGCAACATCTTGGAAAGAGGACCTAGTTTTGACTTTATCATTTGGATCTCCAATAATTAGCTCTTGGGGATGATCCTTGATCAGCCTAGGTGTAGGTTGTGGTTCGACCGGAGGATCGGATGTGGGAGTTTTCTCATTATCATTTGGAATGGTTATAGTTTCAAATTGATTTGTGAGATCAATGATATCTAAATTTGTAGATTTTGATTCCTCATGAAAAGAAACATGAATGGATTCCTCAACTTTTCTAGAGATAGTGTTATATACCCTAAACGCTTTGCTAGAAGTAGAGTATCCCAAGAAGAATGCTTTTTGTGATTTAGAATCAAACTTGTCTCTATCATCCTTGGTGTTTAAAATATAACATGTAGAGCCAAAAGTATGAAAGTAGTCAACTCTAGGTTTCTTAGAGTGTATTATTTCATATGGAGTTTTCTTCAAGTGAGAGTGAACCGTGACTCTATTTAGTACATGACAAGCTGTGTTTACAGCTTCAGCCCAAAAGGTTTTAGGTGTGTTGTGTTCAAGCATCATGGTCCTAGCCATTTCTTGTAGAGATCGATTTTTCCGTTCCACAATACCATTTTGTTGTGGGGTACGTGGAGCAGAGAAATTGTGAGTATATCCCTGAGATGTACAAAAAGTTTCAAAGGTATGATTTTCAAATTCGCCACCGTGATCACTTCTAATGGTACATATTTTATGTTGTAAAAGATTTTCAATTTTTGAACAAAATTGCATAAAGACATGAATAGTGTCATCTTTTGTTGCAATAAAATGTACCCATGTAAATCTACTATAATCATCAACAATAACAAAACAATATCGTTTACCACCAATAGATTGTGTTCTCATTGGTCCAAATAAATCCATATGAATTAATTCTAAGGATCTACTGGTGCTAAGTACATGTTTTGATTTAAAAGATGTTTTGGTTTGCTTTCCCATTGTACAAGGTTCACAATTTACAACTTGATCAAAAGACAAAACAGGTAGTCCACGAACAAGATCATATTTTACTAACTTTTTAATAGCATGTGAACTAGCATGACCAAGCTTTTTATGCCATAGTTGTAAGGTGTTTTCATTTGCAAGTAAGCATTTACCTACTACTGATTTCATAGAGTTTGGTTTAAGGATATAAAGATTTCCAACTCTATTTCCTTCATAAACAACAGTTGTAGTATTTTCTATCAATAACTTGCAGCAGGTTTTGTTAAATAATACATCATAACCGCTATCACATAGTTGACTTACACTTATTAAGTTATGATGCAATCCATCAACTAGTAGAACATTTTTGATTTCAAGATTTGTTCCAACATTACCTATTCCAACGATTTTGCCCTTACCATTGTCTCCAAAGGTGACCGTCCCACTTTTCTTTTCTTCAAAAGTTGAAAATGCATCCTTGTTTCCGGTCATATGTTTGGAGCAACCACTGTCAACGACCCATTCCTGCATTAGAATATAGATTTTGGTACCCATGTGATGGTCCGATAAGGTTAGAAACTTTTTAATTTGCTGATGTGTATAAAAGTTCTGATACAGGAAACCAGTCGGTCGACGATTGTTCGACCGATATAATTCTCGGTCGACAATTTATCGATCGAGAAGGTTACTGTATCACAATCAAAAAGAACAGAAAAATTTTTCGGTTGACCAGTGTTCGACCGAAATGAGTACTGGAAGATTTTCGATTTGTTAAAGACATCCAGTCGGTCGACACTACTTCGACCGACCCAGAGCTCGGTCGACAGTACTTCGACCGACGAAGTTTCTGTTTTAGTACAACAATGCAGAAAAAATATTACCAATAAGCATAGCATCGTTTGTTGAGATAGGACAATATAAATTGCACAAATTAAGTATTTTGTCATATCTCAACTACATTCCATTCTTCTAAGTTTGAGGTCTTGGGGTCCAAACTAAGTTGGACTTCTTAGTCTTGTAGGGGCATGAAAAACAGTAATGACCAAGACGTAAACAGAAATGACAAGTAATAGAATCAACTTCGTTTTTTTTTCTAGTCATTGTGTTTTTGGGTACAAACATAGTTTGGGTCTTTTTGGTTTGTTTTCTCTTTGGAACATATCCCAAACCTTTTCTTCCATTGAAGGTAGTACCACTTCTTAATATGTTATCAAGAATATCTTTTCTTCTTAACTCATGAAGTTCTTGTTGCAACTGAGCAATGTTATTCATTTTCTTATGTATATCTTTTCTTGCATGGTCTAAATCAGAAAGCAATGAATCCTTTTCTTTTACAATAATGTCATAGTCCGAATGATTGCACAAGATAGGTTGAGTTTGAAAAGCTTGTAGTTTAGCTAACAAATCAGTCTTTTCTTTTGATAGAAGATCAACATTAGTTTCCAAAGTAAGTAGCTTTCTAGTGCAATCATCTAAAGATGTTTTTAAAGATACATTTTCAAGATCAATGTTATTCTTTTCAGAAGAAAGTTCATCTATTTTGGCAATGAGCTCATTGTTTGATTTTATAGTCCTTCTTAGTTTCTTCTTGGCATCAACATATTTATCATGAGTTTCTTGTAAGCTAGCTACTAACTCTTCTTTAGGAAGATCAACTAGGCTTACCTCTTGAGATTCTTCATCTTCTCTTGCCATTAGACATTCTATCTTGTCTTCTCCGCTTTCACTTTCACTCGTTTCATCCCATGCTGCTTTATAAGCTTTTTCTTTCTTCTTATGTGAGCTTTTCTTTCCCTTCTTAGCTTTGGGACATTCATTTTTGAAATGTCCTTTCTTTCCACATTCGAAGCACCTGGGAGTGGAAGAAGAACTAGAAATTTTGTTAGATTAAAACCTTCTATATTTCTTACCATTGACTATCAATGCTTCTTCTCCTTCTTCTTCACTAGATTCCTCACTTTCTTGTGAGAGAGCTTTTGATGCTTTGAGAGCCATGTCTTTCTTTGGCCCACGTTGATGTTCATGTTCTCTTCTCTCTTCCTCTTCTAGGTCTGCCTCATGAGCTTCTAAGTTTCCGATGAGCTGTTCCATTTTGAGGCGAGTGAGGTCGTTTGCTTCTGCAATAGCTGTCACCTTTGGTTTGTACTTTGGAGGAAGAGATCGAAGTATTTTTGATACCTGATCTTCCTCAAGAACAGGTTTCCCTAAGGCACTCAAACCATTGACAATAGTAGAAAATTTTGAATACATTTCACTAATAGTTTCGTTTGGATCCATACGAAAATGTTCAAATTTGGTTTTAAGCAAACTAACTTTAGAGTTTTTAACTTGAACCGTACCCTCATATGTTATAGATAATCTATGCCAAATGTCATATGCGGTATCACAGTTTGATACTCTATTAAATTCACCTACTGAGATGGAACAATATAAAATGCTTACCGCCTTTGCATTCATTTGTGCCATTTTTACCGTATTAGCGTCCCATACTTCGAACTCGTCTTGTGGAAGTGTGTATGGTGTAGATACCATTCTCCAAAGATCCCAATTGATTCCTTGGAAGTAAAATTGCATTCTTCTCTTCCAGTATTGATAGTTTGTCCCGTCAAATGCCGGAGGTCGAGCAACGAGCGTTCCTTCAATGTTGAGGTTGTTGAGCACTCCATCCCCCATCTTTTCTTCAAGACTTTGTTAGGGCTCCTTGAAGCCTGCTCTGATACCAACTGAAAACCTCTAGAGGGGGGGTGAATAGAGTTTTATAGAGATTTTAAAATAATTTAAACTCAAACAACCAAAGTAAAGATTGAGAAGAGGAACACAGGTGTTTAGAGTGGTTCCACCTTAGCAAATACTAAGGAGTCAGTCCACTACCCGGTTGCTTACCCAACCGGGATTTTGAAAGTACTAAATTTTATTACCTCTCAAGGATGTTACATAAAATTTACAATACTTTCTAAACACCCTTTGGACAGCCTTCACCCTGAAGTAGTCTTGCCAACCTCGAAGCAGCCTTCCTTGAAGTAACTTCAAGCTCCCCCTTGAAGTAGCCTTCCTCCTGAAGTAGCTTCCCGTCAAGACAGCCTTCCGAAGTAGTCCAAAGTCCTCCTCTTCACACGAAGAGCTTCAACCTCTCCAATCCGCAGCCTCCTACCTGGAGTAGCAAGGAGAGTACAAGTAATACAAAGGAACGAGAAAGGAATAAAAGAAAATACAACTTATCCTTGTAGCTCAAGGCTTGATTTCCCTAGATCAAGCGTTTGGATTTTCCTAGCCAATATGATGGACTTGTGATTGCTAGGGTTAGGAGAATCTAGCCTATAGGACGAGCTTTAGCAAAGGAGAAAAATGGCCAATTGATCACACAGCTCAGTTCACACAGATTGCACAAGAGGGCTCAAGTATTTTCTCAAGTATAGCAAGTGTAAGAAGTGAATCATAGTGTCCTATGGCTTGTCCTATTTATAGGAATGGCCTAAGTATGCTTAAGGACATTCTAGACAACTTCTAGGGGGTTCCTAGTGCTTAACTAGCCGTTAGGAATAAGTTAGGTGCATTAGCAACGGCTAGTTAATTAATTCTGCAGTTGCTGTCAGAGACCATCTCGGTCGAGGACTTGTCGACCGAGATGTCCAGTCGGTCGAGGATTTGTCGACCGACAGGCTCTCTGGATTAACGTTTATTTGCAACTGTTAACTGCTGTGTCTAACGGCTATTTTTGGTCAATCTCGGTCGAGAGGTTTGTCGACCGAGAGTGTCTCGGTCGAGGAGTGTGGTCGACCGAGATTGACTCTGTTTTCAATCTTTCAATTAAGATACTAAGTGTGTGCATAAGTGTGCATTATGTGATCCTATTGAATGGATGACTAAGGTGTTTAGCTAGGGAAAATCCAATGCTTGATTTACATGCGATTCTAAGTACTTGTACATTATAATTCTGTACAAGTTTTTACAATGATTACATTTGCATGAAAATATAAATACTTCACGTTGGATTTCCCTTATAGTTGTGTCATCCTGCACACTCAAGTAGCTCGTTAGATAAATAAGAATGAAATGTTTGTCATAATCAAAACAAAGGGATTTTATAGATGTCCATTTAGCCAACAGGAATGACAGATTATATATCTACATCAAATTCCTACACTAGGATGTAAGGTTCTACACATCCATATACCCCACATACTCAATAGTATGTGATCCAGGAGTTCCCTTAGGAAAACCTGTTTCACCATCATTTGATCTCTGACAATGACGGATCTATGATCAGGGCTTTACATTATACTTGATTAGTTAGGTACATTCAGTATTCATTTAACATCACACATTGTTCTTCAAACAATAACAGTAGCATAACAGCTATAAAAGGAGAATACTAAATGTAACAAGCCTAACTCACATTAATCATCATTTCTCATTATACTCATCACAAGTCATCTCTAAAGAATGACCTTGATGGTATTCATGGTTCTCACAGCCCATTATTATCATAGAATGCCACTGACAAGGCATCAAGATACTTTACTTATTCATAAAGCTATCAATATGCCTTTAATGAATATAGTATCATCATCCATACCTAGATATGATCACCTCCATATCAGAACCTGCATGGTTAATTAAACTAATAAAGGTAATTCAAAACAATGATTATACTTTCCACTCTTGTCATAATAGCTAAGTTCTTTTATTCTTATCAAATAGAGTTTAATACTCATATAACATGTCATCACCTTTGAATTAGGGTTTACTATTCACATCACATGTCATTACCCTGGAATTAGGGTTTACTATTCACATCATATGTCATTACCCTTGAATTAGGGTTTACTATTCACATCATATGGTGAATTGAACTCATAACATCATCATGTATGAGGAACATCATCATTGATGCTCTCAGATTAGCTTAAGATTCATCATATATCATAATTAGGGTTTCCATGATCTCACATAGGTGGATCATACCCTAATCATGCACATTCGTGTGTATTGAAGGTTCTTTACTTGAATTTCCACCCTAAAAGGGTACTTTCTCTCTCTTAAGATACTTTCTCTCTCCTCATACTAGTAGATGGTGATAACACCACTCTAGATCAGGTTGGGTTAAGTCCTCATGGGCTAACATAAGCCAAAACATCACTATCATGTGATTAGGGTTTGATTTGAATAAGGTTTTATTCAATTGAACCCCTCAAGGGTATTTTGGTAATTCACCCCATTGATCACCATCATGGGTTAATTCATTAGTCACTTAGTCCCCTAATGTCCTAGGTTACAATTAGGGTTTAGGTTTGAACATCATTGAACCATTTACATCTTCAATTGATTAAGTGAAATCAACCTTTGAAAACCTCAAACGGTTTCAACCTTCAACCTCCAAACGGTTTGAGACCGTTTGGATGAGTTGACCGTTTGATAGGGTTGACTCCAAGACCGTGTGACCTTCAAGGTCGTTTTCCCAAACCGTGTGAGGGTGTAGACCGTTTAACAAGTTTGACTTCAAGACCGAGAGGGCTTACACGGTTTGAGATCGTTTGGTGTCTCTCGATCTTGAGATCGTTTGAGTCCAAACAGTCTTGAGACCGTTTGGCCCCAAACGGTCTTGAGACCGTGAGGCCTCACACGGTCTTGAGACCGTGTGACCTCAAACGGTCTTGAGACCGTGAGGTCTCACACGGTCTTGAGACCGTGTGACCTCAAACGGTCTTGAGACCGTTTGGTCCACTTGGTCTCAAACCGTTTAGACCTCCAACATGGTTCAATGATTTCAATCGTTTATGATTATCAATGTTGAAGCCTCCAAATGGTCAAAGCCATGGTAACCACTTATATATTGAGTTAATTAGGGTTATGCTTAACCAATTGGTCACTCAATTGACCCTCAATTGTTATCAAATTAGGGTTGAAGTTGGTTCATATAAGGTCCATCAACGTTCAACCATCAACACTCAACAATGTGAATCAACACAAGGTTGAACCCTTCCATTGAGCTCCAATTGGACCCAAACTTGGCCCAAACGGTCTTGAGATCGTGTGGATGAACTCCACACGGTCTTGAGACCGTTTGCCCAAGATTTCATCAAAATCTAATGTGATTTGATAGGGGTTGAACCTTGATTTAGTTACAAATCAGCAATTTGATTAATTCAATAACCTATTGCAAATGGGCCCTCAATTGATCAAATTACCTTAACCCTAGACCTCCAAACGGTCTTGAATTGTCACCACACGGTCTTGAGACCGTTTGGATGAGTTCCAAATGGTCTTGAGACCGTTTGCCATTCCAACTTTTGTATTCTAGTGAAAATTCTTCAAGGTTGGATCTATTGAGTTGATTATCATATCAATACTTAATTGCAATGTAATTTGGTATCTTTATACCTTCAATTGGTCAACTATACTTGACCCCAGACCTCCATACGGTCTTGGGTGATTCCCCACACGGTCTTGAGACCGTTTGGTTGATCCCCAAACGGTCTTGAGACCGTTTGGGTCAATCAACCCAAAAACACTAAGTTATTCATTGAGATTTCAGTACTGATTTCAATTAGGGTTTATCCTAGTAATCATCCTTCAACTCTTAGCTAGTTTGGAATTAGTCCATAAAATTTGGTGAGTTGTTAATCAACATTATTATGAACAGTAATATTATATGGTCAACGCTTGGGCAACGTTCTTACACGGTCTTGAGACCGTTTGCCTAAAAAGGGCGATTTCAACAGATTGGAAATAAGGAGTAAATTCAATTAGAGTTGTTGATTAAAAAGGCCATATCTCACGATTACTTTGGAGTTATCATCTCAAATTTTGTGGGTGATTAGCCTACATAATTATGAACAGAAATCTGATACGGTCCACGCTCGGTCAATGCGGCTAAATGGTCTTGAAGACCATTTTCCCTTACACGGTCTTGAGACCGTTTGCTCACCAAACGGTTTTGCAAACCGTGTGAGCACTTGATGGAGACCGTTTAGTAAAGTGAAAAGTAGTGGATTAACTTTGGAAATAACGTCTTCATCTACAAGCTCAAGAACAGCAAGGATTTCTCACGGATTTGCTTGCAAGGTAGAAAAGGAAGGTAGAGAAGAAGAAGAACTATCATCTAAAAGCATAAACGAGATGTATATAACAAAGCATAGGTTTAGAGTTATAAAACCCACCTAAAGCTTGCTCCTTGAGCTCCAAGGTTTCGAGCTCCAGGATTTTAATGGCGTCCTTGAGTTTCCACAGGTCGGCCAAGGTGAAACCTCCAGGGAAAGTCGAGAAGAGATGGCTAGAAAGGTAGAGCTATGTGAGCTTGCCATCAATTTGACCTTGAATTCGAGTTCTAACCATGAACTTAAGCAAAAGGAAGGATTCAAACCTACCTTGCCCTTGTTGGTCATCCTCCTGAGCTCCACCGCTCCTCTTTAGTTAGTTTGGGTGAATAGAACAGTGAAGGAAACGAAGGGAAAGTTCCCTTGCTTAGAGAGGTGGAGAGTATATATACTTGGGGTGAGGTTTTAACATAAACTCATAAGTCCTTCATATTTTCAACTAAGTCCCTCCATCCTTCTATGCTCGTCCCTTCATATTAAATCTAAGGACAAACCTTCTTTTAAGGTCAAGAAATGAAGGCAAAGAAGATCAACCTATTACTAAAGCACACACATAAAAGGGCTATAGCACATACACCTTCATTATTCAATCACAAAGGTGTTTTTCATTATGTGATTATTCAATTAAAGTGACCTCTTCATCATTTCTTCTCTAAATGATGACAAGAGTCTTAATAGATACTTTTGATGATGTAAATTACAAGTTGCACCCCTCTAATTGGGTAAATTGCACTTTACTCCAATTTAGGGTTTTCAAGCACAGGGATTGCTTCCACAGCTGCACCTTGGTGCCCAAGCTTGGGAAATCCCTCAAACTTCATCATAATGATTCTCATGATGTCTCAACATCAGAGGAACATCTCAACATGTGCAAATTGAAAGTTAACCCTTCTAACTGGGTAAATTGCACATAGGTCCCTATATTACAAAACAATGCTACAACTTTATATAAAAAGGAGCAAAAACTGAAATATATGTTTCTGAGAAACTTAATTACATGCTAAAAGTTAATCACAAGGATTTGATTACATATTTAGGCAAAACACATAGGGTTAACTCATAACCCAGGTCGAGGATGTTACAAATTATCCACCCCTTACAAGGATTTCGTCCCCGAAATCGATAAAACATACTAAGAGAAAAGGGAAGGATACTTCCTTCTCATCTCATCCTCTAATTCCCAAGTGGCTTCTTCAACACCACGGTGGTTCCAGAGGACTTTCACAAGACTTATATCTTTCTTTTTTAACCTTTTAATTCTATTATCAAGGATTGACACTGGTCCCTCCTCATAGGATATATCATCATTCAATTCTACCTCCATAGGTTGTGGAACTGATTCGGTGCCTGGGTGACATTTCTTCAGCATAGATATGTGAAACACAGGATGTAACCTCTGTAACTCTGGTGGCAGCTCTAGTCTATATGATACCTTTCCAATCCGTTCAATGATTGGATAAGGCCCCATAAATCTAGGAGCTAACTTCCCTTTCCTTCCAAAATGAAGGACTCCTTTCCAAGGCGAGACTTTGAGATACACTCTGTCTCCAACGTGGAACTCTAAGGGTCTACGACGTTTCTCAGCATAAGATTTCTGCCTATCCTGTGCAGTCTTAATCTTTTGTTGTATTACTTTAATCTTTTCCGTGGTCTGCTGCACAAGATCAGGACCTAACAACTGATTCTCACCAGTCTCAAACCAACACAAAGGTGATCTACAACGTCTACCATACAAGGCTTCATAAGGTGCCATATCAATGCTATGCTGATAGCTATTGTTATCGGCAAACTCTATCAAGCTTAGGTGTAGATCCCAACTCCCGGTAAACTGGAGAACACATGCTCTCAACAGGTCTTCTAAAGTCTGTATGGTCCTTTCTGACTGTCCATCAGTCTGTGGATGAAAGGCCGTACTAAACCTTAGCTTGGTGCCTAAGGCTCTGTGTAACTGTTCCCAAAAACGACTTGTAAACTGAGGACCTCTGTCAGAAACTATAGTGACAGGAACTCCGTGCAAATGCACTATCTCTTGTACATACAACTGTGATAACCTTTCAGCAGAATAGGTTGTTTTGACAGGTAAGAAATGTGTTGTCTTTTTCAACCTATCAACAACTACCCAAATGGAATCATGTCCTTTGCTTGTCCTGGGTAGGCCAACAACAAAGTCCATGGTCACATGGTCCCACTTCCACTGTGGTATGGGTAAAGGTTGCATTGTTCCTGCAGGCTTCTGGTGTTCAACTTTAAATTGCTGACACACGGGACACCTCAGAACAAGCTCTGCAACATCCTTCTTCATTCCAGGCCACCAATACAGATCTTTCAAATTCCGATACATCTTGGTGCTCCCTGGATGCATAGCATACATGGAAGAATGAGCTTCTTCCAGGACTAACTTCCTCAAGTTATCCACATCCGGCACTATCATCCTTCCATTATAACATTCTACTTGGTCATATGAGTCATGGAAACCATCTCGCTTCTCATTTCCATACTTAGATCTAATCTGCTGAACTGCAGCATCACCTAGCTGTGCTTCCTTAATCTTCTCTCTTAGGGTAGGTTTAATATGCATCTCAGCTAACAACCCGGCTAACAATGACACCTTCAACTGTACATTGTCTTGCCTTAAAGAGATAAGCATGTCTCTCCTAGAGCATACTAAAGAGTTTAGTTGTGCTCTATTCATGGTTGATGTTGCTGATTTCCTACTCAAGGCATCTGCAACAACATTGGCCTTGCCCGGATGGTAATCAATTGTACAATCGTAGTCCTTGATTAACTCCATCCAACGACGTTGCCTCATGTTAAGATCATGCTGAGAGAAGATATACTTAAGGTTCTTGTGGTCTGTGAAAATATGGAATGTTTCTCCGTAGAGATAATGTCTCCATATTTTCAAGGCATGAACCACGACAGCTAACTCCAGATCATGTGTCAGATAATTCTCCTCGTGTTTCTTAAGCTGTCGGGAAGCAAAAGAAATCACTTGTTTATCCTGCATCAACACACATCCTAGTCCATTCTTGGAAGCATCACAGAAGACTACATATCCTTTTCCTTGTTCAGGTAGCACGAGCACATGTGCACTTGTCAACCTCTCGTTCAACAACTGAAAAGATTGTTGACACTTATCACTCCAAGAAAAAGGGACATCTTTCTGGGTCAACTTGGTCAAAGGTAAGGCTATAGAACTAAAGTTCTTAATGAACCTTCGATAATAGCCAGCTAACCCCAAGAAACTTCGAATCTCCGTCGGTGTCTTCGGTTGTTCCCATTGTAGAATAGATTCTACCTTTGTAGGGTCAACACGAATTCCCGAGGCAGATATCACATGTCCAAGAAAAGACACCTCCGGCAGCCAGAACTCACACTTGCTAAACTTAGCATACAGCTTGTGTTCTCTTAGCAAGGTCAAAGCTTGGTGAAGATGCCGCTCATGCTGCTGAGCATCCTTACTATAGATCAGAATGTCATCTATGAAGACGACAACACACTGATCAAGGAAAGGTCGAAAAACTCTATTCATGAGTTCCAAAAATGCAGTTGGTGCATTGGTTAGTCCAAACGACATAACCGTGAACTCATAGTGACCATACCTTGTCCTAAAGGCAGACTTGGATATGTCACTATCCTTAATACGGAGTTGATGATATCCAGACCTCAAGTCTATCTTTGAAAAGACTGTTGCACCAAGCAACTGATCAAAGAGATCATCAATCCTCGGCAGAGGGTACTTATTCTTTATTGTTACTTTATTGAGTTGTCTATAGTCAATGCACAACCGCATTGACCCATCTTTCCTTTTAACAAACAAGACCGGAGCGCCCCAAGGTGAAGTGCTCGGTCGGATAAAACCCTTCTCAAGTAACTCTTGAAGTTGTTTCTTGAGTTCTACCATCTCGGCAGGCACCATCCTATACGGAGTCTGGGCTATGGGTTTCGTATCTGGAATCAGATTGATTTCAAAATCAATCTCCTGAGGTGGTGGTATACCAGGAAGTTCTTCAGGAAACACATCCTCGAATTCCCTGACTATGGGAACTTCGGCAGGATTGGAACTTTCCTTGGTAACATCTACCACATGGGCCAAGAATGCATAACATCCTTGCCTCAACAGCTTATGAGCAACCATAGCTGACACAAGACAGGTGGGCATAATCTTTCTTTCACCTTGAAAGATCCATGTGTTGCTTTCATCAGCAAACACAACCAACTTGGACTCACAATCCAAGACAACTCTATACCTCTCTAAGGTATCCATCCCGAGGATTATATTAAATCCTTGCATATCAAGCGGTATAAGATCCACTTGAATGCGATGGTCAGAAAAGAAGAGGATGCAGAGAGAGCATACCTCCTGCAAAACGGAAGACCCACTCAACGGAGTCTCCAACAACAAACTATCTGTCCTATGACTAACAGTCACATTGTAGTTATGAATCACTCTTCGAGTGATGAAAGAGTGCGTAGCACCCGGATCAATCAGAACAGATACAACACAGGATGTAGACATATCAAAATATAAAAGTTTCATCTGACCTGCCACTACCCGTGGATTGACCACTGCTTTAGGTGGGTTCATAGCATAGAACCTCGTTGTCGCCTGGTGTTGAGGTGGTGCTGATGATCCAGCTTGAGACGCTTGTCCACGTCCTCGAGCTGCTCCTTGATGTTGCCTATTCTGAGATCCTTGTTGATTCTGTCTCGGAGGCTGTGTCATACTGACAGGCCTAGAATGGCAATCCTTCATCAAGTGTCCCACCTTACCATAGTTGTAGCAACTCCTCTCCTGTTGTTGTGGTCTGGGTGGTCCAGTTACTGTCATTGATGCAGAACTGTGCGTCCTTTGAGGCAGTTGACTTCGTCCTCTACCTCTGCTTCATGACCATTGAGTTTGAAAACTCGATCTGGGTGGTGGAGGGTTAGGTGCAGAGAATCTAGGTTTCTTGGAATCCCTAGATGAAGAACCCTGGAACTGTGGATATCTTTTCTGAGTTTGTCTCTTCTCAACCACAGATCTCTCTATCCTTCGGACTGACTCAACGAAGGTAGAGAATCTGTCTCGGTTTTCTAAGGCAGACACAGGGGTTGATATATCAGCATTTGAATCCTTCTCGAATCTTCTGATTCTTTCCTCTTCTGTGGCAGCCATGTGCGGACAGAACTGCAGCAACTCCATGAACTTAGCTTCATACTCGCTAATGTTCATCATACCCTGCCTTAGTCTCTCAAACTAAGAGATCTTCTCATCTAGGAAGGTCTTTGGAAAATATCTATTGATAAATTCCCAACGAAACTCTTCCCATGAGAACTCTATTCCAGGTCTCTTCTGCTCTTCCATGTTCCACCAGTGACCAGCACTGCCTTTGAGAAGATAGACAACATGTCTAACCTTCTCAGCTTCCGGGATAATAAGAATCCTGAAAGACTTCTCCAACTCTGTCAACCATAGGTCAGCATCTGCGGGGTCGGCAGTCCCAAAGTACTCGGTAGCTCCGACACGACGAAGTCGTTCGAATGTCTTACTGATACCTTGTCCTTTAGGTTGGACAGGTGCCCTAGGTGTAGGCATGGGCATCCTGTTGGTTATGTGTGTCATGGCAGTCATGAACTGCCCGAACATTGTCTGTACAGCTGGGTTACCCATGTCGGCTGGGTCAAACTGGGGTGGCTCTCTTGGTGACTCTAGTGCAGGCTGTTCTATTCTTGGAACCCTTGCACCGCCTTGAGGTGCACTCGCACTACTCTCTGCCACGTACTCATCATGAGGCTCAACCATCCTTATGTATCTTCTTCTCCTGAGGAGTAGAAGATTCTATTAGATAAGGAAGGAGTACTAAAGATAGACTCGACATCCTAAGTCCTATGCCTCTGTAGACTCAACTGACCTAGAGCTTTGATACCACTAATTGTGGTCTCTGATCTCCAAACCACGATATAATCACGATTTAAACTTAGCGGAAGCGATTCGATAAACAGCGGAAGACAAAAATCACGGGAAATTAAAACTTTTTGAGACAAGAGCTTGAATCCTTAAAAGCTTCTTTCATAACAAGAGATAAATTGTTTACATCTCATGATAATTCCTTCTTGAGTAATTATATACATCAAGATACAGAATCTCAAGAACTCATAACAAAAGACTCCAAGACCTGAGAGTACAGAGGACACATAGGACTGACTCTAACTACACCACATGGCAGACTAAATCTCCACCTGAGATTTATTGCTGCTCCTGGTGCTGCTGCTGCTGCTGCTGGGACTGGTCATCTATAGACCGGTTCCTCCGTCTCCGACGTCCACCTAAAAAGTTGAAGTCTACGGGGTGAGACAATTTTACATAATTGTCCCAGCGAGAGTTATAACTCTCCGCCAGAAGCTTTATTATAACATCAAAGAATATCTTAAGCAGTAAAAGCTTTCAAAGTATTCAATAGCAGTTACAGCTATAAACAAGCGCTCAACATTTATGAGACATGAAGGATATAAGCACTATTACAGTGTATCATCAATCAACTAACTCGTAGTTATCTCTAACAGGTATACTACATGGTTGATTATGTTTTACAAACAATATTATGCCCTGTGGAGATGAGGCATACCACTCATACTCTAACTGATCGCTAAGAAGTCACATCAGTATCATACATAGGTCATTAAGAGAGCGGGATTCTCATGACCTTCACCTTCCTCAGTCAGTAAGAGGATCACTTGTAGGACATCTTGTGTCTCTACTATTATAGCTCACCAGGGTAAACTGGTCCTTCGCTATTTTAGAGTTACAGTGGCGTTCTGTACTCTCTTCGTCATCAGGAGATTTCATGTTTATCTCCAATGATACGGATATCTATGTTTTCTTCGTCATCAGGAGGTTTCATGTTTACCTACTACTGATACAGTATGGGATTCTAGTGAAGGATTGACGGATTATATATCTACATCAAATTCCTACACAAGGATGTAAGGTTCTACACATCCATATACCCCACATACTCAATAGTATGTGTTCCAGGAGTTCCCTTAGGAAAACCTGTTTCACCATCATTTGATCTCTGACAATGATGGATCTACGATCAGGGCTTTACATTATACTTGATTAGTTAGGTACATTCAGTATTCATTTAACATCACACATTGTTCTTCAAACAATAACATTAGCATAACATATATAAAAGAAGAATACTAAATGTAACAAGCCTAACTCACATCAATCATCATTTCTCATTATACTCATCACAAGTCATCTCTAAAGCATGACCTTGATGGTATTCATGGTTCTCACAGCCCATTATTATCATAGAATGCCACTGACAAGGCATCAAGATACTTTACTTATTCATAAAGCTATCAATATGCCTTTAATGAATATAGTATCATCATCCATACCTGGATATGATCACCTCCATATCAGAACCTGCATGGTTAATTCAACTAATAAAGGTAATTCAAAACAATGATTATACTTTCCACTCTTGTCATAAGAGCTAAGTTCTTTGATTCTTATCAAATAGAGTTTAATACTCATATAACATGTCATCACCTTTGAATTAGGGTTTACTATTCACATCACATGTCATTACCCTGGAATTAGGGTTTACTATTCACATCATATGTCATTACCCTTGAATTAGGGTTTACTATTCACATCATATGGTGAATTGAACTCATAACATCATCATGTATGAGGAACATCATCATTGATGCTCTCAGATTATCTTAAGATTCATCATATATCATAATTAGGGTTTCCATGATCTCACATAGGTGGATCTACCCTAATCATGCACATTCATGTGTATTGAAGGTTCTTTACTTGAATTTCCACCCTAAAAGGGTACTTTCTCTCTCTTAAGATACTTTATCTCTCCTCATACTAGTAGATGGTGATAACACCACTCTAGATCAGGTTGGGTTAAGTCCTCATGGGCTAACATAAGCCAAAACATCACTATCATGTGATTAGGGTTTGATTTGAACAAGGTTTTACTCAATTGAACCCCTCAAGGGTATTTTGGTAATTCAACCCATTGATCACCATCATGGGTTAATTCATTAGTCACTTAGTCCCCTAATGTCCTAGGTTACCATTAGGGTTTAGGTTTGAACATCATTGAACCATTTACATCTTCAATTGATTAAGTGAAATCAACCTTTGAAAACCTCAAACGGTTTCAACCTTCAACCTCAAAATGGTTTGAGACCGTTTGGATGAGTTGACCGTTTGCTAGGGTTGACTGCAAGACCGTGTGACCTTCAAGGTCTTTTGCCCAAAACGTGTGAGGGTGTAGACCGTTTAACAAGTTTGACTTCAAGATCGAGAGGGCTTACACGGTTTGAGATCGTTTGGTGTCTCTCGATCTTGAGATCGTTTGTGTCCAAACGGTCTTGAGACCGTTTGGCCCCAAACGGTCTTGAGACCGTGAGGCCTCACACGGTCTTGAGACCATGTGACCTCAAACGGTCTTGAGACCATGAGGTCTCACACGGTCTTGAGACTGTGTGACCTCAAACAGTCTTGAGACTGTTTGGTCCACTTGGTCTCAAACCGTTTAGACCTCCAACATGGTTCAATGATTTCAATCGTTTATGATTATCAATGTTGAAGCCTCCAAATGGTCAAAGCCATGGTAACCAATTATAGATTGAGTTAATTAGGGTTATGCTTAACCAATTGGTCACTCAATTAACCCTCAATTGTTATCAAATTAGGGTTGAAGTTGGTTCAATTAAGGTCCATCAACGTTCAACCATCAACACTCAACAATGTGAATCAACACAAGGTTGAACCCTTCAATTGAGCTCCAATTGGACCCAAACTTGGCCCAAACGGTCTTGAGATCGTGTGGATAAATTCCACACGGTCTTGAGACCGTTTGCCCAAGATTTCATCAAAATCTAATGTGATTTGATAGGGGTTGAACCTTGATTTAGTCACAAATCAGCAATTTGATTAATTCAATAACCTATTGCAATTGGGCCCTCAATTGATCCAATTACCTTAACCCTAGACCTCCAAACGGTCTTGGGTTGTCACCACACGGTCGTGAGACCATTTTCCCATCCAACTTTTGTATTCTAGTGAAAATTCTTCAAGGTTGGATCTATTGAGTTGATTATCATATCAATACTTAATTGCAATGTAATTTGGTATCTTTATACCTTCAATTGGTCAACTATACTTGACCCCAGACCTCCATACGGTCTTGGGTGATTCCCCACACGGTCTTGAGACCGTTTGGTTGATCCCCAAACGGTCTTGAGACCGTTTGGGTAAATCAACCCAAAAACACTAAGTTATTCATTGAGATTTCAGTACTGATTTCAAGTAGGGTTTATCCTAGTAATCGTCCTTCAACTCTTAGCTCGTTTGGAATTAGTCCATCAAATTTGGTGAGTTTTTAATCAACATTATTATGAACAGTAATATTATACGGTCAATGCTTGGTCAACGTTCTCAGACGGTCTTGAGACCATTTGCCTAAAAAGGGCGATTTCAACAGATTGGAAATCAGGAGTAAATTCAATTAGAGTTGTTGATTAAAAAGGCCATATCTCACGATTCCTTTAGAGTTATCATCTCAAATTTTGTGGGTGATTATCCTACATAATTATGAACAGAAATTTATATGGTCCACGCTCATTCAACGCAGCTAAACGGTCTTGAAGACCGTTTTCCCTTACACGGTCTTGAGACCATTTGCTCACCAAATGGTTTTGCAAACTGTGTGAGCACTTGATGGAGACCGTTTAGTAAAGTGAAAAGTAGTGGATTAACTTTGGAAATAACGTCTTCATCTACTAGCTCAAGAACACCAAGGATTTCTCACGGATTTGCTTGCAAGGTAGCAAAGGAAGGTAGAGAAGAAGAAGAACTATCATCTAAAAGCATAAACGAGATGTATATAACAAAGCATAGGTTTAGAGTTATAAAACCCACCTAAAGCCTGCTCCTTGAGCTCCAACCTTTCGAGATCCAGGCTTGTAATGGCGTCCTTGAGTTTCCACAGGTCGTCCATGGTGAAACCTCCAGGGAAAGTCGAGAAGAGATGGCTAGAAAGGTAGAGCTATGTGAGCTAGCCATCAATTTGACCTTGAATTCGAGTTCTAACCATGAACTTAAGCAAAAGGAAGGATTCAAACCTACCTTGCCCTTGTTGGTCGTCCTCCTGAGCTCCACCGCTCCTCTTTAGTCGGTTTGGGTGAATAGAACAGTGAAGGAAATGAAGGGAAAGTTCCCTTGCTTAGAGAGGTGGAGAGTATATATACTTGGGGTGAGGTTTTAACATAAACTCATAAGTCCTTCATATTTTCAACTAAGTCCCTCCATCCTTCTATGCTCGTCCCTTCATATTAATTCTAAGGACAAACCTTCTTTTAAGGTCAAGAAATGAAGGCAAAGAAGATCAACCTATTACTAAAGCACACACATAAAAGGGCTATAGCACATACACCTTGATTATTCAATCACAAAGGTGTTTTTCATTATGTGATTATTCAATTAAAGTAACCTCTTCATCATTTCTTCTCTAAATGATGACAAGAGTCTTAATAGATACTTTTGATGATGTAAATTACAAGTTGCACCCCTCTAATTGGGTAAATTGCACTTTACTCCAATTTAGGGTTTTCAAGCACATGGATTGCTTCCACAGTTGCACCTTGGTGCCCAAGCTTGGGAAATCCCTCAAACTTCATCATAATGATTCTCATGATGTCTCAACATCATAGGAACATATCAACATGTGCAAATTGCAAGTTAACCCTTCTAACTGGGTAAATTGCACATAGGTCCCTGTATTACAAAACAATGCTACAACTTTATATAAAAAGGAGCAAAAACTGAAATATATGTTTCTGAGAAGCTTAATTACATGCCCAAAGTTAATCACAAGGATTTGATTACATATTTAGGCAAAACACCTAGGGTTAACTCATAACCCAGGTCAGGGATGTTATAGGATGAGTAACCTTGATTGATATGAATTGGGAAACCCAAACCCTAATAAGGGTATAAGTGGTGTTACTTTGTATAGCATGGTGCTAAAATGTATTTGATATAACTGTTATCAAGTGTACTAACCATGCAGGTATCATGAGAGGATGAGCATAGATAGGTATGAGCTATGATGTTTCGTTTATTATTGAAATTGTTTATGGGGCTTGTAAGCCATATTATGCTTTGTTGCCTAATAAGAGGTAACAAAAGATTAATGGGCTTTAAGAGCCATGTGAAATGCCTGTATTGTAAATATCATGTTTACCTTGGTTAGATGACCTGAAGGTATTAGCTATCTGATAAGTGGTAACAAGTGTTCTTGATGAATTGAGGATTTTAATACCTATTTTCCATAATCATGATGATGAGATGTTAAGGGATGAGAATGCCCCTGATGTGATAAGGGATTGAGATCCCAATGTTTTACAAAGCATTTAAAAGTACTTGATGGAAGTATTACTCATTCATTGTAGCATTTGTTATAATAAGTTATGTTTGAAAACCTGACTGATGCTAAAAGAATATGGTAATGCAATTAATTAACCAAGTGAAATCTTATAATGTAGAGCCCTGACCATAGATCCATCATCGTCAGTAATTGGTTATGGTAAAGCAGGTTTTCCTATGGGATCTCTTGGAGGGCATACTATTGAGTATGTGGGGGTTATGGGCGTGAATATCCTTACGCCCTAATGGAGGAATTGATGCGAGATAGACACTAAATCTCTTAATCCTTCATTATATATGTTGGGATGGATGTATCACTAATCTCCCAAATGTTGGGATGGATGTATCACTAATCTCACGATGATATTAATGCCGGATTGATGTGAGATAAATATGAAATCTCTCGATTGCGAAGAGAGTACAACATGCCACTATAACTCTAATAGCAAAGTTGCCAGTATACCCTGGAAAGATATTTAGCAGAGACACAATGCTTCCTGCATTTGATCCTCACACTGACTGAGGAAGGTGAGGTCATGGGAATCTGGCTCTTCCTTGACCTATGTATGATATTGATTTTGATTTCACAATGGTCGGTTGGAGAATGAGCGGTATACCTCATCTCCTTAGGGTTTAAGTATGATTGTAAAATGTAATCAGCCATGTAGCATATTTGCTTAAGGTTGAAATACAAGAATCCTTGGTTGATGGTATTTTGCTTAGTATAAATGTTATACATGTTCTTCATATTCCTTATTGGATAAATGACATACTGCTTTATCAAGTTATAAGTTGAAATACTTTGAAGAAGAACATTTCTTTAATCTATTTAGATATTGATTTATCTACTATTGTATATATATATGATTCCTGTGCTCAGTCTTATTCCATCAATCTGCAATAATAATATTTCTGGCGGAGAGTTATATCTCTCGCTGGGGCAATTTCAATTGTCTCACCCCCGTGGGATCCAACTTTTTAGGTAGATGTAGAAGAAGAAGCAGAAACCCTACAACGGGTGAAGAATAGAAGCAACAGTAGCAGGGCCAACAGTGACATCCAGGTGGAGACACTGGCTGTCATGTTTGTATATAGAGTCCTATGTGTCGTCTCTATACTCTTAGTTTCTCAGAGTTAATTGTTAGTACTTCTAATGAACCGAGCTGAGATTTTGCATTGATGCCTCAATGTTCTTATGTTGCCTATGTACAATTTTAATAGGGTAGTTGATGTATGTGATCCTCGAGAAGGAATGTTACAAGACATGTAATGGTGAACCAGAATGTAATAGAATTACTTTGGTTCTTTTTGAAAACATTTTCCAATGTCAGGATCTCTTTGTAAAAAGTTTTAATTTTTAGTGATTTTTAGTAATTTGATGTTGATGATCATTTCTGCTTGAGTAAATCATGTTTTTGTGAGTTGGATGCCACAGTTATATCCTTGATATGGTAATTCCTTGCAGCCATGAGGAATTACTACCACCTAAGATCTACATCATATGTAGATAGATGTTGTTGATGAAAATTTGTGCTTAAACCAATCTAGGTTGATCGGTTCAACACTTGAACCGGTCGACTAGCCTCCTGGACGGGCAGTTGGTCTCTTGAATTGATGGCTTGGTTCTCTAGTTCAAGCAATGGCTGGACTCCTCTAGCCGATCAGTTGAACCACTAGTTTACAGTTCATCACCTCCTATCATCGGGCTTCCTCGGTCCTCCAATCGATTAGTTTGTCTCAAAATCCGGTTGGCTTGTCAAGTGCAGAACGACTTCTAATGATTAAACATAAATCAAAACCATCCTATTTCATATTGCACTGTAAAAGGGAAAACCTCGAGTTACATTTGCAGAAAGAGAATTAATTTGCATTTGGAAAGGAGGAGAGAGTCTCGATATGCAAACTGAATAGCAATTAGAAATAAACCAAACAACCAAGCACACAATCCACAAGGGTTTTGTCCATAACCATGCTCACATCCACCTCAAAACACTTTTAGGGTGATGCATACTGATTACATTTATATATCATAACATATACATATATTTATATTTGTGGAATTATAGTGGAATAAACATGATATGCATACTAACCAATTTATTGTTCACATTGCATGCAATAAAAATAAATCCAATTGTATCAATTTAAATCCAGATACACTGTAAATAAACATTAATCTGATAACAATGTTGGGTATCGGGGTAACAAATATAGGCATTGGAAATAAATATTGTAATGCCCAGTTTCCTAATCAGTATATTGTGACAACAATAATGTATCTAGGAAGGAAGGTCACAAAAGTTATACCTAGTCCTAGACCAAGTCCAGTGACAACTCTTGTTGTGGCATTCTTCTTCTCAAAGTAGCACTCAATCAGTTGTCAGCAATAGCCTCCTAGTACAACACCATGAATGGCGTTTGACGGCATCCTCCTAGTGACAGGAAACAACCTCCCACCTCTAGAGTAGTCTTTGTGGACCACTAGGAACTACATGTTGCACTACCATAGAAACCAAAAAGGACTTGTCTCTTCAAACCAGAGAGAACAACAATTGTCAGAGCTTATTGTTGTGTCTAGAAATCCCCAATTACCCCTCTATTTATAGGAGGTTTCAAGGTCAGGATTTCTGATCAGTCTAGGATTCAAAGAGACGGAGTTTGTGAATTTTCTAGAAATGAAAAATGGTGAACCGATCAGTTGACTAGGTAAACTAGTCGGTTTATTCATTGAACTAGTCGATTCACTAGTTTTCCTATTTTGAATCACATTGGTATTCAAATGCATGATTAATGCAAAACATGACATCAACTTCATCCTTTCTCCAACTGAATTGACCATTAAACCTAGTGGTTGATCACATGAACATGTAATTTGTGACCATGAAGCGGTCAGTTCACTAGGTCAACTAGTTGGTTCATGACTTGGTTCAATCATTATTCAACCAATCTTGTTTCTAATTGATTTGACACTCCAACCAATTGGTTCAACACTTGAACCTATTGGTTGAGTCTAGTTAGTCAATTTTGAAGCAACGTTGTTTAAATTAAATACCTAAACACTTTTATTAATAAAGTTCAACATCATTCAAGAAAAAACTCCTATTCCAAGTGTGTCTTAGCATGTGACCTTATATGTCTTAAATTACATTGGCAGTGAATGTCCATAACCAAGTTATGACTTCACAAGAAATGAGCGGTATCTAACAACGCATCATTGCTACCAAAGTAATTCAAAAAGTTGGACAACAACTTCAACCTACATTTCATCATTAGTGTTACTATAATCGTATAGTTCTTCTTTATTTGTCTGGGATGCATGTGAGTTCACATATCACATATTGAGCTATACGAGTATGGCCATACATTTCTCAGTCTCATTTATCAAGTGGCATGAATATCAACTGCTGTGGGAGGGACAAATCTTGTCTACATCACTCACACTCAATCCCCATGTCACAAAGTACCCGAGCATCACCTTTATGGTAACCTTATTCAAAGTCACATTCGATGATGTCAAAGTATAATGAACGACAAGTGATGAGTGTAGTGACTTTAGGTTTAAGAACCACAATCACTACTGTAACGACCGATTCGTGAAAACAAGATTAACTAATACAGAAGCGTTTATCAAGAAGCGGATTAGAGAAAATCACTAAAAATTAAAACTTTTTGCAAAGGGATCCATTCATAGGAAAACTCTCATTCAGAACCCAAGTAAAACTTTACATCCTGGTTCATATATATACATCTCATGTACTTTTGCTTCTCGAGGAATACAAACATTAACTACTCTGTCTTAATTGTACATAGGTAGTATAAAACGCTTGAGGTACTAAGTCAAAATCTCGAAATCACTAACTACTACTCCAAGGACCTGAGAGTACAGAGACGACACATAGGACTCTATATACATCTGAACATGACATGACAGTCAATGTCTCCACCTGAGACTTCACTGTTGTCCCTATTGCTACTGCTGTCCTTCATCTACTGAAGGTTTCCTGTCTCTTCGTCCACGTCCACCTAAAAATGTGGTTCCCACAGGGGTGAGACAATTATAAAAATTGCCGCAGCGAGAGATATAACTCTCCACCAGAAATATTATTATTGCAACTTAAGAAGATAAATATAAACAAAGGAATCATATTTATTTGACAGCAGATATTTTAATGTCTAACAGATTAGAACATTATTCTATGTCAAACACATTGCAACTGTAACTTGATAGAATCAACATGTCACTTATCCTTTAATGAATATGAAGAACATGTATAACATCTATTCAAACTACTGAATCATTACCACTGCATTAACTCTCTTCAGGCTTAGATCATATATCTAAAGCCTGGCATTATCAGTGTGGAGTCATGGCCCTCAGCCATACTCTTTTCACAAGGTGTTGGGATCTTAATCCCTCATTTCAACACTGGGAATTCTCATCCCTTCACAATTTCAATACCATAACCATGAAATCCAGATTATTCAAATCTTTAGCTCATCACCTGAGCATTGTTACCTCTTTCTCAGGTAACTAACACCTTTAGGTCATCTGACTGAGATAAGCATGATAATTGTTATACAAGCATCCACATGGCACTTGAGACCCACTAACTCTCTTGCTACCTCTTACCAGGAACAAGGTATATTATGGAAGACAAGGCCCAATAAACAAATTCAACTAATAACACAACATAGCTCATACCTGGCTATGCTCATTACAGCTTTTCTTTGTGATCGGTCCTTGATAAGGACAAGTTAAATGGGAATAATTCCACGACTGGTTAGGATGATGAGAAGTGTTCTCAATCAAAGAGCGAAAGCTCTAAGTCCTAGTTATACCAGAACCAGATGAACTCGATCCCACCACATCAATGGCTGAAAGTATGCTTATGGAAGCATACTGAGGATGACATTGATGAGGAGTGCTTGATGTTGTGTTCTCTGAACTATGAGTTGCAGAGACAACATGAGACATATGATGTCTCCAAGACACTGTCCTAGTATGTCATGACAGAAGGAGATCCAGTAAGGTATTCACACACTCAATGCGATTGGGTATGTGGAAAACCTGACTAAGAAGGATTCGCTCTGAGCCAAGGGTTGGCTATTGGTATGATAGTGCAAATGTTGTGAGAATCATACTATTCATGATAAACTACAACATTAACAACTTTGACAAGCATTGACAAAGATGTTGGACATGTTGAGGGAAGTAGAGGGAAATATGAAGAAAGGCTAACCCTAATCTTTGATGAGATCAATGAAAGGTAAGTCTTAAAGGCAAGGGCAAGGGCAAAGCAAAGAAGTGTTCTGATGCTAGCCAGCAGCCCAAGCCATCTTCAGCCTCAAGGCACATGGGGAAAGGGTGTATGAGGGATTGCCCTTTATATCTAGAAGAAAAAAAGAAGACGAAGGAGGGGATGGAGATCTCCACCTAAGGTATCATGAAATGAACCGCTTCTTAATATGAGGTATATGATACCAAGATATGGATATGTCATATATGATATGCAATATCCGCAAAGAAGTGATGGCCTTTGTGAAAGGACTAAGAAAGGAGTACCCATCATTGGAGCAAGTGTTGCTGCCATAGATAGGAATACCTTTTAGTTTATTTCAGCCCAAAGGGCATGAAATAGAGTTGAGATTTGCTATTTCATATATTGCCAATAGATAGAAACACTTTATTTTTGCATATTGTATGACAATGATGGCAATTAATAAAGTTGATGTTTCAATCTTAAAGATATGATCTTTGTGGCAATACCTTGCTTATCTTGTGATGTTTGATATGCATAAGATAAAATGATACCTAAAAGTTATAGATAACTCAAACAATCAAATTAGCATCAATCATGAGAAATTCATTTCTAGTTTCCATGTGATGGATAAATCTAGACTCTGTTGGTTAGAGAACCAGTAAGAGAATGAATGTCTTGGACATGATTAATCAATCTTCACTAATGTAGTGGGAGAATGATTATCCTATTAGGTATAATGCATGTGATGTATTTACATACCTATTGGAACAAATGCTAATACTTCAATTGGTGTTTAGAGAAATACCAATATGAATATCTTAAAGTGTTCAAGATTATCATAATTGAAGTACTAATTTGGTAAAGTGTTAATTCTTGATGAGATCAATGAATGAAATACTTGGACCAAATGTTTGAGATCCTTATGAGTGATTATGATAGTGTATCATAGTGAACTCATGATTAAGGCATGGTGATGTCTAAATCAAGAAGGAATCATACTCTAAGGAGTTAGAGAATGATTATCAAATAACTGAATTCTTCTTAATAAAAGAATACCCCACACTACTAAAAGAATTAAGAATCACAAGGGTTGTGAGTTCTTATATCCTTAACAGATAGACCTCAATTATCTATGTGATATGTTGTTCATGTGATGAGTCAACTATCTAGATGAATATGAGGAACCGAATTTTGAGTTATGGTTCATGACCATTTCATCTTAAAAAACATCCATGTGAACCATAAGGTATGACCTTGATGGTAGCACTCATTGGATCATGTCCATAAGTGCAAATAAGTCTTAAGTGTTAAGACACATGGATAACATTTTAAGAAGGATGATGCTTGTTAATTGCAACTTAATGACTAAGACATTTGGCATATGTATACTAAAACCACATTCCTATGAGGAATAAAACCAGGATGTGTACGTGACACAACCTATAAGGTTTATGAATCCATTAATGCAAATGAAGTCTAAAAGTTACAATGGACTAATCATTGTGATTGATTGAGTACAAGCAACTCAGAATTGGATCTTTACTTTGATGATATAGTCAAAGGGTTTGACTGATATGTCAAAGATAAAGAAGGGATCTATGATTTAGTGGGAGCGTATTCACATTCCACATGTTGATGTGAAATGGAAATGTTCTAGAATGGAAATCCAAAAGTGGAAATTATATTTAAGGAAGATAGAGATGTTTCCTATGTGATAGGAATAGATATCTATAGAGATAGTTCTCGAAGATCTCTTAACCTGAAAAGAGAAAGCATACATTGGAAATCTATACTGAAGGGTTTAGTATGCACAGATTCAGTGGGAGAAAACTTGTCCATGTTACATGGAGTTAGTATCCCAAGGCCAAGTGTCCAATTCTTATGAAGAATGGGAACACTAAGAATAGATATGGATCTATCATGTATGTAATCATCCCATTGTCTTGCATGTATGACATGGCAAGAATAAAATGCATTCATCATCTTGTGTGTAGGACATGGAAATATGATATGCTCATCCTGATAACTCGTATGTAGGACATGATGAGTGGATGTTTGTCTACTTCTAGTAAGGGTTACTGGAATACCATAAGAACTTGATAAGTACTTGGGAAGTACTAGTTCTATGGAGATAAGGAAGAGTTCGATGTAAAGAGTTACATTGATGCGAACTTCCGAAAGGGCAGAAAATTAATCGCAAATTATATATAGGATATATAAAAGTGAAAGTTTGTTGATAATTGGAAGTGTTCCAATAAAACCATTTAAAAGGAAATGTCGAGTGTCCATGTGTTAGAGAACAATAGTGGATACTATATGGATCTGAAAGTTCATGAGATGAACTTATATTCCACTCATTGATGACAAGTCTGGAATCCTTGATCATGCAATATGGCTAAAGGTTAGCAAAGGAATACTAGATCACATATTACAGAAACTCCATCTCATACGTGTAACATACAGTGAAGACATGAGAGATATGTAATTTATACTGACTTTGGCAAGATGTTGCCATTACTCACTATGTTGGCACTAGAGCAGAGTGACATGTGGGACATGTTTGAAGATCACTATGAATATGATTCAAGGGTGATTGGCTCGCAGTGCAAGTGGGAGTCTGTTGGTATGTATGCCCTAAGAGCCAATCATGAGATGATTGGTGGGATACATTAAGATTGATTTGATAAACATCAAAGGAAAGCTTCCAATTCTTTTTGGTTCAGTCATATGAGATAGTGATAGAACATATTGAATGTCTAGAGAATGACAATACTCAATGATGTATGCCTTCAGGTTCAGGACCTAAACGATGAGATCATACAGATGCTAAGAGTTTGTACATTTTTGTTATGTCCCTAGTCGGATGTCATTATGGAAGGTAGATAGACAGTAATGACACACAAGAATAGATTATGGTGTTGGTAGATGACATAATCTCATAGGTCATGATATAGAGATATCAAACCAAACACATAGGTACTTGTTAGAGAACAAGTGTACCGGACAGACCCACCATGAGTTTGACACATGGAACCATGAGATGGTAGTCACAGTCAATACTCACAGTGATGGTGGTGAGTGTGATTCTTTGACCTAAAATCACTACACTCAACACATGTCGTTGGGCACACTTTGACATCATCAAATGCAATCCTGAAACATGGGTTGTTATAAAGGTGATGATTGGGTGTCTTTGACAAATGGGGCTTTTGAGGGGTGAGTGATAGATATGGGATTTGTCCTTCCTAAGGGAGTTTTATATCCAAGGCCACTTGATGAGTAGGATTGAGATAGGCGTGCACACACATGTGTGAATCAGTATGTGATATTGATGTCATACATATCTCCTTCAATCTACTCTGTGATTAAGAAAGTGAATGAATGTTGGAAGGATGACCGTTCCATGCCTCGAGTTCATTCGGGATATCAGTGACAAAGGAAATATACATTCAATGTAACACCATTCACAGATTGTAGGATGAAAGTTGTTCTCCAACTTTCTACTTTCACTTGGGTAGCAATGATGTGTGACTAGGCACCGCTCTTTTCTTGTGAAGTCATAAGTGTTTTCACTGCCAATGTGAAATGGACCTGCAAGGTCACACACATAAGATTTAACCTGGAAGAGGAGTTTTGTCCAAAAGCAATGTTTAGATTGATTACTAAAGGAGTTTAGTAGTTCAATTAAACACTCAATTAATCGGTAGCTCAATATCATATTGTTCAAGGTGTTGGACGCATTGATTGGAGTATCAGATTGATTGAAATTGCAATTGACTGATTCTGCACAACCTGCACTCCCAACCGATCAGCTCAAGTGTTGAACCGGTTGGATGAGGTTGTTGAACCGGTCGGCTCAAGTGTTGAGCCGATCGGCTCAAGTCCAGGGTGAACCGATTACTTCAAGTGTTGAAACAATCAGTTCAACTGGTGCAACTGAGCAAATTGGGAAAGTCAAGTCGGTGAGAATTTTCCTTGCGTTTCGCTTGCCCAATTTGATTGGAACAAGGATTGGTATTCGATACCAATTAGAAACAAAAGAAGGAAAGTCAATCAAGAACCGACCAGGACCACGAACCGACCGGTTCAGAAGTGAACCGATCGGCTCATGGGTCCCAACCGATGCGTTGGTGCTCCAACCGACCGGTTCAGGTCCCCAACCGACTGGTTCACTTGTGAACCGATCGATTGAGGTTGCGAGATGGTTGATTTTTGTGGAAAATATCGAACCCTTCTACTCCTGCGTTTAGTCCCATATTGCCCGGGATAGAGAACCCTGTCCCATGACCCTCCTATATATATAGGGGTAGTGGGGGCTTCTCAGACAACAACTCAATGCAAGCTGGTTGTTCTCTCTGGTTTTGGTAACCGAGAGAGAGCCTGAGCAAGTGCTTCCCGCAAAGGGAGGTGCAGCAAGGGAAAGACAACTGCAGTTGCAACTGGCAGCAGGAGAGTGTGTTGGCGACTAGTGCATCAATAGGAGGGTGTGACTCCTTCCACTTCCTTGTGGGACAAGGAGTGTGGAGTTATAGGTGGTCCATGTGGACTACTACAGAGGCGGGAGGACACTGCCGCTCAGGAGGACAACTGTCATCCGAAAATCCAGTAGGAGGAGGAGTCGTCAGTCCCGGTGTGACCAGGAGCTGCACAGATGGCGTCCAAGACCGGAGTTGAAGACCGTGCATTGCGCGAGGTATTGTCGCCAAGCAAGCCTCGGTACAAGGTATGATTCCACAAACCATCCTTTCCTATTATATAGACGTTGACGCGTTTCCTCGTGCTGGGTTTGGGGAGAAATTTTTGTTTCCGCTGCCTTCTCTGTCTCCCCTAAAACCCAATATTGATTCCATCCACTTTTCATTCATTTGATCTACCACCTTAAGATGATCAACTAACCTAAATTGTTTCCTCATTATTGCATTGCATAACATGACATGTGGCATGGTAGTTTGTTTCCTTTTAGTGCATTAGTTACAAAATTAAAAAGAATAAGCTTTGGTGCTTATCATTTAGTTGCATAACAAACCCATGTAGATTGCATATCTTTTTTATCATTCATTCTTACATCATGTACCCATGTTGTTTTCTTCTGAAAAGAAAATGTAGGGATACACATCCATACCCCTCAAAATGAAAAAAAAAAGATGTTATAGAGAAGCCCAAGCATAATCTTCAATCATTCAAAAATAGTGGGTCAATGTAAAAAAGGAAGAAAAAAAGTTTTGTATGAGATAAAGAGGGAGAAAAGGATGCCATGAACTCAATTCTAGATATTTCTTCAAAAATAGTGAAAAAAACTACATGATGTATTATTTTGTTTCACTCTCACCCAACCGATAAGATTTTTAGTGCATGCATCATTTCACCCATAATAATAGGCATTAGGATTTTTACATTCCCTATTACCTTCATTCGATAGGTTCAACATGTTCATTTTTGTATAAATGATTCAAAGTTATTTGTGATTCTTCAAAATCCACCCACTTCATTCCATATATTTCTCTCATTAGTACGCCACAAATATGTTGATCTCCTCATTCAGTCTTGTAAGGAGAACTGCTTCCAATTAGTTGGTAGTTTGGAAAGTATAATGTAGATAGGGAATCACATGATGAACCAAGTGATGTCTGATTGACTATGATATTAAATATTCTATTGATAGTGTTTCACTAATCTAAGGGCGAACATCTTTAATGAATATTGTTGATTACTTAAAGAGTAGTTAATTGTTTAGTGGTCAGTAAGGGCTGATTTGGGACTGCCAGGTGGAGGTAATTGAGAAATGAAGTTCATATTCTTTGTCCTTTTACTGACTTGTCTCAAACAAATCCAAGGGTGTATTGTTCGAGGGTAGGCAACATTTAAGCTTAGGGGATTTTGACACGCTGAATAATGGTTGCTTTTCACAGACTATATTATTATGTATTTTGTGCACTTATTGCTCGTTTCAATATTATTTGTTCATGATTTATCATTATTATCCCGTGACACTTAATTGCATTAAATATTCATTATTTTTATTATTCCATATTAATTTGTCATTATGTGTGGTGCAATGATAGAAACATCGTCAGGATGTGGCCTCTCAGGTGTTGAATCTTCATTTGGAAGAGCACAACAATAGAGCATTGGATGATTCAACTCAAATGACTAGAGGGTTATTGGGCATGAATATGTGGTTGATTGAAGGAAGGGTGGGTTTATGACACAATATGCAATGGGAGAGAGACTGATGGGGGCCTTTAATGGAGTAGACTCTTGCATTGGTTGATTACTTGTCTCAAGGTGTGTGTTGGTGAGTGGTGTTGGGGTTGCGCCAGAGCCATCATGGTCCATCAATCAACATAGAACCATGGTTGATGCAAATTATGGATATTAGCCAAAATTTTCTTTTGGTCCATTAATAAGTTAGTGGTACCACCATCCTATGCTATTTTCTAGTAATTGAACTCAAGCCTTTTATAAAATTTAAGAAATTATATCAAACCCTTACAAAATAACATAAAACTAAAGAAAACTAAATGAATTTGTTTCTATATACAACTCGAAATGAAAATTTAATCTAGAAATGTGGTTAAAACTATGATAAATATACATTCATCAAATAAACCCAAACTAACACAAAATCTAAAGAAGTTACCAAATGATTGCTTTCAACTCTTTTTTTTTTTTTTTTTTTTTTATATAAGCCAGGAGGTCATCTATTCATCTCACCCTCCTCGTGTGAGCTAAAAGAACAAAGTACATCTCCTGCTTATAATCTGCAGGTATCGTCCCAAGAAAACGCCCCAAAACAACACAAAGGCAACCCACAGCAAAGAGACAAACAAAACCACTCAGGAAGCGTATCTCATCACAACGTAAGGAGTGTCGCACTTCTCAAGATGCAGCATACCTCTAATCCTAGGAGGTAACCTTCTCTGATCAGAGATAACTATAGGCTCATGGAGGTGCTCTCCCATCTTAGCAAAAGTTCTAGGAATCGAATTAATGGACCTGTGAACAACAGAACCCATTATTCCTTCCTCATCAATGTAGCACTTGATATCCTCATGCATGGTACCCAGTCTCCAAGGAATAGGCTTATTGCCCCAGAAGATATTAAAAAGACAAGAGTTATCCACCTCAATAGTAGTGATCTTCAAATTCTGAGAATCAGCAATCTTAAGGCTCACCACAACTGCTTGAAGCAAAGCACAGTCGAGGTTGTCAGCCGTGAGCCAGGATCTAGCAATCTGACAAAACTTTGCATGGTGGTTTCTAACAATACTGGCCATCCACCATCTACTGGTGCCAATCGGGTCCTTGTCTTTCCCGATCGTGAGATTAAGCTTAAGGCTATGAATGTCAGGTCTATGCCATCTAATGAGAGCCACCTCCTTAAGCACATATGACGGATCAATCACACCATGGCTATGGAACCTTTGATGAACCTCCGGGTCAGCAATGACGCGGAAAGCCTTCTTCTTAATCATGATATTGAGCTGTTCAGTCACCAAACGAACCGCATTCACAACCGAACTAGCCTTACCATCAAAACGAGCTTTGCATCTCCACTTCCACAAATGGTACGGGATGATAGCAGCGAGATAGGCTGCCGTCCACGGGATAACATCAACAGATCTGCCGTGGGCACAAAGAGAAATCAACTCAGCTCTACAAGTAGGTCTCGTCAAGTCAGTAATCAGCTCAAAAAACTCCCAGAATTTGATCGCCATATGACCAGAGAAAATGATATGATCCGTGTCTTCCATACAAGGCTCGACGCAGCATTCACACTTAGAAGCAAGCTGAACGTGGCAGGCACGGACGCAGACATCGGAAGGGACCGCATTATTCATCACCTTCCAGAGAAAAGCACATTCCTTAGGAGCATCACCATCACTCGTGGACGGCATTTTCATCACCTTAGAAAATGATTGCTTTCAACTCGTGGAATTGCCTCACCATCACATCATGTTGGTTTCATTATCACCTAATATGACCAAGATTCCTAACTTTATAAAACCACATAATACATCCATCCATGCCTTCATTTATGATTCACTTCCCAAAAGAATTTCCTCCCCGCCATACCCAACAATAAGCACGTATATGATTTTCATGAGAATCTAGAAAAATCCACAGTAGAATAAGTACACATATGACCTAACATTAGAGTGTGTGAATTGGATGTCAAAATGTGATATTCATTATATCCCAAGGTGGAATGTGGATAAAGGGGAGTGCAAAAGGAAGATGTGATTTTCTCCTCAGTTGGCTTGAGATTTCATTTTATTTCCCTTTTTTCCCTTGAGTGAGATGCAAGATTTTTCTTGTTGGGCGCATTGGCGTCTTTTCTTTGTTTTTGGTGGTACACCACTATAAAATAGGGATGGGTATCTAATTAGAGGATACATTAAGATGAAGTATGGACACCATGAACTTATGGTATGGCACCACTATTACATAGGGAGGGGTATCTAACGAGAGGATAAATTAAGACAAAGTATAGCCACCATGAACTTATGGTATGGAAAACTTGTGGCTTTTCACTTATTTTTTGTGGATAGAAGGTAAGAAGATGTAAAAAGAAGTGTAAAAGAGGGTTTAGATCAACATGCAACTTGATTTACAATTCAATGTGTCAAGTTGTTCTCCTAATACTATTATGCACAAACAATGACATGATCAGGAATGAAGTGAGGATTCCTTGAACTTTTGTTTACTAGTTGGTAGGAAGAATAATGTCTTTGATCCCTCTTAGTTCCTTAAATAACTTATCATCATTTATGGGGGTTGTGAGTAGGTCATATAGAGTACTTTCTAGCTATTGGTTAGTTCGAAAAATTGTCACAAGGAGGTTTTTGTTCAACTATGTGGAATTACAAGATGGGAACTAAATGCAATTGATGGATACATAATAAGAAAATGAATCTAAAGTAACTAGACAAAAGGCTTTACTTACACTATAGAATAGAAAATTTTGATTTTTGTTTAGCTAGATACAAAACAAAGATGCTAAAATGAGATCATAAATCAACAATGGATAGGTGTGGGTGTAAATTAGAATACATACCATGATTCTTGACGCAATTATACTATGCGCTAAAATGCAAGAGAATGCGTCGAAGTAATACAGGCCTTGTGAGGCCCGAGTCGAACACAGGGATACTAGAATTGTTGGAGACTCCTACTAACTATTTGCGATCAGCTAAGCCTAAAGAAAAAAAGTAGGGTTGTTTTGAAAATTACAATAAGAAAAAGAAAATAAACCAAAACGAACGATCGATTAAATGTTAATTTAACCAATTCAAAAGAGTATCTTTAGGATTGCGGTTTCACCGCGGGTTTTCATTGTATTAGATTTTATCTAATTTCTCACTTTTATCTCTCTATCCAAGTAGTGGCTTGAAAACAGAATTGCCCACTGTCGTGGTGCAATTCACCACCTTAGTCTAGGTCGGTTACACCGTCGTAGTAACCTATATCCTAGCTAAGTGCATTATGAACGATCTCTCGGTATCCACCATTAATTTTACACCACCTGGGTCAAGGGATTTATCGATTAATGTGCATTTCATTTCTTTTCAGCCGTTAATCCTTCTTTCAAAGTGATTAAGGGCATTAAGTTATTATTATGGTGATCAAGCATAACAATATATTGAGAAAATGAAACCATACCACGGATTTAAGAGATAAAATATGAATTATCAATATAAAATTGTCATACAATGAATTCTTGGGCTACTTCCGGTCCTAAAGACGAAGGGGATTAGCCCCGCATGTTCATCTCAAACAAGTACAAGGTAGAGATAGGGGAAATCATAAGAAAAACGTGAAATGAGAGGTGAAACCACTGAACAGAGAAGAACCGGTAGATCCTTGGCGTAGAACGCATGCTCGCCCTCCTTTCGGTGGTCAAATCCATCTTCTTCGGCCTCCAGATCAACTGGTATGAGCTCCTTGACTCCGTTCTCCTCTCTCCTCCTCCTTGGCACTTGTACAATGGCTAATGAGATCCTCCTCCCTTCTGGGCGGCCGTCCTTAGGTTTAACTCCCTCATTAGGTTCCTAATTAACCCCGACCGTCCGATTGGGATCAATCTGAATCAAACGCATATCTGACGGTGTCGATACCATCGACGCGGGTCGATGGTATCGACCCAGTGTGGTAGCGGCAGCCCTTCTTTCCTTTCGTCCGAGTGCCTTATGTGGTGTCGATACCATCGACTTGGGTCGATAGTATCGACTACCCTATAGCGACGGTTTTGTCGTTTTGCATCGTTGTAGCCTCCATGCATCGATGGTATCGACATGGTGTCGATACTATCGACAGCTTCTTCGCCAGCAACCTGAAGGTGTCTTGATACCATCGACATCAGTGTAGATGGTATCGACTCTTTGCTGCTCCTTTCGGCTGGCAACCTGTGACCAATTCGATGGTATCGACTTCCGTCGATGGTATCGACGGAAGCAAATACTTGTTTGTCCTGAAATTTAAACACAAGATCACATAAATTCACACAAATAACAATATTTTGACAATTAATGCTCAAAATAATGAAATAAAGGGAATTTGATATAAGATAGTGGCAAAGACCAAAATGAATGAATTATGCAATATTAACCATCAAAATGACTAATAAAAGCATAAAACACATATCAAAATCATCGCATCAAACTCCCCTAAGCTTGAATGTTTCTCACCCTCGAGCAACTAATCCTTAGAATAGAATTTCCAATGTCAACTGAAAAACAACAAACCACAACCAACGTCCCATATGATTCCCACCGGACATTCACCTACCGGCCCTTTCTAACCACAGAACAATAATTACCCTGAAGGCGACAATAATCATCCATAAAAGAAATTGACCTCTAAACTGATGATCACTATCACATAAGGCAGTTAACATAATAAAACTCGCCGATTCATACTTGGTGCATCTTGTGATATTCTATACCACGTTGCTCGCCCTAACTACCATCTACATGGAAGTAGTTCTCCTGATATACATTGGTGAGGAGAAATTTGCGGTGGCCTACCAATCCGAGCAACGGGTGGATGAAAATGGGTGGTTCATGGAAGAAAGTGGAAGTATGATACAGTTTCAACATGCATAAATAAAAAATGTCCTAAACGATGCAAATGCACATGGAACATGCCCTAATGCCTAAGGTTAGGTGGAATGATGCATGCATTAACTATCTGTCTCAAAACGAGATGGACATCTAATTAAGCTACATCATGTACTCAATTATCTTAAAATCCAGGTGATATTACGTATCTTTCTCCTTCTTGTTCTACTTGCTTCTAAATAACTTTTTTTTCATTGTTATGCAGATTTTTTTCAGATTTTTCTCTTTTTCTCTTCTTTTTTTTCCAAACCCTTATATTCATAATTTGACGATGAATATTTATTGGGTTTGTTTTCTTTTCCTGCATATTCAATATTTACAGTATTTAGAAGGTATGGAACAATTTGATTCACCTTTGGAGAAAAATTGAGATACATGATATAACTTATGCATGGCTATTATGAATGCAACTACATGGCATGCTGGGTAATGTGCATGTATCATTATTCTATTTTTCTTTTCTCTCTATGCAAAACATATGGAAAAAGAAACAATGCAAGCCCTATCTACGTGCGATGCAATCAATGAAGTTAAAACTGTAGAGTACTTCCAATTCTTATGGTGGATTATGAAAATGAAAAGGTGGAAGGATCACAAGATTAGATGACTGAACCTTAGAAAGATATTATGTGTCCCTCCTTACTGACATGTGTAGTAGTTAAGAGGTTTCTCTCCCTTACATCTGATTAAAGTCACATTACTATTTGGTCAGTTTAGGCTCAAACAACCTGTTTCGTCCACTTCCATGAATCATTAGGGGTACAATTATGAAATTTTGTTTTACAGTTGACAAAACCAATCATTTTCGTAGGATATGTGCCCAAGGTTAAACAATGCAAGCTTTCCAGACACACAAATTTTTCTTTTAATTTTTCCTTAATTTTCCCTTGCACAATAAATTAGATGACACAACTCTATGACATCCACAATTACACTAGATAGCATGTGGATCCTACAGAACTAAGCTTGCAAAAAAAAAATAACAAGAACAAAAACAAATAAAGTTAAAAACTAAAAACACTAAAAGAGATAAAGTTGTTCCAACTACCCCCCCAAGCTTGAATTAGACTATGGCCCCATAGTAAAAAACAAACTTAAAGATTGGAACAGTGATACCGGATCACTCTTGAGGTGGTGGAGGCGGGTATTGCGGCACCATGGGGTCCCAAGACGGGTATTGCCCCTGGAAATTAGGATCATACTGAGGCATCGGCGGAGGCTGTGGGTACCCTCCAAAATAATTCTGGCTCCAGTAATGATCGAAAAACGGCTGCTGCTGCTATTCCATCCTGTGCAGCCTGTCATGGATTTGTTGTTGGTTGTTGAGGAGAAGACGTTCATTTTCAAACATAGCCCTCTGGTTGTCAAGTATCCGGTTCGTGGTATCCATAATACTAGTATACATCCCCATTTGCTGCTGCTATCTCTGCTGAATGTCCTGCAACATGGTATACATGCCCTGCATGGAATAGGCATCCTTGCTGGGCTATGCGGGTGGTGGTGGTGGCGGCATAGGCTGTGATGAAGATGATGCACCCGGATGCATCCGAGGACGCTTCCGTGCTGCCACTCGTGATCGAAGAGGTGTGATTTCCTCCTCGTCCTCCGCAGCCTCATCATCATGTCCGTCGTCACCGTCGTCGTTGCCGCCGTCTTCATCGGAGTCGTCGATGGATATGATTGGCCACCAGAAATGTTGAGCACCCTCGATATTGAAGACCTCATCAGGCAACGAGCATTCTTGATATGCATGGTTGACGTGGCAGTGCGCATACGCCCAACCATCCCAAAGAAGTAGGAGATTGGACCGGTGAAGGTGTTGGAAGTTCACTTTGCTCCTAGTAGAGAGGGAAGTAAGCTGAGAAAGATCCAGCCCAAGATAGACAGCCAATGGTGTGATCGGCCCACCAAAATGGATTGGTGCTTTTCTCGTACTCCTCTTCACAGCCATCACTCGCGTCAAGAAGAACGTGCCCCAGTTGCACTCCTCCCGCTTCAATAACTTGTACAAGAAGAACAAATCCACCTCTTGAAATTTTCTGAGAGCTAGATCACCACGGCCGAATAGGGTGCTGCAGATCATGTGGTGAAGAACCCGCACGAAAGGGTGCTCGAAATCTGCTACCGCCGCATTGTGGTATCTCACAGCTTTGCCCGGCGGTACTGTCACCAGCTCGGCAAAGATTGCGTCATAGTTGGTTCGGTTGTCTGGCCGCCGATGCTGATGGTCGTGATGATTCCAATTATAAATGGAATTAAACTGCTCGAGAGTGAGGGTGTAATTATTATTGAAATGTCTGAACGACACCCTCCCTTTTCTCCATTCTCTGTCATTCACCATCACCTCGTTTGGCAGCACATTGATATCGAGTGACGCCATGAACTCTGCCACGAGCTCTTTATAGGTTGGCCACTCCCCGAAGAATGGATGGCCCTCGGCATGATACTGGACCTCCTCTTCATCTATGTCAGTCTCCTGCGCTTGCCCTTTGAGGACATACGCAAGATTGTCTTTGAACCCCAAGTCATGCATTTGGTTAAGTTCGACATATCGCGTGGGCTCGATCTTTCGCTTCAGCAGCTCCTCGTACACCTTTTTCACCTCCGCAGACGGATGAATCATTCGCGGGCATGTAATAGAGTGAGGACGAGGAGGAACAAACACCAGAATCTCCATGGTCGGCGCATGCAAAGAAGATGCACCCACTATTCGCACCATCTTTGCGAAAGAAAGAAGGATCAGGAAGGGAGCTCAGTGAAGATTTGAGAGTTGAATCTCCGCTCGGTGAAGACCTTCTCCCGATGCTGCTTGTCGACGGGTTTGGAATGCTTGGGGTATCGCTCGACACAAGTTGAGGAAGATTGCACTGAAGTTGTGATGTCATCTGACGTCAATCTTCTCCTTAAATAGATGTTGGCGGCGCCACTGTTGACCCGTCGATACCATCGACGCGAGTCGACGGTATCGACACATGTCGATGCTATCTGCCTCTCTCACAAGTATCGACGGTCGTCGATGGCTGGATCTTGAAACCCGGATTGCTGACGTGTTGATACCATCGACATGGGTCGATGGTATCGACACTTCACCCGGATCGATGACGTGGAAGCCACGATCGCCATTGATTTAGTTGCGCGGATCGGTGACATGGATGGTTGATACCATCCACTTGGGTTGATGGTATCGACTTGTCGTAGTTGCAACACCGCCACTTTGCGTCTCAACCTATAGCTGTGTCGATACCATCGACTTGGCCGTCGATGGTATCGACTTTACTGAGTCGATTTTGTCTCTAAATCTCCAGAGATCTCGATGGTATCGACTGGCATGTCGATACCATCGACCTTGATTTTTCGATCTGCCTGTAGGTCTGTCGATACCATCGACGAGGCCGTCGATGGTATCGACGCAGTGCGAACTCAGCAGTCTTCAACCTATTCCATGGTCGATACCATCAACCAGTGTGTCGATGGTATCGACTCTGCCTAAGCCTGCACATCAAACAAATCGATCACGATATCTTTTTTACATGAAAAACTAAGTAAAAACAAATTAAACTATGATTGTATATGGACTAACTAATGTACCATGGTTGGGTTGCCTCCCAACAAGCACCCTTATTTAACGTCTTATGCTAGACGACATGAAGCTCATCATCTTTTCACTTTGGGGCATGTGCTTAGAGGATCGTACGGTAATTTGAATTCAACTCGATCTCCTCCAATTCCCAAGGACAATGTACCTCTCCCTAAGGCAGTCACGACATCCGCCGTTGCTTGAAAAGGTCTTCCTAGAAGAATTTCACAGCTTTGGAGCGGTGGCATATCCATGACAACAAAATCCACCGGGAATATGAATCGATCCACTTTGACGAGAACATCTTCACATACTCCATATGGTCTCACTATAGACCCATCTGCCAGTTCAATTGTCGCAGCCAACTTCTTGATCTCTTTTAACCCAAGCTTTAGAAATGTCGCCAGAGGCATAAGATTTATGCTGGCACCGGAATCACATTGCGCTTTAGGGAAATGTCGACCACCTATTGAGCAAGGAATGTAGAAGCCTCCTGGGTCTTTTCTCTTCTTTGGCGAACTCCCATGAATCATAGAGCTCACCGTCTCATTCATCTGACAAATATCATCGTCTTTTATCCACCTCTTCTTATTGATGATTTCTTTGATGAACCTCCCATAGGCGGGAACCTTCTCGATCATCTCCACTAATGGAATATTGATGTGGAGTTTTAGGAATATTTCCAAGAATTTCCTAAAATGACGATGCTCTTTCTTTGGATTCGGATTGTCCAGATTTGACACATCTGCTGCACTCACACGCCTGTGAGGTGGCACAAATGAGCTTTTCGGGGCCAACTCCCCTAAACTTACTTCAATCACTCCCTCTGACGTGGACTTCGGCGAGACATCATCAACAGTAATAGCTTGTTGTGGTTCCTCTCTCGCATTAGATGTTTCCACATGTGCACAAACAACCTTCAATTGTTCTTCTTTCCTAGATGGAGATGCAATATACATAACTGGCTGTGATATTCTGAAGAAAGTGTTTCTGCCAGGTAGTCCATAGTAAGTGCGTGGATACGGTATCGCCAGCGTCGCATGCGTATTAAAATTCATTTTGCTTTCCTCTTTTGCTTCTGGCACCTGAGATTCCTCCTCATTGCTTACCACAGACATATACTTGACCTGATGGTGTGCTTGGACCACATTTGCATTCTCGGCCGGTTTCTGCTGATTGGTGTGCTTGATGGCCACCACTTCACTTGAAATCTATGCCACAATGGTTTCTAATTCCCGCATTTGTGCTCCATGGCTTTGTAACGTCTGCCCAAATTTGGTCACAATGTCACCTTGAGATTGTAATTGTTTACCAAACATAGCCATCATCTCCTGGTTTTGCTGCACCATCTGACTAAGTAATTCAGTGTTCTTATCTTCAGCTCTAGGATGTGGCTTCACCTCTGGATCCTGCAGAAAATTGTTAGGATCCTTCCAGGAGAACTTTTTATCCTTCCTCCATGCATAGTCATTGTTTCTGTAACCCTGTTGTTGCATGAATTTCACTTGGGCTTCCTCATCCTCAGATCCATCTTCCTTAGCTAGTAGCATCTTGGCTAGAAGATCTAACTTGTCATTCAGCTCCTTAATTACTTTAGATTCACCTGCAACTCTGACTTGTTCCACGGCGCCTCTTTCACCCCATGACTGTTTGCTAGCCATGTTCTTTAATATCTCCCAACATCTGGTATCCGTATTATTCAGAAAGAATCCTGACCCAGCTGAATCAAGGTTGCTCCTATCATGCTCAGAGAGAGCAAAATAGAAGATCTTCACCTGCGTCTCTTTATCCAGCCCGTGATGTGGGCACCTCCTCAGCATGACCTGAAATCTCTCCCAAGTCTCAGAATATGTCTCACCAGCCTGTTGGGTAAAGTCGTTAATCTTCCTGATCATGTCGTTAGTCTTCTCAGGAGGGAAGAACCTCTCAAAGAAGACCTCCACCATATGGTCCCAGGACTCCACAAATTCGTCATCTAGGTTGTGTAGCCATTCTCGTGCAATTCCCGCTAGTGAGCTCGGGAAGAGCTTCAAGTAGAGCGCAGTCTGCGGAAATCTGTCAATTTTCACCATATCGCAGTTCTCCACGAATTGACTCAGGTGCGCGACAGGATCCTCATTCTTTAAACCATGGAAAGCGTTAGACTTCACCAAATTGATTAGAGCCGGATCAATCTTATACGTCGGTATATTGATTGCTTGCTTCTTTATCAGCCCTTTAGAAGCAGATGCGGAAGAAGCTTTGATCTTAGCCCTAATCGTTGGTTCGTCGGCCATCTCTTCGTGTTCAGATTCAGATAGTAGTTCCTCATGATGGACTTGATTATGGTGACCTTCGTCTCCCGGTCCCGCCAGTAGAACCTCTGGTACGTGTCGCGTGTAGTTGGTACTACGCGTCTGCACCATGCACAGTACCTGAAAATAGAAAAATAAAATTTAGTACAGTGCTTAGATGAATATAAGAATTATCAAACAATTTAGAAATATTTGAAGTTGTGTCAAGATAAAAAAAACTGTGGCCTAGAATGGCCGATCGTAGCACTCAAAGTGCCAACAATTCGCCGTATCCCCGGCAATGGTGCCAAAAACTTGACGCAATTATACTATGCGCTAAAATGCAAGAGAACACGTCGAAGTAATACAGGCCTTGTGAGACCCGAGTCGAACACAGGGATACTCAAATTGTTGGAGACTCCTACTAACTATTTGTGATCAGCTAAGCCTAAAGAAAAAAAGTAGGGTTGTTGTGAAAATTAAAATAAGAAAAAAAAATAAACCAAAACGAACGATCGATTAAATGTTAATTTAACCAATTCAAAAGAGTATCTTTAGGATTGCGGTTTCACTACGGGTTTTCATTGTATTAGATTTTATATAATTTCTCACTTTTATCTCTCTATCCGGGTAGTGGCCTGAAAACAGAATTCCCACTTTCGTGGTGCAATTCACTACCGTAGTCTAGGTTGGTTCCACCATCGTAGTAACCTGTATCCTAGCTAAGTGCATTATGAACGATCTCTCAGTATCCACCATTAATTTTACACCACCTTGGTCAAAGGATTTATCGATTAATGTGCATTTCATCTCTTTTCAGTCGTTAATCCTTCTTTCAAAGTGATTAAGGGCATTAAGTTATTATTATGGTGATCAAGCATAACAATATATTGAGAAAATGAAAGCATACCACAGATTTAAGAGATAAAATATGAATTATCAATATAAAATTGTCATACAACGAATTCCCGGGATACTCCCGATCCTAAAGACGAAGGGGATTAGCCCCGCATGTTCATCTCAAACAAGTACAAGGTAGAGATAGGGGAAATTATAAGAAAAATGTGAAATGAGAGGTGAAACCCCTGAACAGAGAAGAACTGGTAGATCCTTGGTGTAGAACGCGTGCTCGCCCTCCTTTCGGTGGTCGAATCCGTCTTCTTCGGCCTCTGGGTCAACTGGTATGAGCTCCTTGACTCCGTTCTCCTCTCTCCTCCTCCTTGGCACTTGTGCAATGGCTAATGAGATCCTCCTCCCTTCTGGGCGGCCGTCCATAGGTTTAACCCCTCATTAGGTTGCTAATTAACCCCGGTCGTCCGATTGGGATCAATCTGAATCAAACGCATATCTGACGGTGTCGATACCATCAACGCGGGTCGATGGTATCGACCCAGTGTTGTAGCGGCAGCCCTTCTTTCCTTTCGTCTGAGTGCCTGATGTGGTGTCGATACCATCGACTTGGGTCGATAGTATCGACTACCCTATAGCGACGGTTTTGTCATTTTACGTCGTTGTAGCCTCCATGCGTCGATGGTATCGACATGGTGTCGATACTATCGATAACTTCTTCGCCAGCAACCTAAAGGTGTCTCGATACCATCGACATCAGTGTCGATGGTATCGACTCTTTGCTGCTCCTTTCGGCTGGCAACCTATGACCAAGTCGATGGTATCGACGGAAGCAAATACTTGTTTGTCCTGAAATTTAAACACAAGATCACATAAATTCACACAAATAACAATATTTCGACAATTAATGCTCAAAATAATGAAATAAAGGGAATTTGATATAAGATAGTGGCAAAGACCAAAATGGATGAATTATGCAATATTAACCATAAAAATGACTAATAAAAGCATAAAACACATATCAAACAGGTCTATAAATGCGACTCAAAATCATCGCATCAATTCTCCAAGCCAAACTTAAAAATTTGCTCCTCCTTTAGAAAAAAATAAACCAGAGATAGAGGGGAAGAATCATGTTGTTTTGACCATGGGCCTTGGTTGTCATCCGTTCATTGAAATATCGTTAACCTATAAGAAAATGGATAAAAATATGATCCGATAAATAGACACACTATCTAGATAATGCAATGATGATTTCAAAACAAAAAAGTAGTTAATCTTAAAATTTAAGGGAGTAATGATCAGGTTTTACCTATGAAGACATTGTTTTGCATCAATAGATCGATACTTAAAGATCAATTTTATAATAGAGGTGAGGAAAGCGTGAGAAAATGTCATCTTCCATGTTAAAATAGTGACAAATCCATGTGGAAATATGTGCTTCATGATGAAAAGCCCTGACCATTGGATCCTCTACTTCCTAGAAAAATTCAAAGACATGAATATCATAGTTGAACTTGATATTTGACTTGTAGATCTTTCCTCTTCAACTGGATATCATGAACATGTTGGTGCATTTGTGGTAGATGAAGGCATTTTCATATGTTCTTTGTCGTAGTTCTTCAAGCTCATGGAACTATAGTAGACAATTGTCCCCTAGAGCTAGCATGTCAAACCTAAGTTTGTTGGTGTCCCGCTATGCCTTGCGCTCGAGTTCCACCAGTAGGAGACATGACTTTTTGTAAATTATATGAAACATTGTTGTGACCATGGGAGTCTTGTAAGAAGTTATATATGCCTAGAGTGCATCATTTTTCTTATGAGATCAATCTTTCTTTGTCTTGTCAACTCTCTTTCCTGGAATGGCTTTAATTTGGCAATTGGAGACCTCTTTTCAGAGAAGTATACATTAAACAAATCCAAACCCCTAATGGCTAGGAATCCAAAGGTGAGAGGACCCAAACATCCATGCTTATAATGGATCACATACCATATGCATGAATAAAACCACAACCAACAAGATAGAGAACTAAGGCATGAATGACAGGGCATAACAAAAGGAACTAAACTAGTAACTGAGATTAAGATCTTAGTCCCATATGACAACCCATATGAATTCCATTTGTATGTCGATAGATGTAATAAGTGTAAGAGTGGCAGATTATAAGATAAGTGTAGAAGCAACAACCATAGAAAATATTGTAGTGTACCTTTTATCTAAAAACATAAAAAAGTATACATCAACACAATTATGTTGTGTACGCTATAAAATACATAAATTCCAAGGACTAAGAGAACATATATGCTTGAAAAAACTTAATGTAATGTCAAAGAAAGAAATAACTAGCATGAAAGACATTCTAATTAACAAACAAGCATGTTTTAGATGCATTTACGTTGTACTAAACAAAATTTGTGGCCATTTGACCATATTCCCATAGGAAGGGTCTATGAGAGGTGTATGAGGCTCAAAGCTTAAATGTCACCTTGCTTCTACGTGGGGGACCTCAAGATCAAAGTCAATGAGCTAACCCTAGTTTAGCATGTCTTGTTCCCTAACCCCAAGAATACATGAAGGTATACAAGGTTTGTATAATGAACAAGTTCAATTATGCTCAATGTTTGTTAACATATTTTTTAGCAAGACGAATGTACTACTCACAATATACAAGTAGCTCAAACAAGTATATAAACACTAGAAATTTAAGCATACATACATACAAGAAAGATCAATATCATTATTTTGGATGATTGGATGATAAAGTATACCTTGATCAGAGTACAAGACTAAGATTTGATTGAGAAAACCATTCATAGTAAGCTTGACTAGATCTTGATAATTACGTCCACAAAGAGATCATGTGATTACAAAATAGTACAACATGATTGACATCGTTAAGATTTAGATCACCCTAATCATATCATGGTGGTTGGCTGTGTCACCTAAGTTTAGATATCAAATCTATAAACATTGATTTCATTGTATCAACTATTCATGCATGTTCATTACCATGTTGCGTCATAAATCATGGATTCATTTGGATTTTAGGGTGACTAATCACTAAGAAATCATAGATCTAACATTAGGGTTCCAAGATCATAGATGGAACAATCACAAGATTTGAGAAGGATAGTGAATACAAGCATCATCATAGTCGTACTAGCCATTTGAGTCATTATCATGCAAGATAGTCATCATTAGAGTATATATGGGATCTATTTGAGTTCAGTGTCATAAACATAACCAATCTACTAATTTAATATCATTAGAGATAGATTTGCATAATATTAGAAACTTAGTTATCAACATGAATAATAGATCACATTTCAAGTCAATATTATGGCCTTTAATCATATTAGGGCTCGTGAATGAATATAAGGAATTTAGGGGCACAAAACATCAAAATGTGCATCTTGGTATAACATGAATCAAAATTATTGACTTGAATTTATCATAAGTATTTGAGGTTCTTTCAACCAAGATTAATCATGTAAGAGGAGATCTTTAGCATAAAAGCTCATTTTAGGTCATTTAAGAAACATTGGATCATTCTATTGTAAGATGGATCAAGTTTGAGTCTTTATGAATAAAGATGTTCAAGATACTGATATTAGGCTACAATCAAGGTTTTAGTACATAAAGGATAAAGTTTTTATGAATTTAATAGCATATAACACTTTAGAAAAACATATAAACCATTCATTTTGGGATATCAAAACAATTTACGAGAAGAACCAGGAAATAAAACCAATTTTATTGGCAAGATTGTGTTTTTGATCAAAAACATATATCATATGTCAAAAAAATTGGCTAAAGGGTTGATTTTCTACCATTTTATAAAATTTTCACACAAATCATTAGAGAAAAGGATAACAATTACCTCTAGAGGGTGAAGTGGCATGAACCAATTGTCTCTACACTGGGTCCACCTATCCAACGTGGCATGGGTTCCTGGTTGCTTTGATCAGTCAAATAGGAGGAAGAAAAGGAACATGGAGTGGGACATGATGTTGGTTGTTGCTAGCACAGTCCAACGTGGATTGCTGAGTGATAGATGCCTCACGGTTGTCATCTCCATTCAAGGTATGACCTATTCTCAGCTTCATGTGTGCCGTGGCATAGTGGAGAGATGTTCTCCAGATTAGGGATATATCCCAACTCCAGACCTTTGGAGGAGCTGCAAAGTTACCTCCTAGCCACAGCTCCAAATGGTAGGACTAATTCTAGCATTCAACAAGGCCGAAGAGGTTTGAAACAACATTCTATAAAGGTGTTTGTGCTCGTTTTTGGTATTTATGCCCTGAGAACCAATCATGGGATGATTGGTGGGATACATTAAGATTGATTTGATAAACATCAAAGGCAAGCTTCCAATTCTTTCTGGTTCAGTCATATGAGATAATTAAAGAACAGATTGAATGTCTAGAGAATGACAATACTCAATAACGTATGCTTTCAGGTTCAGGACCTGAACGATGAGATCATACGGATGCTAAGAGTTTGTATATTCTTATCATGTCCCTAGTCATATGTCATTGTGGAAGGTAGATAGACAACAATGACACACAAGACTAGATTGTAGTGTTGGTTGATGACAAAATCTCGTTAGTCATGATATGGAGATATCAAACCATACACATAGGTACTTGTTAGAGAACAAGTGTACCAGACAGACCCATCGTGAATTTGACACATGGAACCATGATATTATAGTCATAGTCAATTCTCGCAATGATGGTGGTGAGTGCGATTCTTTGACTTGAAATCACTACACTCAACACATGTCATTGGGTACACTTTGACATCATCAAACGCAGTCCTGAAACATGGGTTGTTATAAAGGTGATGATTGGGTGGCTTTGACACATGGGGCTTTTTAGAGGTGACTGATAGATATGGGATTTGATCCTCCTGAGGAAGTTTGATATCCATGGCCACTTGATGAGTAGGATTGAGATAGGCGTGCGCACACGTGTGAATCAGTATGTGATACTGATGTCATACATATCTCCTCCAATCTACTCCGAGATCAAGAAAGTGAATGAACGTTGACAGGATGACTGCTCCATACCTTGAGTTCGTTCAGGATATCAGTTACAAAGTAATTATACATTCATTGTAACACCATTCATGGATAGTAGGATTGAAAGTTGTTCTCCAACTTTCTATGTCACTTGGGTAGCACTGATGTGCGACTAGGCACCGCTCTTTGCTTGTGAAGTCATAAGTGTTATGTACTTTCACTGCGAACATGAAATGGGCATGCAGGGTCACACACATAGGATTTAACCTGGAAGAGGAGTTTATCCACAAACGATGTTTAGATTGATTGCTAAAGGAATTTAGTTGTTCAATTAAACACTCAATCAATTGATAGCTCAGTATCATAGTGTTCAAGGTGTTGCACCGATTGGTTAGAGTATCAGATTGATTAAAACTACAATTGACTGATTCTGCACAGTTTGCAGTCCCAACCGATCAGCTCATGAGATGAACTGATCGGCTCAGGACAAGCTAAACTGACCGGTTCAAAGGTGTGAACCGATCGGCTCAACTGGTCCAAACAAGCAAGTTGGGAAAGTCAGGTTGGTGAGAAATTTCTCTCCATTTCACTTGTCCAGTTTTATTGGAACAAGGATTGGTATTTGGATCGATTCGAAACAAAAGAGGAAAAGTCAATTGGGAACTGATTTGGACCACAAACCGATTGACTCATGCTTGAACCGATTGGCTCAAGTGTCCCAACCGATCGATTCAGGTGTGAACCGATCAACTCAGGTCCCCAACCGACCGTTTCATGCTTGAAACGATCGGTTCAGCTGGCGCAGTTGGTTGTTTTGTGGAAAATCTCGAACCCTTCTACTCCTACTTTAATCCCACATTTTTTGGGGTAGAGAACCCTGTCCCATGACCCTCCTATATATAGGGGTATTGGGGGCTTCTCAGGTACAACAACTCAGAACACCAGTTGCTCTGAAAAGTTGTCGTTCTTTCTGGTTGTGGTAACCAGGAGAGCCCGAGCAAGTGCTACCTGATAAGGGAGGCACAACAAGGGAAAGACAACTGTGGAAAAGTGACTGGTGGCAGGAGAGTGTGTCAGTGACTAGTATGTCGACAGGAGGGTGTGTCTCCTTTCGATTCCTTGTGGGACAAGGAGATCGTAGTTCTAGGTGGTCCGTGTGGACTACTTCAGAGATGGGAGACTTCTGCCGCTCGGAGGACAACTGTAAATACTAACAGTCCTGGTGATCAGGAGCTACACAGACACCATCCAAGACCAGAGGTGAAGACTATGCAAGTCGCGAGGTAATGTCGCTGAGCAAGCCTTGGGACAAGGTATATTTTCTACAAACTGTAACACCCCTGACCTGGGTTATACTTTAACCCTAGGTGTTTTGATTAATAAAGGTGATTAAATGCTTGATCTCACCTTGTGAAAAGTAATTAGGGCTCAAGAGGAACTTATGTTGCAATTCTAGTCCTTTTTGAACATTGTTGAAATCAATGTTTTGTTTGTTTTGGAATAAAGTGAAAATTACCCAAGTTGAGGGGTTTAAGTGCAATTGTGCATGATAATATGTTCCTCATGAGTTGAAGCATCATGAGAGTGAAAATTATGATGAGGTAGGGCTTATGGAAGCCTGAATACCAAGAAAGAGCTGATAAAGCAATGTATGTGCATGAAAACCTAGTTTTGGTGTGCAATTTACCCAAAACCTAGGGTGCAATATGTAAATTACCATTTCAATAAGGTCCCTAATATTTCTTGGTATCATGTAGAGTAAATAAAATGAGAGGGGTGCCTCATTTGAATTAAGTTGGAGGAGAGAGAATCATGATATTAAAATAATCAAGATTAATGTCTAATTGAAACCCTAATTTGATTTAGGGTAAAACTAAATGTATTAATTAAAGGGCCTTCAACCAAAGTTAAAATGGTTGGGTTCAGATGTGTGTGTGATGTCCTTGAGCCTTGCAAGGACCACGAAAATATCCAAGGGAATGGATAACTTACACACAATTGTATAAGAAAAAGAAATATCCACTCACATATGGATATTAATATAAAATGATTTAAGGTGCTTGATTTGATTTTCTTTAAATCATGGATAATTGAGAGGAATAAGAGGCAAACAAGATAGCCTCGTCCCTAAGGAAGATGAGGGGGAAGAGGCAGCCACATTTTTGGGATTAAATGGATTTTTACAAAGTATATTCTCTCTCTTTGAAATTTTTATAAAAGAACCTTTTACAAGCCAAATGGAAGGATTTTTCGACCCCACTTCTTCTCCTTGCTTGGGAAACGACCAAGGGATCTTGGGAGGGACAGGAGGACGACCCCCAACCTGTTGGTAAGGTTCTTGATCCATTTCACCTTGATTCCATGGTGGAAATCGAAAATAAATTATGGATTTCTTCCTATTTCGATCTCCTCTTCAATTCTAACCATTCCTTTTCACTCAAACCTTAAGGACGATCCTTGGAATGGTGAAAGGAGTTGCATCCACCATTGTTGCCATGGACATGGAGCTTTGGAGATCAATTGGAGGCGGGTTTTATAACTTGAACCCTTGATTTTGTTATTGCATTCAATTCCACATCAAATAATGATCTTTTCTACATTTACAATAATCGATTTGGTTGATGAATGCAATCACCATAGAAACCACAGCAGGTTTTGTGAGTTCAGAGGTTGAATATGATAAGCACACACTTCTATAAATATCCAAAGCAAACGATCTTGTTTGGGTTGCTCAAACGGTTTCCCAAACCGTTTGGGAGCAAACGATTTTCAAACCGTTTAGAAGCAAACGGTTTCACCAAACCGCATGAGACTAAACGGTTTCAAAACCATTTGGGGGAGTTGACCAAGGGTTTACCATTTGAGAATCCTGTTCCTAATTATGTTGGTTGATGACCCACCAAATTTGATGGATTAATTCCAAAGGAATCATGAGTTGAAGGCTAATCAATTAGGAAAACCCTAATTGGATTAAGTGCTGATTTTCAACTTGATTGATTTGACTTTTTGGGTTAATTAGCCCAAACGATTTCAAAACCGTTTTGGGATTACCCAAACGGTCTCAAGACCGTTTGGGGGTCATGCAAGACCATTTGGAGGTCTAGGGTTGGATATGGTTAAGTGGTTGAAGATCCAAAGATATGGTATTAACCCTAATCAGCTAAGTGTTGATTTTGCAATGGTATGGGTTGATGTTTTGGGTTGATTGACCCAAACAGTTTCAAAACCATTTGGGGATCACCCAAATGGTCTCAAGACCGTTTGGAGATCACCCAATACCGTTTGGAGGTTGAGCCCATCAGGTTTCAAAAGGTGCTTTGGCAAATGGTTTCAAATCGTTTGAACTTTGAAAGACCAAGACCGTTTGGGGCTCAAGTAGTCAACTTTGATTGAGGAATTAATTAGTTAATCCCTTTGGATACCTAATGTAATTGAGGACTCAATTGGTTAATCCACTTGGACACCTATTGTAATTGAAGATTCAATTGATCAATTCAATTGGATAGCTTATGTAATGGAGGTCCAATGTGATTTAATCTCTTGAGAATAGAGATGATGAATCATCCATTGATCTAATGATGATTAGTAATGATAATCATTGAGGGTAAAAAGGTTGAAACCCTAATAGTACCTAAGTGATTAGTTCCAATTAAGGTATGAACCCTAATTGCTTATAGGATCAATGACTTGGTACACAATGTTAACCATAGTTGTATGTACTTGATTGAAGGGTTGATATGACCTAATCAAGTTGAGAAGATGATAGCATGAATTCATACATGAACATGATTCATGTGGTGATTAAGGGTTATGATCCTTAAGTAAAGAGATCATGAAACCCTAATCATGAACATAAACCCTAATTGACATGGTTATTGATTTCTAACCCTAATTGAGGGCAATTCTATTTGTAACCCTAATCCAGGGTGAGGATGTAACCCTACTTCAGGGTAATGATATGTGAAACCCTAATTTAAGGTAATGAGATACAAAACCCTAATTGGGATGAATAGTAAATCTCCAATTATGAACAATTGAATGAAATCCTAATGGAGATGAATAGTAAACCCAAATTGTGGGTGACTTTGGTGGAAACTCTAGTTGAGGATGATTCCATGAGAAACCCTAATTAATGAGTAATGGGGAACCCTAACCCTAATTTGGGTAAAGGGAATGAGAAGCCCTATTTGATAGTAAACCCTAATTCTTGGTAAAGGAATAATGGTGTTACTATTGTGTCACATGATGTGATGAATATCTTGTATGACTGTTATCATGCCTAATAACCATACAGATATTATGAGATGATGAATATAGCCAAGTTGAGATGAGACATTTATATAATAAATGTTGATTGGCCTTATGTGCCTTAATGTTGTTGTTACTTAGTAAAAGTAACAAATGTGCATAGACTTTTATGAGTCACATGAGTATGATGTTGCCTAGAAAGAGGTGACAAGATATTATGTGACCTTGTGAATCATGTGTGATGCTTGTGCAACAAGTATCATGAATGCCTTGGTCAGATGACCTGAAGGTGATAGTTACCTAATAAATGGTAATGGTACTCAATGATGAGTTAAGGGTTTGAATACACAAGTATCTGATGAAAGTAGCACATGTCTCTTTATAGTATTATTGTAATAAGTCTTGTTTGAGAACTTGGATGATGCTAAAAGAATATGAAAATGTAGTTAATTAATCAAGTGAAATCTATTTATGTAGAGCCCTAACCATTGATCCATCATCGTCAGGAATAGGTGATGGTGAAACGGGTGCTCCACGGAAAAACCCGGAACACATATTTTGAATATGTGGGGGTAAATAGGTGAAAATTATCCTTATGTCCGGTGAAGAGATTGAGGGATGGTAAAAATCAAACCTCTGAATCCTTCATGTGTCGGGATGGATGTATCACTAATCTCGCGATGATTGGGATAGATGTCGTACACATCTACCCATAATACTTATGTCAGGTCGATGGAGATAAACATTAAATCTCTCGATGGCCGATGAGAGTGCAGTTGGCGCTGTAACTCTATAGCGAAGTTCCAGTATACCCTGGAAAGCTATCTTGAGTAGTTAACACAGTCCTGCTTGTTGTCCCACACTAATCGGGATGTGAGAGGTCATGGGAATCTGACTCTTCCATTGACCTATGTATGGTACCGATTTCGACTTCGCAGTGGTCGGTTGGAGTATGAGCGGTATACCTCATCTCCTCAGGGCATAAGTGTGTTTGTAAAATGAAATCAATTGTATAGCATGTTTGCTTAAGGATCGAATACGATAATTTATTGGTTGATGTTACATTTCTGTTATATATCTGTAGTTCATTGATGATATTCATATCTTTTGTATTCATTACAAGTAGATGGATGAACTATGAGTCTACCAGGAGTAGATGCAATGTTATCCTTGAAAAAGGAGATTACTTCACTTTGTTCATACAAGTGACTTACCTGCTGTTGATTAAATATATAAATCCTTCGGTTCAGTTTTTTTTAATAAGATGATATAACAATGTTTTGGCGGAGAGTTATATCTCCCGCTGGGGCGATTTACAATTTTCTTACCCCCGTGGGATCCAAAATTGTTTTTAGGTGGATGAGCACGGAGGAATGTGAGAACATCTTGTAGGGAAAGGACAATAGCAATAACATCAGGGACAATAGTGAGATCTCAGGTGGAGATCCTATCTATCAAGTTATGTAGTTAGAAAGTCCTATGTGTCGTCTCTGTACTCTTAGGTCCTCAGAGTTTGTAGTCAGTGTTTTTGATAAATCGATCTGAGGTTTTTGGCATGATGCCTCCAGATTTGTATGATGTCTATATATAATGTTATAAGGCAGCTGATGATGTAGTCTCTGAAGAGAGATGGTACATGTTATGTATGTTTGAACCAGAATGTAAATGTTATGCAATTGTTCTTGATGGAAAAGATTTCCTATGTGTGGATCTCTTTGCAAAAAGTTTTAAATTTTTAGTGATTTTCAGTAATCCGCTGCAAATGATTCGCTTCCACTTAAGTTAATCTTGTTTTTGTGAGTTGGATGCCACAAATTAGTGGTATCAGAGCTCTAGGTTCGCTGAGTCTACAAAGACATATGACTAAGGTAGTAGAGTCTTTTCTGGTGTCATCCAGTGTATCTGACAGTGTCTTCTACTCGTATAATAGAAGAACTTAAAGATGACTGGGTGACATGAAGAGGTTTCTATTGAAAGCAACAATGTTGCACCAAGAAGAGGTGCATGGATCTAGGCAAGAGAGGGACAATTGCTTGAGAATCCCCTAGATGATCCAACTATAATAAGAAAATCCTTCTTTATGTATTACTGTTGGAGAATTTAGGGCAACAATAATGTATATAGTGGATCAAGCATTGGCAGTGTAACCTAGATTACCAGTCTCAATGACGATGTTTTAGATATCAACAAGATTTGTAATTAGCATCAGCAGGCTGAAGCAAAAGGAAATGATGAATTTCTGGACTTAAATTGAGTCTGTGCTCAACCTTAGCCCGTTGAATCAATCCTTGAGGCAGAGTTAGCCTGAGGCAGTGAATAATCCATGAATTATGACTAGTTAGACAAGATAATGTTATTTAGATATGTCATTTTATGAACTCCTAGATTAACTGAGGAAGGAAATGATTGAACTTTCCTTGATAGTCCAATGAGGACTTATGTTATGTATGGTAAAACATTACAAATGTTTTATGTTATTCTTACCTCTATAAGAAAAGATGAGGTATAGAAGAGATGCCTAGATAAAATTCAGGGATATTAAGCCACATGCTTGAGTTAATATGAAAAGAATGAGTATGATAGCATATAAAGTGCATACCACTTAATCTCAATATTTATATACCCTGGCCAGGTATACAACTATTGATGATAAAGTGGGTATGGAAACTCTTAGATTGTTGTATTTTTGATTGCTCTGATCAAGTAGTCATTCTGAGACAATCTAATGAGTATCATGAAAATAGGAATATGGAATGAATAAATGTGTCATATCCTAAAATTAAGAAAGAGAAGTCTAACATATTCTCAGATGAGCATGTTGTATGAGGAACTAAAAGTGTACAGCTCATAAGATAAGAATAAGAATAAGGGAGATGAACCCTATTCAATAATGCTGCAAGCATAATAAAGATCTTTCCCATAATAAGGAAATGGGAAATGTGATGAGATTATGAGATTATTATAAACATGCTAGATAATAATAAAGAAAGGTACAATGACATGTAACCATCCCTATACATTCCTATGTTGAAGGCAGGGAACTTAGGATGAGGCAAAGAGTAAAATGTTCATGAATAGTTGAAAATACATGAATTAATAAGAGGAATATGAATCCTAGTTTTCTTTCCTTTTAGGAACATGGCAATCAAGAGGGTCTTAGGACACTTGATGTGCATAAGATAAATATGTTCATGTGATGGATATTGTGGGCTCTGATCTCCAAAACCCGAGATAAACACAAAAACCTCGAATTAAACTTAGAAGAAGCGATTCGATTAGTAGCGGAATACCAAAAGTCAGCGGAAATTAAAACTTTTTGAGATAAAACTTTGAAACCATAAAACTTCCTTCATAAAAGGAGATAAACTGTTTACATCTCTGTCAAATTACTTCTTGAGTAATTATACACATCATGATTTAAAATCTCAAGATTCAAAACAAAATCTCAGACCAACATCTCCAAGACCTGAGAGTACAGAGGACACATAGAACTGACTCTAATTACACCACATAGCAGGCTGAATCTCCACCTGAGATTTACTGCTCCTCCTGGTGCTGCTGCTGCTGGGATTGGTCACCTGTAGACCAGTTTCTCCGCCTTCGACGACCACCTAAAAAGTTGAAGTCTATGGGGTGAGACAATTTTAAATAATTGTCCCAGCGAGAGTTATAACTCTCCACTAGAAACATTATTTAGCAATCAAGGAACAATAGAAGCATTAAAAGCCTTCTAAGTAATCAACAACATGTAGATAACTCAGCAGAGTGACAAATGTAAGCAGTATCAATAACATATCTACTTATGCAGTGTAACATTAATCTAGTTTCTCATAGTTTAATCTAAGTAGATATACTACGTGGCTGATTATGTTTTACAAACATCCCTAAGCCCTGCGGAGATCAGGTATACCGCTCATACTCCAACTGACCACTGTTAAGTCACCTCGGTATCATACTAGGTCATCAAAAGATCTGGATTCTCATGACCTTCACCTTCCTCAGTTAGTAAGAGCATTACTTGCAGGACATCTTGTGAAGGTCATGAGAATCCGACTCTTTCGATGACCTAGTATGATACCGAGGCGACTTAACAGTGGTCGGTTGGAGTATGAGCGGTATACCTCATCTCCGCAGGGCTTAGGGATGTTTGTAAAACATAATCATCCGCGTAGTATATCTGGTTAGATTAAACTATGAGATACTGGATTAATGTTACACTGCATAAGTAGATATGTTATTCATACTGCTTACATCTTGTGTCTCAGCTGTTATAGCTTACCAGGGTAATCTGGTCCTTCGCTATTTTAGAGTTACAGTGGCGTTCTGTACTCTCTTCATCATCAGGAGATTTCGTGTTTACCTTCCACTGATGTGGTATCTGTGCTTTCTTTGGGAGATTTGTGGTACATCAATTGATATGGATTTGTAGTGAAGGGTTGACGGATTACACATCTACATCAATACCTTCACTAGGATGTAAGTTTCTGCACATCCATATACCCCACATACTCAAAAGTATGTGATCCAGGAGTTTCCTTAGAAAAACCTATTTCACCATCATTTGGTCTCTGACAATGATGGATCTATGATCAGGGCTCTACATAGTACAATTACACTTGATTAGTTAAGTACATTCAGTATTCTTTTAACATCATACATGTTCTCAAACAATAAACATTAGCATAGCAGCTATGAAGGAAGAATACTAAATGTAACAAGCCTAACTCACATCAATTATCATTTCTCAATACTCTCATCACAAGTCATCTCTAAAGCATGACCTTGATGGTATTTATGGCTCTCACAGCCCATCAATCTCATAAGATGCCACTGACAAGGCATCAGGATTTTTCGCTATTCATAAAGCTAACAACATGCTTTCAATGAATGTAGTATCATAATCCATACTTGGATATGATCATCCTCATATAGGCACCTGCATAGTTAATTCAACTGATAAAAGCAAGCAATTCAATTCAAGAATCATGCCTTCACGCTTTTCATAAGAGCTAAGTTCCCCATTTTTCATCAATTAGGGTTTACTATTCACATTTCATGTCATAACCCTAGAATTAGGGTTTACTATTCACATTTCATGTCATCACCCTAGAATTAGGGTTTACTATTCACATTTCATGTCATCACCCTAGAATTAGGGTTTACTATTCACATTTCATGTCATCACCCTAGAATTAGGGTTTACTATTCACATCATGGTGAATTGAACTCATAACATCATCATGTATGAGGAACATCATCATTGATACTCTCAGATTAGGTTAAGATTCATCATTTATCATAATTAGGGTTTTCATGATCTCACCTAGGTGGATCATACCCTAATCATGCACAATTAAACTTATTGAAGGTACTTTTCATGAGTTTCAATCATATTTGATACTTTCTCTCTCCTCTCCCTAACATGTAGTGATTTTCTCTCTCCTCGTGTGGTAGATGATGATTACATCACTCCAAAATAGGTTGGGTTAAGTCCTCATTGATCAACATAAGCTAAGTCTTCAAAATCAAGACATTAGGGTTTGATTAAAACAAGGTATCCTTCAATTGTACCCTTCAAGGGTATAAAGGTAATTTGCCCCATGGATCACCATCATGGGTCAACTCATTAACCACGTAGTCCCTTAATGACCCAGGTTACAATTAGGGTTTAGATTAGATCACCATTGAACCAATTACACCTTCAATTGATTAAGTACAAACCACCTTGAACACCTTCAAACAGTTTCAACCTTCAACCACCAAATGGTCTTGAGACCATTTGGTCTCAAACGGTCTTGAGACCGTTTGACCTCATACGGCCTTGAGACCATTTGGGTGCGTTGACCATTTTGACTTTCAAACCGTTTGAAGCTCATGCGGTTTGAAACCGTTTGATCCAAAACGACTTGAGATCGATTGGTCCAAACAGTCTTGAGATCGTTTGAGCCCAATCGATCTTGAGACCGTTTGACCCCAAACGGTCTTGAGACCGTTTGACCTCAAACGCTCTTGAGACCATTTGGATCCAAACGGTCTTGAGACCGTTTGGTCCAAATGGGCTCAAACCATTTGGACCTCCAAAGTGGTTCAAAAGCTACATATGTTTAGGGTTATCTATGTTGAAGCCTTCAATTGGCCAAAACCATGTTAACCACTTACAAATTGAGTCAATTAGGGTTATGCTTAAACAATTGGACATCAAATTGATCCTCAAATGAAAGCCAATTAGGGTGAAATCCATCTCAATTAGGGTTTCAAATCGGATGGTCATCAATATTCAACAATGTGAACCAATTCAGGGTTGAACCTATCAATTGACCTCCAATTGGTCCCAAACTTGGCCCAAACGGTCTTGAGGTCGTTTGGACATCATCCAAATGGTCTTGAGACCGTTTGCCCAAAGTTTGACCCAAAAACAAGTCAGTTGGATTAGGGTTGAACTCGAATTAGGTCTAAAATCAGCATTTTTATCAATTCATCAACTTGTTGCAATTGGACCCTCAATTCATTAAATTATCTCAACCCTAGACCTCCAAGCGGTCTTGGGTTGTGCCCAAATGGTCTTGAGACCGTTTGGGTCCTTAAACCCAAAACTCAACAAGATCTATACATGAAATCAGCAATTTCAGCCCGATTAGGGTTAGGATGTTGAAGTGCCTTCAACTCTCAATTGGTTATGAATTAGAATGTGATTCTTTGTAGGAATGAAATTCAATATGTTCTCAACATACCCTCAAACGGTCATCCCTTGGTCAACCCTATCAAACAGTCTTGAGACTTTTTGATCCAAACGGTCTTGCAAGACCGTTTGAGATCAAACGGTTTGAAACCATTTGCCCTCAAACGGTTTGCAACTGTTTGGACCAAAAGGGTCCAAGGTTGGTTGATAAAGCTACCTAGGTATTCACGCCCATCATCTTCAACCTCTTTCAAGGTCGGTTACTCCACCATTTTGCTTGCAAAAGTGCAAGAAAGAAGGGAGATAGAAGAAGAACTAAGTACTAGAATTGCAAGAACAAAACATGCATATAAAGTATAGAGTTTAGAGTTATAAAACCCGCCTTAAACTCTATTCTTGGAGCTCCAAGCTTCCAAGATTCAAGCCTCTAATGGCGTCTTGAACTCCACAACTTGGTCAGGGGTGATTCCTCCAAAGAAGGGTAGGAATGGATGGCTAGAACAAGAAGACTAGGTGAGCTATCCACAAAACCAACCTTGAAAGGTGAATTCATGCAAGAATCCGAGCTTGAGGATGGTTCTTCTCACCTTAGCACCTAGTTGGTCATATCCTGAGCAACAGAGCTCTGCCTTAGCCATTTTTGAGAAAGAAGAGAAGTGAAGAGAATGAGGAATCGTTCACTTGGTTTGCTAGGAAAAGAGCTTATATACCTTAGGCCATTTTACACCATAAGGACCTCTAGAGCATGGGATTTTCATCTAAGTCCCTCCTTGCTTCTTAGGCACTTCCAAGCCATCGAAACTTAAGCAAAGCTCATCAACATTCAAGATCTAAGGGTAGAAAAGATCAACCTTCAACTAGGGTACACACATGAAGGTCTTCATACACATACATGGTGAATTTTATGCACAAAGATCACTTTTCTTATCTGATTATTTACAGATGCATCTCTTTCATCATTTCTATTATAAATGATGCCAAGAGTCATAAAAGATACTCTAGAAGGTGTACTTTACAAGCTTCACCCAGGTAAATTGCACTTTACTCCAAATTAGGGTTTTTAAGCACCAGGATCATTCCACAAGCTGCATCTGAATGCCCAAGCTTGGAAAATCCATCATGTCTCACTATATTCAATCATATGATGTCTCATTATCAGAGGAACATCTTAACCTATGAAAATTGCAAGTTAAACCCTTAAACTGGGTAATTTGCACATAGGTCCCTGTATTACAAAATAATACTACAACTTTGTTTAAAAAGAACCAAAATTGAAAGTATATGTTCCTGAGGAACTTAATTACATGCCAAAGAGTAATCACAGGTGTTTAATTACATATTTAGGCAAAACTTCTAGGGTTAGGTTATAACCCAGGTCAGGGATGTTACAAATTATTCACCCCTTACAAGAATTTCGTCCCCGAAATCGGTAAAACGTATTTAAGAGAAAAGAGCAGGGTATTTCCTTCTCATCTCATCCTCTAGTTCCCAAGTGGCTTCTTCAACACCACGGTGGTTCTAGAGGACTTTCACAAGGTTTATATCTTTCTTCTTTAACTTTTTAATTCTGTTATCAAGAATGGACACTGGTCCCTCCTCATAAGTTATATCTTCATTCAATTATATTTCCATAGGTTGTAGAACTGACTCGGTGTCGGGGTGACATTTCCTCAGCATGGAAATGTGAAAAACAGGATGTAACTTCTGCAACTCCTGAGGTAACTCTAGTTTATAGGCTACCTTTCCAACTCGCTCAACGATTGGATAAGGTCCCATAAATCTAGGAGATAACTTCCCTTTTCTTCCAAAACGAAGGACTCCTTTCCAAGGTGAGACCTTGAGGTACACTCTGTCTCCAACCTGGAACTCTAGGGATCTACGACGTTTATCAGCATACGACTTCTGCCTATCCTGTGCAGTCTTAAGCTGTTGTTGTATAACCTTAATCTTCTCTGTAGTTTGCTGCACAAGATGAGGACCTAACAACTGATGCTCACCAGTTTGATACCAACATAAGGGTGATCTACAACGTCTACCATACAGAGCTTCATAGGGTGCCATATCAATACTATGTTGATAGCTATTGTTATAGGCAAACTCTATTAAACTTAGGTGTAGATCCCAATTTTCGATAAACTGGAGAACACATGCTCTCAGCAGGTCTTCCAAGGTTTGTATAGTCCTTTCAGACTGTCCATCAGTTTGTGGGTGAAAGGATGTACTAAACCTTAACTTGGTGCCTAAAGCTTTGTGTAACTGCTCCCAAAAATGACTTGTAAACTGGGGACCTCTGTCTGAAACTATAGTGACAGGTACTCCGTGCAAACACACTATCTCTTGAACATATAACTGGGATAACCTTTTAGCAGAATATGTTGTTTTGATAGGTAAGAAATGCGTTGTCTTTGTCAACCTATCAACAATTACCCATATGGAATCATGTCCTTTGCTTGTCCTGGGTAGGCCAACAACAATGTCCATAGTCACATGGTCCCACTTCCACTGTGGTATGGGTAAAGGTTGCATTGTTCCTGCAGGCTTCTGGTGTTCAGCCTTAACCTGCTGACACACTGGACACCTCAGAACAAACTCAGCCACATCCTTCTTCATCCCAAGCCACCAATACATATCTTTCAAATTTCGATACATCTTGGTGCTCCCTGGATGCATAGCATACATTGAAGAATGAGCTTCCTCTAAGACTAACTTTCTGAGGTTATCACTATCAGGTACTACCATCCTCCCATGATAGCATGCCACATGGTCATCTGAGTCATGGAAACCATCTCGTTTCTCATCACCATACTCAGACCAGATCTGCCGAACTACAACATCCACTAACTGTACCTCTTTTATCTGCTCTCTAAGGGTAGGTTGAATCTGCATCTCAGCTAACAAACCAGCTAACAATGACACCTTCAACTGTACATTGTTTTGCCTTAAAGATATAATAAGCATATCTCTCCTAGAGCATACTAAGGAACTTAGTTGTGCTCTATCCATGGTTGATGTTGCTGATTTCCTACTCAATGCATCTGCAACTACATTGGCCTTCCCTAGATGGTAATCAATTGTACAATCGTAGTCCTTGATTAACTCCATCCAGCGACGTTGCCTCATGTTAAGCTCATGCTGAGAGAAGATATACTGAAGATTCTTGTAGTCAGTGAAAATCTGGAATGTTTCTCCGTAGAGATAATGCCTCCAGATTTTCAAGGCATGAACCACATCAACCAACTCTAGATCGTGTGTTGGATAATTCTCCTCATGTTTCTTAAGCTGTCGGGAAGCAAAAGAAATCACTTGCTTATCCTGCATCAACACACACCCAAGTCCATTCTTGGAGGCATCACAGAAAACTACATATCCTTTTCCTTGCTCCGGTAGCACAAGCACTGGGGCACTTGTCAACCTCTCCTTCAACAGATGAAAAGACTGTTGACACTTATCACTCCAAACAAAAGGGACATCCTTCCGGGTTAACTTGGTCAAGGGTAAGGCTATAGAACTGAAGTTCTTAATAAACCTTCGGTAGTAGCCAGCTAACCCTAGGAAACTTCGAATCTCCGTCGGCATCTTCAGTTGTTCCCACTGTAGAACAGATTCTACCTTTTTAGGGTCAACACGAATACCCGAGGTAGATACCACATGTCCAAGAAAAGATACCTCCGGTAGCCAGAACTCACACTTGCTAAACTTAGCATATAGCTTGTGTTCTCTTAGCAAGGTCAAAACTTGGCGAAGATGTTGTTCATGTTGTTGAGCATCCTTACTATAAATCAGAATGTCATCTATGAAGACGACAACACACTGATCAAGGAAAGGTCGGAAGATTCTATTCATGAGTTCCATAAATGCAGCCGGTGCATTAGATAGTCCAAACGACATAACTGTGAACTCATAGTGACCATATCTTGTCCTAAAGCCAGACTTGGATATGTCACTGTCCTTAATACGGAGTTGATGATATCCAGACCTTAAGTCTATTTTTGAGAAGACTGTTGCACCACGCAACTGATCAAAGAGATCATCAATCCTCGGCAAAGGGTACTTATTCTTTATTGTTACTTTATTGAGTTGTTTGTAGTCAATGCAAAACCGCATTGATCCATCTTTCTTTTTAACAAACATGACCGGAGCACCCCAAGGTGAAGTACTCGGTCGGATGAAACCCTTCTCAAGTAACTCTTGAAGCTATTTCTTGAGTTCTGCCATCTCGGCAGGCGCCATCCTATACGGAGTCTAGGCTATGGGTTTTGTATCGGGAACCAAATTGATTTCAAAATCAATTTCCCAAGGCGGGGGTATGCCGGGAAGCTCTTCAGGAAACACATCTTCGAATTCCCTGACTACATGAACTTCAGCAGGGTTGGGGCTCTTCTTGGTAACATCTACCACATGGGCCAGGAATGCATAACATCCTTGCCTCATCAACTTATCAGCAACCATAGCTGACACAAGACAAGTGAATAGTAAACCCTAATTCTAGGGTGATGACATGAAATGTGAATAGTAAACCCTAATTCTAGGGTGATGACATGAAATGTGAATAGTAAACCCTAATTGATGAAAAATGGGGAACTTAGCTCTTATGAAAAGAGTGAAGGCATGATTCTTGAATTGAATTGCTTGCTTTTATCAGTTGAATTAACTATGCAGGTGCCTATATGAGGATGATCATATCCAGGTATGGATTATGATACTACATTCATTGAAAGCATGTTGTTAGCTTTATGAATAGCAAAAAATCCTGATGCCTTGTCAGTGGCATCTTATGAGATTGATGGGCTGTGAGAGCCATAAATACCATCAAGGTCATGCTTTAGAGATGACTTGTGATGAGAGTATTGAGAAATGATAATTTATGTGAGTTAGGCTTGTTACATTTAGTATTCTTCCTTCATAGATGCTATGCTAATGTTTATTGTTTGAGAACATGTATGATGTTAAAAGAATACTGAATGTACCTAACTAATCAAGTGTAATTATACTATGTAGAGCCCTGATCATAGATCCATCATTATCAGAGACCAAATGATGGTGAAACAGGTTTTTCTAAGGAAACTCCTAGATCACATACTTTTGAGTATGTGGGGTATATGGATGTGGAGAACCTTACATCCTAGTGAAGGTATTGATGTAGATGTGTAATCCGTCAACCCTTCACTACAAATCCATATCAATTGATGTACCACAAATCTCCCAAAGAAAGCACAGATACCGCATCAGTGGAAGGTAAACACGAAATCTCCTGATGACGAAGAGAGTACAAAATGCCAATGTAACTCTAAAATAGCGAAGGACCAGATTACCCTGGTAAGCTATAACAGAAGAGACACAAGATGTCCTTCAAGTAATCCTCTTACTGACTGAGGAAGGTGAAGGCCATGAGAATCTGGCTCTTTCGATGACCTAGTATGATACCGAGGCGACTTAACAATGGTCGGTTGGAGTATGAGCAGTATACCTCATCTCCGCAGGGCTTAGGGATGTTTGTAAAACATAATCAGCCGCGTAGTATATCTGCTTAGATTAAACTACGAGATACTGGATTAATGTTACACTGCATAAGTAGATATGTTATTCATATTGCTTACATTTGTCACTCTGCTGAGTTATCTACATGATGTTGATTACTTAGAAGGCTTTTAATGCTTCTATTGTTCCTTGATTGCTAAATAATGTTTCTAGTGGAGAGTTATAATTCTCACTGGGACAATTATTTAAAATTGTCTCACCCCGTAGACTTCAACTTTTTAGGTGGTCGTCGAAGGCGGAGAAACCGATCTACAGGTGACCAATCCCAGCAGCAGCAGCACCAGGAGCAGCAGTAAATCTCAGGTGGAGATTCAACCTACTATGTGGTGTAGTTAGAGTCAGTTCTATGTGTCCTCTGTACTCTCAGGTCTTGGAGATGTTGGTCTGAGATTTTGTTTCGAATCTTGAGATTTTGAATCATGATGTGTATAATTACTCAAGAAGTAATTTGACAGAGATGTGAACAATTTATCTCCTTTTATGAAGGAAGTTTTATGGTTTCAATGTTTTATCTCAAAAAGTACTAATTTCCGCTGATTTTTGGTATTCCGCTGCTAATCGAATCGCTTCCGCTAAGTTTAATACGAGGTTTATGTGTTTATCTCGGGTTTTGGAGATCAGAGCCCACAATTAAGTGGTATCAGAGCTCCAGGTTTGCTGAGTCTACAGAGGCATAGGACTTAGGATGTCGAGTCTATCCTTAGTGATTCCTTCCTTATCTAATAGAATCTTCTGCTCCTCAGGAGAAGAAGATACATAAGGATGGCAGAGCCACATGATGAGTACATGGCAGAAAGTAGTGCTAGTGCACCTCAAGGCAGTGCAAGGGTTCCATAAATAGAACAGCCTGCACCTGAGCTACCCATGGAGCCACCCCAGTTTGACCCAGCTGACATGGGTAACCCAGTAGTTCAGACAATGTTTAGGCAGTTTATGACTGCCATGACACATATAACTGACAGGATGCCCATGCCTGCACCTAGGGCACCTATCCAGCCTGAAGGACAAGGTATCGGTAAGACCTTCGAGCGACTTCGTCGTGTTGGGGCTACCGAATACTTTGGGACAGCTGACCCCACAGATGCTGATATGTGGTTGACAGAGTTGGAGAAGGCTTTCCGGATTCTTAACATCCCGGAAGCTGAGAAGGTTAGACATGTTGTCTATCTTCTCAAGGGAAGTGCTGGTCACTGGTGGAACATGGAAGAGTAGAAGAGGCCTAGAATAGAGATCTCGTGGGAAGAGTTTCGCAGGGAATTTGTTCATAGATATTTCCCGAAGGCCTTCCTGGATGAGAAGATCTCTCAGTTTGAGAGATTGAGGCAGGGCATGATGAACATTAGCGAGTATGAAGCTAAGTTCATGGAGTTGTTACGGTTCTATATGCACATGGCTGCCACAGAAGAAGAGAAGTGAAGAGAATGAGGAATCATTCACTTGGTTTGCTAGGAAAAGAGCTTATATACCTTAGGCCATTTTACACCATAAGGACCTCTAGAGCATGGGATTTTCATCTAAGTCCCTCCTTTCTTCTTAGGCACGTCCAAGCCATATAAACTTAAGCAAAGCTCATCAACATTCAAGATCTAAGGGTAGAAAAGATCAACCTTCAACTAGGCTACACACATGAAGGTCTTCATACACATACATGGTGAATTTTATGCACAAAGATCACTTTTCTTATCTGATTATTTACAGATGCATCTCTTTCATCATATATATTCTAAATGATGCCAAGAGTCATAAAAGATACTCTAGAAGGTGTACTTTACAAGCTTCACCCCCAATTTGGGTAAGTTGCACTTTACTCCAAATTAGGGTTTTTAAGCACCACGATCATTCCACAAGCTGCATCTGAATGCCCAAGCTTGGAAAATCCATCATGTCTCACTATATTCACTCATATGATGTCTCATTATCAGAGGAGCATCTTAACCTGTGAAATTGCAAGTTAAACCCTTAAACTGGGTAATTTTCACATAGGTCCCTGCATTACAAAACAATACTACAACTTTGTTTAAAAAGTATGAAAATTGAAAGTATATGTTCCTGAGGAACTTAATTACATGCTAGAGAGTAATCATAGGTGTTTAATTACATATTTAGGCAAAACTTCTAGGGTTAGGTTATAACTCAGGTCAGGGATGCTACAGATACCTAGAAAAGTATCAGTTTATCTTGGACTTTGGTTCCAAGATGAGGACATATGTAACAATTAATGTTCCAAGATGAAAGGAAGAGAAAAATGTGATGTGTTCTCAACACATGAGATAGATACCAAGGTGAAAGATTCTGGTATCTGAGAAATATCATATGGTTTATGTTGGCTACCTAGAGTGGTCAACTGTATAATTAGTTTAATTATATAAAATAATATAAACATCATATGTTAGCGGTTTATGCTCTGCATAAACATAATAGTAATAAAGAAAGTATGATGTTTCTCTGAATAAGAAAAGTGTTTCTTGACATAAAAGTTGACTCTATAGTCAATGATGAGGAACAGTGGAGCATGTGCCTTGTGTGTTGATCCTATGAGAATCTTGTATGGAAACACTTTGTGTTGATCAAAGTTTTATGGTGTCTCCATAATAAGGAGATAATATGTGAAGACTAGATAGTATGATGAATACAATACATCTGTCTTCCTTTATCTGGATTTCGGGGATGAAATCCTTGTTAGGGGTTTATAATATGTAACACCCCTGACTTGGGTAATACTTTAACCCTAGGTGTTTTGATTAAGAAAGGCGATTAAATGCTTGATCTCACCTTGTGAAAAGTAATTAGGGCTCAATAGGAACTTATGTTGCAATTCTAGTCCTTTTTGAACATTGTTGAAATCAATGTTTTGTTTGTTTTGGAATAAAGTACAAATTACCCAAGTTGAGGGGTTTAAGTGCAATTTTGCATGATAATATGTTACTAATGAGTTTAAGCATCATGAGAGCGAAAATGATGCTGAGGTAGGGCTTATGAAAGCCTGAATACCAAGAAAGAGCTGATAAAGCAATGAATGTGCATGAAAACGTAGTTTTGGTGTAATGTGCAATTTACCCAAAACCTAGGGTGCAATATGTAATTTACCACTTCAATAAGGTCCCTTAATGTTTCTTGGTATCATGTAGAGCAAAGAAAATGAGAGGGGAGCCTCATTTGAATTAAGTTGGAGGAGAGAGAATCTTGATATTAAAATAATCAAGATTAATGCCAAATTGAAACCCTAATTTGATTTAGGACAAAAATAAATGTATTAATTAAAGGTCCTTCAACCAAAATTAAAATGGTTGGGTTCAGATGTGTGTGTGACGTCCTTGAGACTTGCAAGGACCACGAAAATATCCAAGGGAATGGATAACTCCACACAATTTTATAAGAAAAAGAAATATCCACTCACATATGGATATTAATATAAAATGATTTAAGGTGCTTGATTTTCTTTTCTTTAAATCATGGATAATTGAGAGGAATAAGAGGAAAACAAGATAGCCTCGTCCCTAAGGAAGATGAGGGGGAAGAGGCGGCCACATTTTTGGGATTAAATGGATTTTTACAAAGTATATTCTCTCTCTTTGAAATTTTTATAAAAGAACCTTTTACAAGCCAAATGGAAGGCTTTTTCGACCCCACTTATTCTCCTTTCTTGGGAAACGACCAAGGAAGCTTGGGAGGGTCAGGAGGACGACCCCCAACCTGTTGGTAAGGTTCTTTATCCATTTCACCTTGATTCCATGGTGGAAATTGAAAATAAATTATGGATTTCTTCCTATTTCGATCTCCTCTTCAATTCTAACCATTCCTTTTCACTCAAACCTTGAGGACGAGCCTTGGAATGGTGAAAGGAGTTGCATCCACCATTGTTGCCGTGGACATGGAGCTTTGGAGCTCAATTGGAGGCGGGTTTTATAACTTGAACCCTTGATTTTGTTATTGCATTCAATTCCACATGAAATAATGATCTTTTCTACATTTACAATAATCGATTTGGTTGATGAATGCAATCACCATGGAAACCACAACAGGTTTCGTGAGTTCAGAGGTTTAAGATGATAAGCACACACCTCTCTACATATCCAAAGCAAACGATCTTATTTGGGTTGCTAAAATGGTTTCCCAAACTGTTTGGGAGCAAACAGTTTTCAAACCGTTTAGAAGCAAACGGTTTCACCAAACTGCATGAGACCAAACGGTTTCAAAACTGTTTGGGGGAGTTGCCCAAGGGTTTACCGTTTGAGAATCCTGTTCCTAATTATGTTGGTTGATGACCCAAAAAATTTGATGGATTAATTCCAAAGGAATCATGAGTTGAAGGCTAATCAATTAGGCAAACCCTAATTGGATTAAGTGCTGATTTTTCAACTTGACTGATTTGACTTTTTGGGTTAATTAGCCCAAATGGTTTCAAAACCATTTTGGGATTACCCAAACGGTCTCAAGACCGTTTGGGGGTCACCCAAGACCATTTGGAGGTCTAGGGTTGGATATGGTTAAGTGGTTGATGATCCAAAGATATGGTATTAACCCTAATCGGCTAAGTGCTGATTTTGCAATGGTATGAGTTGATGTTTTGGGTTGATTGACCCAAACGGTTTCAAAACCGTTTGGGGATCACCCAAACGGTCTCAAGACCGTTTGGGGATCACCCAAGACCTTATGGAGGTCTAGGGTTAAGCATGGTTGTCCAATTGAAGGTCAAAAGGTACCAAATCACTTTGCAATTAAGTGTTGATTTGATGATCAACTCAATAGCTCAAACCCTAATGATTTTTCACTAGAATCCAAGGGTTGGATGAGCCAAACGGTCTCAAGACCGTTTGGAGATCATCCAAATGGTATAAAGACCGTTTGTAGTTCACCCAAGACCATTTGGAGGTCTAGGGGTGAGTATGGTTAAGCAATTCATGATCCAATGATACTAAGTTACAGTGTAATCAATTGTTGATTTGGTGATCAATCCAATGATCCAAACCTTAATTGGTTGACATGTATTTTGATGATATGATGGGAAAACGGTCTCAAGACCGTTTGGTGGTCATCCAAACGACCTCAAGGCCGTTTGGGGTCAGGTCATGTTCAATTTGGATGATGGTTCAATGGTTTCAAAGTAACTAATCTTGCATTGATTAGTGATGAAGGATCATTGATTCCAAACCCTAATTCAACTGATTCAAACCCTAATTGATGACTGATTGAGGGTTAATTGAGGGTCAAATCAGGTGAAGGTTGACCTATTTAACTCAATTGAAGTATGAGGATAGGTCCAATTGATGATTGGTTCCATGAATTCATTGATTGAAGGAATCAACATTGGAAACCCTAATCCAGTTTGATTGGTTGAGACCATATTTGGTCCATGAGGTTTTGAGGAGGTTTGGACCAAACAGGCTCAAGACCATTTGAGTCCAAATGGTATCAAGACTGTTTGGAACCAAACAATCCCAAACCGGTTGAGCCCATGAGGTTTCAAATGGTGCTTTAGCAAACGGTTTCAAATCATTTGAACTTTGAAAGACCAAGACCGTTTGGGGCTCAAGTAGTCAAATTTGATTGAGGAATTAATTTGTTAATCCCTTTGGATACCTAATGTAATTGAGGACTCAATTGGTTAATCCACTTGGACACCTATTATAATTGAAGATTCAATTGATCAATTCAATTGGATACCTTATGTAATGGAGGTCCAATGTGATTGAATCTCTTGAGAATAGAGATGATGAATCATCCATTGATCCAATGATGATGAGTAATGATAATCATTGAGGGTAAAACGTTGAAACCCTAATAGTACCTAAGTGATTAGTTCCAATTAAGGGACGAACCCTAATTGCTTATAGGATCAATGACTTGGCACACTATGTTAAGCATAGTTGTATGTACTTGATTGAAAGGTTGATATGACCTAATCAAGTTTAGAAGATGATAGCATGATTTCATACATGAATATGATTCATGTGGTGATTAAGGGTTATGAATCTTAAGTAAAGAGATCATGAAACCCTAATCATGAACATAAACCATAATTGACAGGGTTATTGATTTCTAACCCTAATTGAGGGAAATTCTATTTGTAACACTAATCCAGGGTGAGGATGTAACCCTACTTCAGGGTAATGATATGTGAAACTCTAATTTAAGGTAATGAGATACAAAACCCTAATTGGGATGAATAGTAAATATCCAATTATGAACAATTGAATGAAATCCTAATGGAGATGAATAGTAAACCCAAATTGTGGGTGACTTTGGTGGAAACTCTAGTTGAGGATGATTCCATGAGAAACCCTAATTAATGAGTAATGGGGAACCCTAACCCTAATTTGGGTAAAGGGAATGAGAAGCCCTATTTGATAGTAAACCCTAATTCTTGGTAAAGGAATAATGGTGTTGCTATTGTGTCACATGATGTGATGAATATCTTGTATGACTGTTATCATGCCTAATAACCATACAGATATTATGAGATGATGAATATAGCCAAGTTGAGATGAGACATTTATATAATTAATGTTGACTGGCCTTATGTGCCTTAATGTTGTTGTTACTTAGTAAAAGTAACAAATGTGCATGGACTTTTATGAGTCACATGAGTATGATGTTGCCTAGAAAGAGGTGACAAGATATTCTATGACCTTGTGAATCATGTGTTATGCTTGAGCAACAAGTATCATGAATGCCTTGGTCAGATGACCTGAAGGTGATAGTTACCTAATAAATGGTAATGGTACTCAATGATGAGTTAAGGGTTTGAATACCCATAACCATATGATTATGGTAATGAGAATGTGAAGGGATGAGAATTACCACTTTTGAAATGAGGGAATGAGTTCCTAAGGTCTTTGAAAGACTGATAAGTATCTGATAAAAGTAGCACATGTCTCTTTATAGTATTGTTGTAATAAGTCTTGTTTGAGAACTTGGCTGATGCTAAAAGAATATGAAAATGTAGTTAATTAATCAAGTGAAATATATTTATGTAGAGCCCTGAGCATAGATCCATCATCGTCAGGAATAGGTGATGGTGAAACAGGTGCTCCACGGCAAAACTTGGAACACATATTTTGTGAAGAGATTGAGGGAAGGTAAACAACAAACCTCTCAATCCTTCATGTTTCAGGATGGATGTATCACTAATCTCTCGATGATTGGGATAGATGTCGTACACATCTACCCATAATACTTATGTTGGGTCGATGGAGATAAACATTAAATATCTCAATGGATGATGAGAGTGCAGTTGACGCTGTAACTCTATAGCAAAGTTCCAGTATACCCTGGAAATCTATCTTGAGAAGTTAACACAGTCCTGCTTGTTGTCCCACACTAATCGGGATGTGAGAGGTCATGGGAATCTGGCTCTTCCATTGACGTATGTATGGTACCGATTTTGACTTCCCAGTGGTCGGTTGGAGTATGAGCGGTATAACTCATCTCCTCAGGGCATAAGTGTGTTTGTAAAATGAAATCAGCTGTATAGCATGTTTGCTTAATGGATTGAATACGATAATTTATTGGCTGATGTTACATTTCTATTATATATCCGTAGTTCATTGATGATATTCATATCTTTTGTATTCATTACAAGTAGATGGATGAACTATGAGTCTACCAGGAGTAGATGCAATGTTATCCTTGAAAAAGGAGATTACTTCACTTTGTTCATACAAGTGACTTACCTGTTGTTGATTAAATATATAAATCCTTCTGCTCAGTTTATTTTAATAAGCTGATATAACAATGTTTTGGCGGAGAGTTATATCTCTCGTTGGGGCAATTTACAATTGTCTCACCCCCGTGGGATCCAACATTTTTTTTAGGTGGATGAGCACGGAGGAATGTGAGAACATCTTGCAGGGAAAGGACAACAACAATAACATCAGGATTAATAGTGAAATCTCAGGTGGAGATCCTATCTGTCAAGTTATGTAGTTAAAAAGTCCTATGTGTCGTCTCTGTACTCTCAGGTCCTCGGAGTTTTTAGTCAGTGTTTTTGATAAATCAATCTGAGGTTTTTGGCATGATGCCTCGAGATTTGTATGCTGTCTATATATAATGTTTTAAGGCAGCTGATGATGTAGTCTTTGAAGAGAGATGGTATAGGTTATGTATGTTTGAACCAGAATGTAAATGTTATGCAATGGTTCTTGATGCAAAAGATTTCCTATGTGTGGATCTCTTTGCAAAAAGTTTTAAAATTTTAGTGATTTTTAGTAATCTGCTGCAAATGATTCGCTTCCGCTTAAGTTAATCTTGTTTTTGTGAGTTGGATGCCACAAATTCGTGGTATCAGAGCTCTAGGTTTGCTGAGTCTATAGAGACATAGGACTAAGGTAGTAGAGTCTTTTCTGGTGCCATCCAGTGTATCTGATAGTGTCTTCTGCTCGTAAAGAGAAGAAGAACTTAAAGATGACTGGGTGACATGAAGAGGTTGTTGTTGAAAGCAACAATGTTGCACCAAGAAGAGGTGCATGGATCCAGGCAAGAGAGGGACAATTCCCTGAGAATCCCCTAGCTGATCCAACTATAATAAGAAAATCCTTCTTTATGTATTACTGTTGGAGAATTTAGGGCAACAATAATGTATATAGTGGATCAAGCATTGGCAGTGTAACCTAGATTACCAGTCTCAATGACGATGTTTTAGATATCAACAAGATTTGTAATTAGCATCAGTAGGCTGAAGCAAAAGGAAATGATGAATTTCTGGACTTAAATTGAGTCTATGCTCAACCTTAACCTGTTGAATCAATCCTTGAGGCAGAGTTAGCCTGAGGCAGTGAATAATCCATGAATTATGACTAGTTAGACAAGATAATGTTATTTAGATATGTCATTTTATGAATTCCTGGATTAACTGAGGAAGGAGATGATTGAACTTTCCTTGATAGTCCAATGAGGACTTATGTTATGTATGGTAAAACATTACAAATTTTTTATGTTATTCTTACCTCTATAAGAAAAGATGAGGTATAGAAGAGATGCTTGGATAAAATTCAGGGATATTAAGCCTCATGCTTGAGATAATATGAAAAGAAGGAGTATGATAGCATATAAAGTGCATACCACTTAATCTTAGTATTTATATACCCTGGCCAGGTATACAACTATTGATGATAAAGTGGGTATGGAAACTCTTAGATTGTTGTCTTTTTTATTGCTCTGATCAAGTAGTCATTCTGAGACAATCTAATGAGTATCATGAAAATAGGAATATGGAATGAATAAATGTGTCATATCCTAAAATTAAGAAAGAGAAGTCTGACATAATCTCAGATGAGCATGTTGTATCAGGAACTAAAAGTGTACTGCTCATAAGATAAGAATAATAATAAGGGAGATGAACCCTATTCAATAATGCTGCAAGCATAATAAAGATCTTTCCCATAATAAGGAAATGGGAAATGTGATGAGATCATGAGATGATTATAAACATGCTAGATAATAATAAAGAAAGGGACAAGGACATGTAACCATCCTTATAAATCCCTATGTTGAAGGCAAGGAACTTAGGATGAGGCAAAGAGTAAAAGATTCATGAATAGTTGAAAATACATGAATTAATAAGAGGAATATGAATCCTAGTTTTCTTTCCTTTCAGGAACATGGCAATCAAGAGGGTCTTAGGACACTTGATGTGCATAAGATAAATATGTTCATGTGATAAATACCTAGAAAAGTATTAGTTTATCTTGGACTTTGGTTCCAAGATGAGGACATCTGTAACAATTAATGTTCCAAGATGAAAGAAAGAGAAAAATGTGATGTGTTCTCAACACATGTGATAGATACCAAGGTGAAAGATTCTGGTATCTGAGAAATATCAGATGGTTTAGGTTGGCTACTGTAAGGACCCTGACCTCCATTTAGGGCTAACCCTATTTGCTTTGCCTAACCCTGGTGTTTTGGTACCTGCTAATCACCTTTAGTGGTGATTAGGGTTTGGTTGTGCTTTGTTGAGGGTTGGAGGTGCTACTTGCAAATAACCCAAGCTTAGGGTTTGTGAGCAAGTTTACCACCTTGAGAGGTGTTCCCCTCTCTCTTTGCTTCCTCTAGGGTTGAAAGGAAGGCTTGGGCTTGTTGTTTGGATCCTTTGGATCTTGGTTGAGTTTGTTTAGGCCTTGAGATGCCTTGTTTGGGCTTGGTTGGGCCTTGTATCGACCAAGAGAGGTGTGTGTGTCGACCTAGAATGCTTGTGTCAGCCAAGTGGAGTGTGTGTCGCCCATGGTACCTTGGTGTGTCGCCCTAGTGCAAGCATGGTGTGTCGCCCATGGTGCTTGGTCTTGTTGGGTGGACACTTGGTGCACATCTTGGACAAGTGTCTTAAGGTTGGCTAGGGTGGTGGCTTGAGCTTGTGGACAAGTGTCCCTTGGGTGGACGACACCTAGCATTGCTCCACCTTGTTTTCTCCTCCCTTTCCTTCTATATAGGTGGTTCCCTCCTTAGCTTGAGGTCCCTTTGGTTCCTCACTCTCTAGTGCACGACACACTCCCTTTTTCCCTTGCTTGGTGGCCGACACACCCTTGAAGGAGTGGCTTGGAGGTCGACACACCCTTGGAGAAGCTAGTGGTGGCCGATATCCCTTGGAGCTCTCCCTCATCCTTTCTTGGTGGTGGGTGGAGCTTGGAGTTCTTATTCTTCCTTGGATCTTGGAGCTTAAGGTGGGTTGCATAACTTCTAACCATAACTACTCTATCCTCCTTTTATATATGTTGCTTTAATCTTGCCTATATTAACGTTAGTAGTTGGTTTTTGGTTATCTTGCTTGTTGGTCGATACATGTGAGTTAGGGTTTAGGGAGAAACACTCCTCTCTCCCCTTGGTCTAGATGAGTGAGCTTGGGTCCTAGTGCCATGAGGAACACCCCTCTTTCCTAGTCGATTGAGGTGAGCTTGTGACTTAGTGGCTTGAGCAAGACTCTTTTCTCACCTTGGGCAAGAAGGTGAGCTCGTTAGATGACCTTGATGAGATGCATCTTGAGCGTTTGGTGCTTCTAGAGATGTTGCCCGACAGCCCTCATGGCTTAGTTGCCCTTGCAAGGCATGAGTGAGCAATGTTTTCCTTTTGTTCCTTGGGAGGGTGAGCATTCTGACCTTGCACACCTTGAGCTAGTTCTGCCCGGCAGGCTGCACGCCTTGGGGCTGCTCGCCCGATACTCTCTTCACCCGACGCACTCTGCTCGCCCAGTATCAGTGCTCGCCCAACATCCCCCTGCTCACCCGGTATTAGTTGCACGCCCGATACACCTGCTCACCCGGCACCCTGCTCGCCCGACACACCTGCTCACCCGGCACACCCCTTGCTCGCCCGATATGCCTTGCACGCTTAACTGAGCTGCACGCCCGATATGCCTTGCACGCTCAGCAGTGAGCTGCACGCCTGACTTGGCTGCACAACATGGTTTGGGTGAGGATGAACCCTACCCGAGAAGGTCTTTTGTGAGGATTTTGGTACCTTTTGTGAGGGAACTTGGTGTCATGGAAGTGGCTTGTCTAGCAATTACCCTTAATATCATTAGCAACTCCTTCCTCACTTAATAATAATGATAATGACTATGATAATGCTTGTGTTATATGTCTTTTTTTAACATGATGTCAAAGCATGGTAAGGTACATAAATAGTTGCATAAATAATGTGTCTTGAGCACACGACCATCAGGTGAAGTATAGTGACATTTATAGCAATTTTGAATGATATCTCATGATGGTAGGCATAGTCCTTATATCAATGATATGCTTAACCCTAATTGATCTTTGGTGACAAACCCTAAATGTAATCTTGTGAATGGTAAGTCCCTTGGTTATTCTCATTGATTATTGAATGATACTAACCATGCCGGAAATGCATAGCCAAGTAAAGGGCTATGAGGGATGGTTATATGAGAATACTGTGATGACAGGTGTATTATGAATGATGCTTAGTAATGATGATGAAAGCCTTGAGAGGCTATGGCACAATATGATGAGGGATTGAGATCCCATGATTATGAGATGATCCTTGAGGTGGATCTAGATGGTTGGTAAGAGGCCAAGTGATAACATGTGATGTTGGGTCCTTGAAATGGAACCGGTTGGTGTGAATACAATAGTAGCATGATATTGAGTTATATGGTGTGTTTGTGTTATATTGTTTGCATGTTATACAACTTGGTTGAATCTTGCAATCCATCTAAAAGATACTAATTAATCACAGTAAAATCTATCATGTAGTTTCCCTGGCCATAGATCCATCATCAGTCAGGATAGGGTGATGGTGAAATGGGTTCTCCTGCGGGTTAACCCGGAGCGCATATTTTTGAATATGTGAGGTTTCTCCTAGCCTCAAATAGAGAGGGAAATGAGTACAGTTGTGGTTGTAGACTCAGATATGTGATGAGCATGGTGAACATGGCCCATGGCTTCGGATATTGATGTGATGAGCATGGTGAACATTGCCCATGGCTCCTGATATGTGATATGATGAGCATGAATGCGGTCATGGCTCAGAGCATGGTGTTTAGATCCGTGGCTCGGTTTTCTAGCGCCGTGACCTGTACCAAGGTAGGCTAGGCAGAGGGTAGCCTGAGGAGCTGACCCTGTGGCGGAGGCCACTTGAGCATTAGACTGCGGTCCTGCTTTGTTTCTCGTGTACTAACCACGAGGGGTGAGGTCGTGAATTCTGGCTCTTCCATTGACCTTGTATGGCACCGGTTATGGGCTTCGCAGCCATTCGTTGGATTTGAACGGTACGGTTCACTTCCTCAGGGCATAATAATAAGTAATCCAGCCGTTTAGTCTTACTACTTAATACAAACACGAAACATTGGTTGAGGCCTTGTTTGTGCAGTTACATTTGTTATGTTATGCAGTTGTTGTTATATTCTTCTATGGAAAGTAGAATTTGGTTATCCTGTCTTGATACTCATGTTTACTTGTTTCATCTGGTAAGCTAGATAGCTTTAATTTATAGATTGCTCCTGCTATATCTCTTATCATCCAGGTGCTTATATATATACCTGCTCATATGAAGTTTAGTAGTTTTGGCGGGGAGTTATGCCTCCCGCTGGGACAATGTTCAATTGTCTCACTCCACTGGTTTACATATTTTTTAGGTAGCCGAGCTAGACGTGGTGGTGGTCGTGGAGTTGCAGCCGAGCAGCCTGACGAACAGTAGAAGGCAAGCCCTGGATGAGCTGCTGGTTTTGGATGTTTTGTGTTAGAGTCTAGAGTCATCCATGTACTCTCAGGTCCTTGGCAGTGTTTGGACGTTGCTTCACGATGTATGTCTGATAATGCTTTGTATATCCTGCAGTTGGCCAGTTGTGGGCCTCTATGTATATGAACAGGTGTTGGACTCATGTGTTGACAAAGCAGTTGTTGTTCTAAGCTATGGATATGTACCAGGCTCGTATGCATGTATGTAACCTGTTTTCTTGCAAGACAAGGACTAGAATGTAATATGTTTTCCAGTTTATCAGTTTTCTGCAATCGGTTTTAATTAACCCGTGTTTTTGATAAGATGAGGTTATGGTGATTTTCGCATGTTTTTGCGTAACACCTCGTTATCTGTGTGATAATGGGATGTGTTTGCACAGCTACCTAGAGTGGTCAACTGTGAAATTAGTCTGATTATATAAAATAATATGAACATCATATGTTAGGGGTTTATTCTCTGCATAAACATAATACTAATAAAGAAAGTATGATGTTTCTCTGAATAAGAAAAGTGTTTCTTGACATAAAAGTTGACTCTATAGTCAATGATGAGGAACAGTGGAGCATGTGCCTTGTGTGTTGATCCTATGAGAATCTTGTATGGAAACACTTTGTGCTGATCAAAGTTTTATGGTGTCTCCATAATAAGGAGATAATATGTGAAGACTAGATAGTATGATGAATACAATGCATCTGTCTTCCTTTATCTGGATTTCAGGGACAAAATCCTTGTTAGGGGTTTATAATTTGTAACACCCCTGACCTGGGTTATACTTTAACCCTAGGTGTTTTGATTAAGAAAGGTGATTAAATGCTTGATCTCACCTTGTGAAAAGTAATTAGGGCTCATGAGGAGCTTATGTTGCAATTCTAGTCCTTTTTGAACATTGTTGAAATCAATGTTTTGTTTGTTTTGGACTAAAGTGCAAATTACCCAAGTTGAGGGGTTAAAGTGCAATTGTGCATGATAATATGTTACTCATGAGTTGAAGCATCATGAGAGTGAAAATGATGCTGAGGTAGGGCTTATGGAAGCATGAATACCAAGAAAGAGCTGATAAAGCAATGTGTGTGCATGAAAACCTAGTTTTGGTGTAATGTGCAATTTACCCAAAACCTAGGGTGCAATATGTAATTTACCACTTCAATAAGGTCAATATGTTTCTTGGTATCATGTAGAGAAAATAAAATGAGAGGGGAGCCTCATTTGAATTAAGTTGGAGGAGAGAGAATATTGATATTAAAATAATCAAGATTAATGCCTAATTGAAACCCTAATTTGATATAAGGAAAAAATAAATGTATTAATTAAAGGTCCTTCAACCAAAGTTAAAATGGTTGGGTTCAGATGTGTGTGTGACGTCCTTGATCCTTGCAAGGACCACGAAAATATCCAAGGGAATGGATAACTCACACACAATTTTATAAGAAAAAGAAATATCCACTTACATATGTATATTAATATAAAATGATTTAAGGTGCTTGATTTGCTTTTCTTTAAATCATGAATAATTGAGAGTAATAAGAGGAAAACAAGATAGCCTCGTCCCTAAGGAAGATTAGGGGGAAGAGGCGGCTACATTTTTGGGATTAAATGAATTTTTACAAAGTATATTCTCTCTCTTTGAAATTTTTATAAAAGAACCTTTTACAAGCCAAATGGAAGGCTTTTTCGACCCCACTTATTCTCCTTGCTTGGGAAACGACCAAGGGAGCTTGGGAGGGGTCAGGAGGAGGACCCCCAACCTGTTGGTAAGGTTCTTTATCCATTTCACCTTGATTCCATGGTGGAAATTGAAAATAAATTATGGATTTTTTCCTATTTCGATCTCCTCTTCAATTCTAACCATTCCTTTTCACTCAAACCTTGAGGACGAGCCTTGGAATGGTGAAAGGAGTTGCATCCACCATTGTTTCTGTGGACATGGAGATTTGGATCTCAATTGGAGGCGGGTTTCATAACTTGAACCCTTGATTTTGTTATTGCATTCAATTCCACATCAAATAATAATCTTTTCTACATTTACAATAATCAATTTGGTTGATGAATGCAATCACCATGGAAACCACAGAAGGTTTCTTGAGTTCAGATGTTAAAGATGATAAACACACACCTCTTTAAATATCCAAAGCAAACGATCTTGTTTGGGTTGCTAAAACGGTTTCCCAAACCATTTGGGAGCAAACGGTTTTCAAACCGTTTAAAATTAAACGGTTTCACCAAACCGCATGAGACCAAACGGTTTCAAAACAGTTTGGGGGAGTTTCCCAAGGGTTTAACGTTTGCGAATCCTGTTACTAATTATGTTGTTTGATGACCCACCAATTTTTATGGATTAATTCCAAAGGAATCATGAGTTGAAGGCTAATCAATTAGGCAAACCCTAATTGGATTAAATGCTGATTTTCAACTTGACAGATTTGACTTTTTGGGTTAATTAGCCCAAACGGTTTCAAAACCATTTGGGGATTACCCAAACGGTCTCAAGACCGTTTGGGGGTCAACTAAGACCGTTTGGAGGTCTAGGTTTGGATATGGTTAAGTGGTTGATGATCCAAAGATATGGTATTAACCCTAATCGGCTAAGTGTTGATTTTGCAATGGTATGAGTTGATGTTTTGGGTTGATTGACCCAAACGGTTTCAAAACCATTTGGGGATCACCCAAACGGTCTCAAGACCGTTTGGGGATCACCCAAGACCGTTTGGAGGTCTAGGGTTATGCATGGTAGACCAATTGAAGGTCTAAAGGTACCAAATCACTTTGCAATTAAGTGCTGATTTGATGATCAACTCAATAGCTCAAACCCTAATGATTTTTTACTAGAATCCAAGGGTTGGATGAGCCAAACGGTCTCAAGACCGTTTGGAGATCATCCAAACGGTCTCAAGACCGTTTGGATTTCACCCAAGACCGTTTGGAGGTCTAGGGGTGAGTATGGTTAAGAAATTGATGATCCAATGATACTAAGTTAAAGTGTAATCAGTTGCTGATTTGGTGATCAATCCAATGATTCAAACCTTAATTGGTTGACTTGGATTTTGATGATATGATGGGAAAATGGTCTGAAGACCGTTTGGTGGTCATCCAAACGACCTCAAGACCATTTGGGGTCAGGTCATGTTCAATTTGGATGATGGTTCAATGATTTCAAAGTAACTAATCTTGCATGGATTAGTGTTGAAGGATCATCGATTCCAAACCCTAATTCAACTGATTAAAACCCTAATTGATGACTGATTGAGGGTTAATTTAGGGTCAAATCAGGTGAAGGTTGACCTATTTAACTCAATTGAAGTATGAGGATAGGTCCAATTGATGATTGGTTCCATGAATTCATTGATTGAAGGAATCGACATTGGAAACCCTAATCCAATTTGATTGGTTGAGACCATATTTGGTCCATGCGGTTTTGAGGAGGTTTGGACCAAACAGTCTCAAGACCGTTTGAGTCCAAACGGTCTCAAGACCGTTTGGAACCAAACTATCCCAAACCGGTTGAGCCCATGAGGTTTCAAATCGTTTGAACTTTGAAAGACCAAGACTGTTTGGGGCTCAAGTAGTCAAATTTGATTGAGGAATTAATTGGTTAATCCCTTTGGATACCTAATGTAATTGAGGACTCAATTGGTTAATCCACTTGGACACCTATTGTAATTGAAGATTCAATTGATCAATTTAATTGGATACCTTATGTAATGGAGGTCCAATGTGATTGAATCTTTCGAGAATAGAGATGATGAATCATCCATTGATCCAATGATGATTAGTAATGATAATCATTGAGGGTAAAAGGTTGAAACCCTAATAGTACCTAAGTGATTAGTGCCAATTAAGGGATGAACCCTAATTGCTTATAGGATCAATGACTTGGTACACTATGTTAACCATAGTTGTATGAACTTGATTGAAGGGTTGATATGACCTAATCAAGTTGAGAAGATGATAGCATGAATTCATACATGAATTTGATTCATGTGGTGATTAAGGGTTATGATCCTCAAGTAAAGAGATCATGAAACCCTAATCATGAACATAAACCCTAATTGACAGGGTTATTGATTTCTAACCCTAATTGAGGGCAATTCTATTTGTAAACCTAATCCAGGCTGAGGATGTAACCCTACTTCAGGGTAATGATATGTGAAACCCTAATTTAAGGTAATGAAATACAAAACCCTAATTGGGATGAATAGTAAATCTCCAATAATGAACAATTGAATGAAATCCTAATGGAGATGAATAGTAAACCCAAATTGTGGGTGACTTTGGTGGAAACTCTAGTTGAGGATGATTCAATCTGAAACCCTAATTAATGCGTAATGGGGAACCCTAACCCTAATTTGGGTAAAGGGAATGTGAAGCCCTATTTGATAGTAAACCCTAATTCCTGGTAAAGGAATAATGGTATTACTATTGTGTCGCATGATGTGATGAATATCTTGTATGACTGTTATCATGCCTAATAACCATACAAATATTATGAGATGACGAATATAGCCAAGTTGAGCTAAGACATTTATATAATAAATGTTGATTGGAATTATGTGCCTTAATGTTCAGCTTCGTTCTACGGCCTCGCCTTACTGGAAGCAGATGTGGGACAGATTTCCATCTGTGGTTCCGTGCTGTAGATGGATCATTGGCAGAGGTTTGATCCCCTTCTGGGACGCCGTCTGGTGTGAGTTCAGACTGTTTGATTATGCGAGGCTGCATAGTGACAGAAATCATGCTTTCCTTGTCCGAGACTTCTGGATCGAAGATGAAGGGTGGGACTGGCTGACTCTCAGGCAGATCCTTACCGACGATGGGGTTGAGCTGGTCAAGCAAGCAAGACAAAGGATTAATGATGAGGATGACAAGATTGTATGGAGTCCTGAGCGGATGGGTGTTTTCTCTGTCAGATCGATCGATCAAGAAGATACTCACTGCTGATGTTGAGCCTTCTGGTTGCGCTTATAGTAAGATTTGGCTCATTGATGCCCCAAAGGAGTGAACCTTTATCTGGAAGATGATGAACAATGCGGTCCCGACCGATGACAACATCCGCAAGTGCCATGTTCAGCTGGCTTCTAGATGTGAATGTTGCGTTGAGCACTGTACAGAAGACACAGATCATGTTATTTTCTTTGGTCAGATGGTGTTTCTTTTTTGGGAGAAGTTTGAATCGGTTACTGGTATGACGAGACCGATGAGTAGAGCTGAGCTGATAGCCCTTTGCGCCTATGGCAAGTCTGCTGAAGTGATTCCTTGGACAACGGCTTGTCTAGCCACCCTCATCCCGTATCATTTGTGGAAATGGAGATGTAGAGCTAGATTTTATGGTACAGCTAGACCTTTTGAGAATGTTGTTCGTTTGTTGACTGATCAGCTTAATCTCATGATCAAGAAGAAGACCTTTCGTGCCTTTGCTGACCCTGAGGTTCATCTCAGATTTCATGAACACGGTATGACCGATCCTACATACGTGTTCAAGGAGGTTGCTCTTATCAGATGGAACAAGCCTGACATTCACAGCTTGAAGCTCAATTTGACAGTTGGGAAAGACAAGGATCCGGTTGGTAATAAAAGATGGTGGATGGCCAGTGTTATTAGAAATCATCATGCGAAGGTCTGTCAGGTTGCTAGATCATGGCTCACGGCTGATGACCTTGATTTTGCTTTGCTTCAAGCTGTTGTGGTAAGTCTCAGATTTGCTGAATCTCAGAATTTGAGGATTGCTACTATTGAGGTTGACAATACTCTTCTCTTTAATCTCATCTGGGGCACGGATACCACCCCTTGGAGGTTGGCTACTATCCTTGAGGAGATCAAGAGTTACATTGAGGAGGAAGGCATCTTGGGCTCCCTAGTGCACAGATCCCTGAACTCGATTCCTAGAGTCTTTGCAAAGTGGGGTAATCGTCTCCATGAACCGCTCGTCATCTCTGACCCGAGAAGATTGTCTCCTAGGATTAGGGGTATGCTTTATCTTGAGAAGAATGAGACTCCCTATGTGGTGTTGAGATATGTCTCCTGATTGATCCTTCTCGTTTTCTTCTGTGTGTCTCTTGTTTGCTTTGGGGGAGTTTTTGAGTCTGTTTGGGTCATCACCTGCATCTTATAAGCAGGAGCTGTACTTTGATCTTTAGCTCACACGAGGAGGGTGAGATGAATAGATGACCTCCTGGCTTGAACAAAAAAAAAATGTTGTTGTTACTTAGTAAAAGTAACACATGTGCATGGACTTTTATGAGTCACATGAGTAAGATGTTGCCTAGAAAGAGGTGACAAGATATTTTGTGACCTTGTGAATCATGTGTGATGCTTGTGCAACAAGTATCATGAATGCCTTGGTCAGATGACCTGAAGGTGATAGTTACCTAATAAATGGTAATGGTACTCAATGATGAGTTAAGGGTTTGAATACCCAGAACCATATGATTATGGTAATGAGAATGTGAAGGGATGAGGATTCGCAGTTTTCAAATGGGGGACTGAGTTCCGAAGTCCTTTGAAAGACTAATAAGTATATGATGAAAGTAGTACATGTCTCTTTATAGCATTGTTGTAATAAATCTTGTTTGAGAACTTGGTTGATGCTAAAAGAATATAAAAATGTACTTAATTAATCAAGTGAAATCTATTTATGTAGAGCCCTGACCATAGATACATCATCGTCAGGAATAGGTGATGGTGAAACGGGTGCTCCGCGGAAAAATCTGGAACACATATTTTGAATATGTGGCTGTAAATGGGAGAAAATTATCCTTACATCCGGTGAAGAGATTGAGGGATGGTAAACAACAAACCTCTCAATCCTTCATGTGTCGGGATGGATGTATCACTAATCTCCCGATGATTGGGATAGATGTCGTATACATCTACCAATATTACTTATGTCGGGTCGATGGAGATAAACATTAAATCTCTCGATGGCCAATGAGAGTGCAGTTGACGTTGTAACTCTATACCGAAGTTTCAGTATACCCTGGAAAGCTATCTTGAGTAGTTATACTATCCTGCTTGTTGTCTTACACTGACCAGGATGTGAGAGGTCATGGGAATCCGGCTCTTCCATTTACCTATGTATGGTACCGATTTCGACTTCGCAGTGGTCGGTTGGAGTATGAGCGGTATACCTCATCTCCTCAGGGCATAAGTGTGCTTGTAAAATGAAACCAGTCGTATAGCATGTTTGCTTAAGGATTGAATACAGAAATTTATTGGCTGATGTTACATTTCCGTTATATATCTGTAGTTCATTGATGATATTCATATCTGTTGTATTCATTACAAGTAGATGGATGAACTATGAGTCTACCAGGAGTAGATGCAATGTTATCCTTGAAAAAGGAGATTACTTCACTTTTTTCATACAAGTGACTTACCCGTTGTTGATTAAATATATAAATCCTTCTGCTAAGTTTTTTTTAATAAGATCCTATAACAATGTTTTGGCAGAGAGTTATATCTCCCGTTGGGGAAATTTACAATTGTCTCACCCCCGTGGGATCCAACATTTTTTTTAGGTGGACGAGCACGGAGGAACGTGAGAACATCTTGCATGGAAAGGACAATAATAATAACATCAGTGAGATCTTAGGTGGAGATATTGTCTTCCAAGTAATGTAGTTAGAAAGTCCTATGTGTCGTCTCTCTACTCTTAGTTCCTCGGAGTTTTTAGTCAGTGATTTTGATAAATCGATCAGAGGTTTTTGGCATGATGCCTCGAGATTTGTATGTTGTCTGTATATAATGTTATAAGGCAGCTGATGATGTAGTCTCTGAAGAGAAATGGTACAGGTTATGTACGTTTGAACCATAATGTAAATGTTATGCAATGGTTCTTGATGGCAAAGATTTCCTATGTGTGGATCTCTTTGCAAACAGTTTTAAATTTTTAGTGATTTTCAGTAATCCGCTGCAAATGATTCGCTTCCACTTAAGTTAATCTTGTTTTAGTGAGTTGGATGCCACAAATTAGTGGTATCAGAACTCTAGGTTTGCTGAGTCTACAGAGACATAGGACTAAGGTAGTAGAGTTTTTTCTCATGTCATCTAGTGTATCTAATAGTATATTCTGCTCGTATAAGAGAAGAAGAACTTAAAGATGACTGGGTCACATGATGAGGTTGTTGTTGAAATCAGCAATGTTGCACCAAGAAGAGGTGCATGGGACCAGGCAAGAGAGGGACAATTGCCTGAGAATCCCCTAGCTGATCCAACTATAATAAGAAAATCCTTCTTTATTTATTACTGTTGGAGAATTTAAGGCAACAATAATGTATATAGTGGATCAAGCATTGGAAGTGTAACCTAGATTACCAGTCTCAATGACGATGTTTTAGATATCAACAAGATTTGTAATTAGCATCAGCATGCTGAAGCAAAAGGAAATTATGAATTTTTGGACTTAAATTGAGTCTGTGCTCAACCTTAGCACGTTGAATCAATCCTTGAGGCAGAGTTAGCCTGAGGCAGTGAATAATCCATGAATTATGACTAGTTAGACAAGATAATGTTATTTAGATATGTTATTTTATGAATTCCTGGATTAACTGAGGAAGGAAATGATTTAACTTTCCTTGATAGTCCAATGAGGACTTATGTTATGTATGGTAAAACATTACAAATGTTTTATGTTATTCTTATCTCTATAAGAAAAGATGAGGTATAGAAGAGATGTCTGGATAAAATTTAGGGATATTAAGCCTAATGCTTGTGATAATATGAAAAGAAGGAGTATGATAGTATATAAAGAGCATACCACTTAATCTCAGTATTTATATACCCTAGCCAGGTATACAACTATTGATGATAAAGTGGGTATGGAAACTCTTAGATTGTTGTCTTTGTTATTGCTCTGATCAAGTAGTCATTCTGAGACAATCTAATCAGTATCATGAAAATAGGAATATGGAATGAATAAATGTGTCATATCCTAAAATTAAGAAAGAGAAGTCTGACATAATCTCAGATGAGCATGTTGTATGAGGAACTAAAAGTGTACTACTCATAAGATAAGAATAAGAATAAGGGAGATGAACCCTATGTTGGTATGTATGCCCTGAGAGCCAATCATGGGATGATTGGTGGGATACATTAAGATTGATTTGATAAACATCAAAGGCAAGCTTCCAATACTTTCTGGTTCAGTCATATGAGATAGTGATTGAACAGATTGAATGTCTAAAGAATGACAAACTCAATGACGTATGCTTTCAGGTTAAGGACCTGAACGATGAGATTATACAGACGCTAAGAGTTTGTACATTCGTGTTATGTCCCTAGTCGGATGTCATTGTGGAAGGTAGATAGACAACAATGACACACAAGACTAGATTGTGGTGTTGGTTGATGACAGAATCTCATTAGTCATGATATAGAGATATCAAACCAAACACATAGGTACTTGTTAGAGAACAAGGTACCGGACAGACCCACCATGAGTTTGACACATGGAACCATGAGATGGTAGTCACAGTCAGTACTCACAGTGATGGTGGTGAGTGTGATTCTTAGACCTGAAATCACTGCACTCAACACATGTCGTTGGGCACACTTTGACATCATCAAACGCAGTCCTGAAACATGGGTTGTTATAAAGGTGATGATTGGGTGGCTTTGACACATGGGGCTTTTGAGGGGTGAGTGATAGATATGGGATTTGTCCCTCCTGAGGGAGTATGATATCCATGGCCACTTGATGAGTAGGATTGAGAAAGGCGTGCATGCATGTGTGAATCAATATGTGATACTGATGTCATACATATCTCTTCCAGTCTACTCTGAGATCAAGGAAGTGAATGAACGTTGACAGGATGACTGTTCCATGCCTCGAGTTCATTCGGGATATCAGTGACAAAGGAATTATACATTCGCTGTAACACCATTCACGGATTGTAGTATGAAAGTTGTTCTCCAACTTTCTACTTTCACTTGGGTAGCACTGATGTGTGACTAGGCACCGCTCTTTGCTTGTGAAGTCATAAGTGTTATGGACTTTCACTGCGAACGTGAAATGGAACTGCAGGGTCACACACATTAAATTTAACCTGGAAGAGGAGTTTTGTCCACAAGCAATGTTTAGATTGATTACTAAAGGAGTTTAGTAGTTCAATTAAACACTCAATCAGTCGATGGCTCAATATCATATGGTTCAAGGTGTTGGACGCATTGATTGGAGTATCGGATTGATTGAAATCGCATTTGACTGATTCTGCACAACCTGCACTCCCAACCGATCGGTTCATGTGATGAACCGGTCGGCTGAGGTTGTTGAACCGGTCGGTTCAATTGTTGAACCGATCGACTCATGCACAAAGTGAAACGACCGGTTCAAGTGTTGAACCGATCGATTCAACTGGTGTAATCGAGCAAATTGGGAAAGTAGGATTGGTGATAATTTTCCTTTCGTTTCAAATTGCCCGATTCGTTTGGGAATAATATTGGTATTCGATACAATTTGGAAAGAAACAAGGAAAGTCAATCGGGAACCAACCTGGAACCCCAACCGACCGGTTCATGAGTGAACCGATCGGTTCAAGGGTCCCAAACGACCGGTTCAGTGGTGAACCGATCAGTTCAGGTCCCCAACCGACCGGTTCACTTGTGAACCGATCGGTTCAGGTTGCGAGATGGTTGCTTTTGGTGGAAAATCCCAAACCCTTCTACTCCTGGTTTAGTCCCGCATAGCCCAGGATGGAGAACCCTGTCCCATGACTCTCCTATATATATAGGGGGTATTGGGGGCTTCTCATAACACAGCTCAGTGCAACCAGTTGCTCTGCAAGTTGTCGTTCTTTGTGGTTTTGGTAACCGTGAGAGAGCCCGAGCAAGTGCTTCCCGCAAAAGGGAGGTGCAGCAAGGGAAGGACAATTACAGTTGCAACAGGAGGTAGGAGAGCATGTTGGCGACTAGTACGTCAACAGGAGGGTGCGACTCCTTCCACTTCCTTGTAGGACAAGGAGTGTGGAGTTCCAGGTGGTCCGTGTGGACTACTACAGAGGCGGGAGGACATTGCCGCTTAGGAGGACAAATGTCATCCGACAGTCCGGTTCGAGTAGGAGTCTTCAGTCCCGGTGCGACCAGGAGCTGCACAGACACCGTCGAAGTCCGGAGTTGAAGACTGCGCATTGCGTGAGGTATTGTCGCCGAGCAAGCCTCGGGACAAGGTATGATTCCACAAACCATCCTTTCCTATTATATAGACATTGACGTGTTTCCTCGGTATGGGTTGGGGGAGAAAAATTTTTTCCGCTGCCTTCTCTGTCTCCTCTAAAACCCTATAGTGGTATCAGAGCCACGTCAACTGCTCTATATTTTAGGAATATCGATATGATCGATTTTGGTTTGTTGCCTTTATTTATTGCATACGATGCGAATAATATTGGCTTTATGCATGTCCAATCCTAAATCCACAAATACCAAATTACATATATGATATGTATTATTAATGCACTCGATACGCGTCGCCCTTAAACGAGTTTTGTGGTGGATGTGTGTAGCGTGATTATGGCCTATAAACCCCTATCTGTGTGTGGTTGTTTGTGGTTGCTTGCATCTCGATCTGCACACCGATCTTCCCTCTCTTATTCCTGATGTAACTCGAAATAATTCGAGATTCTTTCCTACCTTTGCTCCCCCCCCCGAATGTAAATTGGGGTTTCCCTTTTAAAGCAATGTAATAAATAGAATAGGATTTTATTTCCTGTTATGTCAAATACCGGCGGACATCAAGATGACTGCTCAGACGGTCGGTTCAAGGCGTGAACCGATCGGTTGACCTTCCATACAGTCGGTTCAAGGAGTGAACCGATCGGTTGATGACTGGTTTGAGGAGCGAGACGAGCGGGTGGCGGACATGACGAGATGCACGACGACCAGGCGAACCGATCGGTTGGAGGAGCCAACCGATCGGCTGGTGGCACCCAGACGACCGGCTGGAGAGTACAGATCATTCATGTGATGAGTTGATCAACTCGGATGGCAAGGCATAGATGTTCATCTTGTACAGGTTGCATGAGATGTTGACCTAGATGACCGTGATTCCTCTTGGATCGAGGAATCACATTAGGATGGCCATAATCATTGCTTTTTATCATTTGTTCATGTTTTCTGTGGGATATAGCATGTATATGATACATACTATGTATTGTGGTGATTGGATATGTATATGTATATAAAACCAAATCCCTCATTAAGATATTAAGTTTTAGATGCCTTCCAAATGCGACACACGTGAAAAGCTTGATCGACCAGGTGTGGGCACGCCCTAGCGTGGTGCGCCGTCTATCTCGTGGAAGCGTGAAGGATGAATGTGTGGGTCTTCCCTAGCAGGGTGCATATTCATCGTGTTTGCTTTGGGTCGGACTTAACAAGGTGATCTAGATGGGATCTAGTACCTTGAGGCATGGAGATGATCATTGCAAAGAGTTGTATATGACATCTTATCAAGAGTTGCATATGATGCAATTGGCAAAAGTTGCCTACCTGAGAGATCTATGTTGTGGGTGACAGCCCTAACTGGTCCATGGCTTAGAGGATTTCAGGATCTTGCCCACTAGAAGGTTGTATGCTGCAATCTTCCGAATTGATGGTGAGGGCTATCAATTTGAAGTAAATAGTGGGAGCGATAATTAATTAAAGGCCTAATTATATCGTCAAATTTTCAAATCAATCAAATAAGTCAAAAATGAGTTTTGGACTAAAATTTCATATTTTCCTTTTGTAGTTCAAATGGCAACAAACAACAACAACTTTTCTTTGCGATCGGTCCTTGACAAGGACAAGCTAAATGGGATGAACTTCCACGACTGGTATCGGACATTGAGAATTGTTCTCACTCAAGAGCATAAGCTCTATGTCCTGGATACTCCAATTCCAGAGGAACCCGCTCCTAATGCACCAAAGGCAGAAAGGGATGCTTACAAGAAGCATTCTGATGATGCCATTGATGCAAAGTGCTTGATGCTATGTTCAATGAACCATGAGTTGCATAGGAAACATGAGAACATGGGTGTCATAGAGATGATTCTGCATCTCAGGAACATGTATGAAGATCAGGCACGGCAAGAGAGGTACAATGTTTCTAGGGCGTTGTTCAAGTGTGTCATGACAGAAGGAGATCCAGTTGGTCCTCACACACTCAAGATGATTGGGTATGTGAAGAACCTACAGAGACTGGGATTTCCACTCAGCCAAGAGTTGGCTACTGACGTGATACTGCAATCGTTGCCAGAATCTTACTGTCAGTTTGTGATGAACTACAACATGAACAACTTTGATAGGCCACTGTCAGAGTTGTTGGGCATGTTGAGGACAGTCGAGTTACATATGAAGAAGGACAAGCCTAAGTCCGTGATGGTGATCACGAGCAAGAAAGGCAAGTCCAAGCGCAAGGGCAAGGGCAAAGCTAAGAAAGGTTCTGAAGCTAGCCAGGAGTCCAAGCCATCTTCAGCTCTCAAGGCCAAGGGAGGCGTGACCAAGAAAGGAAATTTCCACCATTGTCAAAAGCCAGGACATTGGAAAAGTAATTGTCCTCTCTACCTGGAAGAACAAAAGAAGAAGGAGGCGACTGAAGCCTCTACTTGAAGGTGTCATGTAAATAAACTTGTAACACTTTTTGAGATATATGATATCAAGATGTAAAGTGTAAAGCATTCTTACTTGGGGCAAGTGTTGCCTTTATAGATAGGAATAATTTAGTTTATTTTCAGCCAATAAGGCATGTAATACAGTTATGAACTGCTATTTCATACTTGCCAATAGATAGAAACACTTTATGTTTGCATATTGTATGACAATGATGGCAATTAATAAAGAGATGTTTCAATTTATAAAGATGTGATCTTTGTGGCAATGCCTTATTTATCTTATGATATTTGATATGCATAAGATAAGATGATACCTAAAAGTTATAGATAACTCAAACAATCTAATTAGCATTAATCATGAGAAATTCAATTCTAGTTTCCATGTGATGGATAAATCTAGACTCTTTTGGTTAGAGAACCAGTAAGGGACATGGATATCTTGGACATGATTAATCAATCTTCACTAATGTAGTGGGAGAATGATTATCCTATTAGGTATAATACATATGATGTATTTACATGCCTATTGGAATAAATGCTAATACTTCAAATGGTGTTTAGAGAAATACCAATATGAATATCTTGAAGTGTTCAAGATTATCATAAATGAAGCACAAATTTGGTAAAGTATTAATTCTTGATGAGATCAATGAATGAAATACTTGGACCAAATGTTTGAGATCCTTATGAGTGATTATGATAGTGTATCATAGTGAACTCATGATTAAGGCATGGTGATGTCTGAATCAAGAAGGAATCATACTCTAAGGAGTTAGAGAATGATTATCAAATAACTGAATTCTTCTTAATAAATGAATACCCCACACTAATAAAAGAAATTAAGAATCACAAGGGTTGTGAGTTCTTATATCTTTAACAGATACACCTCAATTATCTATGTGATGAGTTGTTCATGTGATGAGTCAACTATCAAGATGAATATGAGGAACCGAATCTTGAGTTATGGTTTAAAACCATTACATCCTAAATGACTTCCATGTGAACCATAAGGTATGACCTTGATGGTAGAACTCATTGGAACATATCCATAAGTGCAGATGAGTCTTAAGTGTTAAGACACATGGATAACATTTTGAGAAGGATGATGCTTGTTGATTGCAACTTAATGGATAAGACATTTGGCATATGGATACTAAAACCGCATTCCTATGAGGAATAAAACCAGGATGTGTACGTGACACAGCCTATAATGTTTATGAATCCACTAATGCAAATGAAGTCTATAAGTTACAATGGACTAATCAATGTGATTGATTGAGTACAAGCAACTCAAAATTAGATCTTTATTTTGATGATATAGTCAAAGGGTTTGACTGATATGTAAAAGATAAAGAAGGGATATGTGATTTAGTGGGAGCGTATTCACATTCCACATATTGATGTGAAATGGAATTGTTCTAGAATGGAAATCCAAAAGTGGAAATTATCTTTAAGGAAGATAGAGATGTTTCCTATAAGATAGGAATAGAGATCTATAGAGATAGTTCTCGAAAATCTCTTGACCTGGAAAGAGAAAGCATACATTGGCAATCTATACTGAAGTGTTCAGTATGCACAGATTCAGTGGGAGAAAACTTGTCCATGTTACATGGAGTTCGTATCCCAAGGCCAAGTGTCCAATTCTTATGAAGAATGGGAACACTAAGAATAGATATGGATCTATCATGTATGTAATCATCCCATTATCTTGCATGTATGACATGGCAAGAATAAAATGCATTCATCATCTTGTATGTAGGACATGGCAATATGATGTGCTCATCCTGATAACTCGTATGTAGGACATGACGAGTGGATGTCTGTCTACTTCCAGTAAGGATTACTGGAATACCATGAGAACTTGATAAGTTCTTGTGAAGTACTAGTTCTATGGAGATAAGGAAGAGTTCGATGTAAAGAGTTACATTGATGCGGACTTCCGAAAGGACAGAAAATCAATCGCAAAATATACATAAGATGTATAAAAGAGAATGTTTGTTGATAATTGGAAGTGTTCCAATAAAGCCATTTGAAAAGGGAAATGCCGAGTATCTATGTGTTAGCGAACAGCAATGGATACTATATGGATCTGAAAGTTCATGAGATGAACTTATATTCCACTCATTGATGACAAGTCTGGAATCCTTGATCATGCAATGTGGATAAAGGTTAGCAAAGGAATACTAGATCGCATATTACGGAAACTCCATCTCATACGTGTGACGTACAGTGAAGAGATGTGAGACATGCAATTTGTACAGACTTTGACAAGGTGTTGTCATTACTCACTATGTTGGCACTAGAGCACAGTGACATGTGGGACATGTCTGAAGATCACTATGAATATGATTCAAGGGTGATTGGCTCGCAGTGCAAGTGGGAGTCTGTTGGTATGTATGCCCTGAGAGCCAATCATGGGATGATTGGTGGGATACATTAAGATTGATTTGATAAATATCAAAGGTAAGCTTCCAATTCTTTCTGGTTCAGTCATATGAGATAGTGATAGAACAGATTGAATGTCTAAAGAATGACAGAACTCAATGACGTATGCTTTCAGGTTAAGGACCTGAACGATGAGATCATACAAATGCTAAGAGTTTGTACATTCTTGTTATGTCCCTAGTCGGATGTCATTGTGGAAGGTAGATAGACAACAATGACACACAAGACTAGATTGTGGTGTTGGTTGATGACATAATCTCATTAGTCATGATATAGATATATCAAACCAAACACATAGGTACTTGTTAGAGAACAAGGTACCGGACAGACCCACCGTGAGTTTGACACATGGAACCATGAGATGGTAGTCACAGCCAGTACTCACAGTAATGGTGGTGAGTGTGATTCTTAGACCTGAAATCACTGCACTCAACACATGTCGTTGGGCACACTTTAACATCATCAAACGCAGTCCTGAAACATGGGTTGTTATAAAGGTGATGATTGGGTGGCTTTGACACATGGGGCTTTTGAGGGGTGAGTGATAGATATGGGATTTGTCCCTCCTGAGGGAGTATGATATCCATGGCCACTTGATGAGTACGATTGAGAAAGGCGTGCATGCGTGTGTGAATCAGTATGTGATACTGATGTCATACATATCTCTTCCAGTCTACTCTAAGATCAAGGAAGTGAATGAACGTTGACAGGATGAATGTTCCATGCCTCGAGTTCATTCGGGATATCAGTGACAAAGGAATTATACATTCGCTGTAACACCATTCACAGATTGTAGGATGAAAGTTGTTCTCCAACTTTCTACTTTCACTTGGGTAGCACTTATGTGTGACAAGGCACCGCTCTTTGCTTGTGAAGTCATAAGTGTTATGGACTTTCACTGCCAATGTGAAATGGACCTGCAGGGTCACACACATAGGATTTAACCTGGAAGAGGAGTTTTTTCCACAAGCAATGTTTAGATTGATTACTAAAGGAGTTTAGTAGTTCAATTAAACACTCAATCAGTCGATGGCTCAATATCATATGGTTCAAGGTGTTGGATGCATTGATTGGAGTATCAGATTGATTGAAATCGCATTTGACTGATTCTGCACAACCTGCACTCCCAACCGATCGGTTCATGTGATGAACCGGTCGGCTGAGGTTGTTGAACCAGTCAGTTCAATTGTTGAACCGATCGACTCATGCACAGAGTGAAACGACCGGTTCAAGTGTTGAACCGATCGGTTCAACTGGTGCAATCGAGCAACTTGGGAAAGTAGGATTGGTGAGAATTTTCCTTTCGTTTCAAATTTCCCAATTCGATTGGGAATAATATTGGTATTCGATACCAATTGGGAAAGAAACAAGGAAAGTCAATCGGGAACCAACCTGGAACCCCAACCGACCGGTTCATGAGTGAACTGATCGGTTCAAGGGTCCCAAACGATCGGTTCAGTGGTGAACCGATCAGTTCAGGTCCCCAACCGACCGATTCACTTGTGAACCGATCGGTTCAGGTTGCGAGATGGTTGCTTTTGGTGGAAAATCCCGAACCCTTCTACTCCTGCTTTAGTCCCGCATAGCCCGGGATGGAAAACCCTGTCCCATGACTCTCCTATATATATAGGGGGTATTGGGGGCTTCTCATAACACAGCTCAGTGCAACCAGTTGCTCTGCAAGTTGTCGTTCTCTGTGGTTTTGGTAACCGTGAGAGAGCCCGAGCAAGTGCTTCCCGCAAAAGGGAGGTGCAGCAAGGGAAGGACAACTGTAGTTGCAACAGGAGGCAGGAGAGCGTGTTGGCGACTAGTACATCAATAGGAGGGTGCGACTCCTTCCACTTCCTTGTAGGACAAGGAGTGTGGAGTTCTAGGTGGTCCGTGTGGACTACTACATAGGCGGGAGGACACTGCCGCTTAGGAGGACTAGTGTCATCCGACAGTCTGGTTCGAGTAGGAGTCTTCAGTCCCGGTGCGACCAGGAGCTGCACAGACACCGTCGAAGTCTGGAGTTGAAGACCGCGCATTGCGCGAGGTATTGTCGCCGAGCAAGCCTCGGGACAAGGTATGATTCCACAAACCATCCTTTCCTATTATATAGACGTTGACGCGTTTCCTCGGTACGGGTTGGGGGAGAAAATTTTTTTCCGCTGCCTTCTCTGTCTCCTCTAAAACCCTACACCCTATTCAATAATGCTGCAAGCATAATAAAGATCTTTCCAATAATAAGGAAATGGGAAATGTGATGAGATCATGAGATGATTATAAATATTCTAGATAATAATAAAGAAAGGGACAATGACATGTAACCATCCTTATAAATTCCTAAGCTGAAGGCAAGGAACTTAGGATGAGGCAAAGAGTAAAAGGTTCATGAATAGTTGAAAATACATGAATTAATAAGAGGAATATGACTCCTTGTTCTCTTTCCTTTTAGGAACATGGCAATCAAGAGGGTCTTAGGACACTTGATGTTTATAAGATAAATATGTTCATGTGATGGATACCTAGAAAAGTATCACTTTATCTTGGACTTTGGTTCCAAGATGAGGACATATGTAACAATTAATGTTCCAAGATGAAAGGAAGAGAAAAATGTGATGTGTTCTCAACACATGTGATAGATACCAAGGTGAAAGATTCTGGTATCTGAGAAATATCAGATGATTTAGGTTGGCTACCTAGAGTGGTCTACTGTGAAATTAGTCTGATTATATAAAATAATATGAACATCATATGTTAGGGGTTTATGCTCTACATAAACATAATACTAATAAAGAATGTATGATGTTTCTCTGAATAATAAAAGTGTTTCTTGACACAAAAGTTGACTCTATAGTCAATGATGAGGAACAGTGGAGCATGTGCCTTGTGTGTTGATCCTATGAGAATCTTGTATGGAAACACTTTGTGCTGATCAAAGTTTTATGGTGTCTCCATAATAGGGAGATAATATGTGAAGACTAGATAGTATGATGAATACAATACATCTGTCTTCCTTTATCTGGATTTCGGGGACGAAATCCTTGTTAGGGGTTTATAATTTGTAACACCCCTGACCTGGATTATACTTTAACCCTAGGTGTTTTGATTAAGAAAGGTGATTAAATGCTTGATCTCACCTTGTGAAAAGTAATTAGGGCTCAAGAGGAACTTATGTTGCAATTCTAGTCCTTTTTGAACATTTTTGAAATCAATGTTTTGTTTGTTTTGGACTAAAGTGCAAATTACCCAAGTTGAGGGGTTTAAGTGCAATTGGGCATGATAATATGTTCCTCATGAGTTGAAGCATCATGAGAGTGAAAATGATGCTGAGGTAGGGCTTATGGAAGCCTGAATACCAAGAAAGAGCCGATAAAGCAATGTATGTGCATGAAAACCTAGTTTTGGTGTAATGTGCAATTTACCCAAAACCTAGGGTGCAATATGTAATTTACCACTTCAATAGGGTCCCTAATGTTTCTTGGTATCATGTAGAGAAAAGAAAATGAGAGGGGAGCCTCATTTGAATTAAGTTGGAGGAGAGAGAATCTTGATATTAAAATAATCAAGATTAATGCCTAATTGAAACCCAAATTTGATTTAGGGAAAAAATAAATGTATTAATTAAAGGGACTTCAACCAAAATTAAGATGGTTGGGTTCAGATGTGTGTGTGACGTCCTTGAGCCTTGCAAGGACCACGAAAATATCCAAGGGAATGGATAACTCACACAGAATTTTATAAGAAAAAGAAATATCCACTCACATATGGATATTAATATAAAATGATTTAAGGTGCTTGATTTGCTTTTCTTTAAATCATGGATAATTGAGAGGAATAAGAGGAAAGCAAGATAGCCTCGTCCCTAAGGAATATGAGGGGAAGAGGCGGCCACATTGTTGGGATTAAATGGATTTTTACAAAGTATATTCTCTCTCTTTGAAATTTTTATAAAAGAACCTTTTACAAGCCAAATGGAAGGCTTTTTCGACCCCACTTCTTCTCCTTGCTTGGGAAACGACCAAGGGAGCTTGGGAGGGTCCGGAGTACAACCCCCAACCTGTTGTTAAGGTTCTTCATCCATTTCACCTTGATTCCATGGTGGAAACGAAAATAAATTATGGATTTCTTCCTATTTCGATCTCCTCTTCAATTCTAACCATTCCTTTTCACTCAAACCTTGAGGACGAGCCTTGGAATGGTGAAAGGAGTTGCATCCACCATTGTTGCCGTGGACATGAAGCTTTGTATCTCAATTGGAGGCGGGTTTTATAACTGGAACCCTTGATTTTGTTATTGCATTCAATTCCACATCAAATAATGATCTTTTCTACATTTACAATAATCAATTTGGTTGATGAATGCAATCACCATGGAAACCACATCAGGCTTCGTGAGTTCAGAGGTTGAAGATGATAAGCACACACATCTCTAAATATCCAAAGCAAACTATCTTGTTTGGGTTGCTCAAATGGTTTCCCAAACCATTTGGGAGCAAACGGTTTTCAAACCGTTTAGAAGCAAACTGTTTCACCAAACTGCATGAGACCAAACGGTTTCAAAATCGTTTGGGGGAGTTGAACAAGGGTTGAACGTTTGATAATCCTGTTCCTAATTATGTTGGTTGATGACCCACCAAATTTTATGGATTAATTCCAAAGGAATCATGAGTTGAAGGCTATTCAATTAGACAAACCCTAATTGGATTAAGTGCTGATTTTCAACTTGACTGATTTGACTTTTTGGGTTAATTAGCCCAAACGGTTTCAAAACCGTTTGGGGGTCACCCAAGACCATTTGGAGGTCTAGGGTTGGATATGGTTAAGTGTTTGAAGTTCCAAGGATATGGTATTAACCCTAATCGGCTAAGTGCTGATTTTGCAATGGTATGAGTTGATGTTTTCAGTTGATTGACCCAATCGGTTTCAAAACCATTTGGGGATCACCCAAACGGTCTCATGACCGTTTGGGGATCACCCAATACCGTTTTGAGGTCTAGGGTTAATAATGGTTGACCAATTGAAGGTCTAAAGGTACCAAATCACTTTGCAATTAAGTGTTGATTTGATGATCAACTCAATAGCTCAAACCCTAATGATTTTTCACTAGAATCCAAGGGTTGGATGAGCCAAACGGTCTCAAGACCATTTGGAGCTCATCCAAACGGTCTCAATACCGTTTGGAGGTCACCCAAGACCGTTTTGAGGTCTAGGGGTTAGTATGGTTCAACAATTGATGATCCAATGATACTAAGTTAAAGTGTAATCAATTGCTGATTTGGTGATCAATCCAATGATCCAACCCTTAATTGGTTGACTTTTATTTTCATGGTATGATGGGAAAACGGTCTCAAGACCGTTTTGTGGTCATCCAAACATCCTCAAGACCGTTTGGGGTCAGGTCATGTTCAATTTGGATGATGGTTCAATGGTTTCAAAGTAACTAATCTTGCATTGATTAGTGTTGAAGGATCATCGATTCCAAATCCTAATTCAACTGATTCAAACCATAATTGATGACTAATTGAGGGTTAATTGAGGGTCAAATCAGTTGAAGGTTGACCTATTTAACTCAAATGAAGTATGAGGATAGGTCCAATTGATGATTGGTTCCATGAATTCATTGATTGAAGGAATCAACATTGGAAACCCTAATCCAATTTGATTGGTTGAGACCATATTTGGTCCATGCAGTTTTGAGGAGGTTTGTACCAAATGGTCTCAAGACTGTTTGAGTCAAACGATCCCAAACTGGTTGAGCCCATGCAGTTTCAAAAGGTGCTTTAGCAAACGGTTTCAAATCGTTTGAACTTTGAAAGACTAAGACCGTTTGGGGCTCAAGTAGTCAAATTTGATTGAGGAATTAATTGGTTAATCCCTTTGGATACCTAATGTAATTGAGCTCTCAATTGGTAAATCCACTTGGACACCTATTGTAATTGAAGATTCAATTGATCAATTCAATTGGATACATTATGTAATGGAGGTCCAATGTGATTGAATCTCTTGAGAATAGAGATGATGAATCATCCATTGATCCAATGATGATTAGTAATCATAATCATTGAGGGTACAAAGGTTGAAACCCTAATAGTACCTATGTGATTAGTGCCAATTAAGGGATGAACCCTAATTTCTTATAGGATCAATGACTTGGTACACTATGTTAACTATAGTTGTATGTATTTGATTGAGGGGTTGATATGACCTAATCAAGTTGAGAAGATGATAGCATGAATTCATACATGAATATGATTCATGTGGTGATTAAGGGTTATGATCCTTAAGTAAAGAGATCATGAAACCCTAATCATGAACATATACCCTAATTGACAGGGTTATTGATTTCTAACCCTAATTGAGGGCAATTCTATTTGTAACCCTAATCCAGGGTGAGGATGTAACCCTACTTCAGGGTAATGATATGTGAAACCCTAGTTTAAGGTAATGAGATACAAAACCCTAATTGGGATGAATAGTAAATCTCCTATTATGAAAAATTGAATAAAATCCTAATGCAGATGAATAGTAAACCCAAATTGTGGGTGACTTTGGTGGAAACTCTAGTTGAGGGTGATTCCATGAGAAACCCTAATTAATGAGTAATGGGGAACCCTAACCCTAAATTGGGTAAAGGGAATGAGAAGCCCTGTTTGATAGTAAACCCTAATTCCTGGTAAAGGAATAATGTTGTTACTATTGTGTCACATGATGTGATGAATATCTTATATGACTTATATCATGCCTAATAACCATACAAATATTATGAGATGATGAATATAGCCAAGTTGAGCTGAGACATTTATATAATAAATGTTGATTGGCCTTATGTGCCTTAATGTTGTTGTTTCTTAGTAAAAGTAACAAATGTGCATGGACTTTTATGAGTCACATGAGTAAGATGTTGGCTAGAAAGAGGTGACAAGATATTTTGTGACCTTGTGAATCATGTGTGATGCTTGTGTAACAAGTATCATGAATGCCTTGGTCAGATGACCTGAAGGTGATAGTTACCTAATAAATGGTAATGGTACTCAATGATGAGTTAAGGGTTTGAAAACCCATAACCATATGATTATGGTAATGAGAATGTGAAGGGATGAGAATTCCCAATTTTGAAATGAGGGACTGAGTTCCCAAGGTCTTTGAAAGACTGATAAGTATCTAATGAATGTAGTACATGTCTCTTTATAGCATTGTTGTAATAAGTCTTGTTTGAGAACTTAGTTGATGGTAAAAGAATATTAAAATGTACTTAATTAATCAAGTGAAATCTATTTATGTAGAGCCCTGACCACAGATCCATCATCGTCAGGAATAGGTGATGGTGAAACGGGTGCTCCGCGGAAAAACGCGGAACACATATTTTGAATATGTGGGGGTAAATGGGCAAAAATTATCCTTACATCCGGTGAAGAGATTGAGGGAAGGTAAACAACAAACCTCTCAATCCTTCATGTGTCGGGAAGGATGTATAACTAATCTCCCGATGATTGGGATAGATGCCATACACATCTACCCATAATACTTATGTCAGATCGATGGAGATAAACATTAAATCTCTCGATGGCTGATGAGAGTGCAGTTGATGTTGTAACTCTATACCGAAGTTCCAGTATACCCTGGAAAGATATCTTGAGTAGTTAACACAATCCTGCTTGTTGTCCCGCACTTAGCGGGATATGAGAGGTCATTGGAATCCAGCTCTTCCATTGACCTATGTATGGTACCAATTTCAACTTCGCAGTGGTCGGTTGGAGTATGAGCGGTATACCTCATCTCCTCAGGGCATAAGTGTGTTTGTAAAATGAAATCAACCGTATATCATGTTTGCTTAAGGATTGAAAACGGAAATTTATTGGCTGATGTTACATTTCTGTTATATATCTGTAGTTCATTAATGATATTCATATCTGTTGTATTCATTACAAGTAGATGGATGAACTATGAGTCTACCAGGAGTAGATGTAATGTTATCCTTGAAAAAGGAGATTACTTCACTTTGTTCATACAAGTGACTTACCTGCTGTTGATTAAATACATAAATCCTTATGCTCAGCTTTTTTTAATAAGCTGCTATAATAATGTTTTGGCGAAGAGTTATATCTCCCGCTGGGGCAATTTACAATTGTCTCACCCCCGTGGGATCCAACATTTTTTTAGGTGGACGAGCACGGAGGAACGTGAGAACATCTTGCAGGGAACGGACAACAACAATAACATCAGGGACAACAATGAGATCTCAGGTGGAGATACTATCTGTCAAGTTATGTGGTTAGAAAGTCCTATGTGTCGTCTCTATACTCTCATGTCCTCGGAGTTTTTAGTCAGTGTTTTTGATAAATCGATCTGAGGTTTTTGGCATGATGCCTCGAGATTTGTATGATGTCTGTATATAATGTTATAAGGTAGCTGATGATGTAGTCTCTGAAGAGATATGGTACAGGTTATGTACATTTGAACCAGAATGTAAATTTTATGCAATGGTTCTTGATGGAAAAGATTTCCTATGTGTGGATCTCTTTGCAAAAAGTTTTAAATTTTTAGTGATTTTCAGTAATCCGTTGCAAATGATTCGCTTCCACTTAAGTTAATCTTGTTTTTGTGAGTTGGATGCCACACAAACCATCCTTCCTACTGTATAGACGTTGACGTAATAGAGTTATGAACTACTATTTCATATTTTCCAATGGATAGAAACACAATATTTTTTTGCATATTGTATGACAATGATAGTAATTAATAAAGTTGATGTTTCAATTTCAAAGATATGATCTTTATGGCAATGCCTTATTTATCTTGTGGTACTCGCTATGCATAAGATAAAATGATACCTAAAAGTTATTGATAACTCAAACAATCAAATTAGCATAAATCATGAGAAATTCATTTCTAGTTTCCATATGATGGATAAATCTAGACTCTTTTGGTTAGAGGACCAGTAAGAGACATGAATCTCTTAGACATGATTAATAAATCTTCACTAGTGGTAGTGGGAAAATGATTATCCTATTAGGTATAATATATGTGATGTATACATATACCTATTAGAGTTAATGCTAGTGCTTCAAATAGTGTTTAGAGAAATACCAATATGAATATCTTGAAGTGTTCAAGAATATCATAGATGAAGTATGAATTTGGTAAAGTGTTAATTGCTGATGAGATCAATGGATGAAATACTTAGACCAAATGTTCGAGAACCTTGTGAGTGATTATGATAGTGTATCATAATGAGCTCTTGATTAAGGCATGGTGATGTATAAATCAAAAGGAGTCACACTCTAAGGAGTTAGAGGATGATTATCAAATAACTAATTTCTACTTAAATAAAGAATACCCCACACTAATAAAGCACATTAAGAATCACAAAGGAGTTGTGAGTTCTGATATCGTTGAAAGATACACCTCGATTATCTATGTGATGAGTTGGATTTTGAGTTATGGTTTATGACCATTACATCCTAAATGATTTCCATGAGAACCATAAGGTATGACCTTGATGGTAGCACCCATTGGGATGAAATCCATAATTGCGAAAGAGTCTTAAGCATTAAGACACATGGATAACATTTTGAGAAGGATGATGCATGTTGATTGCAACTTAATGACTAAGAGATTTGGCATACAAATACTAAAACTGCATTCCTATGAGGAATAAAATGAGGATGTGTACGTGACACAACCTACAAGGTTTATGAATCCATTAATGAAAATGAAGTCTATAAGTTACAATGGACTAATCAATGTGATTTATTGAGTACAAAAAACTCAGAACTGTGATTTTTCATTATGATAATATAATCAAAAGGTTCGACTGATATGTCAAAGATAAAGAGAGATATGTGATTTAGTGGGAGCGTATTCACATTCCACATGTTGATGTGAAATGGAAATGTTCTAAGATGGAAATCCAAAGTGGAAATTAGGGAAGATAGAGACGTTTCCTATGTGATAAGAATAGATATCTATAGAGATAGTTCTTGAAAACCTCTTGACCTGAAAAGAGAGAGCATGCATTGGCAATCTATACTGAAGGGTTCAGTATGCACAGATTCAGTGGGAGAAAACTTATTCATGTTACATGGAGTTAGTATCCCAAGGCCAAGTGTCCAATTCTTATGAAGAATGGAAACACTAAGAATAGATATGGATTTATCATGTATGCAATCATCCCATTATCTTGCATGTATAGGACATAGCAAGAATAAAATACATTCATCATCTTGTATGTAGGACATGACAATATGATGTGCTCATCCTGGTAACTCGTATGTGGGACATGATGAGTGGATGTCTGTCTAGTTCCAGTAAGGGTTACTGGAATACCATAAGAACTTTATAAGTACTTGAGAAGTACTAGTTCTATGGAAATAAGGAAGGGTTCACTGTAAAGAGTTACACAGATGTGAAATTATGAAGAGGACAAAAAATTAATCGCAAAATATATATGGGATATATAAAAGTGAATGTTTATTGATAAATGGAAACGTTCCAATAAAGTCATTTAAAAGGAAAAGCCGAGTATCTGTGTGTTCGAGAACATTAGTGGATACTATATGGATCTGTAAGTTCATGAGATGAACTTATAGATATTCTGGTCATTGATGACAAATAAGGAGTTTTTGGTCATGCAATGTGGCTAAAGGTTAGCAAAGGAATACTAGATCACATATTATGACAACTCCATCTCATATGTGTGACGTACAACGAAGAGATGAGAGACATGCAATTAATACCAACTCTGGAAAGGTGTTGCCATAACCCACTGCGTAAGCACTAGAGCATAGTAACATGTGAGACATGTTTGAAGATCACAATGAATATGATTCAAGGATGATTGGCTCGCAGTGGAAGTGGGAGTCTATTGGTATGTATGCCTTGAGAGCCAATCATTGGATGATTGGCGGGATATATTAATATTGATTTGATAAACATCAAAGGCAAGCTTCCAATTCTTACTAGTTCAGTCATATGAGATAATGATAGAATAAATTGAATGTCTAGAGAATTATAGTACTCAAATACGTTTGCTTTCAGGTTCAGGACCTAAACGATGAGATCATACAGATTCTAAGAGTTTGTACATTCTTATCATGTCCCTAGTCGGATGTCATTGTGGAAGGTAGATAGACAACAATGACACAAAAGACTAGATTGTAGTGTCGGTTGATGACATAATCTCATTAGTCATGATATGCAGATATCAAACTAAGCACATAGGTACTTATTAGAGAACAAGTGTATCTGACAGACCCACTGTGAGTTTGACACATGGAACCATGACATGGTAGTCACAGTCAGTTCTCACAATGATGGTGGTGAGTGTGATTCACTGACCTGAAATCACTACACTCAACACATGTCGTTGGGTACACTTTGACATCATCAAACGTAGTCTTGAAACATGGGTTGTTATAAAGGTGATGATTGGGTGGCTTTGACACATGGGGCTTTTGAGGGGTGAGTGATAGATAGGGGATTTTTTCCTCCTGAGGGAGTTTGATATCCATGGCCACTTGATGAGTTGGAATGAGATAGGCATCCACACGCATGTGTGAATCAGTATGTGATATTGATGTCATACATATCGCCTCCAATGTACTCTGAGATCAAGAAAGTGAATGAATGTTGACAGGATGACTGTTCTATGCCTTGAGTTCATTCGGGATATCAGTGACAAAGGAATTATACATTCACTGTAACACCATTCATGGATTGTAGGATTGAAAGTTGTTCTCCAACTTTCTATTTCACTTGGGTAGCACTGATGTGCGGCTAGGCACCGCTCTTTGCTTGTGAAGTCATAAGTGTTATGGACTTTCACTGCTAACGTGAAATGGGCATGCAGGGTCACACACATAGCATTTAACTTGGAAGAGGAGTTCATCCACAAATGATGTTTAGATTGATTGCTAAAGGAGTTTAGTAGTTTAATTAAACACTCAATCAATTGATAGCTCAATATCATAGTGTTCAAGGTGTTGGACCAATTGATTAGAGTATTGGATTGATTAAAACTATAATTGACTGATTCTGCACAGTCTGGACTCCCCAACCGATCGGCTCATGAGATGAATCGATCAGCTCATGATAGGATGAACTGACCGGTTCAAAGGTGTGAACCGATCGACTCAACTGGTCCAAACGAGCAAGATCGGAAATTCCAGTTGGTTAGAAATTTCTCTTCGTTTCACTTGTCCAATTTGATTGGAACAAGGATTGGTATTTGGATCAATTTGAAACAAAAGAGGAAAAGTCAATCGGGAACTTATCATGACCACGAACTGATCGACTCATGCTTGAACCGATCGGCTCAGGTGTCCCAACCGATCGGTTCAGGTGTGAACCAATCGGCTCAGGTCCCCAACCAACTGTTTTATGCTTGAAACCATCAGTTCAGCTGGCGTAGTTGGTTGTTTTGTGGAAAATCTCGAACCCTTCTACTCCTACTTTAATCCCGCATTGCTCGGGGTAGAGAACCCTATTCCATGACCCTCCTATATATAGGGGTATTGGGGGATTCTCAAGTACAACAACTCAGAACACAAGTTGCTCTGCAAAGTTGTCGTTCTCTCTGGTTGTGGTAACCAGGACAGCCCGAGCAAGTGCTACCCGATAAGGGAGGTACAACAAGGGAAAGACAACTGCAGAAAAGTGACTTGTGGTAGGAGAGTGTGTCGGTGACTTGTACGCCGACAGGAGGGTGTGACTCCTTCCGATTCCTTGTGGGATAAGGAGATCGGAGTTCTGGGTGGTCTGTGTAGACTACTTCAGAGACGGGAGACTTCTGCCGCTCAAAGGACAACTTTCAATCCCGATAGTCCCAGTGACCAGGAGATGCACAGACACCGTCCAAGACCAGAGGTGAAGACCATGCAAGCTGCGAGGTAACGTCGCCGAGAAAGCCTCGGGACAAGGTATATATCTACAAACCATCCTTCCTACTCTATAGATGTTGACGCGATTCCTTTATTCTGGTTTTTGGGAGAAGAATTTTTTTTGTTTCCGCTGCCTTCTCTATCTCCCTTAAAACCCAACACTCATATCACTGTCGACATAGAAAGAGGAATAAAAGAGAACATCAGGGTTGAGGGGCATGAAACCAAGGAGAAAATTATGAAAATAGAAAGAGAGGAATGAAATGGAGTCAGTGGGAGTGAAAATACCATGTGAAGAGGCAGAAACAGACTCTTCCATGGCTAGATGAGCAGCCGATAAAGCCCTATACATGAAATGTTAAAGATATAGGACAAATTCTCAGCTGTTGGATGGGTGTGATCCGTGGTTGTAGGATCCAAAGGTTCTTTTATTGTACTAGAAACGAGGCTCATTACTAGTTTCCAAAGGTGGGCATGGATGGTCAAGGGAAACAAGAGGGCATTGCAGGCCATGAGCGGACAACCAAGATCGAGCCTAGTAAGGCTGACCCAAGACTCAATTATGCGATTTAAAAGCTATAAGTTATGGGTCATACTTAGATTTCAAAATTAGCATAATGCTATCATCGTAGTTTGGAGTTATATATAATTTAGTGCTTTGGAAACTTGAGAGTGACTTTACATATATAAATACAAGGTTAGTCTAGAGAGATACACATAAATGGGATTAAAATAGGGGTGAATATGATTACATATAACTTATGTGCAACCTAGGTTCTAATTTCAAATTGATTGTTAGTAATACTCCCACGTCCACAAAATAGACTCCAAAAAGCATCAAAACATATCAACCCATGAAATTGATGGAAAGAGCGAGAACTTAGTGAGATGAAAAAGTAGATAGAACTTGAGTGAAGAGGGAGAAAAGTTCAAATTATCACATCCTCCCTACCATTTTTCCTCAAAAGGAACATAATCTATCTATCAAGATTGGAATTTCATATATAGTATAAAAACAACTTGGTATTCCTTAATCATCAACACTTTTTCAAAATTTAGCGATCAAGCATCATGGTCCAAGCGTAGTCATGTAGATCATAGAATTGACAAAAACATTACATAGATAACTATAATGTCCTCACATTTGGTGAATTCAAATTATATAAGGCTTGTGTTGATAAGTAAATTTCCTAATTATAATTTTATCCTTGTGGCATGGGTGCAACTCATGGACCAAGTGAGGTCCATGAAACTATTTGCTTTGCAAATAGGTCTTTATGGAAAAAGTTTAAGAAATAAGAAAATTTGTACATAAACAAATAATAATGACTTTGTGAAGTGTTAGATAATTGAAATATGATATAATTGGCAAATTTCAAAAGAAAATAAGATATGTGGTATTTTCGATAATTAATGGATTAATATCTAACCATTAAATACAACATAAGATTTGAGCGATCAAACAGTGTTATCTTGTCCTGACTTTTAGAATACTTAAATATAATAAGGAAATTAAGATAAATCTAAAATTTGAGAGAAAAAGGGCTTTCCATATGGTGTGGGTAATTAATTTAAGGATATACTAAAAGAGAAAGTTTCTGCTACAAAATTCATTCCAATAAATCCCACAAATTAGATATAAGATGTGAAAGTTATTAGTGAGCTTCTCTTCAAGTTCCATATCAAAAGAATTCTCCTAGTAGGAAAATTGAGAATGAAGAGGGACTTACTTGTAATAATTAAAATATTTTCCCTTATTTGAAGATAAAGCATACTTTTATAACGAAACTTGTCTAGGAGTGAAATTATAGGATTATACAAAACATGTCAAAATTTGGGATCAATTGGAGTCAGGATGAGAGAGATATGGATGTTGAGATTTTTTGAAATGTGAGGGGTTGATTAAGTGATTGTGACATTTAATGCAGTGGAAAACTTAGGACAAGATCATGTCATGTTGTGTGGACTTGGAACTATCACATTTGAGATAGGAGGCCCTCAGATTGTCTTCCACCTCACATTGGAAAGGGAAACTCAGGCTATAGTAACCCCTTTCCTCATTGGTCTCGCTCCCTCTCTCTAATCTAGGATCCAAACCAAAATCGTTCCCTTTGAATTAGGGAAGGAAATATGAATTGCATCACCCCAACTTCCATCTTTATCATGAAGTAGTGCCTTTTTCTAAAATTGCAGTTGGAAATGGAACTCTGACACCCCATACCTCTCCCGCGACCTCTCTCTATATAAAGCCCCTAGTTCTAGTCACTAAACCAGCAACCTCTCCCACGAGTTTGTGCTACAAGCAATGTCTAGCAATGTCACCACACCTTCAAGTTCTCCTAGCACACTTTTGCCGACTCTTAAACCCATCTGACGAGCTCCGTGTGCGAGAAGAGGTGGGGGATGGGGTGTTGACCATCCTAGAGTATGGAAAGAGCGGTGGGGAGGTAGGGCCAACCCATCCTGATCCTTATAACAAACATTAGTGATATATTCTATTTGTTTCCTTCTCCGTGTATCACTAGTTCATACCCCGTGACCTGATACCTAGGATTCTTCCACTCTGACCACCTTAGGCTTAGGAAATTGACTAGCCAGGTTCAATGAGGGAGTGCAGAGGTCCTTGGACCCTCAATTTATCTCTAAGAAGAATAGATGGAGAAGTCAACAACTAGGTGACTCATCCATTGTAGGACTCGTATCCTTTGTGAGGTTGAATGAGGTAAAGGACCATATTATGAAACTAACCCCCACGTGCATGAAAATCCAATTCACAGCACAAGGGTACTTTGGTAGTTTTGGTCTCTCAAGCATCTAGCTCACATTATTGGACAGATGTTAGCTATGTGTCCATTAGTAACAAAGTGCTGATTTGGCAAACCTGATTGGCCCAAATAATATTATCTTGAAATAATTGTAGCAACTAATCGATAACTTGGATTACATATATGTTACCAAATTGATAAGGAAAATGAGAGGAACATGAATAAAATGTATTCAATGTCTAATTATCATTAAAGTTCCAAAAGTACCATGGACACATGGTTAATAAGTAATTAATGTATGAACACACTAGATTTGTATATCAACATGTTGAATACATTAAATGCTCTCAGGTCATGTTCTAACCTAGTATTGTTGAATATAATGGAAATATAAAATGAGGATGATAATGATGATGTATAAATAGGGTTTCTAAAGTGAATAACCGTATACATGCTGAATTAGGCTTTTGAAACTAAAGATCATAACTTGACATGATATTATTGCACATAATCTAACATAGGTGTTCATAGTGAAAGTATATGATAGAAATGATCACTAGGTTTTCACCTAATGTTTAATATTAGATGGAATTAAGGTTTGTACCCTTATTCTTAATCAAAGATTGAGATATCCCTAAACCCTAGATTTGGACCCGATTAGGGTTTGATAAAAATAATATGTTGGTGACAATATAGGATATACATACATTCAGATTAAATTTTGATTGCTTGGATTCATCTTTGTTTTCTTGATTGAATGATATGTTTAAAGTACATGAAGTGCGACTGCATGATCTACATGGATCTATATTGAGATACATGGTTATGATTATGAATACCCACATTATCGACTATCAGTGTTTGTCGTGGATTTCTCTAGGATTGTTGAAATAAACTATTGGATGTTTAATTATATTTTGTTTAATTATAATGCCACTATGAGTATTAAATAAAGTAAATATCATATTCTAAAACCAAGGATGAGATGTATCGAGGGGTGATGCATGTTGGCCCTGTAAGGGATAGTGACTATGCCCAAGATAGCATATCAAGTAAGGGTTGGAATATGAAATGCAAATTCCAATTCTTATTTGCAAGTAATTGATTGATTATATGTTGTTATCTTACTTGCACATTTCTACATGCACCCCACATACACAATATAGAAAAATATTGATTTGTGTTTCGTTTCATGTCATTTTAGGTAAATGCAATATATGAAGATATCAAGACATGATGAATCAGATAAAATCCATCATACACCTTAAAGGTAAGGAGGATTAGTTAGATACTTTTTCTCATATGTATTTGTTCCATGTTGGAAATTCATGTAACTCCTTAGAGGATCATGACTATATAACTTGTAAAGAATAATTGTGAAATAATAGAAATTAATTGCTATTATTATTTTTTATTTGGATCATGGGAATTTCAGGTAATGGTTCTAAACATTAAGGTCCTTTCCTAATTGGGGAATGTTGAAAAGTGAGGTTGTTACAATCACAATATGGGAGAGATCATCATATGTATCACCATTTTGTAGAGATCACATTTTTACACAATTGAATATAGTTCTTTGAATTAAGGGTAAAACATGAATTTCATTCCCAACATTTATGGTTCTAGCTTCTACATGGGTGTAGCTGGGGTTATACATCCATTACTGAGTTTATTTCAACATTCAATATCATGATTCCCTACTCAAAATCAATGTAAGACCACCTCTAGTCCACATGAAGCTCATCCCTAACTCATAAATCAAGAAAATCAACATAATCATCATTTCAAATTTGTAGGAATAAGAAATTCATCAATCATATATCGTGGGTGATCTCAAGATCCAAAATACATTGATCATAGGAGTCTAATTTAAATCTAAATTGATGATCATGAGTCAAGATTTCACTATTTAATGTTGAGAGTCCGATTTTGGAGATCAAAGTCAGAGGTTCAAACATTTATAAGCTATTTTTTACATTCTGAACTAGACCATAGGTGTGATCATTTATCCATATACAACAATCAAACAACTTTTGAGAAATATTCAAATAACATTTCAAGATATCAATATCAACTTCATTATCATTGTATTCAAGGTTGATGAATGATATGGACCTAGATTTTTCTAGGAAATTAACCACAAGCTATAGTCAACATAATTATATTTCAATATCATCATCAAATTGAAATTCACAATCAAGTATCAATATCATCATAGGTCTGACCTATTAGAGACCTATGTCATGAAATCAAAACTAGGTAGAAGGGGCTACCTTCCTGAAAACTAAATAATCAACAAGATGAAGATTTAGAGGTAGTCATAATAGGTATATGACCTAGGTTAGGGGAGTCATAAGTCAACGAACACCCTAATGTAGCACATTAGTCTACATTACTCATGAACCAACAAGAATATCCAAATAGTGAGAGTATCACATAGCAAATTGTACTTCATAAGGTCATGAAATCAAATATCAAGATCCTTATAGGAAAAAGATGCTTCAAGATTTTTCAAGAACATTGTCATAACTGCATTCCCTTCATTTCATTATGAGCTAAGGGTGAATTTTTCAAATCAAAAAGTCAAGTTGAGAACTCAAGAGTTAGACCATAATAGGGAAAGATTGAGATATGTATCCATCACATTATTCATAATTGAGATTACAATGAGGCATAAAAATCAATAGGGAAAGTCCTATCAGATAGAAGTGTTTCATCATGACTTTTGAGTGTCCAAAGACATGGTCATTTCACATCATGATATGGCACATATCAAACTAGGGGAATAGTTTCTTAGTCATATTTGAGGTTTAGTCAGCAATAGTGGGACATAGACTTAATCAGATACAACCATAAGGTATAAGGTATGAATCCTCCTTATTTCATCATATCGAGACTATTATCATTTACCTCAAACATAGGAATCATGTCATCTATATTTGGTAAATTTGATTTTACATCACCATCTAGGTCATATGAGAGTTCTTAACTTCAAGAGTACTTTCATTTGTAACAAATGAGGTTTCAACTTAAGGTCAGATCCTGGTAGCATCATCATCTTTCTCGAATATTACCAAATGATTCAAATTTTAGTCTTTCCAATACATAGCTACTCATAGTTGATATATCATGTGATTAATTGTAATGAGAGGAGAATGACATGAGGATATGAGAAAACTAACTAATCGTCATCTAATTCGGCATCTTAGGGGGTCCTTAAAGAACATATGAAATCCTAGAAGACTCTCTAAGGTAAGCAATTGGGTTATTAGACATGCATAAAGGATGATTGATTTCTTTGATACCTTTTTACATAGAATTATTTGTTATCAAAATCCAAACTGTTGATGACTAGTCAGCAAAAGGTGAGAGTACCCAAGCGTCCATCTCTGGAATGGATCCCATAGAATGTGTGGATAAAACCACAACAAAAAGATAGATAAATAAGGCATGAAAAACATGTCATTTAAAAGGAAATAAACTAGTACCTGACATAAACATCTTAGAGTCTCATATGACAACACATATATATTTCATTTGCATGTCATTTTTAATAGATGTAACCAGAGTACAAGTGGTAGATTTTAAGATAAGACCGAAGCAACAATATTAGGAGAGTCGCAGTGTAATTGTTGCCTAAAATCATAACATGGGTAGACATCAACATAACTATGTTGAGTATGCTATCAAATACATAAACTCACAGGTTTAAGAGAACATATATGCTTGACCAAAATTAGTGTAATAGCAAGAAAGAAATAAAAAACACTAAAGACTTTCTTATTAACAGGGAAGCATGTTTTAGATGCATTTCCATTATAAACAACATTTTATGGCCATTTGACCCTCTTCCCATAGGAAGGGTCCATGACAAGCATATGAGGCTCAAAGATAAAATGTCACCCTATTTATTTGTGAGGGACCTCAATCCCAAAGTCAATGATCTGACCCTATTTATACATGTCTTGTGCACTTATCATGAGAATATACGCAGGTACACAAGATTTGTATAATGGACAAGTTCAATTATGTTCAAGGTTTTTTCAGTATACTTCAAGCAAAATAAAGGTACTAATCATATGAAACAAGTATCTCTAACAAGTATATAAAGCCAAGTATTTTGAGCATACATACATACAAGCAAGTTTAATATCACTAGTCTATTCTATAGGAGGTGAAGTGCACCTTGATCATAGCACAAGATTAAGATTTGATTTATAAAACCATTCATGGCAAGCTTGGCTAGATATTGACAATTAAGTCCACTAAAACATCACGAGATTATAAAATAGTACAACCTTATTAACATTGGTATGATTTAGATTATTATAATCATGTCATGGTGTTTAGATGTGTCATCTAAGTCTAGGTTTCAAATAATTCATCATTGATTTCATTGTATCAACTAGTCTTGCATGTTCATTATCATGTTGCATTGTACATCATGGATTCATTTACATTTTAGGGTGACACAACACTACCAAATTAGAGATCCAACATGTGGGTTTCAAGATCATAAGGGAGAAATCACAAGATTTGAGAAAGATAATTAATACATGCATCATCATAGTCATATTAGTCATTTGAGTTAATCGTGCAAGATAGTCATCATTAAAGTATAGATGTGTCTACTTGATTATGTGGCAAAAACATCACCAATCGACTTATTTGAGATCATTAAGTCAAGATTTGTATAAAATTAAAGACTTAGTTATCAACATGAATACTGGATCATAGTACAAGTTACCCTTTAGTCACATTAGGGATAATGAATGATTATAAGGAATTTAGGGGTACAAGACATGTTGCATTATTGATTTATAGGTCATAAAATAGATTCGAGTAGCATTAGATCAATATTTGAGCAACCTACAAGATTTCATATCAAAATTCTACATAAAACACTTTCCATAGTTATATCACATTATAAGATCAAAATGGGGTAGAAGCATGAACAAATTTGGATTTTGGTACAACATGCATCAAAACTACTTATTTGAATAAAACATAAGGATTTGAGGTTCATTCAACCAAGATTAAGCATGAAAGATGATATATTTAGCATAAAATCTCATTTAGGACATTTAGCAACATTAGATCATTCTAGGGAAATATAGATCAAGTTTGAATCTTTATGCATAAATACGTTACTAGGCTAACACCAAGTTTGTAGGGCTTAAAGGGAAAAAATTGTGCATTTAATAGCATAGAACAATTTAGTAATTCATAGAAAGAATGTATTTTGGGTTATTAGAAGATTTTACAATAAGAACCAGGCTATTAAACTAATTTAATTAGATATATTGTGTTTTTCTAATAAAAAACCATATATCATATGTCAAAAAATGGCCAAACGTTTGATTTTCTACCATTTGTTGAAGTTTTAGCACAAAGCTATGGAAAAAGGGATGAAAATTACCTCTAGAGGGTGAGGTGGTGCAATCTAATTGGCTCTATGTTTGGTCAACCTGGGAAATGGAGAGTGGGTCCCTAGTCCCTTTAATTGGTCAAATAGGAAATTGGTCAAATAGGAAGTAGGAAAGGAACGTTGAGTGGGATTTCTTCTTGGACAGTGTTGGATCGATCTAGCATGGATCACTGAGTGATCGATGTCGCATGACTATCAACTTCACTCACTATCTGCAAAATCCCTACCCCCCATGCACAAAGACATGTTAGTGGGATATTTGTCAGAATAGGGACACGACCCGACTATATACCATGAGGGGAGTTGCAAACTAGACACCTAGCCTTAACCTTGAATGTGGGGCTGATTCTGGCCTCCACCAAGGCCGAAGGGGCCTAGAGCGACATTGTGCAAAGGTAGTTCTGGTGGTAGTGCACTGGTGCTGAAAGAAGAGAAAATGGGAAGATTAGGGTTGAAGGTCATGAAACTAAGGGGACAAAGAATGAAAAATAAAGAGAGGAACAAAATGTAGTTAATGGTGGTGAAAATAGCTTGTGGAATGTTACAATGACAATGTCAATGGGATCTATGTGTTAACATGTACTTTTCATGTTGGAATGTTCTTATTTCCTAATTAGATGTGTTGTGATGCAACCTATCGGCTGTCACTAACAAAGTCACTAGTTGTTAGGACATATATCCTTATGTGTTGGGCCTTTGAGGTCTATTAATAATATGTAACCACATATAGGTCTAGGAATCTAGAATTTGAACCCCAACTCTGCCTCCCTTATCTCCTTTCTATCAATTTCTCTCATCCCCCTTCTCTTGCACCAGATGTTCTAGTCATAGACCTCATATCCCGACCTCGATTTGGTAGAGTTCTCGCCTGAATCCTAACATCTTGGTATCTGAGTAGCCTGTTTCTGGATGACTCATCGACATATACCCATGGAAACATGATGCTTGAACTAGATGGCCATATCAGAGAGGTATCCAAGAAATAAATTGAAGTAGAACCTCCTTTTGAGAAGCTACGACTATTGATGCAACATATGATGATGCAACTGGATGAGTTGACTGAATGGAAAAAGGTGACGGAAAGCCAGAATGGATTCACTCAAGATTAGAGAAAATACCAGATTAGATGCGGAGACCCTAATCATGGACAATGTTGCAATAGTCCAATGGTTAAAATGGGTGTCAATACTGACATACAACAATAATTAAAATATATCTGACTATATCTAGCGCACAATCTGATACATTGATCCAATTCTCAACCAACAGACAAAACTACATTGAAGGTAATTGCACAATTCATGAGAGGTGATGCCTTCAACTATTTCAATTGGTATGAGAGGGGGTAACTTTTTACATAGGTCAATCTTTAGGAGGCAGTACAATGACATTTTGGGGTTAAAATAGAAGGAGAACCGCCAAAGTTCTATCCCTCTTGTCTCCGATAGGGACAATGTGGAAATACCATAGGGGGCTTAAGAGATTAATGAATCAATGCCCTCCAATTTCAGAGGCAATGATATTTTTGATCTATTAGGGTGGATTTAATCTAGTGTTCATATATGAATTTATGACTCATTGAGTTCACTAATTGATGGATCTGTGTAAGAAGGTGGCGGGAGTAGAAGCAAAATGTTTACTATAGTGGAAGGAGTACTCAAGTTCGAGGGGGGGGGGAGGAGGAACATGGCTGAACAACCTAATCCAAAGGAAACATGGGCAATGAGAGGGTCGGGACCTCTAGTCATCAAACAGTTAACACATGAATACAATGATGAAAGGAGGCTAAGGAGTTATTCTATAGGTATGATCAAAAGTACTTGCCCAGTTATCATTACTCAGGTAAGATTCTTTGCTAGATATGTCACAAGGAGGGGAGTAGGTGGAAGATTCTCATAGATCAAGAGAGTATAGAGGATAAGGTTTAAGAGGAGAAGGTATAAGACAACCTCCAATCGAGTATCATTTCCTTACAGTTCGATTACCGGGGAAGAAAAAACAAAGTAATTTAAGGTTTGGGGATGAGATGAGGGGCAATGATGCTTAATAGTTGTTGATTTAGGGGTGACATTAATTCAATGATCTAACATTGGTAAGGGAGTGGGGATTTTGGAGCCAAAGTACTTGATCCTTAGAAGTGAAATTAGGAGGAGGGGGGATCCTCAGATCTTGAGGAATGTTGTAGGATTGCAAGGTGCAGATACAAGGGTATACTACTGTAATGTGGGGGCCCATTTCCCATGGATCTAGTAGAGTTTTAGGGATTACAATTGGACCCATAGAACACCACTACCCTTAACTGCACACTTTGACCTCACTCATGTGCAAGTCATAATCAACTTCTGGAATGGTCACCCGTCCTAGTACTACTCCAAGACGATCATACTTAACTATGGAGTTCTTAATGTTGGGATACCCAAAAAGAAGGTGCACCATAGTGATATAGGTAGTCCTATCACTCCTTTTAAGATCATTTTATCCAAGTCCACAAGTCATGGGATGTTATCATCTCCACCACTTAGACTCTTGACGTCCTCTTCAAGGTTCAACTATAAGGCCTCACAATATTTCCTCATTTAGTGTAGATCCAGAATGGCTCATGGAAACCCTCCTCCCAATCATGAAATACCAATGCAAGGGTGGCTACATTACCAAGGATAGATCGTTGCAACATGCCTAAACTTCATGGCTCAAGCCTGGCTGCAAAATGCCCATTTGGGCCCCACCAACTAGAGAGGTTTTGGCTTTGATATCATTTGTAATGCATGGGCCCACTGCCCAAGGTTGTAGTAGAGCTTTAGTGATGGGATCCCTATAAAGTAGGTCTAACTTAATGATATGGGAAGTCCAATCATTCCTTTTAACATCCTTTAACCTGAACCTCAAATGTTGGGACGTTACAACAACAACAAAGCACATCCATATATTGCCCCTGGGTTGTTAGTAGTAAGTATTGGGGCTAGCATGGTTGGAGAAATTGGGGGACATCAACAAAAATTACTAGGAGATGAAGATGATGTTTACTATTAAGGGGGTGGATTATAAAATCCAAGGTCTATAGCCAAAAGGACTACTAGAAATAGGGGTGGGATAATTGGATGATGAGATACAAGGTGCAACATGTGCTATGATGTTGCACCAACACCCCACACAAATGGGCGAGAAGGAGCAGACCATATCAGAAGGGAATAAGGTGGATGATCTAGTAGCTGAATTTAAGGCAATCATTGATGAGCCAGAAGGACTACCTCCCATGAGAACAATGGATCACAAGATTCAATTGAAAGATCAACACAAGGCTATTGTTGTCCCTCCCTAATGATACACTTATGCTCAGAAGAATGAAATCAAATGCTAGGTAAGGGAGAGGAGATAACAGGTGTGAGAACTTGTCACTTTAAGTGAGATTACTCAAAAATCAAAACATGATCGATCACCAATTAACCAAATAGAGGAAAAAGGGGGTAATTAAAATTGATTTATTTCACCAACATACTCAAGAACATTCATATAAAAGACCAACATCTTGCATGTACTTATATATCATGTCAAGAATCCCTTACATTTACTTTATGGCTTCAGCCACAAAATTTACAAACATAAGAACGCTATCCATATATGCCACATTTACAAGAATAATAAAGCTACCAAAAACTCAAGTCGATTGAAACATTGTATACAAACTTTCCCGCCCAGACCTGAGAGTACATGGACGACTCAAGAACACACTAGACATCTAACAACTCCAGGGTCCATCACCACAACTCTTCCTCACTTCCACGGGTCTTCTACACTGCTGCCGATTGCCTAAAAATATATTGTGACCCACAAGGTGAGACCCATGTACAAGCAAGAGATATAACTCTCAACAACACTAATTGATTACAACTAGTTAATATAATTAAACAAGTTAAGTGGATAAAATAAATTGAGTAGATTATATAACATAATAGAATTATCAGATATAAAACCTCTTGAGAACATTTCTAATCATAGTATTATTTGTAATTTTTGAAAGGTTAACTTTATTCTCAAGAACTCAAGTGTAATTAACATCATGGGCATAACTATCATCATGAGCCTAACTAATACCATGAGCATAGCTAACAATATTGGCATGTCAAAAGAGATAAGCATATTTACCTCAGAAATATAGCTAATGGCATAATCACAACTATGATCAACAATATAAGCTTATCTAATAGTATAAACATGACTAGCAATATATGCCTTGCTGACAACACTATACATCATAAGCAAGTCTAGAAGTATAAGCATAGCTAACATCATAAGGATGACTACCTTATATTATTGCACTATATGTCATCTATATGTGAATGAGAAAACAAGGGTTACCATCCAATGTGAAGTGATGTGTATAACCCTAAGTAGACATGCTACACAACTATATTACGCATTATATTACTGCCCTGAGGATTTGAATCATACCACCCAAATCCAACTGATCACTAAGAAGTGCTATTTAGTTCCATACATGATTTAGTAAGAGTTGGAATCCAAGATCTTCTTCTCACTCGGTCAATACAAGTCTACATTGCAGTGACATATTAGTCAAACTACCACCAGTGACTAATAGTCAAGCTGAAAACAACTAGCCCCCTTGTTAAAGGTCGAGACACTAGAAACTAGGTTATACACACCTATATCATCTGATGCATCACACATATTCTCATTGTTGTCCTCATATATCACATATATAACATAGAGACACGACCACAACCTATCTCAAACACTTAGGGATTTGGATGACAAGGATGTACTCTCCAAGCACCCCACATACTCAACAATATGCGCTCTGAGATTCCCTTAGGAATACTCATTTCACCATCAAGCAAGTCCTACCGCTGGGATTGATCTATGGCCAAGGAAACTACATGATTAAGGTTTCACTTGATTAGTTAAGTTGATTGCGTGAATTAAGGATGCATCAAACAAGTGGACATGCAAACCCTAATTCAAGTCTAGCCAACATTAATATAGATAAACTCCAAAATATATAAAATGTGTGAGGTATAGATCTTGTCACATCACCACATAATACAACTTCCTGTCACATAAGCAAGAGGATCACACCTCCAATATGGATCAACCATGACCAAGGGTCATTAAGACCATCACATCATAATCACCTGCAAGAACATCATTATTTTTCCATGCCGTACCAAAGGCTCAACATACCATCAACGTACTTCCGATACACATGTTTATCATAACCTCACATTAAGCAGTTCACATAAAAATACATTAGGGTTACAACCACATTGAGGGGATTTTCCATCACCACATAAGTTACAAAAGGGTGCTAAGTATAATCAATACCATCATTGGCTTACATTAGGGTTAGGTTCAACAAGCTAGATTAAGTATGGTCAACTATTACCACTTAGTTGTATTAGGGTTTTGTGTATCAAGGTAAGCTAGATCAACATTGCACATCATATCGTTATGGTGATCGTAAGTTTACATCCATACAAGAGCAAAAATAAGACTACATGATTAAGGGTACATCACCATTGGTTCTAAATCATCTAAAACCAAACTAACATACTATGAGAATCACCTCAAAACTAATGGATGTTGAGAAGGTAAAACCATAGTTTGTAACAAAAGCAAACACCTTGAACTAACCATCTAGAGAACCATCTAGTTGTGACCTAGAAAGCCATCATTTGATCACTCAAAGAACACCATCAGTTTGTGACATAAGAAGCATCATTGTTTGCTAAGGGTACCATAGGTTGTGGGAATGTAACCGACAATCTGTTGTGGCATAATGGATCATCATCAGTTATGGTGTCCATTGCCACCATCGTTGTGGTGTGAATAACCACCATCATATCATTTAGTTTGAACATCGATTGGTTGACACCATCGAGTGTTGAACCAACACTAAAATCTGTTGGTGATCCTATGTCAAGGGACAATTGATTCTTAGAGTCAAAACATCCATTGGTTGATGGACCCGAAGGTCCATCAGTTGTCAGACTCAGTACACCCATCATTTGTCATCAACAAGTTGTGAAACAAAGAAAAAACACAAGAGAAACCATCATTTGGTGGAGGAAAAGAAACCATCGGTTAAAACCATCACTAGGGCACTAAGACCATCAATTCTGGAGTTCCAAAAGAGTGAAAATAGAAATTAAGGTAGGAACATTGGTTGGCATGAGATATACGAGCAAAACAACACCAAAAGCAAGTCAACCGGTCCTAGCAATAAAGCAAATCATCAAGTTTTGCATAAGGTAGAAAACAGCTCAAAAACCCACGTTAACCCAATGTTTGAGAGATACCAAGAGCCATCGTATGTCATGTAAGCAAGACATAAAGCTTCCTATACCATTGGAAGGTCGTACACAAGGATTAGAGCACATCCAATAAGATAAACTACCAAAGAACTAGCACCTAAGATCAAACCCTACGTTAATATGCTATTTTTTCACCTAAAACTTAGTTTTAGAGCTAGTTCTAGATCATGCAAGTCATAAGTAAGCAATAAATGTGGATAAAGTTATATAACTCATCTCTAAGAAGAAGAAGAATAAGAAGCTCCAAATAGAAAGTTAACTTGAGTAAAAGAGGAAGAAAATAGATTTAAGCACTCCTCTCAGCCAAACAAGCTCCTCCTCCATGAATGAACCAAACCCTAGGTTAAAGGAGCAAGAATAAAGTGATCTTTAAGCTCTAGAGCATGCTTCAACATGGAAAATGATGGAGATGACCAAGAAGAAGGAAGAAGGAGGTAGGTAAGAAAATAAAATGAAGGGAAGGAGAGGTTTCTTACTTGCTTAGGTCAAGAACAAGAAAAGGAAGATCCACAAGCTCTAAGAGAGGGTAGATCTGAACCCTAGCCACACATGCAAGGAGATCAGCAACCTTCTTTACCTTGGGTACCTTCTTCTCCATCAAGCCAAGGAGGAAGAAGCTATAAACAGAATGGATGAGAAAGAGAGAGATAGTTGACTAAGGAAATCATTTCAAATAAAGTAGGGAGGTATATAAGGTTAGGGTGAGAGAGGAAAGAAGGTTTAGGTATCCTACTATATTTTCCAAGTGGCCATGGTCTTCAGCATCCCTTCCATGCAAATAAGAAGCTCCATAAATTGTGGACGTCTTCTAGGACAACATTTGTTGACTCCTAGGATGGCCATCATTTGTTGACTCCCAGTCCATCCATCGGCCTACAACAACAGGATAACCATCAGATCATGACCCTTTGGTCACAAGGGTGAAAACCCTAGCTCACCATCAGTTTGCACCCCCACTTGGTGAACCACTAACCCAAGGAGATCCAAGAGGGGAAAACATCAACCCTCAAACCTCTAGGAACCTTCAAGGAATGACGATAGGATCCTAACAAACAAAGGGAAACCATCGAGTTCCACCACCCAAGGTAGCTCATCCATGAGAGGGAAACCCTAACTCAACCCTAGAAAGAAGTCACCATTCAAAAAAGGTGAATCTAGGTACTTCAAGCCTAAAACAACTCAAACACGATATGAAAACATGTAAGGAACAAAAATCATGTGACAAATTGCTAGGAAAACCTCAGAGATGGGTAAATTGTAAAAAACCCAAAACAAACATATAATTGTATAACTTGAGCAAACAATGTCCAACCTGGATCAAACTTGAAACTTAAACTTACCACATGATATCAAATAACTTCAAAAGTTATAATTAAGTTTTTAAGTAATTCGTTATGATAATCAAGAATAAACCAAAAAGCAAGGTCATGTGCCTTCTAACCAAAAACCAATAACAAGGATTTCACCCCCAAAATCCAAGGTAAGCAAAGATGGTTACCTCCTATGAACTAAATCCACTAACCTCCGCATGGTTACTTCCATATCATGGTGATGTCACAACACTCTCATAGAAGAAATGTTCTTCTCCCTCAACTCTTGTATGTGTCACCTTGGGTCAACATAAAAACCCCACATAAGAAGCATTCTCATCGAACTCCATCTGCATTATATTTATCTCTTGTCCACTACTGGGGGGACACTTCCTCAATAATGGAATGTAGAAAATGTTGTGCAATCTGTATAACTCTCGTAGTAACTTTCAACTTGGAACTCTAGGTATCATCTTGAACTATTTCCATCTATTACAGAATCATTATGTCCCTCATTGTAGTATGTTGTATGAACACATCACTCAGAATCCATACTTTCTTGGTATATCCAATCATGGAATTTCAAGTATCTCTTACCATGTGTAACTTCACAAGGTGTCATGTCCATGCTTCTCTGGAGGTTGTTGTAGTAAACAAATCAATCATGTGGTTATCCCCTAATTATCAAGAATTGTAGGGCATATGTTTGTTCTTAGAAGATTCTCCAATGATATAAATTATTATCTGACCATATATCTACCATGTAAGGCTATGTTTAACTTCCACTTTATTGTTGTCTCTACAAGCTTATAATGTATCTTGTTAACAACTGTGCACTTGACCATATATGTGCCATACGTTGTTCCATGCTTGGTTGTCATTGCACGTTCTTCACCTTGTGATAGATTTGTGTATTTATCAAATCATCATATGTGTCAAAGATGAGTGTCCTCAGGTATGATATCACTCAAACTATCAACATCTACAACCATTGTCTGGTTCTCGAATCTTATATTGTCTTATTGCCCACCCTATAGAATCTATCTCGCACCCTATTGTGATACTCTATTGTGATGTCTTGTATCATGGTCATCCACTTGTACTTATTTGTCTTGTTGTAGTAGCATTGATTTGACTTGTAGATGTGGTCCACAATCCTGTCAACTGAGATACTTCCAACTGTACATCCTCTTACTGAAGTGATGCTAGTATGTATTGTTTCATGATACATCAAAGAGCATAACTATGTCCTATCTATACACATTGACGAAGATGACTTCTTAGTTGACCATATATTGTATCGGCCCGTATCCCAAACAGTTCTGAAACGACCATCATCAAACCAACAAAAAAATTGTTACTAATTAAGCGGAATAAACATAATAAGTGGGTTAACAACAATTAATAAAATTTTAAACCGTTTTGCAAGGAGACCCTTTTCCAGAAAACTCTTAATGAAAGATCCAAAACTCATACATATCATGATTACATTATAAAACATCTCATCTTGAGGACAACATATAACAATTGCTCTATCAAAACACATATTGGAGCAATATAAAACCTCGAGGCATTCAAGCCAAAATCTCAGATCATTCATGAAACCAGTACGAACCAACTCCAAGGACCTGAGAGTACAGAGACGACACATAGGACTTCTATCTACAAGACACGACAAATAATACACTCAATCGGAGTCGTCACTGCTGCCTCATCTGTTGTTCCTCCTCTACAGAAAGATCTTCGCCACCTCATGCACATCCACCGAAAAAAATGTGGATCCCAAGGGGTGAGACAATTGTCCCAGCGAGAGATATAACTCTCCTCCGATCATATTATTATCATTGATTAAGCATCTATAAATGGAGCAAAGGTTATTTTTATATGAATAGACAGGATAATGCACTGTATGAATAGAATGAAGTAATCTCCTTTCTTAAGGAGAACATTGCATCTACCCATGGTAGAGTTATAAATCATATATCTACTTTGCTAGGAATGTAAAGAAACATAATTATGATCTATCAACTAAGATGTTTAACTGAATTGCGCATCAACCAATGTTTTTCGTATTCGATCCTTAAGTAGATATGCTACACGGAAAAACATATTTTACAATCACGCTTATGCCCTGAGGAGATGAAGTCTACCGTTCATGCTTCAACTGATCACAAACTTATCACAAGTCGGTACCATTAAAGGTAACTGGAAGAGCCGGCTACTAAGACTTCACCTGTCCCGGTCAGTACAAGACCACTGGCAGTGGCATCTCGTTTCAATCTGCAAATAGAGCACGCCAGGGTATAGTACCATCTTTGCTCAGAGCTACAACGTCAACTGCACTCTCTTAGGGGAACATCTACTAACAACCATCCCCAGTTATGAAATCATCGATTCATGGTGACACAAGCACCATACTCTGAGCCACATGCCAGTTCACCGTGCTCAATTGAGACATTTATTTAGAGTAATCGTAAGGGGATCGTCTCACACATGGTCGTCTGTTTAGACTTACGCCCACACATATTCATAAATATGCACTCTAGGTTATGCCGCGGGGAACCCATTTCACCATTCAACAAATCCTAACGCTGATGGATCTATGGTCAATGCAACATTTTATAGTTCCTAATGTTGTATTACATGTATTACAACATTTTTTAGCATCGAACAAGTTATCATTATTAATTACAACAAATTCTACAAAGAAAGGTGTAATACATTTATTACATACTTTTCAAATCTTTAAGACACATGATACTCGAGATCTCAGTCCCTCATCACATTACTGGGAGTTCTCATCCCTTGACATCATCATTATTATGATTATTAGATCTGGGTATTAAAACCCTTGGATCATCACACAACAATGTTATCTTTATAATAGCTAATCATTATCTCTACGTCCTGAGACCCAGGTATTCATTTTACTTGTTGTACAAGTATTCCATATGGCTCACAAGGCCATTACACATCTTGTCACCTCTCACTAGGCAATAACTTATTCATATGGCTCACAAGGCCATTACACATCTTGTCACTTCTCACTAAGCAAAAACTTATTCATATGGCTCACAAGGCCATTACACATCTTGTCACCTCTCACAAGGCAACAACTTACTCACATGGCTCACAAGGCCATTAATCATTATACTTGTTATACAAGTATTTAACATGCCTTACAAGGCTTATGCAATAAGAGAAACACAACCTTCCCATTATTAGACTTATTGTTTCCCTTTATAGGCAAATAGGGTTTCAAGATCATATTATTCATACAAACCCTAATTCATTGCTCCACACATCTAGGAGCATACATTGATATCATAAGTATTCAATCATACTTATTTATTCTCATCATTTATCATTAAATGATTATCAACACAAAGTATGGGTTTCTCTCTCATCCTCTCTAGGATATTGATTACATCATACTTTATTATCTTGGCTTAACCTTTTCTCAAGGTATGTTAACCTACACTTATCAAAGTGCATTACATCTCAATCTAACAATTGGCATGACACACTTCATGTGTTACTCATCCAAGTATATTGGATTTAAGGTGCATCAAGTTGCATCAACCTTGAGGTGCTGGATGTGGTATCCATCATGCCTTGATGTATCACTTCCCTCATTGCTTTTAACTAACTTAAGTTCATAAACTTATCTTGTATTAGGGTATATCCCATCCTAATACTTTATTCACTAACACATCACATTTATCATGTAGTGTATTGGTCATAAGTCACACATTTGAATTACCCAACTAGCATCAAGTGATATAGACTCATCTCAAATTAAGGCATTGTTGATATACCATTATCAACCACTTTAGGTCTTCTACCTATCAAGGTATTAACCAAACAACATCATTATTTGGTGTTACACTCATCACTCCTAAGAGTGGTTTACCCTCACCTTTACAAGGTGCATCAGATTGAATCATGTATGTCAAGTTGAACACATGTATTGGGTCAGGTGTATATCGATCTAGGCATCATCATATCCCTCATACCCTTACCCATTAAGGTATAAACCCTTCCAATCATATGGTGTATCACCTTCACCATACATGAGTGTAAAATCCTCACCTCACTTGAATATATTGGCCACACCATACTTTAGTGTATTGGCCATCACATGTTCTAGGGTATTAACCACCTTACCACTTTTGTCATCTAGTGTATTGGGTTACCCACCATATCATTTTAGAGATAAGTGCTTAACGCCATATCATACAAGAGGTGCATTCTTAACCCAATATCGGTTTAGAGGTGTATGATTGCTACCCATATCACTTTAGAGGTGCATGTGTGCTTACCATATCAGACAAAAGGTGTATGCTTGCTTGCCATATCACTTTAGAGGTGTATGTATGCTTACCATATCAAGCAAGAGGTGTATGCTTGCTTTACACCATATCGGGTAGAGAGGTGTGTGTGTGCTTCACACCATATCGGGAAAAGAGGTGTGTGTGATTTACACCATATCGGGCAGAGAGGTGTGTGCCTGCTTCACACCATATCAGGCAGAGAGGTGGGTGTGTGCTTCAACCTGATATCACTTTACCCTTGATGATGTCATCACCACCAACCTCTAGACTCTTGCTCTTACTGTTCTATGTCATGGAAAATAGTCCCATGAAGCTTTTAGAACTCAAAGGATCATCAATTATTCAAGAGAAATCGAAATTGCAAGTAGATGAACAAGTATGACATAATTGAAAGTGCATAATAATATAATTCAAGTTATATAACCCACCTGAAAAACAACTTCAAAGATCCAAGATCCAAAGCTCCACGTTCTTAAGATGGAAGATGACTTCACAACTCCTCTATATGAAACGAATCACCATGGATAAGAATTTGGTGAAGAAGAAAAGAAAGGAAGATCATAAACCTAGATTCATGCTTCAATCCAAGGTTGAAGATGATCATGGCCTAACCTTAGGGTTAAGACTTGAGCTCCTTCTTTCTCCTTAGCACCTTGAACGATACCTCACTACTCATGCATGATATTCCATCACTTTTGGCCGATATCACCCTCACTTGTGACCAACAACACTCCACTTGGCCGATATCAACATGTTATGGCCAATATCAACATGCTATGGTGATACCACTTGTTATGCCCAATACCCAAGCCCTATGCACGATACCACATCACCTATGCACGATACCAAGGCTCTATGCTCGATATCTAAGATCAATGAGGTGGTAGGATTCGAAAAAGTTCACTAAGGTGTGAATGGAAGGGTATATATACTTGATGTTCATGAAAAAGTGTGTATATGAGGTGTCATCAATTTACTACTAGTAGGTGCCACATGGCCATGCATGGATTGACACATGTACTTGCATGCAATCCATATTTATCTTGCCATGAAAAAAAAAACTTGAGTATTTTATCTTTCCATGAAAAATAAAAACTTGAGTATAATGCAAGGGATAAGGGTCGGCCCCCTTTGGTTATCTTCTAGGCCAAACCACTTGCACTCACATTATTATTATATTCACAAATCAATGCAAACTTTCCCATGGAAAGTTGCTAGCCGATAACCATTACTTTATTTAGGTTCTTAGCTCGTTTTGGAAAATTCAAATAGTTAACAACACGATATGGGGGTCTCCTATTGGGCTCCTTGGCCGAAAGGGACTCCCATTTAATCACTACAACCCGATACACTTAATACAAGCTCAAATTAGGGTTTCCATTCAACCCCTTTCTTGGTCTTTTCATCACTAAGAATACTACCACTAATAAATGATTCAAACATGGTTTCTCATTCATTATCTCTCCTCGAAATGATACATAGAGGAAGTAGGAACACTCTAGAGGTGGTAATTTGCATATCAACCCCACATTTTGGGTAAATTACAATTTGTACCAAAATTGGTGCACACGGTACTAACATTATTCAAACAAGTTCAAACTTGGCATTTAGGTTGTACACAAGCCACCACTTAGCATAACTCTATCACTTATGATGCTAAAAAACTTAAGGCATGTTCAATATGTGACATTTTGCAATACAACCCGTCATCTTGGGTAAATTGCACTTTGGTCCAAAACAATGGAACATTATTCAAACATCATTCAATCAGGACCAAACATGGAACATAAGTGTGTCACATGATAAAAAAACTTCTTAGAGGATTATATTAAATTTCTAAGCAACTTACTTAGCCAAAACAAATAGGGTTACCACATAACCCAAGTCAGGGTCATTACAAGTTATAAACCCCTAACAAGGATTTCATCCCCGAAATCCCAGGTAAAGGGAGATTGATATGATTCATTCATCATATCATCAAGTCTCCACATAACATCTTAATGTCATGGAGATACCATAGAACTTGGATCAACACAAGGTTCTTCAGCACAAGGTTATCATAGAATATGTCACACGGGACACATACTCCACTGTCTTTTTCATTATTGACTGTAGAGTCAACTCTGTGTCAGGTAACACTTTTCTTAGTCAGGGAAACATTATACATACCTTATTTATCTCAGGTGTCAAACCTCACTGATTTTTCACTTTTCTCAACTTACAAATTTATGTGACAAGATTCTTGATTCTGGGGAGTCTTCCATACTCCTCATTCAGTTTAGCATTTCACTTCCAAGGAAAGACCAGAGTTACGTTCTATCACCCACTTGGGACTACAAGTCTTATCATACATTTGTTGTGCCATCTAACCTATTGAAACAACACTAAACTTTCTTCCTACTTGTACCAATTATCTCATAAGTTGTACATTCTCTTGTCATAAGGGGAGGTTACTTATCAATTAAGAACTTATGTTAGAGGTATCTTTAGATGTTATGTATAAGTTTCCTTAATCTAGAAAAGGGTATTCTAAGGAATTATTTTTAGCTTGATAAGCTTTTCCCAGAATGATTTAACAATTGTTCCTTCAATTAGTACATTCTTATCGATGTTATGTTTATGTAGAGCATAAACCCCTAACATATGATGTCCATACTATTTTATGTAACTAGACTGATTTCATAGTTGGCCATCCCAGGTAACCAACATAAATCATCTGATTAGGAGTTATGTTTTTACTTTCCCATACCACCTGATATTTCTTAGATACCAGAATTCATTACTTTGGTATCTATCAAATGTGTCAAAAACACATCACATCCTCATCATTTTCATCTTCTTGTTGTTATTAACAAAGACACACATAAAAAAGGATCTTTCTTTCATCTTTGGGACATTATTTATTACACATATCTTTATCTTGGAACCAAAGTCCAAGATGAACTAATACTTTTTTAAGTATCCATCAATGGATTATTTCTAATCCATGCACACCAATGTCATAGTATTCACTTGATTGCCATGTCCCTAAAAGGATAGAAAAAAAAGAAACATATTCCTCTTATCACCCCATCATTACCAAGGGTTTTTTATCAAAGAGAAGAGATTATCATCTCCTCTGATTATTGCATGAACTTTCAACTATTCATGAGCCATTTACTCTTGTTTCATCCTAGGTTCCTTGCCATCAGCATAGGAATTATAAGGATGATTACATGTCATCACTCATTTCTTTGTTATTGTCTAACATGTTCATGAACATTTTGTGATTTTATCACATTTCCCATTTCCACCTTATGGAAAAGATCTTTACCATTCACACATACTTTATCAAACAGAGATCATGTCCCTTGTTCTCATTCCCTTATTTGGGGATTATATTCTTTTACTTCCTCATGCACACAAATTGATCTGAGATCATCTCAGATTCCATTTACTATAGTTAGGTTGTGATATAAATATCCATGCCATATTTCCCATTTCATTATGCTCATTAGATTGTCTCAAAATAACTACTTGATCAGAGTAATCAGAAAGATAACAATCTAAGAGTTCCATACTCACCTTACCTTCAATAGTTGAATACCTGTCCAGGGTATACAAGTACTGAGATTAGGTAGTATACACTTTGTGTACTATCATATTCCTTACTTTTCGTATCATCACAAACACATGATTTAACATTCTTGTATTTTTTCCAGGCATCACTTCTATATCTCATCCTTTTTCACATAGATAAGAGCAATTATAGAACATTTAAAAGAATACTGAACAAAATATAAATTCTAGTTCTCATCATTTCTTCCTAATGTTCCCATTGGGCAATCAATAGGGAGGTCCATAAAAGCAATCCTTTTTATGATTATCAGATAACATCAAGATAAGGCATATCAAAATGAAAAAGCTCTATCTGACTATTACCCCTCGCGGTCATCCACCGCTTTAGGTTGACTCAATACATAGAGTCTAGCTGTTTCATGTTGTTGCTCTTACTTTTTTACACTATTGGGATGTGACTTTCGTAAGCCCTACCGAGTCTACCTCAGTTGTTGATTCATTTCCTCCGTTCTTTTCAAAGAAAAGAGTTTAGTATTCTCAACATGTCCATATCTATAACATGACTTACCCTCGTACCATGGTCTTATCAGTCTTATTACCGATGTAAAAACTAAGCCATGGGTTGTTACATGTAGAAAGTTAGGACTTTTGCCTTTACATAGTGATTACTACCTTGGTGCACTACGCATTTATTGCACTGGTGGCACCGAAAACTTTATCTTTAGAACAACTAGGCAAATGTCTCTACAATTGTAGAGACTTTCCTTAATTCTTAGCTTAGTGCCCCTTCTTGGGCACTACCGTCACAGATGTACTATCTGTCTTTACTTATGGAAGAGTCTACTTTCTTGCCATATGTAAATCCTCCCATCATTTCCATTGCTCCAACATGACCATGTCATTCTTGAAGCCTTTTTAAAGCTCAAAGTTTTTGCATTAAGAACTGGTAACCTAGGTTGTAATGCTAGTATCCAGTCTGCTATATGTATCACTGTTGTCTTAACCTGCCTACCAAGAGCATAAACATTGGATTTTTATCCTGATCGGACCATTATGGGAATTCTCAGGCACACATTCTTCTCATTCCTGATCCCTTGCATCCTTTCCTGGTGCAAAAACATTGCCCTCAGCAATGTGTTCCTCATGTTCTCCAGTCATTTTTAGACTTCACCTTTTTTTCTACATAAGCAAAAGTTACTATAGGGTATACTGGAGGACACTAAAACAAACTCAAAACCTTAGTCATATGTCTCTGTTGACTCAACGGACCTTAAGATCTGATACCAAACATGAAACGATCATCATCAAATCGACAAACAAATCGTTACTAATTAAGTGAAATAAGCATAATAAGTGGATTAACAAAAATCACTAAAATTTAAAACCGTTATGCAAGAGATCCTTTTCCAGAAAACTTTGACTGAAAGATCCAAAACTCATATGTATCATGATTACATTGTACAACATATCATCTTGAGGAAAAGCATATAACAGTTGCTCTAACAAAACACATATTGGAGCAACATAAAACCTCGAGGCATTCAAGCCAAAATCTCAGATCATTCATGAAACCAGTATGAACCAACTCCAAGAACCTGAGAGTACAGAGATGACACATAGAACTTCTATCTAACAGACACAACAGACAATACACTCAACCTGAGTTGTCACTACTGCCTCAGCTGTTGTTACTTCTCTGCAGAAAGATCTTCACCACCTCTTGCACATCCACCTAAAAAAATGTGCATCCCATGGGGTGAGACAATTGTCCCAGTGAGAGATATAACTCTTCTCTGACCATATTATTATCGTAGATTAAGCATTTATAAACTGAGCAAAGGTTCTTTTTATATTAACAAGAAGGATAATTCATTGTATGAATAGAATGAAGTAATCTCCTTTCTTAAGGAGAACATTGCATCTACCCATGGTAGAGTTATAAATCATCTATCTTCTTAGCAAGGAATGTAAAGAAACATAAATGTCATCTATCAACTAAGATGTATAACTAAATTGTGCATCAAACAATGTTTTTTGTACTCGATCCTTAAGTAGATATGCTACATTACTGAACATATTTTATAATCACACTTATGCCCTGAGGAGGTGAAGTATATCGTTCATGCTCCAACCAACCACAAACTTCTCACAAGTTCCTACCATACAAGGTCATTGGAAGAGCCGGCTACCAAGACCTCACCTGTCTCGGTCAATACGAGACCACTGGCAGTGATGTCTCATGTCAATCTTAAAATAGAGCATGCTAGGGTATAATGGCATCTTTGCTCAGAGCTACAACGTCAACTGCACTCTCTTAGGGAAACATCTACAAACAACCATCCCCAGTTATGAAATCATCGAGTCATGGTGACACAAGCACCATACTCTGAGCCACGGGCCAGTTCACCGTGCTCAATTGAGACATTTATTTAGAGTAATCGTAGGGGGATCGACTCACACATGGCCATCCATTTATACTTATGCCCCCACATATTAAAAAATATACATTCTGGGTTATTCCACAGGGAACCTATTTCACCATTCAGCAAATCCTGGCATTGATGGATCTATGGTCAGGGCAACATTTTATAGTTCCTAATGATGTATTACATGTATTACAACATTCTTTTAGCATCAAACAAGTTATCATTATTAAATACAACAAATTCTACAAAGAAAGGTGTAATACATTTATCACGTACTTTTCAACTCTTTAAGACACATGATACTCGAGATCTCAATCCCTCATCACATTATTGGTAGTTCTCATCCCTTCACATCATCATTATTATGATTATTGGATCTGGGTATTCAAACCCTTGGATCATCACACAACATTGTTATCTTTATAATAGATAATGATTACCTCTAGGTCCTTAGATGCATGTATTCATTTTACTTGTTGTACAAGTATTCCATATGGCTCACAAGGCCATTACACATCTTGTCACCTCTCACAAGGCAAAAACTTATTCATATGGCTCACAAGGCCATTACACATCTTGTCACCTCTCACTAGGCAACAACTTATTCATATGGCTCACAAGGCCATTACACATCTTGTCACCCCTCACTAGGCAACAACTTATTCACATGGCTCACAAGGCCATTAATCATTATACTTGTTATACAAATATTTAACATGCATTACAAGTCTTATGCAATAAGAGAAATGCAACCTTCCCATTATTATACTTAGGGTTTCCCTTTATAGTCTAATAGGGTTTCAAGTTCATATTATTGATCCAAACCCTAATTCATTGCTCCACACATCTACAAGCATACATTGATATCATAAGTATTCAATCATACTTATTTATTCTCATCATTTATCATTAAATGATTATCAACACAAATTATGAGTTTCTCTCTCATCCTATCTAGGATATTGATTACATCATACTTTATTATCTTGGCTAAACCCTTTCTCAAGGTATGCTAGCCTACACTTATAAAAGTGCATTACATCTCAATGTAACAATTGACATGATACACTTCATGTGTTAGTCATCCAAGTATGTTAGATTTAAGGTGCATCAAGGTGCATCAACCTTGAGGTGCTAGATGTGGTATTTATCATGCCTTGATGTATCACTTCCCTCATTTCTTTTAAGTTACTTAAGTTCATAAACTTATCTTGTATTAGGGTATATCCCATCCTAATACTTTATGAACTAACACATCACATTTATCATGTAGTGTATTGGCCATAAGTCAGACATTTGAATTACCCAACTATCATCAAGTGATATAGACTCATCTCGAGTTAAGGCATTGTTGATATACCATTATCAACCACTTTATGTGTTCTACCTATCAAGGTATTAACCAAACCACATAATTACTTGGTGTTACACTCATCACTCCTAAGAGTGTTTTACCCTCACCTTTACAAGGTGCATCAGATTGAATCATGTATGTCAAGTTGAACACATGTATTGGGTTAGGTGTATATTGATCTTGGCATCATCATATCCCTCATACCCTTACCCATTAAGGTATCAACCCTTCCAATCATATGGTGTATCACCTTCACCATACATGAGTGTAATGTCCTCACCTCACTTGAACATATTGACCGAACCATACTTTAGTGTATTGTCCATCACATGTTCTAGGGTATTAACCACCTTACCACTTTTGTCAACTAGTGTATTGGGTTACCCACCATATCATTTTTGAGATAAGTGCTCAACACCATATCATCCAAGAGGTGTATTCTTAACCAAATATCAGTTTAGAGGTGTATGCTTGCTACCCATATCACTTTAGAGGTGTATGTGTGCTTACCATATTGGGCAAAAGGTGTATGCTTGCTTGCCATATCACTTTAGACTTGTATGTATGCTTACCATATCAGATAAGAGGTGTATGCTTTGCTTACACCATATCGGGAAGAGAGGTGTGTGTGTGCTTCACACCATATCTGGAAGAGAGGTGTGTGTGTGCTTCACACCATATCGGGTAGAGAGGTGTGTGTGTGCTTCACACCATATCAAGTAGAGAGGTGTGTGTGTGCTTCACTCCATATCGGGCAGAGAGGTGTGTGTGTGCTTCAACCCGATATCACTTTACCCTTGATGATGTCATTACCATCAACCTCTAGACTCTTGTTCTTACTCTTCTAAGTCATGGACAACTGTCCCATGAAACTTTTAAAACTCAAAGGATCATCAATTATTCAAGAGAGATCGAAATTGCAAGTAGATCAACAAGTATGACATAATTGAAAGTGTATAATAATATAATTAGGTTCAAGTTATATAACCTGAATCAAGCACAAATTCAAAGATCCAAGCTCCAAAGATCCACGTTCTTAAGGTTGAAGATGACTTCACAACTCCTCTATATGCAATGAATCACCATGGATAAGAATTTGGTGAAGAAGAAAAGAAAGGAAGATCATAACCCTAGATTCATGCTTCAATCCAAGGTTGAAGATGATCATGGCCTCATCTTAAGGTTAGGACTTGAGATCCTTCTTACTCCTTATCACCTTGCACGATACCTCACTACTCATGCACGATATGCCATCACTTTTGGCCGATATCCCCGTCACTTGTGACCAAAAGCACTCCACTTGGCCGATATCAACATGTTATGGCCAATATCAACATGCTATGGTGATACCACTTGCTATGCCCAATACCCAAGCCCTATGCATGATACCACATCACCTATGAACGATACCAAGGCTCTATGCACGATATATAAGATCAAGGAGGTGGTAGGATTCGGAAAAGTTCACTAAGGGGTGAAAGGAAGGGTATATATACTTGAGGTTCATGAAAAAGTGTGTATATGAGTTGTCATCAATTTACTACTAGTAGGTGCCAAATGGCCATGCATGGATTGACACATGTACTTGCATGCACTCCATATTTATCTTTCCACGTAAAATTAAAACTTGAGGATAATGCAAGGGATAAGGGTCGGCCCCCTTTGGTTATCTTCTAGGACAAGCCACTTCCACTCACATTATTATTATATTCACAAATAAATGCAAACTTTCCCAAGGAAATTTGAAAGTCGATAACCATTGCTTTATCAAGGTGCTTAGATCGTTTTTGAAAAGTCAAAGAGTTAACAACACGATATGGGGGTCTCCTCCTTGGCTCCTTGGCCGATAGGGACTCCCATTTAATCACTACAACCCGATACACTTAATACAAGCTTAAATTAGGGTTTCCATTCAACCCCTTTCTTGGTCTTTTCATCACTAAGAATACTACCACTCATAAATGATTCAAACATGGTTTCTAATTCATTCTCTCTCCTCTAAACGATACATAGAGGAATTAGGAACACTCTAGAGGTGGTAATTTGCATCTCAACCCCACATTTTGGGTAAATAACAATTTGTACCAAAATTGGTGCACACGGTACTTACATTATTTAAACAAGTTCAAACTTGGCATTTAGGCTTTCCACAAGCCACCACTTAGCATCACTCTCTCTCTTATGATGCTAAAACACTTAAGTCATGTTCAATATGTGACATTTTGCAATATAACCCCTCATCTTGGGTAAATTGCACTTTGGTCCAAAACAAAGGAACATTGCTCAAACAACATTCAATCTGGACCAAACTTGAAACATAACTGTGTCACATGATAACAAAACTCCTTAGAGGATTATATTAAATTTCCAAGAAACTTACTAGCCAAAAAAACAAGGTTACCTCATAACCCAGGTTAGGATCATTACACGTTCCTTGAAGAATTATAAAAGACGATGTATGATTCCCTTTGTTCTGGAAACACTAACACTGGAAAACTTGTTGATTTTGCCTTCAAAATCTAGAAAGTACATTGAAACCAACAATGACACATGTCATTCCTTACAAGAAGGAACACATTTCATAGTCAACCTTGTTAAGGGTAACTGACATTTTGAATGGACTTTCATGTAGTGTCCTAATAGGCTTAAGAAGCTTCGTATCTTAGTTGGTGTTAAGGGTTGCTCCCACACTAGCACTGTCTCCACCTTATTTCGATTCACACAACATACTTTAACAAATATATCATAGCCCTGAGAAGACACTTTACTCAACCTCAAACTCACTCTTTCTGAACTTGATACACAATCTTTGCTGCTTGAAGAATCCTAAGACTTAGCAAAGGTGTTCACCATGATGCAAACCATCTTTGAAGTATATTGAGATGAAATCCACAAAACTTGCCACAAATCACAAGGACACGACCCAAGTACTCTGTTTATCAAGTTTATAAATGTTTTTGATGTATTGGTTAGTCTCAACGTCACATCCATGAACTCATAGTGACCATGCAACTAATTTCGTACACTTTGATTCTCATCTAACAATATCCTGACCTCAGGTTTATCTGAAGAAACACTATAGCACATGTTAGCTAATCAACAAACCATCTATTCTTGGTAGTGGTCTTGTCTAGCTGTCGGTATCCCAGATACAAAATCACCAAATCTCTCTTCTTCTTTCCAAGCAACACTTGGAGGATCTCATCATCAATTCTCTCTTTGTAAGGGAAAGGAACACCATGAAGCTCATCTGATAAACATATTCAACTCACATACTACTGGTACACCCTATATACTAGGATTCATCACCTTGGTATCCACTACATGTTCAATAAGGAACTCATATCCCTGTATCGTCCACTTCTCCACCATCTTAACCAACTCAAAACGTATAGGAGGACTCTTCCCAACTCTTGGTAGGCTCAAAAAGCGTGTTCATAACAAAACATCATGGCCTTGGAACTAAAGTCCAAAACAACCACATGCTATACCAAGTGGCATAGGATCCACTAGGAGCTACACCTGAAAGAAAGAAAATAAAGGGAAATACACTTCCCACAACACAACAACATTGTCCAAGGGTTACTAGAAAGGGGTTACTAATTCTATCTTCATTATATATGTTACACTTTTTATGTGTAATTTTACCTTTTTCATCTAGGTTTCTTTCCATCAACATAGGAAATATTAAGATTAATGTATCTCATTGCTTTTTCTCATTAACTGTTCATCATTCTTGTGTATGTCCTCTCGTGTTATCATGTTTTTCAATTACTCTACCAAGAGGTAGTTAATCATATTTCACATTTTCCTCATTAATTTCCTTTACATGTCAAGATTGTTTTAATTTAACACTTTCTTACTCACATATATTGGTCTGAGTTTTAATCAGGTTCCAATTTATTCATCTATCATACTTCTTATTCATCACCTCATATTACACATATCTCAAGAGTTCCCTTCTTCTTACACAAATTTTATACCTTGAGTCATTCCATTATCACAAATTTATCTTTTACTTCATTATCTTCTAGAATTATAGCTTTAAGAATTTCTCTTTTGTTTATCCATATTTGGATTTAGGTTTCATGGTGTCATATATTTCTCTTTCATTCTGAAACATTCAAGTTTTGATAGGTTACACTGTGATTTTTCATCTTCTTTGGGGTAAGATTGAGATATTTTCACCATGATTTCTTATTCATTATTCTTTTTAGATTATTTTAAATTGACTACTTAATCCAAGTAATAAGGAATATAACAACCTAGGAGTTCCACACTTACCTTTTCTTCAATAATTGAATACCTAGCAGGGAATCAAAGTATTGTGATTACACCGATATGCATAATGTTTTCATGTCATATTATCTGTTTGGTCATTATCCTAGTCCTAAGTCCTAGTATCCCTTAGACTCGACAAACCTAGAGCTGTGATACAAACCTATGAGAACCCATCACACTAAATGAGATTACTCAAAACTCAAAACACGATCAATCACCAATTAACCACATCGTGGAAAATGGGGATAATTAAAACCGATTTATTTCTCCAACATAGTCAAGAATATCCACATAAAATCCTAGCATCTTATTTGTATTTATATATCATGTCAAGAATATCTTACATTTACTCTGTGGCTTCAAACACAACATTTATATATAGAAGAACATTATCCATATAGACCACATGTACAACATCATAAAGCTACCAAAAACTTGAGTCAATTGAAACATCATATACAAACTTTTCCACCCTGACCTGAGAGTACTGGGACGACTTAAGGACACACTAGGCATCTAAAAACTCCAAGGACCATCACCATATATCATCCTTGCTTCCATGGGTCTGCATTCGATACTACCAATCACCTAAAAAGATGTCGTGACCCACAAGGTGGGACCCATGTTCCAGCAAGAGATATAACTCTCAACAAAAATTATCTATTACAACAACTTCATACAATTAAATAGGTCAAACAGATAAAATAGATTGAGTAGATTATATAACAATATAGAATTATCATATACAAAACCTCTTGGGAACAATTCTAATTAGAGTCTTATTTGTAATGTTGTCAGGTTAACTTTATTCTCAGGAGATCAAGTGTAATTAATGTCATCGACATCACTATTATCATGGGCCTAACAAATATCATGAACATAGCTAACAGATTAGCATATCTAACAAGATAAGCATATCTACCTCATAAGTAGGCTTACGACATAAGCAAAACCATGATCAGTAGTATAAGAATATCTAATAGTATAAACATGGGTAATAGTATATGCATGGCTAACAACACTATACATCATAACCAAGTCTAGCAGAATAATGATAACTAACATCATAAGCATGGCTACCTTCTATTATTGCACTATACATCATCTATATCTGAATGAGCAAAAAAGGGTTTTCATCCAATGTGAAGTGCTATATATAACCCTAAGTGGATGTGCTACACGGTTGTATTACGTCTTTTATTATTCACCTAAGTATTTGAGTGGTACCACCCAAATCCAACTGACCATTGAGAAGTTCTATTGAGTAGCATACAAGATCTAGGAAGATCTAGAATCTAAGATATTCTCCCTACTCAGTCAGTACAATTCTACTATGTAGTGAAACATCAGTCACATTACCACCGGCGATATATAGTCAAGCTGAAAACAACTAGCCCGCCTTGGTATAGCTCATGACCCTAGAAACTAGGTCATACACACTTGTATCATCTGAGGCATAATTGTTGTTGTTCCAACTGTTGTCCTCACATATCACATATATAATGTCAAGACACGACCACAACCACTCTCAAACACCTTGGGATCTGGATGACAAGGATGTACTCTCAAAGCATCCCGCATGCTCAACAATATGCACTCCAAGTATCCCTTAGGAATTCTCATTTCACCATCCAGTAAGTCCTGACATTGGGATGGATGGGCAAATACATGATTAGGTTTCATGTGATTAGTTAAGTTGATTGGGTGAATTAAGGATGCATCAAAAAAGTGGGCATACAAACCCTAATTCATGTCTAAAAAGCATTAATATAGAGAAAATCCTAAATATATAAAACTTATGAGGTATAAGTCTCGTCACATCACCACATAATACCACTTCCTATCACATAAGAAAGAGGATCACACCTCCAATAAGTCTCAACCATGCCCAAGGGTCATTAAGACCATCACATCATAATCACCTGCAAGAACATCATTATCTTCTCGTGCCTTACCAAAGCTCAACAAACCATCACCATACTTGTGATACATATTTTTAGCATAACCTTGCATTAAAAAGATCACATAACATCACATTAGGGTTACAACCACATTGAGGGGATATCCCATCACCACATAAGTTACACAATGGAGCTAAGTATAATCAATCATCATCATCAACTTACATTAGGGTTAGGTTCGAAAAGCTATATTAAGTATGATTGACTATCACTACTTAGTTTTATTAGGGATTGGTGCATCAAGGTAAGAGATAGATTAGAATTACACATCATCTCATTATCGTGATCATAAGTTTACATTCATACGAGGGAAAAGGTTAGACTACACGATTAAGGGTACATCACCATTACTTCTACATCATCCAAACCAAACTAACATACTATGAACATCACCTCAAAACCATCAGACGTTGAGAAGGTAAAACCATCAACTGTAACACAAGAAAACACCTTGAACAAACCATCTAGAGAACCATCAAGCTATGACCTAGAAATCCATCATTTTATCACTCAAAGAACACCATCATATGGTCATGTAAGAAGCATCGTTGTTTGATGACTCAAAGGGTACCATCAGTTGTGGACATGCAACCCCCCATTGGTTGTGGCACAATGGATCACCATCAGTTGTAGTGTCCAGTGCCAACATTGGTTGTGATGAGCGGGACCACCATTGGATAATGAAGCCAAAACCTCCATTGGTTGACACCATCGAGTGTTCAACCAACAACATCATTAGTTGGTGATCCTAGGTCAAGGGACCATTTTGAGTCTTAGAGTTAGAACTTCCATTTCTTGATGGACCAGAAGGGAGATTTGTTTTTGGACAAGTATTCCCATCGGTTGTCATCAATAGTTGGTGAAACAAATAAAAAACACTAGAGAAACCATTGGTGGAAACCATCACTAGGGCACTAAGACTATCGATTCTTGAGCACCAAAAGAGTCAAAAGGGAACTTAAGGCATGACCATCAGTTGGCATGATATACACAAGCAAAAAATCAACAAAAGCAAGTCCATCAGTTCTACCAAGAAGGGAAACTATCAAGTTATGCTCAAGGTGGAAAACAACTCAAAACCCCTAAGAAAACATATCATTTTAGAGATAAAAAGAGCCATAGTTTGTCATGAAAGAAAGACATAAATATTCCTCTACCACAGGAAGGTCATGGACAAGGATTAAAGCACATAAAGGAAGATAATACAAGAAAGAACTAGCACCTAAGCTCAAACCCTAGGTAAAGATGCTATCTTATTTCACTTAGAACTTAGTTTTAGAGCAAGATCTAGCACATGCAAGTCATAAGTAAACAATAAATGCGGAGAAAGTTATATAACCCAACTCTAGGAGGAAGAAGTTCTAAACATCAAGGTAGCTCAATTAAAGGAGGAAGAAATCCTAGCTTTAAGCTCTCCTCTCAGCCAAACAAGTTCCGCCTCTAAGAAAGGAAGCAAATATGTCAAAGGATCAAGAAAGAGGTGATCTTTAAGCTCTCGAGCATGCTTCACCATTGAACACCATGGACAACACAAAGAAGAAGGAGGAAGGTGGTTGGGAAGCATAGAAAACAAAGTAAAGGAGAGGTAGCTTACTTTCTTAGGTCAAGAACAAACAAAGGAAGCACCACATGCTCTAAGAGAGGGTAGATTTGAATCCTAGCCACAGATGCAAGGATATCAGACACCTTCTTCTACCTTGGGCACCTTCTTCTCAATCAAAACAAGGAAGAAGAAGCTCTAAACAATAAGGATGAGAAAGGGAGACCTAGGTGATCAAAGAGCTCATTTAAAATAAAGGAGGGAGATATGTAAGGCTTCGGGTGAGAGAGGAAAGAATGTTTAGGTGTCCTACTAGGTTTTCCAAGTTTCCATGGTATTCAGCATCCCTTCCATTGAAAGAAGCATATCAATCAGTTTTGGGAGTCTTCTAGGACATGCCTTATTAACTCCCAAGATAGCCATCGACCTACAATAGCAGGATAACCATCGAATCATGACCCTTTAATCACAACAGTGAAAACCCTAGCTCACCATCAGTTTGCACCCCACTTGGTGAACAAACGATCCACAGATCTCCAAGAGGGGAAAACATAAACCCTCACACCTATAGAAACCTCCCAATAACCACAATAACATCGCAACAAACAAAGGGGAACCATCGAGTTCCACCACCCAAGGTAGCTCATCCATGATAGGGAAACTCTAACTCAATCCTAGAAAGAAGTCACCATCCAACCAAGGTGCATCTAGGCACCCCAAGCCTAGAACAACTCAAACATGAAATTAAAACATGTGAGGAACAAAAATCAAGTGAAAATTGCAAGGAGAACCTTATATATGGGAAATTTTAGAAAATCCCAAAATAAACGTAAAATAGCATAACGTGAACAAACAATGTCAAACATGGACCAAACTTGAAACCTAAACTTATCATATGATATACAAGCACTTCAAAAGGTTAAATTAAAGGTTTTAAGAACTATATTATGATAAGAAAGCATGATAAACCATCTGGGGCTGATCCGATCGTGTAACAGTCCATTCTCCTTTCTTGTACTACTAATTAAGAAGCACGACGAGTCATGACAATTTTTTGTGGATTACATATCCTTGAATAAAAATAGTATCAAAAATAAACACCCAATTCTAATGATTCATGAGCTAGTAGACAAATTATCAGGCGCCAAATAGTTCTTGAAATTGGACCTTCATTAAGGAGGACACCAAATCCATTTGTTTTAGAAAGACATCCAGAAGACTACCTTTAGATCCCATGCAGGGAATTATGAATTTGTCGTGATGCCTTTTTGGTTGATGAATGCACCAACTAAATTGTAGAACCTCATGAATAAAAAAATTTGACCAGTGCTCTGATGGTTCTGACTGGTTTTATTTTATGACATCCTAGTATTAAACAAATACTTGGAGGATCACAAAGGGAATTTACAAGAAGTGTTAGAAGAGTTAAAGAGATAACATTTTTTCAAAGAAAAGAAAATTGTTCTTTTATATGCAAGAAGTACAATATTTGAGGGATGTGGTGTCTTGTAAGGGAGTATACATGGAATCCAACAAGGTAGAAGATGTTCAACAGTGGCCAATACCTCATACCTACAAACAACTAAGGGGATTTTCGAGTTTAGTAGGATATTATCCAATTTTCATATGGAATGTCATGATCATATCAACCCCTATAACAATATTGCTAAAGAAGGATGTTTTTGAATGGGGAGAGAAGGTGGGACAAGCATTCAGAAAATTGAAAGAAACTCTAACTATGGCTATTACACTGGTCATGCCAGAGTTCTCACTTCCTTCCATAGTGGAGAATGATGCCTTAGGATTTGGGAAAGGTGGAGTGCTATCTCAGAATTGTCACCCCATAGACTATTATAGTTGATCCTTAAAAGCAAGACAATAGAACCTCTACATCAAAAAGAAAGAGTTCTTAGCTATAGTTAGGTGCATTCAAAAGTGGCAGCCATACTTGATGGGGAATCACTTCATGATTAGAAATGACCATCAAAATCTGAAGTTTGTGTTGTAGCAAAAGATTCACACACCAACTTAAGAGAAATGGTTACATGAACTAGTGGGATATTTCTTTGTAGTTGAATACTAAAATGGGAGTATGAATCAAGCAGTTGATGCATTTGTCCTTCTATGAGGGAGAGGGGGCACTGTACAACCTTACCATAGTGGTCTTCAATTGGTTGGAAGAGGCTAAAAGGAGTAATGATAATGACCTGAGTTATAAGAGTTTGTTAGGAGATGTAATGTAGGGGAATTAAATACAAAACTTTACCATTACATAACTAATTTATTATAAAGGGCAGCTTTGTATAGGCCATCAATCCAAAATCGAGGAGGGATTGTTCAAGGAAGATCATTTTTTCAAGGAAGTTGGACACTCCAGATAAGATGAGACTTTGCATCAAGTGCACAAAGATTTTTGTGAGCTTGGTATGAAGAATAAGGTGAAATAATTGGTAAGCAATGTTGAGTATGCTAGCTAAATAAATTTGAACCACATGATCTGATGGGCCTGCTGCAACCTCTTGATCCTGCCTAGGTCATATGGGAGGGAGTGTCTATGGACTTCATCAATGGTTTATTGGTGGTTAATGGTACGTCTACCATAATTGTAGTAGTTGATCAGTTGTCCAAGCATGGCCACTTCATTTCCATTGGGTATCTATGTACGACTATGTTAGTAGCTGAAGTTTTCATTGTAGAGGTAGTTTACACCCTTGAGCATTGTGATAGATTAAGATACCAAACTGACAACTAGATTTTGGGAGGAGTTATTCAGTTGAAGTGACACTAAAATTGTGTAGTACATTAACTTATCATCCTCTATTACATTTCCAAATACATGTATTGAATTGATATTTGGAAATATATTTTAGATGTTTCTATAATAGTCAACCTCATGACCAGTTGTGATGGCTACCATGGATTGAATACTAGTACAACACATCACAAAACTCAACTCATGGGTTTACTGCACTTAAAGTGGTGCATATTCATCTACCACCATCTCTACTATCATATGAAGTGTCACTAGCGGTGCAAGAGTTGGTGTTGGCAAGATATTGGGTGTAGAGAAGGCTGAAAGACAATCTTGAGAAGGCCCGTGAGAGAATGAAGAAACATGTTGATAAGAAGAGGAAAGAACAAAATTTTCTTGTCAGGAGACTGGGTATTGCTTAAGCTTCTGCACTACCACCAACATATGGTGGTCTGTCACTCCTCTCAGAAGTTGGGAGCAAGGTACTCTGGGCCCTCTGCGGTGGAGGCCAAATTCAAGACAGTGGCATTGTTGGTTTTTTGGTGAGGGATAAGGCAGTGGAAACAAAAATTTTCTCTTACCACAAAATCGTAACCACAGATCGCCTCAGCGACTATGAAATAGGAAGGATGGTTTTAGTGAGTCATACCTAGTCCTGAGGCTTTCTCAGTGACAATGCCTCACAACAAGTGTGGTCTTCACCCACCTATCTTCAACGACGTCTGTGTAGCTCCTAGTCTCCACCTAGACTGTGGTTGATCATCGTCCTCCTGAGCGACAGAAATCTACCGACCATATAGATAGTCCACACGGACTACCAGGAACGGAAGTCATTCTGTCCCACATGACACTAGAAGGAGTCATTCCCTTCTGTCAACGTACTAGTCACCAACACACTCTCCCACAATCGGTTGCTTTTCTATAGTTGTCTTTCCCTCACTGTTCATCCCTTGACAGGTAGAACTTGCTTGGGCTCTCTCAATTACCACTACCAGAGAGGACAGCTTTGTAGAGAAATTGATGTTCTGAGTTTTTCTTTGGGAAGTCCCCAGTACCCCTCTATATATAGGAGGGGTAAGGGTCATGGTTCTCAGCCCTGGGCAATGACAGACTAAAGTGGGAGTAGAAGGGTCTGGAATATCCATGAATAATTTGCATTGTGGCATGTGAACCGGTCATTTCACAAACGAATCAGTCAGTTGGGAGTCTGAGCCAATCGGTTCACCCAGTGAACCAGTCGTTTCACATTCCTGACTCACCTGCAATTGACTTTTCTATTTTGTTTCCAATTCATACAAAGATAAATTCTTATCCCAATCAAATTCAACAAGTGAAACAAAAAACTTTCTCACAAATCAGGACAACCCAACCTTGCTCGTTTGGTCCAGTCAAACCGATCAGTTCACCAAGTGAACTGGTCGCCTCACTGACCATGATCCGATCAGTTCACCCAGTGAACCGGTCGGTTGGTGGTCCAGATTGTGCATAACACACTCAATGCAATTCTCAATCAATCTGACACTCAAATTAGTTAGTTCAATACTTGAACTTGATGATTCTAAATCAAGTCAATTGATTGAATGTTTGATTGAGTACCTAAACACCTTTAGTAATCAATCCAAACATCATTCATGGATGAACTCCTCTTCCAGGTAAATCCTTTATGTGTGACCCTATAGGTCCCATTTCACGTTGGCAATGAATGTCCATAACTAGCTTATGACATCACAAGCATAGAGTGATGCCTAGTCACACATCAGTGCTACTAAAGTGAAAAGGAAAGTTGGAGAACAACTTTCAATCATATAGTCTATGATTGGTGTTCCAGTGAATGTAAAATTCATTTGTCTCTGATATCTTGAATGAACTCAAGGCATGGAGCATTTATCCTTTCAATGTTCATTCATGCTCCTTGATCCAAAGCAGACTATCTAAGATATGTGTGCCATCAATATCACATATTGACCCACACATGCATGTGCATGCCTTTCTTAGTCTCGCTTATCAAGTGGCCATGTACATCATACTCCCTTAAGAGGGACAAATCCCATATCTATCACTCAAAGTCAAAACACCATGTGTCAAAGTCACCCAATCATCACCTTTATAACAATCCATATTTTAGGACCACATTTGATGATGTTAATGTGTACCCAACGACATGTGATGAGTGCAGTGATTTTAGGTCTAAGAATCACAATCATCACCATCACTGTGAGAGATGACTCTGACTACCATATCATGGTTCTATGTGTCACTCTCATGGTGGGTCTATCTGATGCACTATTCTCCAACATGTATCTATGTGCTTGGCTTGATATCACATATTATGACTAATGAGACGCTGTCATCAACCAACAAATACTCTAGTCTTAATGTGTCATTGTTGTCTATCAACATTCCACAATGACATTTGACTAGGGACACAACAACAATGTACCGACTCTTAGCATACGTATGGTCTCATTGTTCTGGTCCTTAACCTAAAGGCATACGTCATTAAGTAGTGTCATGCTCCAGACATACATTCTACTCTATCATTATCTCATAACTCTCTATCATTATCTCATAACGGATTGAACCAGAATCAATTAGAAGCTTTCCTTTGATATTTATCAAATCAATCTTAATGTATCCCAATCCAATCACCATATGATTGGCTCTCAGGGCATACATACCAACAAACTCCCGCTTCCACTATGAGCCAATCACCTTTGAATCATATTCTTAGTGATCTCCAAACATATTCCACATGTTTCTGCTGCTCCAGTGCTAACACTTTGCTTTATTCAGCATATTGCATGTTTCACATCTCTTTGTTGTATGACATATCATATGAGATGGAGTTGTCATAATATGCAATCTGATATTCCTTGCCTAACACTTAGCTCCATTGTTTGACTCAGTATTTCTACTTGTCATCAATGGTTCGAATATCTATACGTTCATCTCTATGAACTTCTAGATCCATATAATATCCTCTTCTATTCATAACACAATAAATGGTCTTTAATTTTTAATTGGAACACTTCCAATTATCAACTTATATTCACTTTTATATTTTATATTTTGCGTTCATTTTCTATCATTTCAGAAGCTTGCATCAATGTAAATCTTTACACCCAACTATTCCTTATATTACCATAGAACTAGTTCTTCATAAGTACCAAACAAGTTCTTCAATGTATTTCAGTGACCCTCACTAGAAGTAGACAGACATCCACTCGTCACACGAGTTGACAAGATGATCATATCATATTGTCATTTCCAATACATACAAGATGATGAATGCATATTTTCTTATCATGTATAATACATACAAGATAATGGGATGATTACATACATGATAGATCCATATCTATCTGTGTTCCTATTATTTGTAAGAATTTGGGACACTTGCAATATGAGATACTAATTGCATGTAACATGGATAAGTTTTCTCCCATTGAATCTATGCATACTGAACCCTTCAGTATAGATTGCCAATGTATGCTCTCTCTTTACCAGGTCAAGAGGTTTTTGAGAACTAACTCTATAGATCTCTATTCCTATCACATAGAACATTTCTTTGTGTTCCCTTAAAGAAGGTATTTCCACACTAGTTACCATTTTAGAACATTTCTTTCCTCATCATCATGTGGAATGTGAATACGCACCCACTAAATCTTTGTAATCACAGATCCCTTCATTATTTTGATATATTAGTCAAACCTCTTGACTATATAATCAAAGTAAAGACTCCAGCTTTGAGTTTCTTGTATTTTATCAATCATATTGATTAATCCCTTGTAACTTATAGAGTACATTTACATTAATGGAATTATAAAACCCATCAGGTTGTGTCATGTACACAGCCTCATGTTATTCCTACTAGGAATCCAGTTATAATATACATATGCCAAATATCATAGTCTTCAAGTTCCAATAGCAAGCATGATCCTTTCTTTGAATGTCATCCATGTCAATCTTAACTCGTAAGAACCAATTTCCCTTATGGGTTTAATCCCAATAAAGTGCTACCATAAGGTCATACCTTAATTAATTCACATGGAAGTTATTTTGGATCTTATGGCCTCAAGCCATGACTCAAAATATGGTCCCTCAACATCAGCTAGATTATTGGCTCATCATATGATCAATTCATCACCTAGATATATGAGGTGTATCTGTTACATAAGGAACATTGAAAATTCACAACACTTGTGATTCTTAATCTCCTTTATTTAGTGCATGCATGTTCTTTTAGAAGAATTCTAGATTATTAGTAATTTGATGATCATGCTCTAACTCTTTACAGTATGATTTCTTCTTAGATTTAGACATCATGAGTTCTCTATGATACACTATCATAAGTACTCACAAGGTCCTCTAACATTTTACTTAAGCATCTCATTGATTGATCACATCAAGGATTTAATACTCTTACCAAGTTTGTACTTCATTTATGATATTTTTGAACACTTCAAGAAATTTATGTCGGTATTTCAATAAACACCTTCTGAAGCATTAGCATTTATTCCAATAGGTATATAAATACATCAATATGTATTATACCCAATAGAGTAGCCATTCTCCCACTCCATCTAGTGAAGATTGACTTGCCCAAGACATTCATATCTCTTAATGGTTCATAACCAAAAGATTCTATCTTTATCCATCAACATAGAAACTAGATATGAATTTCTCATGATAATGCTAATTATTTGTTTGAGTCATCAATGACTTTTAGGTATCCTTTTATCTTATTCCTACCAAGTACCACAAGATAATAAGGCATTTCCACAAAAGATCATATATTTGAAATTGAAATATCAACTTTATTGATAGACATCCTTGTCATTACAAGATGCATAAATAAAGTGTTTCTATTTATTGGTAAATTAAATAGCAGTTCATAACTCTATTACATGTCCTTTGGGCTGAAATAAACCAAAAAGGTACTCCTATCTATGGCAGAAACACTTGATCCAATGATAAGTGCTCCTTCTTGGTCCTTTAACAAAGGCCATCATTTCTTTTCAGTTCCTTCATATCATATATGCTAGATCTATGTCTTGGTATCATATACCTTGGATTAAAGAAGTGTTTCAAGTTTATTTCATGATACCTGAGGTGGAGACTTTCATATGTTCCTTCTTCTTCTTTTGTTCATCCAGATAGAGAGGGAAATTTCCCCTCCAATGTTTACGCTCTTGACAGGGGTGACATTTGCCTCCCTTGTTCAACTCTCCATTGGCCTTGAGAGTTGAAGATGACTTGGGCTGTTGGCTAGCATCAAAACCCTTCTTTGCTTTTCCCTTGACCTTGCCTTTAGACTTACCCTTGTTTCTACTGATCAACATTACATATTTGGGTTTGTCTTTCTTCATCTGTGCCTCAGCTGTCCTCAACATGCCCAACAACTCTTTCAATAACTTGTCAAAGTTGTTCATGTTGTAGTTCATCACAAACTGACTGTAAGATTCTGGAAAGGATTGCTGTATCACATCAATAGCCAACTCTTAGCTTAGAGGGAATCACAGTCTTGTCAAGTTCTCCACATACCCAATCATCTTGAGTGTGTGAGGACCAACTGGATCTCCTTCTATCATGAAACACTTGAATAGTGCCCTGGAGACATCATATCTCTCTTGTCGTTCTTGGTCTTGATACATGTTCTTGAGATGCTAAACCATCTCAATGACGTCCATATTCTCATGTTGTCTTTGCAACTCATAGTTTATTGAGCACAACATCAAGCACTTCACATCAATGGCATCTTCATTATGCTTCCTATAAGCATCCCTTTCTGCCTTTGGTGCGGTGGGAGCGGGTTCCTCTGGTACTTGTGTATCTATGACATAGAGATTTCGCTCTTGAGTGAGAACAATTCTCAATGTCCTAAACTAGTTGTGGAAATTAGTCCTATTAAACTTGTCCTTCTCAAGGAACGATCACAACGAAACATGATTATTGTTGATAGCCATTTATTCTGCAAAAGGAAATTTGCAAATTTAGTCCAAAACTCTTTTGACTTAATTTGATTTGAAAAGTTTTTGACGATATAATTAGGCCTTTAATTAATTATCGCTCCCACTATTTTGTTCAAATTGATAGTCCTCACTATCATTTCGGAAGATTGCAGCGTACAGCCTTCTAGTGAGCAAGATCTTGATTTCCTCTAAGCCATGGACCAACTAAGGTTGTCACCCACAACTAGAATCTTTTAGGTAGGAAGCCTTTGCCAATTGGATCATATGCAACTCTTGATAGATGCCATGTGCAGCTCCTTGCCATGTTCATCTCTATGCCTCAAGGTGCTTGATCCGATCAAGGTCACCTTGTTAAGTCTGACCCAAAATCCAACACAATGAATATGCACCCTTCTAGGGAAGACCCACATATTCACCATCACACGTCCACGAGATAGACAGTGCCCCATTCTAGGGTGTGCCCACACTTACTCGGTCAATCCTTTCATGTGTGCCACTTATGGAAATCATCTAATACTTAATATTATATTGAGGGGTTTTAATATGCTTATATATGAATATATGTATCCAATCACCACATATATAGTATGTAACGACCCACACTTTTGAGTGTCCAAACGACCTTAAAGTCGCAGATCGTTAATCATAACTTCCAGGATCAGATTCATGAAATAATACAAAATAGTAAATAATTTCCATTAATGATCAAATATGTACATGTTTAGATAAAAAGCTCCTCGGAGGAGTTACATAACTTTTAAACAGAATTAACTTTTACAGTTGTGAAGATATACCATTAAGACTAAACCTTCATGATTAAACTGTAGTGTCTTCAACATCTTTATCTGTACCCTCATGTCCACGAATCAAGTATATCTGATACCTAAAATGCCGACAAAAAAATACGCGATCAGTATATTTCTATACCGGTACGTGGTTACGCATATGATTACATGTATCAAATTCTGAGATTGCCGATGTTTCTCGATGAGATTGAACGATGACTAAACTACTTGCTTGTTTATTTAGTTCTTGCAACTATAAAGTTCATATGAGTATCATGTAAAGTAAATAACTACATTCTGAACCCTGGGTCAGACTGATCTTAAGGGTAATGCACACGAGCCCTGGAGGGACAATGATTACACCTGAGGTAGTAGACCAGATAAGGGTTAGAATATGAAAATGAGTTTATATTCAAGATAAAGATGTTTGCTTATATATGTACTTGTGATTATTGTTTGAACCCACGTATATTTCTATATGCAACAAAAAAATACGCGATCAGTATATTTCTATACCGGTACGTGGGTTCAAACAATAATCACAAGTACATATATAAGCAAACATCTTTATCTTGAATATAAACTCATTTTCATATTCTAACCCTTATCTGGTATATTTCTATACCGGTATGTGGGTTCAAACAATAATGCACATGAGCCCTGGAGGGACAATGATTACACCTGAGGTAGTGGACCAGATATGGGTTAGAATATGAAAATGAGTTTATATTCAAGATAAAGATGTTTGCTTATATATGTCCTTGTGATTATTGTTTGAACCCACGTACCGGTATAGAAATATACTGATCGCGTATTTTTTTGTCGGTGTTTTAGGTATCAGATATACTTGATTCGTGGACATGAGGGTACAGATAAAGATGTTGGAGACACTACGGTTTAATCATGAAGGTTTAGTCTTAATGGAATATCTTCACAACTGTAAAAGTTAATTCTGTTTAAAAGTTATGTAACTCCTCCGAGGAGCTTTTTATCTAAACATGTACATATTTGAACATTAATGAAATTATTTACTATTTTGTATTATTTCATGAATCTGATCCTGGAAGTTATGATTAACGATCTGCGACTTTAAGGTCTTTTGGACACTCAAAAGTGTGGGTCGTCACAAATGGTATCAGAGCCATAACCCCTCAAGTAGGTGGGGCCCACATGGGCATGTGGCATGCCAGTCTTGAGTTGTGCAGTCCAGGCAAGTTGGAAAGGGCTATCCGTAGAGATGAGATGGAGTCGCCCTTGCGCTGGTAGCCGTGGACGGGAGTTAGGTGTCCATGGGCCATTGTGGGTCTGCACTGAAATGGGGTCAGATTATGAGGCCATATAGTTGAGCCTTGACGAGGACGTCAAGAGTCTAAGTGGGGGAGATTGTAACATCCCAGGATTTGAGGCCTCAGATAAGTTGATCTTAAAAGTAATGATTGGACTACCCATATCACCAAGGTGCACCTCCTTTTCTGGGAGCCCATCACTAAAGAACTCCATAGTTAAGCGTGCTCAGCTTGGAGTAGTACTAGGATGGGTGACCAGTCGGGAAGTTGATCCCGACTTGCGCATGAGTGAGGAAAAAGTGCGCAGTTAAGGCTAGTGGTGGTTTGTGGGGCAGTCGTCATTCCTAAAACTCTACTAGAGCCTTGGGCAGTGGGTCTGGGCATTACATAGCATGTATCATATACATGCTATATCCCACAATGAAAACATGCAATAACAATAAAGCGATGATTATGGCCATCCTATTGTAATTCCTTGAGCCACAAGGAATTACAGTCATCTAGGTCTACATCACATGCAACCTGTTATCGATGAAGATCCTATGCTTAGGCCGTTCTGGGTTTGATTAGCTCATCACATGAATAATCGGCTCGCCTCCTGGCCGGCCGGTTGGTTTTCACCAACCGATAGTCTGGCTCCTCCAGACGGTCAGTTCGTCAGGTCATCTCACACCTCGTCAGGCCACCAGCTGCACCATCAAACGGTTGTCTCGGTCCACTAGCCAATTGGTTGGCTCCTCTAGTCGATCGTCTCACATATCCAACCACTCGTATGGGTGTCGACCAGTCTTCAATGTAATAGGAAATAAACTATCCTACTTTTACATATCTCATTTGGAAACCCCAAGTTTCATTCAGGGGGGAGAAAAGGTAGAAAAAAATCTCGAGTTATCTCAAGTTACATCAGAAAAGAAGAAGAAGGATCGATGCAAAAACCGAGATGCAAACAACCACAACCAACCAAGCACATAGGGAGGTTATAGGCCATAAGAACGCAACACATCCACCATCAAAATTGTTTTGAGCGATGTGTATCATTTGCATATATATACCAAATCATATATGTATATATTTAGTTTGGGATCATGTGGTGTTAATCAAATATTCACATTTATCTAGTTAAATATTCACATTGTATGCAATAAATATGAGGCGGTAAAACCAAAAACCGATCATATCGATTATCCTAAAAAAAAATAGGTTGACGTGGCTCTGATGCCACTGTTGGGTTTTAGGTGAGGCAGAAGGCAGTGGAAACAAAAATTTTCTCTCACCACAAAACCATAACAATAGATCCCATCAATGACTATGAAATAGGGAGGTTTTAGTGAGTCATACCTGGTCCTGAGGCTTGCTCAGTTATAATGCCTCACAACAAGTGTGATCTTCAGCCACCTATCTTCGACGGTGTCTATGCAGCTCCTGGTCTCCACCCAGACTGTGGTTGACCATCATCCTCCTGAGCGGCAAAAATCTCCCGCCTCTATAAATAGTCCACACGGACCACCAGGAACTCTAGTCATCCTATCCCATAGGACACTAGAAGGAGTCGTCCCCTTCTGTTGGCGTACTAGTCATCAACACACTCTCCCACAATTAGTTGCTTTTCTATAGTTGTATTTCCCTCATTGTTCCTCCCTTGATAGGTAGACTTGCTTGGGCTCTCTTAGTTACCAAAACTAGAGAGGACAACTTTGCAGAGCAACTAATGTGATGAGTTGTGCTTTGAGAAGCCGCCAATACCCCTCTATATATAGGAGGGGTCAGGGTCAGGGTTCTCATCCTTGAGAAATGTGGGACTAAAGTGGGAGTAGAAGGATCCAAAAATTCCATGAATAATTTGCAATGTGGAAGGCGAACCAGTCATTTGACAAATGAACCAGTAGGTTGGGAGTGTGAGCCGATCAGTTCACCTAGTGAACTGGTCATTTCACATTCCTGACTCGCATCCAATTGACTTTCCTCTTTCATTTCCAATTAATATAAAGATCAATTCTTATCCCAATCGAATTGGACAAGTGAAATGAAAAACTTTCTCACAAATCAAGACAACCCAACCTTGCTAGTTCGGTCCAGTTGAATCGATCAGTTCACCATGTGAACTGGTCGTGTCACTGAACATGAGCTGATCAGTTCACCCAGTGAACCGATCAGTTGGTGGTCCAGATTGTGCAAAACATAGTCAATGAAGTTCTCAATCAATCTGACACTCAAATAAGTTAGTTCAACACTTGAACTTGATGATTCTGAGTCAAGTCAATTGATTGAATGTTTGATTGAGTACCTAAATAACTTTTGTAATCAATCCAAACATCATTCATGAATGAACTCCTCTTCTAGGTAAATCCTTTGTGTGTGACCCTATAGGTCCCATTTCATGTTGGAAGTGAATATCCATAACTAGCTCATGACATCACAAGCAAAGAGTGGTGCCTAGTCGCACATTAGTATTACCCAATTAAAAAGGAAATTTGGAAAAAAACTTTCAACCCTACAGTTTGAGATTGGTGTTCCAGTGAATGTATAATTCCTTTGTCTCTGATATCTTGAATGAATTCAAGGCATGGAGTTGCCATCCTTTCAACATTCATTCATATTCCTTAATCCAAAGAAGATAGTCTGAGATATGTGTTCCATCAATATCACATATTGACTCACACATGCATGGGCATGCCTTTCTTAGTCTCGCTTATCAAGTGGCCATGGATATCATACTCCCTTAGGAGGGACAAATCCCATATCTATCACTCACATTCAAAACCCCATGTGTCAAAGTCACCTAATCAACACCTTTATAACAATCTATATTTCAGGACTGCGTTTGATGATGTCAAAGTGTACCCAACGACATGTGATGAGTGTAGTGATTTCAGGTCTAAGAGTCACAATCACCACCATCACTGTGAGATCTGACTGTGACTACCATATCATGGTTCCATGCGTCACTCTCACGGTGGGTCTGTCTGATACACTGTTCTCAAACATGTATGTATGTGCTTGGTTTGATATCACATATCACGACTAATGAGACTCTGTCATCAACCAACACACACTCTAGTATTACTATGTCATTTTTGTCTATCAACCTTCCACACTGACATCCGACTAGGGACACAATAAGAATGTACGAACTCTTATCATCTGTATGGTTTCATTATTCAGGTCCTTAACCTGAAGACATACGTCATTGAGTATTTATTATAGACATTCATTTTTCTCTATCATTATCTCATAACTGATTGAACCAGAATAAATTGGAAGCTTGCCTTTGATATTTATCAAATCAATCTTAACATATCCCAATCCAATCATCATATGATTGGCTCTTAGGGCATACATACCAATAGGCATATCGCCTAGAGCTGTCGGTAGATGCCCATGATCATCCTATCTTCTACATCTCATAGTTAAATCCCTTCCATGGTTATCATCTAGTAAAACCAATCTTCCTATTGAATTGAGATTGGGATATGGTTTCCCAATTTCTGTAGAAGATACTACACCGAAGAATGATACACTCGGAGCAAGGAGAAACATCTGAAGTTTTGGTCTAGTGGATCGGGGAGAAGAAAGACATTGCTACTTGTGAGAGATATGACAAATTAAATACTTCAATTCCTTTTTGGATTGTTGTCGAGGATACAACTTGATGTTATTGAGGGGGAGTTGTTACAATACCAATGTGAGTGGGGCATGGGTGCTGACTTGTACTTGCCATGTTGGAATGTTGTTATTTCCCGATTGAGCGAATGGACATGTTGATTATATGTGGCAGAGTCACTGGTTGGTAGGGTAGATATCCTTGTATGCTAGGCCCTTAAAGTTTATTAATACGATGTAACTTGAGACCAAGACATGAATCCAAAATTTGAACCCCGTTTTCGCCACCCTCGTCTACTTTCTATACATTTCTTTTGATCCCCTTCTCTTGCAACATAGGTTCTAATTGTAGACCTTGGGACTCAACCTCAATTTGGAGGAGTGCTCACCTTAATCCCAGCAAAGAGAGGTGCAAAATGACATTTGTGATGAGTGGCCAAGCAACCTTTCAAAGATTGTGCATGACTTGTTAGAGGTAGAGGACAACTGTATAGTCATTGGATAGGGGTGTGAACCATGGTTGTGGGATTCAAAGGTCCAAAGTTTATTGTCCAATAGGAGGGATCACGATTGGTTTCCAAATATGGGCATGGATGGTCAAGGAAAATAGCAGGGCATCACAGGCCACACATGGATGCCCAGGATTGGGCCCAGTAAGGTCGTCCTAAAACTCTGCTAAGAGATTTAAAAGATATAAATTAGGGTTTGTACTTGGATTTTTAAATAAACATAACTTGTCATCTTAGTTCTAAATTGAGAAAAATTTGGTGTGTTGGAAACATGAAAGTGGTCTCTATACAAGGAATACAAGTTCAGTGTAGAGAGATACATAGAGATGAGTCAACAAAGTGGTGAAGATGGTAATGAACAACTTAGGTGCAACCTAGGTTCAAATGTCAAATTGAGTGTCACCACTATTCTCTTGTTCACAAGATAGACTCTAAAAAGCATAAAATCATATCACATCATGAAATTGATGGTAAGAGTGAGAACTTAATGAGATAATGAAGTAGATAGAACATGTATGAGGAGGGAGAAAAGTCTAGGTTATCACACCTCTACTTCACCACATAAGGTGCATACATAAGATAATATAAAATTTGTGTTGATGGAAGTGAGATCCTTCATGAAAATGACATTGAGGGGGCTCTACATCATGGAAACATAATGGCCTTGGATGTCATTAAAGGACCTTGGTGGATGTCTTGTTGGAGCGCATGCGACTTCCAATCGGACATGAATGGCATTACACCAAGATATGAGGAACTTCCTCTTCAGGAATGCACCAGTAGTAGAGGTCGTATAGACAAAGAAAAATAGATAAGGCTCGTACCAATAATAATAGAAGATGTCAATCACAAACTATTTCTTCAGATTAGCGATGCAGTCTAGATGAAGAAACCCTGAAGCTAGGAGTCCACAAAGTTAGCATAGCATGGGGTTTACCATGGTTACCTTTACTAATTTGTCATCAAGAAAGAAATCATTAATTGAAATTGGGTCTTTGTCTTAGATTAGGAGTCAACTAAGGTGGTCAACAACAACATTTCACATTCTTCTTATCTTGAGTTACTAGATTTCAATTTGCACTAGTAAGATTCATCTAATCTATCTAGAGTTTTCATCATTCTTGGATAATAAGTACTTAATAGCAACATGATCAATGTAGAATCACACTTGAGATGCAACTAGGTATAAGAAAACGTTTTTCATGGCATAAATGACAACAAGTAGCTCCTTCTCTACAGTAGCATAGTTCGATTGTGCATTATTTAATGTATCACAAGAATAGTATATGTCATGGCTCTTTATACCTATGTGTGGCCCCAAGTCTGACCTCATAACACACTCATTTGCATCTCACATGATCTTGAAGGTGACATACTAGTCTGTAGAGCATAATATTTGGGGTAGAGGTGAGGTCTACTTCAAACTGTTGAAGCTCTTCATAAAGATGTAATCAAAAGAGAAATCAACATCTTTCTAAAGCTAATTATTGAGAAACTTGGAAATTTTGTTGGAGTCATAGATAGCCTCTAATATAAGCGAGTGTGTCCCAAAAATTTATGAAATTTTTAAATAGTATTGGAGGGGAAAATTTGGCAATGGCTTTTATCTTCACCATATAGACCTCAATGTCTTGCGTACTTACGTAATGACCTTGAACAATACCCACCATCACTATGAAGTGGAATTTTTCTCAATTGATTACTATATTTTGTTCATCACAATGTTCTAGGACTGGGAGAGATTATGTCTGTAATGTCCCATATTTTTTAGGACTTGGATAAAATGATCTTAAAAGGAATTATTGGACTACCCATATCACCAAGGTGCACCTCCTTTTCAGGGAGCACATCACTACACAATTTTGTGGTTAAGTATGCTCAGTCCAGAGTAGCAATAGGATGGGTGACTAGTCGAGAAGTTTATCCTAGATTGTGTGTGAGTGAGGACACAACACACATACCCATGTGTTACAAGTGGTATCAGATCCAAAACTCCTTCAGTAGGTGGAGCCCATATGGGCCTGTGGCATGCTAATCTTTGAGTTGTGTCTTCCAAGCATGCATGTTGGAATTGGCTATACTTGGTGATGGAGCCACCCTTAAATTGGTAGCTGTGATAGGGAGCTAGGTGTACATGGCTATGTTGGGTTTTCACTAAAATAGGGAAATAATATCAGGCCATATAGTTGAGCCTTGACAAAAGTGTCATGAGTCTAAGTGGGGGAGATTGTAATGTCCTAGGATTTGAGGACTGAGATAAAATGATCTTAAAAGGAATGATTGGACTAACCATATCACCAAGGTGCACCTCCTTTGAAGAGATCCCATCACTATAAAACTTTGTGGTTAAGCATGCTCAGTAAAAGTAGTACTAGCATGGGTGACCGGTTGGGAAGTTTATCCTGGCTTGCGCGTGAGTGAGGACAAAGCATGCCTTTGGGGGTAGTCATCATTCTTGAAGCTCTATTAAATGTTTGGGTAGTGGGACCATGAGTCACAACATCCATAGATAGAGAAATCATCTATGAAGACTTAAATAATCATCTAGTCAAGGTCAGTGAAGATAATAGACATGCAAAACTGGAATGTGCTAGGTGTGTTATGTATTCTAAATGGAATCTTGTAAATAGCATACATGATGGAAGGACATGTGAAAGTAGTGTGTTATTTATCATTTTTGGTAAATGGGAATCAGGTAATATACATAGTACTTGTCTAGGTAGAAAAAGAATTCTAACTGCACCATTGTCTCTAGGGCTTGATCAAGAAATGATAGTGGAAAATGATCCCTTCCTAATAGATTATTGATCTTCTGATAGTCTACACACATACTCCACCTAGTTACACTATGGATGGGTACCAAATCATTTTTATCATTGATGATGACATTCGTTCCTACTTTTATGGGCACCACCTACACAAGTCTCACACATGGTGAGTCAGATATGGGATAGATGGTTCCAAAAAATAATAACTTGGTCACTTCCTTATGTATTAACTCCTTCCTAACTTGGTTAAGCTTATGTTGGGGTTCGATGGAGGGCTTGTAGTTATAGATCATATTAATTGTGTGCATAAAGAGGGATTGTTTAACACCAGTTGTATATGCCATTTTGTATCTCAAATATATTTGTCTCTTTCTCAATTTAGTCAACAATTTGTTTTCTTTCTATAAGTTTGTAGACCTTCCGGACATCTAGCAAGATGTGCTATAGCCTTTGGAGAAGGAATCATTTTTGGGTGTTGGGTGGTTTGACTTTCTTCTTTATTAAATAATTCACTTTTAACTCTTCAAGTTTGACTTCAAGGGCCTCCTATGTGTTGTCTAAGTTAGAAGGAGTTTCTCCACCTATATATTTATCATACAACTTGTAACACCTATCCTTTAGACATAAATTATAATTGAGCAGAAGCTTTCATCTGGAAGGGGGAATGTCACATTTATGAAATCATAGAAAATAAATACACAAATCACCATTGATATTCATACATTGTTCTTTACATAAGAAACAATGGTTGAGTTCTATTACATGTTTAAACATTTCTAAGCATGTAAAAATAAACATGAAATTAAAAATCTCTATGTGATTGGATCACCTAATACGGATGGCACCCCACCAATTAGCTCATTAAAGTCTTTTAGTCCTTGCTAGCTTCTCTTGAGTCCTTACTTTCTCCAATTCCTGGGGACACCGTGTCCCCAACCATGCAAAGGAGAAAATCAACACATCAGTAAATGGTTCTGGCACTTTATAATATGAACAAAGTAAAGTATACTTGACATGTAAGAAAAAAATGTTGACACAAATTAACTATAAGCATTCTTGAATCATTATTAACATGAAGAATTGAAATGTAAAGGTATGCATCCCTCTATGATGCCCCTTTTGGAGCACATGATTGCTACGAAAGACCTTGATTCTAGGAAAGCCCCTGACGACCCCTTGAGGTCCATGATTCAGGAGCATATAAAGACTATTTCAATTCCAATTAACTTGATCATTAACATTAACATAATCATGATTCTTGAACATAACATGATGGGATTTCTCCCCAATAACATGATCTCTCCAACATGATGGGATTTCTCCTTCTTGATCATTAACATGATTTTCATTAGTCATTAATCATAAGACATAATCATAGTGATCATTTCAAACATAAGACATAACATATATCAATCATCAAGAAATAATATAGAGTGATCTTGATTAAAACACTAAACTTGAAACCATAATGTCTACTTTATACTTGGCATGCAATCAATCATAAAAAAATTTGCTCATCAGCATGACCCATTTACCTTGGAGAAAACCTGATCCTAAGATGGTCTCTCTCTGATCTTGATCAAATCCTAGGTTGGTACCTTGAGTCAAACCCTAAGACTCTTGGAAACAACATGATCATTATTTATTATCACTTTAGTACCTTGAATCAAACCCTAAGACTCCTGGAAACAACATGATCGTTATTTATTATCACTTCAACTAACATCTTAAACCCTAATTTTGTATTTAGGAAAACATAACCTTATTATACTTAATTAGGGTTATGATTACTGATTAGGTCAGACCATATGAGAAAATTCGATTTAATATTACTACATTAATGATCATATTACTTAAAAATTTGGGTTTTGGAGATTCTTATGAAAACATTAAAAATGGAAAATAGAGTCATGGCTTGAAAACCCTAAAATCAGATTTATCTCAAAAAAACCTTTCCAATGACTATTTATTTGTGGATCATTGTGGATGGATAATGAGATCGGGCAAGAAATCAATGTTTGCGCTTCTAATTTGCGAAACAAGCGGGAGCTAGGAGACAAAGCCCACACTTTCAAAATGAATGGCTGTCAACACATAAGTGAAAGGAAAGAAAAAGAAAAAACACATGACAACGCATAAATCTCCAACTTTAGAGAAATTCAATGCATTAAATTATATCTTGATGAATTCCTAATCTAACTATACTCTAAATTTCATTAATTGATTTGGAAGGTCATATGTCGTCAAAACTTCACCGATTTTGGAGCACATGTCCAATAAGGTGTCTGGATTCTTCCCATTAAGTTAAATTTCCATTTTCACATGTTTTGTATATTATTTCTATTAATGTTATCTTACTTATTTTTAATGCATTAATAAATAAAAAAATTGAATAAAACCTTACCTTTGTGTTTCTTGGAGTCAAATTCAAGATATATAATTATTACTCACTCCATGATCACGTCATCTATTTTCTATGTCTTTTTGAGAACCTTTTCTTAGAGGAGAGAAAAAAAAGGATTTTCTTCTTATTAAAACTACAAAAGGAAAGGAGGTTACTTCTTGCTTAAGTTATACAAAGTATAATTTTGAATTTGGAACCTTTTATTTCTCTCTTCCACTTCCCCTAAACATTATTTATGGTTAGGAAAGAGAAAAGGATGAGGGGATAAAATCTATTTTATTGATTGAATAAATCATATTTGTAATGGAGAAAAAGGTGGATTTATCCTAATATTGTTTTCTAACTTCATTATTCTCTAAGAAAATTCCATTCTAGGCCTTCTGCTAATAAGTCCCACAAAAATTATCTCTTTAAGAAAACCACATTTTAAGACTTAATTTAATATTGAAAATTCGGTATGTTACAATTCTACCCACCTTAAATAAATTTTGTCCTCAAAATTTCATTAAACTACCCACCTAGAACTTCCCATATCTTTAGCACAAAAACTTCAACGTACTATCATTATCATGTGAATCCATGGTTCTAAACATTTACATGCGATAATATCATTGAAAGGAAAAGAGAAGTTATACGCTAAACCCTACTCATTCTTTTTATCTTAAATCTCATCTACCATAGAAAAGACTCGATCTTGTCTTTTAGGAGGTGTATTCTGATTCCTATTCCGATCTTGAGGTGTGTCCTTCTTCAACTATGGGCAATTTGACCTGAGGTGTCTTGTCTCTCCACAATAGTAGCGTGCTCATGTACCATACCAACATGGTCCAGCATTGTGCTTCTTGCATATTAGGAATTGGGGCTTCTCAACTTCTACTACAGACTCGTGTACCTTCCTCTTACATTTGTTGGGAGGTTGATATTAGTTATTCTTCTAGTGAACTTCCTTTTTGTAGGATCTTCTAGGGTGATCTTTAAGTTTTAGGGTTGAATATATAGCAAACTGGAGGGTTATGTGGCCTCTTCCTGACATGGCAAAGCTCAAGTCAGGCTTGAGTCCTCATATGAATTTATTTGTTCTACGACGTTCATCATAATCATAACCATATTTTTGTAAGACCCTAAACTTCATGGCATATTGGATCACAGTCTTGTCACCCACTTCATCCAGGTTGGAAAACTCTAGTACCTTCTTCTCTATCATGTCCTTGGACACGTAGTGCTCCTCGAAGGCTTTAATAAATCCTTCCCATGTGAGAGGAGGTGCATTGACTGCCCTTGAGTTGAGGAAATTCTCCCACCAAGTGTGGGATGCTCCTTTGATCATGTGGGTTGCTAAGTGAACTCTAGAGTGTTGCGGGCAGTCCATATCTTGGAAGAAATGCTCCATGCCTCTAATCCACTCCTCAACTTTGGTGACTACATCAATTTCTCCTTCACCTGAGAAATAGTTGAGCCTTATGTTTAGGAAGTCCACTAGAGTTAGCTCACGATGCCTCGTTTGATGTCATCCTTGTGTTCTGGCATTGGTGAGTGCTTGGACAAGATCTTATATGGTTGTCTTAGGGTTTCTTATTGATCCACTTCCCATACTCGAAGAGCTAGCACCATCAACCATATCCTTTCCATTATATGCTCTCTTAGGGGCCATCTGAAAATGGTCACATAAACCTAGGGTTAGAATATATGAATCGGGTTGCTTTTTGGTGGCCATCCATTTATTGGATCTGTGACCATTAACATATATCATAATTGAGCAGAAGATTTCATCTTGAAGGGGAAATGTCACATTTATGAAATCATACCAAATAAATACATAAATCACCATTGAGATTCATACATTGTTCTTTACATATGAAACTATGGTTGAGTTATATAGCATGTCTAAACATTTATGAGAATAGAAAACTAAACATGAAATTAAACATATCTACGTGATTGGATCACCTAATATGGATGGCACCCCACCAATTAGCTCTTAAAAGTCTTCTAATCCTTGCTTTCTTCTCTTGAGTCCTTACTTGCTCCAATTCCCAGGGACATCGCGTCCCCAACCATGCAAAGGGAAAAATCAACACATCAGTAGATGGTACTGGAACTTTATAATATGAACAAAGTATACTTGACATGTACAAAAAAGTTGACACAAATCTTTCTTGAATCATTATTAACATGAAGAATTGAAAATGGAATGTATCCATCCCTCTATGACGCCCCTTTAGGAGCACATGATTGCTAGGAAAGCCCTTTATGCTAGGAAAGCCCTTGATGACCCCTTAAGGTCTATGATTTGGGTGCATATAAAAAGTATTTCAATTCCAATTAACTTGATCGTTAACATGACATTAACATTAACATTAACATTATCATGATTCTTGACCTTAACATGATGATATATCTCCCCATTAAAATGATCTCTTAATCATGATGGGATTTCTTCCTCTTGGTCATTAACATGATTTTCATGAGTCATTAATCATAAAGCTATAATCATAGTGAGAATTTTAAATGTAAGACATAACATATAAAATTATAAAGAAAAAAATATAGAGTGATCATGATTAAAACATTAATATTGCAACCAAAATGTCTACTTTATACTTAGCATGAAATCAATCATAAATACTTGTGCTCAGCAGCATGACCCATTTACCTTGGAGAAAACCTGATCCTAAGATGGTCTCTCTCTGATCTTGGTCAAATCCTAGGTTGGTACCTTGAGTCAAACCCTAAGACTCTGAGAAACAACATGTTCCTTATTAATTATCACTTTAACTAAAATCTTAAACCGTAACATGGTATTTAGGAAAACATAACCTTATTATACTTAATTCAGGTTAGGATTATTGATTAGGTCAGGCCATATGAGAAAACTTGATTTAATATTACTACATTAATGATCATATTACTTAAAAATTAGGGTTTTAGAGCTTCTTACAAAAACATCAAAATAGGAAAGAAAATCATGTCTTGAAATCCCTAAAATCAGATTTCTCTCAAAAAACCCTTACCAATGACTATTTATTTGTATTGTTCTTAGCATCCTTTGATTTACTATGAATATTCAAACACCTACCTATCAAAAATCAAGAAAAAAGCCATACATGTTTCATTATCCAAATCGACAGACAACTGGACCTAGGCCTGCATTGAACTGGACTAATGGTGGACTACCATGCAGGTATCCTGCCTCAAAACCAAACAAGGGGTGGTGACGCTGAAAAACCTGGAGTGATATTAATCATTTAATGAAACATATAGGGTCACTATGGTCATTATATGATTGAGTTTCTTCCCCTTTGCAAGAAAAGGCTCAAGCAGGTTGTCTGTCGGTGGACCTCTGATCAAAATCTGGGAAGACAAAGTCCTTCTCATGAAGCTAAGGTCACGAGTAAGTTTCATGTCACCTGTCGAAGCCCACGAGCCATCGTGGAGGCTTTGGCATCAACTGCAAACCTAACTCCATCGTCATGAGTCACCGTAGAGAAGGAGACTGAGCCAGTAACTAAGGAAAGAAATGTGAAAACGGCCTAAAGATGATTTGAAAGCATTGTGAGAAGTTGTAGAAGCCATCAGAACATACCTTAGTGTGTAAGGATTGTTGTGTCCCTAAGCTTGATGAAAGATCATTAAAAGAAGTTTGACATATGATATCAATTCAATCGTGATGGAAATGTTCGTTTAAGGGTGGGGAAAAGCTTGTAGAGTCTAGGTGAAGACACCAGGGTTGCTTTCATGGTTAGAAGTCCACTACATTTCCATGATTGAGAGCATCATAAATGATCATCAAACTGGTCTAGAGGGTACAAGGACATAGTCACACTGGGAACGATCCAATGATACTAGAACAAAGCATGGGTGGCGTGTGAGCTTACCGGGAAGCCAATTTTGTTGAGGCTAGTTTAGAGCGTTGGGGTGAGGTCCACGTCATTGGAGAAGTAGGACAAGAAGGTCAGGTATTTCCAGGGCATGATCAGTGAATTTGGAGGAAGAGGGGTGAAAGGTGAAGGATGTCGGTGCTTCGGGCACCCTTAAATAGGTAATGTCAATGACGTTATGGTGTTTGCAATCGCCAACAGAGAAAGGCAGTGAGCCCTAGATTGGGAATTTCACGTATATCAAAAAATAGAAGCCAAGTCATGGCTTGGTCAGATCAAAAAGGCATCATGAATAAAAAGAAGAAGAAAACTCAGAAAATAGATCATTGTGGATGGAGAATGAGATTGGGCAAGAAATCAATGTCTACACTTCTGATTTGCAAAACAAGCGGGAGCTAGGAGACAAAACCCACATCGTCAGATTAAAAATGAATGGATGTCAATGCACATGTGACAAGAAAGAAAAAGAAAGAGCATGTGACAACGCATAAATCTCCGACTTTAGAGAAATTTGACACATTATACAATATTTTGATAAATTCCTAATCTAGCTATACTTAAAATTTCTTTAATTGATTTGGAAGGTCATATGAAGTCAAAACTTCACCAAATTTGAACTACATGTCCAATAAGGTCTCTAGATTCTTACCATAAAGTTAGATTTCCATTATTCACATGTTTTGTTTATTATTTCCATAAATGATATCTTACTTGTTTTTAATGCATTAATAGATAAAATATTTGAATAAGACCTAACCTTTGTGTTTCTTGGAGTCAAATTTGAGATATATAATTATTACTCACTCCATGATCATGTCATCTATTTTATATTCCCTTTTGAGAACCTTTTCTTGGAGGAAAGAAAAATGATTTCTTCTTATTAAAACTATGAAAGGAAAGGAGGTTACTTCTTTCTTAAGTTATACAAAGTATAATTTCGAATTTGGAACCTTTTATTTCTCTCTTCCACTTCCCCTAAATATTATTATGGTTAGGAAAGAGAAAAGGTTGAGGGGCTAACATCTATTTTCTTGAGTGCATAAATCTTATTTATAATGGAGAAAATGGTGGATTGATCCTTATATTGTTTTCTAACTTCATTACTCTCTAAGAAAAGTCCACTCCAGGGTCGTTTTCTAATAAGCCCCTTAAAGATTATTTCTTTAAGAAAACCACATTTTAAGACTTAAATTAATATTGAAAATTTGGGATGTTACAATTCTACCCACCTTAAATAAATTGGGTCCTCAAATTTCATTAAACTACCCACCTAGAACTTTCCATATCTCTAGCACAAAAACTTCAACATACAATCATTACCATGTGAATTCATGGTTCTAAACATTTGCATGAGACAATATCTTTTTTTTGTAGGTAAAGAGCTTAATCATTATTCATCTCGTGCTCTTGGGTGGGTAAAAGATCAGAAATGTTTATGTTTACATCTAGAGTAAGCCAAGGAGGCTTTGAAGAAAGGAAAGAACATGTAGAATTAGAAGATAAATAGGTTTTTGCTATGAGGTCTGAGATGGGATTCAACCTCCGGGGTATATGGGCCAACTGGATGTGATGGGCACTATCCCTAGATCATTGGTACTACCTCCATAGGGGTTTGAGTGTGGATACAAGTTCATGATTTGCATGTAAAGTGTCCACTTCCTGCTTAGCATCCGAAAGGATGGTCACATTGCACCAATTTTGTTCAGAGATGAGCTTCATCGTTGCTAGTATTGCTTGAATTTTATATTCTAGGGACGTCCTTGCCTTGAAGCAGTAGCCATACCCAGGCTTGCAAGTCCTGAGTCCACAAAGAAAGAGGCATCAATGAAAGCATACATGTTGGCACTAGTGATATGACGATGGACTCTCCCACTGGTTTGCACCTCAGATGAGTAGACTTGGGATGTTGAGTCAATCAACTTGGCACTCTATTGGATGAATAGAAGTATTGAATCAACACTTTGACTTCAACTTGTGTGGATGCAATCATTCCTTGTTTGTCAAATGTGTCAGCAGGCAACAAGAGGGAAGAAGCTCAGACTATAGTTGGGGCTACGCTTTAGAACTGATAGTATCCACTCATCATTGTTGAGATTGAACTAGTCCTAACCGACCGGTAGTCTATGCCATAGAGGTGAGTTGGAGGAGCATTCTCTAAAGCAATTGAGGAAGGTGCCGTCATCATTTCCACATATTGGACAGAGTGGGCTAACATCAATGTGTCTTCTAATCTTTTCAACATTGGTCAGCAATGCTTTGTGTTGAAGGAGCCACACAAATGTCTTGATCCTTTTGGGAAGTTTTAGGCACCATATGTCAGACCAGTTTCCATGGAGCTAGATGTTCAGATCATGACGGATCCATTTATAGGCCGAAGCTGTTGAGCGCTCCCCATCAGTGTCAAACAGCCAGAATCAGGTATCCTGACCTGCGTTGACGGCTAGAGGGGGTATGGGTCTTATCATGTCCCACGAACCAGGAGGTATATAGGTATCAAAAAATGACTGGTCCCAAGAACCGTCATCATTACACATTGAGCTGACCTTGACAACATGCAATTCTTGCAGAACTGGGAAGTTTGGGGCTAACTCCGTAACAAAATGTCCCATGATCCATTTATCATGCCAGATTGAAGTATCGCAGCCGGATTGAATGGTTTTGCAGCACACTTCTTCTAAAGAAGGCATATTCCTCTTGATGAAGGACCAAGTAGGTGAGCAGGGTTTAGAGGTAAACCTCCCATTTTGTATGTATTTTTCTTTTAGAATTCACACCCAGGGGTGGGTGCGTTTGTTTAGAAAAATCCATAAATTCTTGAGCATCAGGGCCTAGTTTTGACCAAGAGATTCCTTAATACCCAGTCCACCATCCTTCTTGCTAAGAGTGACTTTCTTCCATGAGACCATAGAAAGCTTGGTCTTTTCCTGGTTACCCAACCAGATAAAGTTTTAAATTTGTTTGTTGATTTCATCACATAAGGAGGTTGAGAGTTGCGCCGACTGCATTGCATAGGCAGGTATTGCTTAGAGTGTGGATTTTTCCAGTGTGATGCGTCCTATGAGGGATAGTTGTCTGGCAGACCAGCTCAACATTCTGTACATCATGGTTTTGAGAATCCCAGAATGTGTTTTCTTGTTGATGCGATGATGGAGTATAAGAACTCCCAAGTATCTCCCCAAGTCATCAGTCTGAGGGATGCCCAGTCTATGTGAGAATTGCCTGCACTCCACTTGTGGGACATTGGTCAAGAATAAGCACTGAGATTTCTCCCTGACAATGATCTGTCCTGATACGACTGCAAATTCATCTTTAAAAGTAAAAGAAAAGTACTACACTAAACCCTACTCATTCTTTTCATCTTCACTCTCATCTACCATAGAAAAGACTCAAGCTTGTCTTTTAGGAGGTGGATTCTGATTCCTATCCTGACCCTAAGGTGTGTCCTTCTTCATCTTTGGGCAATTTGACCTGAGGTGTCTAGCTTCTCCATAATAGCAGCATGCTCCCATACCATACATGCATGGGCCCGCATGGTGCTTCTTTCATGTTGGACATCGAGGCTTCTTAATTTCTACTGCAAGCTCAGGTACCTTCCTCTTAGGGTTGTTGGGAGGTTAATATTGGTTATTCTTCTGGTGGACTTCCTTTTTTTAGGATCTTGCAAGGTGGTCTTCAAGCTCTAGGGTTTCATCTAGGGCAGCTTCGAGGGTTCTTTGGCCTCTTCCTGACAAGGCAAAGCTCAAGTCTGGCTTGAGTCCTCAGATGAATTTCTTTGTTCTAAAACGTTCATCATTTTAATAGTTGTATTTTTGTAGGACCTTGAACTTCATGGCATGTTGGGTCACAGTCATGTCACCCACTTGAGCCAAGTTGGAAAACTCTAGCTCCTTCTTCTCTATCATGGCCTCAGATACAAAGTGCTCCTGGAAGGCTTGAACAAATCCTTCCCATGTGAGAAGAGGTGCATCAACTGCCCTTGATTTGAGGAAATTTTCCCTCCAAATGTGGGATGCTTCTTTGAGCATGTGGGTTGCAAAGTGAACCCTAGAGTGTTTAGGGTAGTCCATATCTCAAAAGAAATGCTCCATGCCTCTAATCCACTCCTCAGATTTAGTGACTACATCAATTTCTCTTCCACCTGAGAAAGATTCGGGCCTTATCTTTAGGAAGTCCATAGACATGATGCTTAGGCTAATGTTGTCCTTGTTCTATGGCATTGGTGACTGCTTGGACAAGATCTTCTGTGGTTGGCTTAGGGTTTTTATTGACTCACTTCCCCCACTAGAAGACCTAGCCTCATCATTAATATCCTTTTCCTTGTCTACTCTCTTAGGGGCCATCTGAAAATGGTCACATCAACATAGGGTTAGAACATATGATATTGGCTCTGATACCATTAATTTAACATCCATCCTTTAGACATATATTATAACTAAGAGGAATCTTTCATCTTGAAGGGGGAATGTCATAAAAGAGTTATGAGAAAGATTTCCAGAGTGTGGATCATGAACTTAGAGGTTAGACCACTAGGATTTCAGAGTGAGTCATGTAGAGTGGCTATGGCACTAAATCCCTATTGTCAAAGTCTTTGCCCATGAGGAATAGACTATGATGAAAAGAAAACTGTGAAACATGTTAGATATGATGATATGTGACATACAATGATGATATGTGACATTCTATTATGTTTATTCCAATCTTGTGCACCCTAGACGAGGACGTGAGCCTCTTTTGGAAACCTTATAGTAGACCAAGATCTATTTTTGATATCTTAGGGTGGTCGACTAAATCCTAAGATAGTGATAGTGATACAATAACATGACAATCAGGAGTGGCGACTTCTATTGAGTGAGGTACGATCCAAGTAGTTCAGGGCAAATGAATAAAAGTTGACAAGTCGAGTAGAATATGATTTGAATGTTTGTTACATTCCTTGTACCTTGTCTTTTTGACAAGTAGTAATTTGTAAGGATTTATATCCACTCTGAATATGATTTGGATTGCTTGTCATTTGAATTATTGTTTAATAGATATTTCTTATGTGTACTTCAGCTTTAGGACTACAGGATGTGTTCATGGTCCAACTGGTGGGGTGTCACAAAGATGATGTTATTGATGTTTATTTATTCAAAATATTTATGTCTCGACTTGTTACTCATATTAAAGGTTTGTTAATCTGAACTAAGAAGTATCTACTGATTCGTTCATAAACATGATCTAAAATATGTTTTAATTTTGGAATTGGTTTTAGTGAATAACTTATCTATTTAACTAGACTACCATAGTAAATTGGATTTGACTTGATTCTATAACAATCAGTTGGACTTGTCAATATGTGCATGTTTCTTTTACGTTCATGATATTTGATTTGATGTTGATGAATGTACTCAACTTGGGTGTGAGGTATCAACTAACTGGGGCTTTATATGAATCTCATGAGGTTGTTTCAAATATTTTTAGTATAATTCTATCCAAAGGAGAGGTCTCCATTTAGACAATGTAAATAGAAGAATAATCTAGATATATTAGATTGTCCTTGTACTCTCACTTTCCGGGGATGGGTAGTATATCAAATTGTTCTTAGTGTACTTGTATATGATGTAAAATGAACTGCATGTAAGCAATAACATTTGATTCTAGTTTTAATGGAACTAAATAAGATTTGTGATATCTAAATGTGATGACCTTGATGTGACGTTGGCTTATATAAATTGTGAAGAAAGAAAAAGGAATATTTTATCTATGATTTTTGTATATTGTGTTAATCAATTTTGTTAAGTCTGGGTTTAGGTTTAGGGATTCTCTCTATTAGTTGGTTGTTATGCTAATCAAAAGAGAGGTCTTGACCGTGTATCCTCTAAAACTCAATAGAAACAAACTTCTTTCAACATTGTTGGTTTACCTAATGATACTCTTAACAAAAATTCACAATATAAGTCTTGAGTTAACAAATTCAATCCCCTAACTATAAGTTATTGTATAAAATAATGTGTTGCATTGAGATCCGTCAAAATTGTAACTGAAATGTTGTTAAAGAGAAGCACCTAACTTGTCACAACTCTTGGAAAGACTACATCTTTCAAATGGTGTCACTGAGAAGAAGTGTCCTATAGATCTCCCTTTGCCATGTTGTCCTCTCTATCCACTAATAGTACTAGGTGCTCCCCCTCTAGATCATGAAGATACTGAAGAACTTTCCCTCTGACTGGAGTTTGTCACTATGGAGTTTGAAATTGAAATTGTGAACCTTGTTCTGAAATATACTAAACTTCAGGAAGTCCCTTTTTGTATGTCCCATCTATGCACAATGATAACAAGTTTGGGTAGTGGATCCCCGATGCTCACCAGGATACATCCTACCACAGTTGTCACATGCATCTATATCCTATCTTTTTTTTACCAGTCACTGGCATTGATGATCCTGTAATTGAAATTGTGAACCTTGTTCTGAAATATACTAAACTTTAGGAAGTCCCTTTTTGTATGTCCCATCTATGCATAATGATAACAAGTTTGGGTAGTGGATCCCCGATGCTCACCAGGATACATCCTACCACAGTTGTCACATGCATCTATATCCTATCTTTTTTTACCACTCACTGGAACTGATGATCCTGAAGACATAGATGGACGTGCCCACCTGGGTGGTATATTCCATTTACTAAGATTGGAGCTTCGTCGACTATGTGAATAACCAAAACGTTGTCTTCCAAAACAACCAAGACCTCATTCAATCTTACAAAATAAAACACCACATCCTCTGTCTCCACCACTACTTTGTTGTTCTCTACCAAAATCTCTAGATCTTTTCTTGCTATTAGATTTCTTACCAACATTATCTGATTCTTCGATACCTCTTGCTACTTCCATAAACTCTCCAAAATTTACCCTATCTCTTCTCCTGATAGTTAATATGGCATGTATAATCTTAGATATTAAACCACCCTAGAATCTTGTACATTTCTCTACACCATATGGCACAAGTTGATGATATAAGTTAGAGGACCTTGTGAAATATACCTCATATTTTCCAACTGACACATTGTCATGTCTAATATTCTCCAACTGTATAATCTTCTTGCTTAAAAAGGTAGGAGGAATCACTTAAGGTGAAAATTCATCTATAAAGTCTCTCCATGTCATCGTTGTATTCCTCCTCTTATCTTCCACTCCATGCCACCACAACTCAGAATCTCCTTTGAGTAGATAGACATCATGATTTATCTACTTATCCTCTGGTAACTCCATTGGGAAAAAAACCTTTTCTAGTTATCAGAGCTACACATCTTCCACATTTGGGTCAGTTTTCCTGAAAATTCAATCCTACCAAGCTTCTTCACCAACTTATAAGATATCATGAAATCCTTTATATAGTATGAATCCCTCTTGTCCATCTTATATTTTTCTTTTGATTCCATGAAGATACAATACATTCTTGTCACCACATCCCTATCTTCTCCTACTTAAGACATCACTTGAGGGTGAGGGCCATAGTAGTTCACAACTTGTTTCTCCCCAAGATCACATCCTCTTCCTACTATCTACATAATCCATAACAAATTATTTCCTGGGGAAAGTTGCAATTGAAAGAGGGAATCATTCTAACCCTATTGGTTACTTATCATCATTGTCCTAAACCTAAACTCAATTTAGGTTCAACCTCGCTCTGATAGAAAATGTTGATGCAACCTAAACCCACTAACAAGAGTTATGGCCAGTCAAGGTGGGATTAAAACTAATAATCCACTTTTAATGATTTCTAAAATCAGCCATATTTTTTCTTTTTCTCAAACACATATAGACATCATTTAACAAGCCATTAACATCTTATTTAAACACAACATGGAAAGATATACATAGTTTAACTTTTACATAAGAGTAAGACTTTAAACTTTAGTATACATCAACAACAACTGATTACAAACTACTCTATTTTGTCACTCAGTCATTACTAGGATCCAAAGAAAGTATAAGAGATCGACTAAATAAACTAAGTACTTCTTCATAAGACCTCTGCTCTACTCTTGATAAAAATAGGATTTTTTCTCTTCAGGTTGAGATTGTCCTTCACCTAAAATATATTTTAGTAGGTTGATGAGCTACTGGATTAGTGAGTAGAAAATTAGCAAGTAATCACGAATAAGAAATTTAGTGATATTGGTAGTTTAGGAATATAAGAAGTTAAGCAGGATAATCAAAATCTATAAAAATTAATCTAAAATACCAAGAATGTGAACAAATGATTAGAGTAAATTACTAACTAACAATTGGGTTCATTATTCCTATTATTATATGCCACTGGACCCACATGAGGAGTAAGACAACATATGAATGAATCATAGCAAGCTACCATCTCATTGTAAAAGACTTAGATGCATACTCAGGTTCCTAAGCCTTTAATCTCAATATCCCTTTTGAAGCAGACACCACCACATATGTCTCTCAATAGATAATGAGAGAGGATGGATATCTGGACTCGTCCAAACCTGGGTACTTAGGCAAAGAGTCAAAGCACTATATCTTATTGTGCATCAGTGGTCCTACAAAGATAATCATTGATCAAAACAATCTTGCATCAGTCGACCTACCAAAGATAACCATTGATTAGTAATATAGGTACCACCAATATCACCATTTGGTGTTGGGTACAACAAAACCATAAAGAGTCTACCTTCACTAGCGGAGACTCTTGCATTCTACCAGTACATTTTGTCTTACCTCAATCTAGACTACCTCTAGTTGGGAAGCATGTTTCCTCTTCACAGGGCATGGATCCTATGGAGGATTCTACATGTCCAAGGAATCTATAGTATAATGATATTCAATTTTATCTAATAAAACCATTATTATTTCTAATCATTACCCTATTTTCAACAATTTAGCATTTATCATTAAACACATAAATAGTTTGACTAAATAGCTACTTTCATAATTTGCATAAATCATAAATTGATCCTTTAGATATGGAATTAGACCTATTTGGTGCCTTTAAATCCACTATGTCATCACCTATCATGCATAGAAACTCGTACAATAAACTTCTAATAAGAAGTAACATCACCAAATATAATTAAATACGCATTTTTACTATTTGAAGGCACTAAATAGACTTATCAAATTCATCACTTCTGTTATAAAATAAGATAAATGTTGGAAAGCTATTCTTTTGAATTTATATATTGTAGATTAGGGTTAGAAGATGATTTTCCATTGACAAAATGCATTCAAGATGACTGATTTGGGCTTCATAGCTCAGTATAACATCCTAAACCACTCGTCCAATACAAAATACACTTGTAGAAAATAACCTAGAAGTAAAAGATGAAGAAAGAAGGAGAAACATGACTCTTTGTGAGTCAAAGATAAGGTCTTTACTTATAAAAGGGGCAAAAAAGAAGGGATCTACAGGCTAAAACTACTTACCACAAAGAATTCAAGGCTTTATTATTGGTCACCGACTATTCTTCAAGTTCCACTCAAAGATAACCCTATAAATTTCCTCTTTGTCAACACTTGGAGGGTTTAAGGTCTCTAGTTGTGTGAAAAATTGAAATATACATCTAATAAGACAATTTGTTTCGAATTTGGGCATGTACAACAAAATTAAGGTCATTTCATGATTGGTTGTCCTAGGTTGTTGTGCAATTCCTTTTCTTTGGTCTGTGTAGTCGTCGGTCTCCATATGTTTCTCTATGTAGACTTTGGTCTTGCCCTTCAGTGTGCATGGATGTCAGGCAGCCCGCTTCGTTGATCAGCATAGCCGTCGGGCCCGCATTGTCGGGCCAATGAAAAGCTGCCAAAAGTCAGCTATGCACATGTTTACTAAAAGAGGAATAACACTCTCATTTCAAGTCTGATTTGGTACATTCTTTTAGCATAGGACTCATAATTAAATTCTCTACAATCTTATACTTAATTTTATATTATTTCCATATATCAAAGTTTTATTAGTTATTTTCTCAAGTATCGTGAATTCTCTTCTCAGATACATCTATCTATGTAATTGTAGCTCAGATCTCATAATATGCTCAAGTCATGACTTTTGATTATCAAAAAAATTCAGAAAAAAACAAAGTTGAGATAATTCACAAGGTAATTAAGCTAATAACAAGGTATATTTAATACTTTTCTTCCACATATATCTATTAACATTGGTACGAGGAATGACGTAAGACTATGGAGAGATCCTTGGGTGTTTGGAAATAAATTATTGGAAGAGTTTTTGGATACCAAAAATGTGTATAAACATGGTTGTGGTCTTTATGATAATATTAACAAGTTTGTCAGTCATGGGTTTTGGTGTATCCCAAAGAGAAGGCGCTTTATGGAGCTTTTAGATTTGGTTGACGTGAATATGATTAAACTTTTTGAGACCGATAACATCCTTTTGAAGGGGAATAAAATGTGTGAGATGAAAGTATTCTGGGAGCTATCCAGATAGAAAAAATGAAGATTGGAACTATGCTAAGTGGTTGTGGTAATTCGGTTCTCCGATTAAATTTATGATGACTTACTGGAACTATTTCATAACAAACTTACTAATCATGAGGTGTTAAGAAGATTTGGATTGTGTTTCACCTCTTTCTTCTTTCTCTATAGTAAGTCTTTTGAATATGTTGAGCATATTTTTTTTAGATGTTAATTCTCTATTGAAGTATGGAGGTAATCTTTAGCTGACAAGAAAACTAGTTTCAAACCAGTAGGTTGTGAAGGATGTTTGTTTCTCATTTCTTATGGCGAGCAATTAGTATTCTGAGCTATTATTCGCTGTATATGGGTGGAAAGAGCACTGAGGTTCTTCACTGGGAATATGTCTTCTTCAAAGACGGTCTGGGATCGTATTATTTTAGATTTCTACTCTCTTGTATGTATAGACATCTTCTTTTCTTTCATACATTCTTTACTTATGTACATTCTCTTCTCTAAAATTAGTAAAAATGGGGGCATGATTTACTGAGAAAAAGGAATATCGCTAAGGCAAGAAATGGGTTGTAACACCTTGTAATTGGATACCTTTTCTTGTGAGTATTTTCCTCATAAAATTTCTCTTAGAGGAGAGAGAAATGCCATACACCCATATCCAGCCACAATATTTGGTCTCGAGATGGTCCTCTTGTATGTGGATATCATTTTCCTCATGAGTGTTTCAAGATCTCTCCTAAGGAGAGAGGAATCTCTCACACCCATATCCAATCATTGTCACATTCACTGGTCCTAACGGGTGACCTAGTCCCTGGATAAAATCCCAAATTTCCTTATAAAATTAACAACCACAATATGCTTGATTTATCAAGGTGCAACTAGACATGCCCCATGACAACAATAGGAAAATCCTTCTATATCACTCAATCTAGAGGAACGTACATCTCTTCATACACATTGTATCTAACATCATGCACAAATACATAAACAATCCCTTTCTATACAAAGGGTGAGATTTCATATTTCTCCATGATCTTTGACCCCTTCTCTGTGCAAGGGGAAAGTTTCATTTGTATTTATCACGATTTTTGACACTTTATTACATGAAAGGGCTAGTTTCTATTAAAACCAACCACAAATATTTAGGATACAAAAGACATGAATTCCATTTGTTGAGTTCTCTTTCTTAACTTAAGGTAAATTTTATAATGACAACATTTATTCCTTATTGAACTCCTTGTTACACAAGGAGCAGATTTCACCATTGGTCTCCTATTCCCAAAAACCAACCGTTCTACCTTCCAACATAGGGAAGGATGTAACAAAAGTCTCATATAGAAGAATTATTACTGACAATTTTGGTAATATATTCTTGAGATGGCAAGCACAAGTGAACAATTTAGTAATGGTGCGAGGGATTAAGACATTAATTGAAGACTCTCATGATGAACTAAAGACTTTGGTTGACACAAGATCCATCTAGCATGTGCGATAAGATGAACAACCATAGATCACAGAGGCACTTGAGTACGACACCAAAAGGACATACAAATCTACAAGGGGTCAACCAACACCACAGATACATGTGTTCCTCTTTTGTAGGCCATGTGCAACTATCATCACCATACAACCTCTAGGGTGAATGAATACACCATATTGGATGACTCCAGACAAAGATATACCATCACAAGAATGCTTTGTTTGAGCATATGCAACAAGAGACATCTTTGACACATATATTCTCACCCTAAAATTGCCAAGTGGATGATCATATACAAGAATCTAGTGAACAATCAGAAGTCATTATTTATCAATGAAGAATACCAAAAGCTGCAAAAGGTTATAAGACTATAATTCCAGCACATAAGAATAGGACTTATGTAGTTGGTCGATGGTATACCCTCTACCTTTACCCTAGAACGATCACCTTGTTTGAAGACCTTACAGGAAACCACCTCATCCAGATTTAGTCATGGCTTTGAAAGCCATAGTTTTCTTATTGATAACAATATGTGAGATATCCAACATAAATTGGGAGATATAGATGACAATATAGAAGAAACTAACACCTTCATAGTCACAATAAGAAGATCACAAATTTTTATTTCCAAATCATGACAAAAGGAGATACATTTTCAGAAGGATTGTTTCTCCCACCTTTGTCAAAAAGGAGATACCAATGTAGAAACCAAAGACAAGCTTCACACTCTTATGGGCCTCTCTCAATAGCATTCTTCCATTTATCTATCACATGGTGGAGTTTTGATTCATAAATGAGCATCATTTGATAGAGTAATACAATCCTAACATCTATTGTGATTGTCACCCCATCTCAAGATATGATACACACTCATGTTTAGCCCTCAAGAATATTATTCAAGACCTAACTAATTCTACTTTGGTGCGAGTGAATGCCCTTATAAAAGTCACCCAAAATCATGTCATTGAAGATCCACGTCCAATTATAGAATTGGTTGAATCCCTTCTTGATCCAAAGCACAACAAGAGCACACCTACAGATGCAGTCAAGGAGTTGATTAAGCCTCCACTCGAGATAGAGCTCCACTAAAGAGCATCAAGACACAAACTCCTCGTGTGGAAAAAGCATGTGGGGATTAAGAAGGATCGATTTAAATAGTTTTATCCTTATAAAAATAAAAAACCAATAAAATAGAAAAAAATAGCCCGTGAAAATTTTTCATAATGAATAAAAATAAAATAATAATGAAAAAACCCAAAAAATGGAAAAATAAAAATCAAGATAAAAAAATTAAATGAAAAAAACTCAAATTCAAAAAGAAAAAAATTTATATCAAATAAAGAAAAATAAAAATCTACATAAGTGCCTAGACGCGTTTCCCCATACCCCCTGAAGTTGAGGTCAAAGTAGAACTATAGGACCTTGGATGGAAGGAGCATGGCCATTATCCTGAGGCCACAATGGCATCCAAACATAATTTCACCCATTGAGATCACTAAATTAATGAAATCATCTAACGCTAAAATTGTAGGATGATGTTATGTATCAAAGTTAATAAATATCCTCTTCTAGGTCTTCTTTTATTGAGCACCATAGAGGCAAGCTAGAACAAACTCACCAGGTCAAAACATCATGAAAACAAATTTGGGGGTCACTCCCTACATGAACTTTACTGGTGAAACATGACAAAAACCCTACTCACGGGCATGACTAAGATAGGTCCACTGAAGGGTAATGAGATTTTGATATCCTATTGAATTGTTCATGTCTCACCATATTCCATGATGATCTAGCATGGGGATCACAAGTGGAGAACCTTTGCTAGGAAACTTTGTTTAATCTGCAATTTAAGTTCCCATAACAACGCTTTGAGCATCAATGCCCATAACATCAAGAGTTTACTTAATATATATTATTGTGAATCCCAAAAAGGTAGCCAAACTTGGTCATATGCTTGTGGTAAATTTCTTCTACTAATATGTCAAGGATAAAACCCATGGGGTGCTTCTAACACCCATATCCTTAATCCAACTAGGCAAGGAGTTTTCATTTGGCTATTCACTACATGACATGATTAATCTCAATAAGCATGACATCTCATACTAGTGGATCATAAAAACTCTCTTTTGGGAGTCAAAAACTCCCATCCCAAGGTTCATAGCATCAATAGACATGGATTTAAATGCAAAATGACAAAAAAGATGAATAATTGAGTCTAAAGGACACTCAACAACATGGATACAATGTTGTGACAAATTGCATACACCAAGTATGGAGAGTAGATCCCGTAGAGGTGTCGCTGGCATTTGGCACCTTAACCCAACTGGGTAGGGAATTCTTCTCAAAGACTCACTACATGACACAGCTTGAGTCATACAAGAATTAAATATAGAGCCAACAAAGAATCAAATTTTCACAAAACTATTTATTATCAAAATCCTAACTCCAAATGACAATAAATTCAATGGAGATAGGACCAAGGCATCCAACCCTAGCATGGTATTATCAAAGAGAGAATGTGGAAGCATAAAGCCTTAACATACATGAAGTCATAAGTAGATAAAAAATACCAATATAATCTCAAAATTCAACAAGATATATTAAACAACATTGATTTATTACATAATTCCAATTACATATTGATATTACAATTTACACAAGTATGTTCGTGTATGCTAGATAGGATCTTACAACAAGTACACCAGAACATATTCTCACAAGCCATCAACTTCCAAGCTATCTATGAACCTAAAAAAAGTGAAACAAGCGAGTCAACACACAAGATGTTGAGTACATGGAAAAAAGATACATATATATAAGATTTGCACAGTTTGAAAAGTTTTATTAAAGTAAAAGGACAAGAAGTAAACAAGCTAACTTCTTAGAAAAGAGAGAACCCATCTTTTAGTCAATTTACTCTGATTAGACCAACAATATCATGCATCATAAGGCCTTCGTCCAACTTCCCATTGGAAGGGTCTGTGAGGGTGCTCAATATTAGCTAACCCTATTCATAAGGGACATCAAGGCCATCGCCAAGAGCTAACCCTTGTATCAACATGGTTTTCCCTATCTTCACAACTCAAGTAAGATGCTCAACATTATGCCCTTTTCCAGAGACAAAAGGTATGTGCACAATGTTTGTATAATGGAGATCTAAATTAAGTGTTCAAGTTATAAAACCAACAATGCAAACATCAAGTACAATAATACAATACTACTTGGCAATATTTGAGCAAGTAAACAAACATACGTACCAATTAATGTTCATATAAGAAAGCCATAATCATATAATTATTTAAATCTCGTAATTGGTTTGGAGGTTACTTAACATATTCTTGACTATCTAGATCACAAGACAAACCTGATTAAGCACAAGATTACATACATGTATTAGTTCTCATCATTAACCCTAATAGCTCCACTTTAGGATTTGTTTCCAAATTAGGTTCCAATTTTTTTAGTTATATGTATGATATAATATTGGATTATAGGTCATCTTTAAGGTTGGGTTCAATATTCATGTTATTTTAATGTTTCATTCATTTTCTATGATCATTTCAAGGTTTAAGTTAAGTATGCAAATTTTACAGCCAATAGATTCAGAATAAGACAAGTAGGGTATATAAATCCAATCAGTTTACAAACCACATCATATCCAAACATGGGGTTACACTTGACATTAGGTCATCTAAACACCATGGTGTTACTGAAATTAAGGATAGGAGGGGCATTTGATTTGTAAAAAGCTCAAACATGTCCTTTGATCTAAGGTACAACATGCATTCACATAAATGGGGAATGTACATGCATTTGGTTCCAATAGGATCAACCATAGGAAATGGATTTTTAGGGTTTGATATTTAAGTCAAGGGGATACATAGATTACTGATTTCAAATATGATTAGGTTTTAGTCAATAATAAAATCTAACATTAGTACAAAAGGGGATGTTAAACTATTAAAGTCTCAGAAGTAATCATATATGCACATAACAGTGAAACAAATGCAAGAGTGGTTCTTTGGACCCTCACTTAGCTTAGAATTACATAACCGATAGTTATTTGATGTTAGGGGTGTAAAGGTACACTATTGTTTCAAGATTCATCATGACATTGCATTAAATGTGGCCAATCAAAGTCTTTAGGAAATTAGATACATAAAAGTTGGAAACAACGTTTGCAAATATACTCATGTTGTAGATTGTGTCGATCTGATCAATTTTGTATATGAATTTGCCTAATTTGGCCTTAGGATCATAGGGTTATCATTTTTGGGAGTTTTGTATCAAAATCATTTGAAATAGGCATAGTTGTTACCATGCATTATCATATATGCAAGATTGGTGGTTTATCAAAAAACTAGACATAATTAATAAATTTCACTAAAAGGAAAAGAGTTTGAACAATATCAAAGGTAAACTCTCCACTATGGAGTTACATTGGAAAGGGAAAACTATTGTTTTAACTAGCTACAAAAACTAACTATCTATATCCTCCAAGATTACATTAGATCTTTTCTTTGATGCCTTCTTATCTGGATGTCCATTTTCATCATAATTGAAGAAATGTTAGCAAATTATCCTAAAATGTTGAGAAACAAAAACTCATCCAGTATAACAAGTTACACCGGTATGTGGGGTAAACAAAATATTCACATGTATGTGTAACAATATAGTCATCCATAGCAACAAATATGATTACAAAATTGAACGTGTTTTTTTCCAACTTCTCAACTTAATCTTTGTGGGACACTCTCTCTAGAGTATTCATGTGGGAACCCTATCTCTAGGGTCGGTCCCTAAACACTGATAAAATGGGCACATTGATGTAATAAGAACTATGATGTAAGGTTTTGTGAAGAAATTAACATAGATGACTCACGAATTGCAATTAGAAGATCATGATAATAATGAAGAACCAAAAAAGAAAACATTTAATGCTTCATCTTCTATAGTTTTAAAATCCTAGCTTGGTTCCTTAAGAGGAAGGATAAAGTACAACCTTGGACATAGTGTTTTGAGGGTTGGTAATCCATAACAAGAAGGTTTATAGCTCTTATCATCTAAGAAGCTAACACGGAATGAGAGATTTGTACCCTTGGAAAGGTCATTTTGACCAAAAATTTTAGTATATGATTATAGGAGAAGGGATTCAGAATGACTTCAATGAGGGATTTCATAGACCTATGTAAGTGGTCTATGCCCATGAGTGTCACTTATTAAGCTCAATTGATTTACATATTTCCTAAATAACATTATCATTATTTACATGTTCTAATGTTCTAAGATATTAAGATATGACATGCAAGTAAGATTTTTTACTTTCATGGCTATATATTTGTAGTGCCTATGATTTCAAGTAGAGTAACATGTTGTGATGTATGTGATTAAAACTATAAGTGAAGATATGACATTTTTATATATTAGAATGCTTAAGATTCATGAATTAAGTTCATGAGAAGATTAATAGAATATATTGCTATCAAATTTTTAGTGATATTTCATAACAATTATTAAGACTAAAAGATGACGTTGTATTAAGATTTAAGATTCAATATCATGATAAGACTATGAGATCACAGTACATTAACTTTCATATATATCAGTTTTAATAATATGATATTAGATTAAAGAATTTGACCCATGCATTGCAGTCTAGATCAACTCAAGAAAGGCATGACCCATGCCCTTCTTGCAAGTCATGAGGCCTAAGCACCAGAGTGTAGGTCGATTCAAGTGCATGATGCATGCCCTTAGTGCAAATCATATTATCCACTTGACTGCATCTCATGAGACACATATACTAGAGTACATGTCTATATATAAAGATACAAAAAAAGATAGAGATTAACCTTAAGAAATAATAGTTGTTTATGCTTAAGATTTTTGTACAGATCTTTATGGTGGTTGTACATGATAATTTGATAAGTTTGTTAGACATAGTTAGCTATAAATGAGAAGGTATACTTTGAAGTTGCCTATGAGACTTTATGACAATTGTAAAGAGTTAGTGTATGTAAGGTATGTGAAACCCTAAGGTGGGTTTCCTTCTTTAGTTTAATAGAATTTTGAGGAAGAAAATTCAAAAAGGTGGGTAGAATTATAACACCTTGAATTTTAGGATTTCATAATGCAGAGGATCATACATGGATCAGTAGACCTGGTAATGATGAAAACCCTAGATGAGGTATAATTAATAGTTTTATCATGTCTGGATTCCATACAAAAGAGTGAAGGGATGGTGCTCAAGAACATATCTCAAGTATTTGATAAGTGGTGAGTGATGGTGATTAAAAATGGACTAAATATTTTCAATAAATTCATGAGATTAGATGTTTGTTTATGTAGCTACTTAGTCAATTGAACTTCTTAGTACATGTTCTCATCATTTGATCTATCCTTGATGATAATAATGGATATCCTGTTGTTCTATGATTTCTTTGGATGTGGGTGGAGGTATTTTGCAAGAGACAATAATTATATAATAGTAATAGTAAGTCCCTTAATGTAATGAGGATACATAGAGCTACATAAGTGATACCCTAGGGAGTTGTGATTGTATTAGTTGGTAATTATTTGAGAAAATTAAAATAGATGAGTCAAGCCCAAGGAAGGCTTCTTCCTAAGGTTGTACATGTACTTGACCGTGTAAACTATTAGTATATGTTATTGTATAGGTGACCATCCTAATCCTAGTAGGAAAACCAACAAGATGCTATATACCAAGGTTTGTAGAAAACCTAACAATACATGGTCTCTAGGTATAAATACATAGAGGTTCTTACCCTTGTCAGAATGTCAAAACCATGACCCCATGGTCTTACAATTCACGAAATAGGCACCATACAACAATCAATGGGTCATAGTGCTTTCAGGCTACAAAGGTGGGACCAGATCCATATATTGGTTCAAGAATCCAATCAAACTAGGTAGGCCATGAATGTGGCCCTAAGGCAACCTACCCCAAAGAGTCTTGCCAGGGAAGCCCCAGGGAAACCTACAACCAAATTGGTGGCTTTCCTAATTTCCATCGGTGTCTTTGAGGAGTTGCAATGTTGTAGATGATGGTATTGGATCCAAATTCCACATACAGATCTCGTCACCATGTATGGATCTCTCTGCCACATCCAGAGCTCTCATGGGGATCTTTGCTATTCTTCCTTGCATTGGCGGTCAAGTTTAGGTAAGAGGAGGATATAGGAGTAAAACTCTATGGAAAGGGGCATTTTGTAGCCATGTGAGTATGTGTAGATGCTCCAAGTTTGGCGTCGACTGCTACTTAGGGAAAATGTTAGTTGATCACCATGACTCACATGGGAGTAAGCTGAGCGGGGTGGTTCTCTATTTCATGGAGTAAATAGATACCCATATTTAGTGAGGAGATGAGAAGAGCTTTTGGGTAGGTCTATGGATAACAAGAGGTATAGATCACATGCACGATTCACCTAAGACCCTGGGAGATTGGCCCATGATAAGAAGTTCTATTTGAGCCATAAAATTAAGATACAATGTCAAACAATTAATCAAAAGGTCATATCTTGTTCTATTCATATCTAGGAACTCCCAAGTCCATTTTTTACCCAGAAGGTACCAATTTAAAGGAAATTCATGTAGAATTTGTATATGCCATTGAATGTGGTCCAAGATGATTATAATAGACTAATAATAATATAAGAGATATTATATGTTAATTATTGATGACTAGTGAATGTAAGTAAAATATAATGGATGTTACCCATGAGAAATCTATTGTAAGAACCTTGATTGTGTTTAGAATGTTACTTTTTTTTTAAGGTAAGCATATCCACTATATTAAGAACTGCCATACAACATCTACAAAGTCAAGAGACCTAAGCCATCTCAGTGACAAAATAGCAAGAGATACATATAAGTTATGCAAGTTTGATCAGATATAAGTAAGACGCTTCTATCTGAATTCCTTCCCATCATGTTGAACAACACAACTTTTAACTGGAATTCTTCCATGATCATGAGAAGTACTTGCATAGATAGCACTCCAACTATTAAGCTCGAAACCACTGGAACATTTGTCTTTATAGCCAATATCACACTTCCTTGGACAATGCAGCAAAAGACTGCTCACCAAGCAAAGGAGAGCACATCTAGAAGTTTCACCCTCGACCATAACCAATAGCTTACAAAAAGAACACAACATGCATAACCCAACACACACAAACAAAAGCAATAGAGGAAAAAAACATATAGCAGGAAGCTCCGGCACAGATGGATATTGCCCAAGAAGCACTACCGCTGTTGCTCCAACTGTGCAAGACAAAACTAGTGATAAGAAAAAGTGGGAGGAACTTCTCTGGGACTCCCCACCACCACGACCCAACCACCACTGTCTTCCCCCAACTCAAGTCGAGCTCAAGTTGTAGAGAGAACACACATGCCAGAGGGCGAGTCCACCACCCAGCTGAGGACCCGTGAAAATCCCCCTACACCTACAAAGACAACAGCGTTGGCAGCTGACACCAACAACAACACTAGTCTGAAGCGAGCTATGACCAGATAGAAAGGGGGAAGAAAGTGAAACCCTAACCCAATAGAGAAATCCCCCCACCATATCTACACATGTCCACCCAACTCAGGAAGGGCTGAAAGAGGACCCACCCGAGGATGAAGCCGTCGAGATAGCCTACCCAAGTCATAGCCACAGACGTGCCCCGCCAGGAGCTACGACGCTAGCACAGAGGGAGGTGAAGAACGGTTGTGGGAGACCTATAGAAAATAGGAGAAATAGGCGTACACCACTCGAGGACGGGGGAGGAAAAGCCCAGGGGGAGAAGGGGCCATGAGCTCCGATGGTGGCACCCTCTCCCCCGAGAAGAATATTGGGTATCTCAAAAACCTAAATTTCCACACGTTAAGTAGAAGACAAGTTGCTTCTACTTATGTTTAGAATGTTATAATTCCTCTTATGGTAATGTATAGTTCAAGCTTCACTTGCTTATGTGGATAAGAATTAAATTAAGGGTGGTAGCCTTAATATAATTTGAGGCGATGACATGATTAGTCAATGTCCTAAACATTACCATAAAATTAGTTGAACATAAGAAATGTGTTAATAATTATTTAGATTAGCTACATGTGTTTGTGGAATGAAGTTGGGCCTATACTCATACACATCGAATTGAGATTTGAACCCTAATTTGACCTAAGACGTATGTGTTTTGGGTTAATGGATATTCATGAATTGTTCATTATATTTTTAGGAACTAGGGTTTTGAATTAAAGATTAAAGAAGTAAACTTAGGTTTCTGCAACATAGGTAAGTGGGCCATGCCGATTGATTTCATTATTATTATGATTCATCCTATACATTCTTCCAAAGTCACTTAGAGATTAAGTTTCTTTCAGATATTCAGTAATGTCTGTTTCATATCCAATGATTCTTTGAGAATTGAGACTTTATATAGAATGAGTTATCTTGTCAGAATGTCATGTTTTAGATAGTTGATACTTAAGCTACTTTCAGATACCCGATATTGCTACATTCAATTAACTTAATTTTCTCAAGTATTTCGTCTCAGATATCATATATTTGATATTAGAGTTAAATCAAGTCATCCTATTCAAGAGTTTATAATTATATTTATCCATATAATAAGAATATTAGATTTAGATTCATATTTAAATTCAATTCAAAATTTATGAGAAAACTCAGATTAGATTTGGAATTCAACACATGTTCAGTTATCAGTATTCATTTTTGGTAGGAGATAAGTTCATATTCAAAATTTGGTAAGTTTAGATTTAAATAACTAAGTTAGAATTTTCACATAAGACATTATAGGATAATTTCTCATTCAGTACTCTCGTAAAGGTTCAGAGGATTCAATGCCAATTCAAAGTAGTGTTCACTCCCTCTCAAAGTCAGTGACTCAAGGTACTTGGAAGCCGATTATGCTGTCTAAGACTGGTCCCTCCCTCTCTCATGTTATGTTTGCAGATGACATCCACCTTATGGCCGAGATGTCCACTTCCCAAGCCTCCAACATTAAAAAGATTCTAAAGGAATTCACACTCGTTTCTGGACAAATTATCTCTAAGGAGAAAACGTGTTGCTATTTCTCTTCCAACACATCCATATCTGAACAACGTGCTTTCTGTCATCACATGGGCATACCAAGAACTGATGAACTGGGTCGCTACTTGGGAGTCTGTATCTTGCACCATCACCTCAACAAGCAGACACACTCACATATTATCAGCTCCATCAGGGGTCGCATGGATAGTTGGGTTGCCCGTACGCTATCCTTGGAGGGTTGTATCACGTTGGCAAAGTCCTCTCTGCAGTCTATTCCCTCATACACCATGCAATCCGTCAAGCTTTCACCTTCGCTCTGTGATGACATCAATAAACACATCAGGGATTTCATATGGTCGGGTGGCGGAGAACAGAAGAAGATGGCGCTGGTCTCATGAGACATGCTTACCAAAAGCAAATTGTCAGGTGGGCTTGGTCTCATGGATTCCAGGACCTAGAACGAGGCACTCATGATGAAGAATGTTTGGCAGTTCCTGAAGAATTCCCCATCACTATGGGTGGAGGTAATGAGAAACAAATACGTGCACAATGGCGTGTTCTCCAAAAAGCATGGATCCTCAGCATGGACCTTCATCAAGGGTCACATTCCAAAACTTGAAGTTGTCTGTCATAAAACAATCAACGCAGGTCGGAACACGAATGTCTGGCGAGACAAGTGGCTAATGGGCAAGTCTATACTTGACATTTCTCCTAATATATCAATCCCCGAGGATCTCCTTGATCTTACTGTGCACTGCATGTCCCCGGGTGTGGGCCGGTGGGACTGAGATTTCATCTATGCCTACCTTCCTCTTGAAGTTTGGCCTTTAGTTCATCACACTGCACCACCCGACCCCGACGCAGGCATGGATTCTTGGTCGTGGCCTTGGGAGCCCGGTGGAGAATTATCGGCCAGTACGGCCTATGCATGGCTGCAGGGAGGGACAGCCCCCCTATCTCCATGTTTTGGAAGGCACTGTGGGTGCTCCCCCTTCCGCCGAAGTACAAGACCTTCCTTTGGATGTTGGGACACCGTGCCATTCTTACAAATAAGGAGAAGGTACGTCGCAATGTCTGCATGGACGACGTATGCCCAGTCTTCTCACGGGACATCGACTCGCTCCTCCACTGCCTACGCGACTGCCCCACTAGCCAAGAGGTATGGCGTATGCTGGGTATGGGCCCAAACTTCTTCGCTTTATCATAGGAGGTGTGGATTACTAACATCATTCATGGGTCCGCAAGCGTCGGGGACAAGACTCTACGTTGTGTGGGGTGCTGGACCATATGGTATGCACGCAATGACTTCATTCATGGTGGCAAGCACACACCGCCTCAGGTTCTAGCCTTCCGAATTCGTGGCAGCTCTACGGCTGTCCTCAACCTTCTGAAGCATGCCTCGCTTGCAGTTGTGGCTCAACAAAGTCACCCCTCTCGGCCACTCCCGCACCAGCAGGTGGTTTTCGTTGACGCTGTGTTCCAACTTCATACGCTAAAGATGGGCATTGGAGTCCACGTCACTTAGGGTGATGGTGTCTGCTTATGGGGTCAAGGCACGTTTGGATATGCCAGCTCATCTCTGGAGGCAGAAATCAAGGGCATCATTCTTGCTATGAACGTTTGTGTCCAAAACAATTGGAACTCGTCGATTATCCTTTCCGATTCCTCGACGACCATTGATATCCTCTTACATGGAGAAAGGACTGCATGCAAGTTCCAACCCTTGAGGAGAGAATACTGCCACATTATCTCCTTATTGCCCAATCTTAAGCTTTCCTTCATCAGCTGAAAGCACAACTCTATGGCAGAGAGTATAGAAAAACACTCCTTGTACTCTGCTTCTCAGTGTATTTTTTCTCATATCAAACTTGCCTGGCTTCCCATGGATATTAATATCCAGTTTTCTATAATTTGGCCCAAACTAGAGATCGGGATGAATAATAACTAATCTCTATGGTTTACAAAAAAAAAGTAGTGTTCACTCCAATTCATAGGTACTTTGGTACCAACTCAAAAACACCTTTTTGTCATTTAGAGGCATGTAGTGCCGATTCATAAGTACTTTGACACCAACTCATAGGTATAGACATGTCAATTTAGAGAGGACGTATCGTATAATGGTGACCACAAATAAATATTGATTTAGTATAAGTTTACAAATTTCATATCTTAGTTCAACTTTCACTTATAGTATATTCATGTCTATCTTATTAGACATTCAATTCCACTTACTATAACGATGGTTTTCCTATTTGTGCATTACTAGGGACAAGATCTCTGTAGGTACTATTATTTAGGAAGATCACTCGAGAAGGAATAAACACATCAACAATGTTATGGGATTTACTTGGTGGGGCATCGTACACAATCTCATATTTGATATTAGATTTGTGTAAAGTAGTATCATGGTATAAAGTTACTTCTGCAATAATATTTGTTGCTAATTATGTGTATCATGTTTGTGACACCCCAACCTTGAAAGAAATACCTTCCACTCACGTGATCTGAAAACTGGGGTATTATAGGGTACACATGCAACGACACCAAAATTTGGGCACAAACCTCAAATTCATGTTACGATTGTAGTTTCTCTCTATACATAAAACCTGAGACACAACCTTAATTGTTCTCTACAACCTTGGAATCATGATGATAGAGATATACCCAATATTCACCCGCATATACACTATAACATATGACTCTGATCTGCTTTTGAATTAATTGTTTGACTATCAAGAAAGTCTGACACTATGATAGTTCTATATAACATGACACTAAATGATTAAGGTTACACTTGAATAATCCAATTTCGTATCTTTGAATAAATCAATCAAGTTACATACAAGCCCCTAAATGAATCTTAAAAAATGAATTATAGACTACCACCTCAGAAGATATAAAATGTATGAAATAATTCTATAATACTCCATCATGGTATATCTATATATCCATGGCAATAAGTGGGGCCAATCTCAAAACTAGGGCACATAATTGCCAAATTTTTCATTACTACCAAAACATCAATGAATCCTTATATGAATCTCATATATATTTGAAATTTTGTAGAGAGCTTAAAAACTAAAACATAGTACCTAAAATTTCAGCCTAAAAATACAAAAAATGTGAACATTATGCTATTTCTAAGAATTAGGCAAGTATATGCTAAAACCTAGAATGGAAAAGCAACCTTGATAAATAGAATTTCGTCCAATTATCCTTTAAGAATCAAAACAATAAATAGAGATTGTAATATTTACATGGAATGACTATCATACAACAACTATCAATATGAGGGTCGTATTTCCTCTTCTTGGGTACCAAAACACCACAGAAGTGACATATTTAAGGTTCTTTACACTTCTATTTCGAATTTTAGTGCTTGTATGCTTAAAGGAACAAAATAAGTACACAAAACATACATAGGGCCTAATTGAGACTTAACGATTAGTATTACCATCTTTTGTTATGTAAAATAGTATATAAAAGACAATCTCTTAGCCTAGTATGGAATTTTAGAGCAAGATTGACAATATGCATGTCACAAGTAGGCAAGAAATGCATCAAAAATTACATCACTCACTTCAAGAGTAAGAAAACGTCCAAACAACAAGGAACCATGAAAAGTAGGCAAGAAAGCTCCTATCTTTAAGAATGAGGTGTGTCTAGAGAAAAGAGAGAAGAAAAGAGGAACATCAACCATGTGCATGAATTTCCATCTAGAAGCACCACATGTCTTGTTAAGATATCAAGTTTCAGTAGTAATATATAGAGAATCGGGTCTAGCACATATAGGATCCATGTAATACATGGGCTAATAGAGAAAGAAAATTACAATGGGCCTAAGACCAACTAATCAATTATGCCAACATGACCGCTCAAGATGGAGAGTAAACATTGTGAAGTCCCATCTTAGAAGCCATATACTTGAATAAGGCAAGAGTAAGAGGTTTGGTGAGAATATACGCAACTTGATAGCCTATCCATATATGAAGAGTAATAATTTGCTTAGCTTTAACTAGGTCATGCACAAAGTGACAATCTACTTAAATATGTTTTGTGTGTTCATGAAAGACAATTATTAGATACATGTATAACCATGGTTGTCACAATATAGACTAGCTAGAGCCGGAATGGAGATCTCAAACTCAATTAAGATGGATTGCACCCACTATAAGTCACAACATGTGTGTGAATTAGCCTGATATTCTCCCTCAGTGCTCGAGTGAGCTGGAGTGAACCACACCATCTTATTTTTTTACCCTCCAAATAACAAGGTTATTTCCTATCTTGATGCAAAAACCAGATGTGGGAATACAATCTTGGGAATAATCTACCCAATCTGCATCAATGTAGCCAAAAATAGAGATTGTATTTATGCTAGGAAGTTTGTCAAACAATCCCCTCGTTATAGAACCTTTCAGGTAACAAAGAACACATTGAATGTTGCACCAGAAAGCTTGGAGTGGTGCACTCATATGTTGATTGATTATCACAAAAACATAGGTAATGTCAGATTGGGTTATTATCAAGTTTATTATCTTCCTAGAAAGACGACTATAATTCTATAGATCATCAAAAAGTTCCCCCACATGAGGGATCTTTGTGTGATAGTCTACTGGATTGAAGACATGTTTGGATTTTCATGTTGGCCCCTAAAGTAAGATCATATAGTGATCATAGAAGGAAAAAAAACTTTGTGAGAAGATTCCCCCCAACATCAAATATGGGGGGTTGCTAGATGTAGACTTCCTCTAGAAGATCGCTACGAAGAAAGCATTCTTTATATCGAGCTAAAAAGTGGCCAATCAAAATGAGCCAACAAGGAGACCATAATGCAAATAGAGGCAATCCTTGTTACTAGAAAATGTCTCAAAGTAATCCAAACTAAATGTTTGGGTGAATCCTTCGGTAGATAGCCTATCCTTGAGATGCTCGATATAACCATTTGAGTGTTGTTTTATAGAAAACCCAATCTACAACCAACAATTTTCTTACTTGGTGATCATGTGACAAGGTCCCATGTCTGATTGGCAAGTTGATTATTGACCTTCTCCATCATGGTTGCTTTTCAACCAGGATATCATAGGGCATCACTTGGAGTTTTGGGAATATATTTTGTGTCTAGTGTTGTGACAAACGTTGAGGCAGCATAAGAGATATGGGACAGACAACATGACTTAGGAATAGGATGATTGACAACGTAGGACTGTATACCTTTACTCAATTCTACTAGTAGATCAGATATGTCTGGAACTGATGATGAAGGTAGATGAGCTACCTTAGATTCATATTCCATGCTCTCGTGTAAGGTTTTGTTGAGGGAGGAGTAGAGTGGATGAAGTGAGCAAGTAGCAAAACCATTGTGTCAGAATGATGATGATGATGATGAGGAGGAGGAGGAGGAGGAGGAGATCTCATCTTATTGGAAAGTGACATAGAAGATATATAAACCCGGCCTCAGGTAGGGTCCATATTGTACCCTTTCTAACAGAAGGGGTATTCAAGAAACACTATGTCAATAGCTTAGGGTGAAAGTTTGTCCACCTTGGGATAGAAATTATGTACAAAGATGACACAGCTGAAACTAGAGGAGGTTAAGGGAACAATTTAGATTGTGGAAAGACAACACAAAAATGAGTTTGTTGTTTAAGAACTGAGGAGGTTGACAATTGATGAGAAAACATCCAATAAGAATTGTATATGACTATAACTATTTTGGGGCATTAGCATGAACAAGAAGAGAGCATGTAATGTCAAGAAGGTGACAATTTAAACTCTCAAAAATACCATCTTATTGTGTAGAATAAGTACAAGAGAGTTGATGAAGGAGGGCATAGGTGCAAGGCGTAGGTGCATCTATAGTGGAGTGGATGCAAGGAGGGAATGTTCTGATACCATGTAGAGAAATTAACTTTCACTAGTCATAAATAGAGAACCTGGTCTCTTATATATATAAGCCAAGAACTACATGGGTAAATAAAGAAAGGAAATTACAATGGGACTAAGCCCGACTAATCAATTATGCTAACAAATCATGTTCGTGGTGGATGATAGAAGGGGAAAACAATAAAAAAGGATTTTGAGAGAAGATCTTACATGCATGAATCAAGAATCTAGGCAAGAAGTTTAGATCTATCCAAGAAAAGCTAGATCTAATGCTTGTAGTAACATGCATCCATGTAGCAACATGCATCCATGATCTTGCAAGGTTACATCCTTAGAAGTTTCCCCATCTTCAATATATAGTTTCTTGTTAGTCTCTAGTAGAAGGAACACCTTGGGTAAAAGTTTCATGTGAAGGGAGTAGGAAGGAGTATTTATAATTAAGAGTGAAGAAAGAGAAAGTCAAAGAGACCAAGGAAGTGTTTCCATTAGTTAAAGGGCCAAGTTTCCCATCCATTTATATGACTAGAACCACCATTTATTTGCATCTATATAGAAAATCTATTAGTATACAACCATCAGAAAAACTATTTCTTTACTACATCTAGATAACCATTGATTTATGAATGTACCGAACTTCCATCAGTTTGTAAGCATGCAGAACAACCTTCAGTTGACACACCCACAACAACCTTTGTCTATCACAGACAACCTTTAATTTGTAGCACCTATAGAAACCTTAAGTTGTCGCACTCAGAAAAACATTTAGTTGTTGAACATGCATAGAAACTTTTGGTTGTTGAACATGTAAAAGAACATTTGGTTGTTGATGCTAAGGAAGCATAGGTCGGTGCACTTTCAACCACTTCTACACAAAACTAATATAAGGGAGTGGTACCTTTATGTAACAAGGTCCAACAACAAATTTTGAAAAATTATCAATATTAAAAAGTGAAAAATATTCATGTGCTATAACTATAGACCATGGAAATAGGAAAATTGCATATCAGACCACAAAAGCACATAAAATTGCATAACTTGAGCTAACAAAGTCTGGGTCAAATTTGAAGCACACCTTTGTCTATTGATATTAAATAATTATCTCAAGTTAAATTATGAGAAAAATCACCAAATTAGGAAAAACATGAATGTTTATAAATTAAAAAAGGTTTGGAGCCTTACAACTACAAATCCCTAGCAAGGATTCACCCCTAAAATCCTAAGAAAACAAAGGCAGATACATCCTATGTAACTCATCCTCTATCTCCCACATGACTTCCTATACCCCACAATGATACCACAACACCTTCTCTAAAGATATATCCTTCATCCTTAGCTTCTGCATCCATCTATCTAAAATCAAAATTGGCCCTTCAACAAATGAAACATCATCATTCAACTCCACCTCCACTATATGTACCATCTACTCTATATCTGAGTGACACTTCCTCAAAATAAAAATATGGAACATGTCATGAAACATGTGCAACAATGGAGTTAACTCCAACATGTACGCCACCTTCTCAACTTGATCTAAGATAGGGTAAGGTTTCATAAATCTAGGAGACAATTTGCCCTTCTTCCCAAACCTTAGAACACCTTTCCAAGAGGAGATAGTGAGATGCATATGGTTTTAAATTTGCAACTCCAATGGTGTATGATGTTTGTCTTCGTATGAATTATGCCTATAATATGATATCTTCAAATGTTTTCTAATCACCTTGATCTTCTTTATAGATACACCATTGCAGAACCCTATAACTGATACTCTCATGTGTCACACCAACAAAGAGGATACCTACAATGTTTTTTGTATAAATCCTCATATAATTCCATAACTATACTCCTACGGTAGTTATTGTTCTAGGAAAACTCAATTCCGATCAGGTGAACATCCCAACTCCTAAGAAACTAGAGTACACATGCTCTCGATAGATCCTCTAATGTCTGCATGGTCCTTTATGACTGACCATCTATCTGAGGGTGAAAAGTTGTACTAAACCTCAACTGTGTCTCATAAGCTATATGTAGATGCTCTCTAAATCTACTCATAACTGAAGACCTCTATCTTATAGTATTGTATGGTATTCTACAAAGACAGATGGTCTTGTCAATATAAATTTGTACCAACTTCTCTATATATAGGTGATTTTGACTAAAAAAGTGAGCTGAGTTTATCAACCGATAAACAATCACCCAAGTGGAATGATGACCATTGGATATCCTAAGAAGACCAAACATAAAATCCATGGTTATATGATCCTATTTCTATTGTGGAATTGGAAAAGGTTGTAATGTTCCTATAGGTTTCTGATGTTCTGCTTTAACCTACTGACAGATTGGATACTTGGCAACAAACTCTGCTATATCATGGTTTAGATTTGGCAACCAATACAAATCTTTGAGATTGTGGTACATCTATGTACTTATAGGATGCATAGCATAATTTGAGGAATGGTCCTCCTCAAGTACCATCTATCTCAAACCATCAACACCTAGAACCACCATCTAACTGTGAAAGTACATTGTCCCATCATCTATCTCTTGAAGCCCATCATACTTCCTACTACAAAACTCTGGCATGATATTCTATATCATGGTATCATCCTATTGTGCATCTCTGATCTACTATGTCTACAAAATCTTCATGTGTAACTATACTAGCAAACCTTCCAACAAGGAGACCTCCATCTGCACATTCGATTGTTGAAACGACATCGGCATGTCTTGATTGTGAAAAGCCATGGAGTACAACTATTATTTGTATATGATGAAGAAGAAAAGAAATTTTTTTTCTCAATACATCTATCACTACATTCACCCTTCTTGGATGTATAGCCATTGTATATGATCAACTCCATCTACCTTCTTTGCCTCATGTTCTGCTCCTTCTTTGAAAAGATATACAAAAGATTCTTGTGATTCATGAAGACTGGACCCTTCTCTGCATACACGTAGTACCTGTAAATATTCATAGAAAGAATCATAGTTTCCAAATTTAGATAATGATTTGGGTAGTTTTTATCACATTTATTAAGTTGTCAAGAAGCAAAAGAAATCACATTCCTAACCTACATCAACACACATCCCAACCCATTTTTTGACACATCACAAAAAACGATAAAACCTTTCCTAGGATTTGGAAGTACTACCACTGGATCACTGGTCAACTTATCCTTCAAAAACATGAAAGAATGTTGACAATTGTCATCCCATGCAAAAGGGACACCTTTCCCATTTATCTTGGTTAAATGTAGAGCTAACACACTAATGTTCTAGATGAATCTCCTATAATAACCAGCTAAATATAAGAAGCTTCAAACCTCATTGGGTATCTTGGGATTCTCCCACACCAAACCTAACTCTACCTTCATGGGTCCCACAAAAATACTTTTCCAAAGTGACATACGGAAAGACACCTCAGGCATCCAAAACTCCCGCTTGCTAAACTAAGCATAGAACCTATTCTTGATCAACAACTCCAAAGCATGATGAAGATGTTGCTCATGTTGTTGGTTGTCTCTGGAGTATGTCAAGATATCATCTACAAACACCACCACAAATCAGATCAAGATACAGTTAGAATACTCTACTTATCAGATCCATAAATGTGGTTGATGCATTGGTTATCCCAAATGACATAACCATAATCTCATAATGACCATACCTAGTCCTCAAATCAGTCTTAGGTGTGTGATCTACCTTGATCCTCAACTGATGATACCTGGCCTAAGATCTAACTGGGAAAACACTATAGAACCTATTAACTAATAGAATAGATCATCTATCCTCAGAAAAGGATACTTGTTCTTCATTGGGACCTAGTTAAACAGTCAGTAGTCTATGCAAAGTCTCATATAACCATACTTCTTCTTCATGAACAATATTGGAGCACCTCAAGGGGAAGTGCTCAGTTGTATAAAACCATTCTCCAACAACTCATGCAACTACTTCTTCAACTCGTTCAACTCAACCAAAGCCATCTTATAAGGTGCATGTGCTTTATCTTGTAGATTTATTTCAAAATAAATATCTCTTGGGAGTGGTACACCTAGAAACTCATCGAGAAAAACATGCTCAAACTCATACACAACATGTCATGGTTAATAGGACTCCTCACCTTGGTATCCACCACATGTGCTACGAAAGCATCACATCGTTGTTTCATCAACTTATCTTCTATCACCACAAACACTAGACATGTGGGAAGATCTTCTAAACTCCTTGGAACGTACAAAATATGTCCCCATCACAAAAATTCTCAAGGAACCACAATCCAAAACAACCTTGTACTTATCTAATGTATCCATTCGTAGGATCACATCGAATTCATGCTTATCAAGTGCCGCAAGTTTAGTTTGAATATTGTGTCATGGGAAAGAAATAACAAAGGATGGACATGCCTTCTATAAAACCACATAACCATCTAAAGGGTTTCTAATAAGAGGTTATCAGTTCTACTAGAGACATGAAAGTTACATCTATTTATCACCTCTTTAGTGATAAAGGACCATGTTGTACATGTGTCAATAATTCATCCCTATTTTAGGGCTTCATATTGTGTCTTATTACATTTCAATCACATCTATACCTATCAGATTACATGTTATTTCCCTCAGTATGTATATTTGAATAAAATGCACTTATGGACATTATTTGCATGTTTTTCAGGCATTTGGATAATTCTTGATGGAAGAGAGAGAGAAGGAGTGACTCTAGGGTTTCTTTACCCTTGGAGAGGCCTAAAGTGAATTTTGATGCTCCCTCAACCTTCCACTAGTGGCCAAAGATCCATTGAAATAAAGATGTCCAAGAAAATCCAAAGAAACAAGTCCAAGTGTTGATCCAGAGGCCAGTACGACCATGGTACCACAAAACGGCCATGCTAGCATACTTGCAAATCAACAGAGTCACCTTGGAGCAAAGCTAGAATCACCACGTCTGTGCCACTCAAAATGGCCATGGTGAACTGACCTAGAATGATTGTGCCATATTACACGGCTGTGTGACCTTCACAGCAGAACGACTGTGGATAAGAGAACGGGCTAAGCAATCCAATCCACCATATCCATGGTGATCACCATGGTTGTGCTACCCTAGCCCCACCACAGCCGTGGTGACCACCACGACTGAGCCACTTCCAGTACAAAATCAACCTAGTCCCAATGTTTTTTTCTCATTTCTCACCTTGGTCATTCCCATCAACCACTACCATTCTCACCCCTTCCCACTAAGGCCTTGGTGACCACCACGACTATGCTACTCACAAAAACCTAGCAATTTTTGCACTGCATTTCCCATACTACCCCTACTTCACCTATTGCTTCTCCCACACCTATATATACCTAGGTGGAGGCTATAGCACAAGGTTGGCCACCCTTAGCTACCTTCTACCACCTCTTAGATCCCCATTTTTTCCCCTTAGCCATTCCACTCCATTTCAACATCTCCACCACCAAAACCCTATTTTCCTAGTGTTTTGCCCCCATTCCACCATCATCCCATTGAAAAACCACTAGAGGGGGGGTGAATAGGGTTTTTAATTAATTTAACAATTATTTAACTCAAACAACCACAAATGAGAAACCAAGAAGGAGACAAGGGGTTTAGAGTGGTTCCAACCTTAGCAAATACTAAGGTTGTCAGTCCACTACCTGATTGCTTACCCAACCGGAATTTTGAAAGTATTTATTTTATTACCTTCTCAAGGAATTACACAAAATACAATACTTTCTTACACCCCTTTGAACAGCCTTCACTTAGAAGTAGATGCACCAACTCGAGGTAGCCTTCTTGAAGTAACTCCAAGCTCCCCCTTGAAGTAGCCTTCCTCTTCGAAGTAACCTCCCATTGCACCAACCTTCTTGAGGTAGTTCAAAGTCTCCTTCTTCATCAAGAAGATCACGACCCCCTCCAATCTGCAGCCTCCAACCTAGGAGTAGCAAGGAGAGTAGAAGCAATGAAAGTGAACAAGAAAGGAGAATGGAAATTACAACTTATCCTTTGAAGCACAAGGCTTGATTTGCCTATATCAAGCATGTAGATCTCCTAACCAATGTATATGGAAGTGGATAGGAGATACTAGCCTATAGGACACGAAATTAGAGCAAGGAGAAAAGTAGCCAATTGTAAATGTGCTCAATTGCTCACAAACAGGTTGCTCAATGCAAGTGTATGCTCAAAGATTGCTCAAGTGTAAAAAGAGAGTTTAGGTGTCCTAAGGCATGTCCTTTTTATAGGAAATGACCTACAACTGCTTAAGGACGTTCTAGACACTTTCTAGGGGTTTCTAAGTGCTTAACTAGCCATTAGGTACAAGTTAGTTGCATTAGCAACTGCTAATTAATTAATTCTGTAGTTGCTGTCAGAGTCCATCTCGGCCGAGGAATTGTCGACTGAGATACCTACTCGGTCGAGGTTTTGTCGACCGACAGGCTCTCTGGATCAAGTGTTTGCAACATTGATCTCCAACTGCCAACTACCTTGTCAGCTGTGTCTAATGGCTACCTGGGTCTTTCTCGGTCGAGAAGTTTGTCGACCGAGAGTGTCTCGATCGAGGATTTTGTCGACCGAGATTGCCCCTGTTTTAATGTTTCAAATAAAGTGCTAAGTGTATGTATGAGTGTGCATATGTGACACTATTGAAAAGGATGACCTATCTAAGTGTGGTGATTAGTTAGGAAAGATCTAACGCTTGATTTACATGATGTCTAAGTACTTGTACATTATATATTTGTACAAGTTTTACAATTGATTACATTTCATGAAAAATATAATCATTCAAGCATATAGATTTCCTAAAGCTTTGTCATCCACCTTTTTCCTGCAAAACTCAAGTAGCACGTTAGATCAAAAAGAATGAAATGTTTGTCATTATCAAAACACAGGGATTTACTGATGTCCATTTAGCCAACAATCTCCCCCTTTTTGAAGATGACAAACATTTCCAAAATATAAATCAACTCAAAGTTTTAGTTTCATACCTAAAGTTTTCCTTGTGAATTTCTTCTCTTGTTTATAAAATGTGTGCTTATTATTCCCCATGAATTATGGAACATGAAATCCAATTCTTTAGGGAATATAGAAACTTTCAATGTAAAGCCAAGAGTTTATGAAACTCATTGATTGAGTTTTGCACAATTACTATGTTTTAAGATTTATTTTTATTTCTCCCCCTTTGTCATTTCAAAAAGATATCTGTTAAAAATAAGAAAACTCCCCCTGAATTAGATGTCCCATCAAATCCTATGAAAAAGATGTCCATTTAAAAGCCAAAGATGATGCAAATAAGAACATTTTTAAGAAGAAAAAATATCAAAGAAAACATCATCTAAAGGACTGATAAGCAGTTTCTTCCTTATTTTGTTGAATTGGTCTAGTGGAAGTGGTTTTGTAAAAATATTAGCCAATTGATCTTCCATATCAACATGATGAAGGGAAACATGATTCTTAGAGATATGATCCCTTAAAAAGTGAAGACGGATTTCAATATGTTTAGCTCGGCTGTGTAAAATAGGATTGTGTGCTAAGTTTATAGCGCTTGTGTTGTCACAAAATATGGGCGTAGATGAAAGAGTAAAACCATAATCGTTTAACACTTGTTGCATATAAAGCACTTGAGCACAAGAAGATCCGACTACCATATGTTCAACTTCAGTTGTAGAGAGGGCAACTGTGTTTTGTTTCTTGCTAAACCAAGATACTAAAGCTCTTCCTAACAAGAAACAACCACCACTAGTGCTCTTACGGTCAAGTCGACAACCAGCATAATCAGCATCAGTATAAGCTTTAAAATCTAAGTATTGTCCTTTTGGGTAGCATAAACCAAAACATGTGGTTCCAGCTAAGTATCGAAAAATCCATTTAACTACTTGAAAATGAGAGTGCATGGGTTGTGATTGAAATCGAGCACAAAGACCAACGGAAAACATGATATTTGGTCTATAAGCGGTTAAGTAAAGTAAACTACCAATCATTGATCTATATAAGGAATTATCAATAGGTTCCCCATTTTCATCCTTATCAATTTTAATAGAGGTAGCCATAGGAGTAGTAGCGTGTTTGCACTGATCCATCCCAAAACGTTTTAAGAGTTCTTTAGTATACTTTTCTTGGCTTATAAAAATTCCGGCAGGCGTTTGTTTAATTTGGAAACCAAGAAAGAAAGTTAGTTCACCCATGAGGCTCATTTCAAATTCTTTTTGCATAATGTCACTGAATTGTGTGCACAAGGATTCATTTGATGCTCCAAAAATAATGTCATCAACATATATTTGAACAACTAGAAAATCAGATGTATATGTTTTGAAAAATAAAGTAGAATCTAAATTTCCAATAGAAAAACCATTATCAAAGAGATATGTCTTGAGCCTTTCATACCAATTCCTAGGTTCTTGTTTTAAACCATAAAGTGCTTTCTTAAGTTTATAAACATAGTCACCTTTTTCTGGTATTTCAAAACCAGGTCGTTGGGCAACATATACTTCTTCTTGAATGATTCCATTTAAAAATGCACTTTTTACATCCATTTGATAGAGTTTGATGTTTTTGTGTGCAGCTATGGCTAGTACATTCTAATAGCTTCAAGTCTTGCTACTAGTGTGTATGTTTCATCAAAGTCTATTCCTTCTTGTTGATTGTATCCTTGGGCTACTAACCTAGATTTATTTCTTATTACTTCCCCTGCCTCATTTAGCTTATTCCTAAAAACCCATTTAGTTCCAATGATGGTTTTATTTTGTGGTTTAGGAACTAAATATCATACGTCATTTTTAGTGAATTGATTTAATTCTTCTTGCATTGCTATTATCCAATAGTCATCTTTAAGAGCTTCATATACCTTCTTAGGTTCAATAATAGAAACAAAGGCCATGTTTGCAACATCCTTAAAAGAAGAACGAGTTTTGACTTTATCATTAGGATTTCCAATAATTAATTCTTGAGGATGATCCTTAATGAGTCTAGGTTTAGGTTGTGTCTCAGCTGTGTTATTGCTTGTAGTATTGTTCTCACTATCATTGGGTATGGACAAAGTTTTCGAATTGATGAGTGAGATCAACTATTTTAGGATTTTCTGATTTTGTCTCTTCATGAAACGAAATATGAATAGATTCCTCAACTTTTCTAGAAATAGTGTTGTAGACTCTAAATTCTTTGCTAGAGGTAGAGTATCCCAAAAAGAATGCTTTATGTGATTTAGAATCAAACTTGTCTCTATCCTCTTTAGTGTTTAAGATATAGCATGTGGATCCAAAGGTATGAAAATAGTCAACTCTAGGTTTCTTAGTATGTATTATTTCATATGGTGTTTTCTTCAAATAGGAGTGAACAATTACTCTATTTAACACATAGCATGCGGTGTTTACAACTTCAGCCCAAAAAGTTTTAGGTGTGTCATGTTCGACCATCATAGTCCTAGCCATTTCTTGTAGTGATCGATTTTTCCTTTCAACTATACCATTTTGTTGTGGAGTGCGTGGAGTAGAAAAATTGTGAGTGTATCCTTGAGATGTGCAAAATTCTTCAAATAAATGATTCTCAAATTCTCCACCATGATCACTTCTAATGGTACATATTTTGTTTTGTAGTAGATTTTCAATCATGGAACAAAATTTTATAAAAACATGAATAGTGTCATCTTTGGTTGCAAGAAAATGTACCCATGTATATCTACTATAATCATCAACAATAACAAAGCAATATCTTTTGCCACCAATAGATTGTGTCCTCATGGGTCCAAATAAATCCATATGAATTAATTCTAAGGATCTACTGGTGCTAAGTACATGTTTGGGTTTAAAAGAGGTTTTTGTTTGCTTTCCCAAAGTACATGGTTCACAATTTTCAACTTGATCAAAAGATAAAGTAGGCAAATCACGAACAAGATCATATTTCACTAACATTTTGATAACATGTGAGCTAGCATGTCCTAACTTTTTATGCCATAGTTGTAAAGTATTTTCATGTGCAAGTAAGCATTTTCCTACTACAGATTTCATAGAGTTAGGTCTAAGAATATAAAGGTTTCCAACTCTTTTCCTTCCTAAACAACATTTGTAGTGTTTTCTATTAATAACTTACAATAATTTTTGTTAAATAAAACATCATATCCACTATCACAAAATTGACTAACACTTATTAAATTATGGTGCAAACCATCAACAAGTGAAACATTCTTTTTTTTGAGGTTTGTACCAATATTACCTATTCCAACGATTTTACCTTTAACATTATCTCCAAAAGTGACTGTTCCACTCTTCTTTTCTTCAAAAGTTTGAAATGCATCCTTGTTTCCGGTCATGTGTTTAGAACATCCATTGTCGACCACCCAATCCTGCATAAAAATGTAGGTTTTGGTACCCATGTGATGGTCTGGTATGGTTAGAAGCATTTAATTACAGGAAAAAAAAATATGACTTAGAACTTCAGTCGGTCGACAAAAGTTTGACCGACACATCTCTCGGTCGACCAATCGCTGATCGAGAAAGTTACTGTATTGCAGATTAAAAACTGGTGAAAACAGAAGTTCTGTTCAGTCGACTATTTTTTGACCGAATTGGTTGTTGTTTTACTCAAGTTGTTGCTGTAGAGTTTTAATTTGTCACATGCATCTGGTCGGTCGACAAAAGTTTGACCGACTATATTTTCGGTCGACTATATTTCGACCGAGTAGGTTTCTATTTTAGTATTGCAGTTCTGAAAATTACCATAATGCATGAGGCTTTTTATTAAGTTGAGATAAGATAATATAATTTGCAAAAACTGAGCATTAGATCATATCTCAACTGAATTGCATTCAAATCTACTAAGTTTGGGGTTTTGGAACCCAAACTAAATCAGAATCCTTGGTCTTATAAGGGCATGAAAATGAATAATGTCCAAGTCGTAGACAAAAATGACAAGTAATAGAATCAACTTCATTTCTCTTTCTAGGGATTGTGTTCTTAGGTACAAACATAGTATGAGCCTTGGATGCTTTGGGTTGATTTTTCTTTGGAGCATATCCTAATCCTCTTCTTCCATTGAAACTAGAGGAAATTTTCAAAATGTTATTAAGGATGTCTTTTCCTCTTAAGTCATTTAGGTTTCTTTGTAGCTTTGCAATGTCATCCATCTTCTTGTGTAAATCTTTCCTTGTTTGATCTAAATCAGATAATAGGGAGTCTCTTTCTTTTACAACATTGTCATAGTCTATATGGTTACATAAAATTGGTTGGGTCTGAAAATCATTTAGTTTAGCTATCAAATCAGTCTTTTCTTGAGAAAGAAGATCAACATTTGTTTCTAGAGTAAGTAATTTTCTAGTGCAGTCATTTAAAGATGTTTTCAAAGACAAGTTCTTAAGATCAATGTTGTCCTTTTTAGAAGAGAGATCATTTAATCTAGCATATAACTCATCATTTGTTTTGGTAACCTTCTTTAGTTTTCTTTTGCAGTCAACATATTTATTATGAGCTTCTTGTAGACTAGCGATTAATTCTTCTTTAGGAAGAACAAGAACGCTTACCTCTTGCGAGTCTTCATCATCTTCTCTTGCCATTAGACATTCCACCTTTTCTTCTCCACTTTCACTCTCACTTGACTCATCCCATGCTGCTTTGTAAGCTTTTTCTCCCTTCTTTTTATGTGAACTTTTCTTTCCTTTCTTTGTTTTGGGGCATTCATTTTTGAGATGTCCTTTCTTTCCACACTCAAAGAACCTAGGAGGAGAACAAGAGGAACTAGAAATTTTGTTAGATTTAAATCTTTTATATTTCTTACCATTTACAATCAAAGCATCTTCTCCTTCTTCTTCACTTGACTCCTCACTTTCTGGTGTGATGATCTTTGAAGCTTTTAGAGCCACATCCTTCTTTTTTCCTTGTTGAAGTTCACGTTCTCTTCTTTCTTCCTCTTCTAGGGTTGCTTCGTGAGCTTCTAGGTTGCCAATGAGTTGTTCCATTCTCAATCTAGTGAGGTCATTTGCTTCTTCAATGGCTGTCACCTTGGGCTTGTATTTAGGAGGAAGTGATCAAAGGATCTTTGATACCTGATCTTCTTCAAGAACAACTTTTCCTAAGGCATTCAAACCAATTACAATAGAAGAAAATTTTACATACATTTCACTAATAGATTCATTCGGATCCATACGGAAGTGTTCAAACTTTTATTTAAGCATACTAATCTTAAAATTCTTAACTTGAACAGTCCCTTCATAAGTTATGGAAAGTCTATGCCAAATTTCATAGGCTGTATCACAATTTGATATCCTATTAAATTCTCCTACTGAAATTGAACAGTATAGAATACTTACAGCCTTTGCATTAATTTGAGCTGACTTTACCGTATTGGTGTCCCAAGCTGCATATTCCACTTGAGGAAGCTCATAGGGGGTTGACACCATTCTCCATAGATCCCAGCTAATCCCTTGGAAGTAGAATTGCATCCTTCTCTTCTAGTAGGTGTAGTTTGTTCCATGATACATAGGAGGCCTAGCCACAAGTGTTCCCTCAAGGTTGAGGTTGTTGAGTACCCCATCACCCATTCTTCAAGACTTGGTTAGGGTTCCTTGAAGTCTGCTCTGATACCAATTGAAAAACTACTAGAGGGGGGTGAATAGGGTTTTAAATTAATTTAACAATTATTTAACTCAAATAACCACAAATGAGAAACCAAGAAGGAGACAAGGGGTTTAGAGTGGTTCCAACCTTAGCAAATACTAAGGTTGTCAGTCCACTACCCGATTGCTTACCCAACTGGGATTTTGAAAGTATTTATTTTATTACCTTCTCAAGGAATTACACAAAATACAATACTTTCTTACACCCCTTTGAACAGCCTTCACTTAGAAGGAGATGCACCAACTCGAGGTAGCCTTCTTGAAGTAACTCCAAGCTCCCCCTTGAAGTAGCCTTCCTCTTTGAAGTAACCTCTCGTTGCACCAGCCATCTTGAAGTAGTTCAAAGTCTCCTTCTTCACCAAGGAGATCACGACCCTATCCAATCTGTAGCCTCCAACCTAGGAGTAGCAAGGCGAGTACAAGCAATGAAAGTGAACAAGAAAGGAAAATGGAAATTACACCTTATCCTTTGAAGCACAAGGCTTGATTTGCCTATATCAAGCGTGTAGATCTCCTAACCAATGTATATGGAAGTGTGATTGCTGTGGATAGGAGATACTAGCCTATAGGACACAAAATTAGAGCAAGGAGAAAAGTAGCCAATTGTAAATGTGCTCAATTGCTCACAAACAGGTTGCTCAATGCAAGTGTATGCTCAAAGATTGCTCAAGTGTAAAAAGTGAGTTTAGGTGTCCTAAGGCATGTCCTATTTATAGGAATGACCTACAAGTGCTTAGGGACGTTCTAGAAACTTTCTAGGGGTTTCTAAGTGCTTAACTAGCCGTTAGGTACAAGTTAGTTGCATTAGCAACGAGTAGTTAATTAATTCTACAGTTGCTGTCAGAGTCCATCTCAGTCGAGGAATTGTCAACCGAGATACCTACTCGGTCGAGGTTTTGTCGACCGACAGGCTCTCTGGATAAAGTGTTTGCAACATTCATCTCCAATTTCCAACTACCTTGTCAGCTGTGTCTAATGGCTACCTGGGTCTTTCTCGATTGAGAAGTTTGTCGACCGAGAGTGTCTCGGTCGAGGATTTTGTCGACCGAGATTGCCCCTGTTTTAATGTTTCAAATAAAGTGCTAAGTGTATGTATGAGTGTGCATATGTGACACTATTGAAAAGGATGACCTATCTAAGTGTGGTGATTAGTTAGGAAAGATCTAACGCTTGATTTACATGATGTCTAAGTACTTGTACATTATATATTTGTACAAGTTTTACAATTGATTACATTTCATGAAAAATATAATCATTCAAGCATATAGATTTCCTAAAGCTTTGTCATCCACCTTATGCCTGCAACACTCAAGTAGCACGTTAGATAAAAAAGAATGAAATGTTTGTCATTATCAAAACAAAGGGATTTACTGATGTCCATTTAGCCAACACCCATGCCATTGCACCTTGGAGGAGACAGGAGGACGTCCTATAATAGCTGAAGTGGGGGAATTCTTCATCTGCACCAAGCACCATGGCTTCTTCTACCTCTTTCTCCCTTCTTTTTGAATATTCCATTGCTATGAGTAGCTAGGCCCGTTAGGTGGGTTGTTTGGTGTGAAAAATGTTATTTTGATACCATGTTTGGGGGATATGTTATGTAAACATTGTAATTTCATTTGTTAATGATTATGTTCTATTTCTATCTCACTCTACATGAATTGCTTGTTGGTTTGTGCTTGAAATCACCCAGGAATTTAGGGCAATTTCTTATATGTGTGAATTTTGGGATTTGCTCTTAGGTCCAATTACTGGATCGCTATCTAGCTACCCATCTTCCTACATTCTAATCAATTCTCCTAACCCTAGTTGAGAGATCTAAGTAGGTACTTTAGATGAATTTAGTGTGCTTAGCATTGAGCTTTTACAAGGCTAGAATGTGAGCGATGGGAGGCCTAAAACCTCACTTCCACTCCCATTACTAGTCTCAGCCCTTAATCATCCTAAAATCATCTAACCTAGAAACCTAGCTTTGTTTAGACTCTAATTGAATTACACCTAAACCCTAACCCAATTTAGACTCACAAGGGTAGTAGGGGTGTTAGGGACTAGTTCCCCTATACACAACCTAGTATATCCATGGCTAGTTAGTAGTTTAGGATAATTCATTAGACTCTAACTTTTTTGTTTGGTTTGATAATCTAAATGAAATCATAATGTTCACTTGTCACCCGTCAACCTAATTGATAAGTGCATCCCCCAAACAACACTTGTTTCCCTTAATTGCTTTAAAACCCTAATTTCCATCTTACTTAGCTAGTGCAAACTTAGTTATCTCTTTTCTTGCTTGGATAGATTCTTGTTATGTTCTTGTTTTGTTCTTGCTAGTTTATGTCTTTAATTTCTCTTATGCTTAATTTGCTAGCTTAGTGTAGTGTATATTTTTCCTTTCCTGTCATAGTGTAGATTGCTCTTTTCTTGCCTTGCCTTGTCTTTTCTTTCTTAGTAGGATTAACTATATAGGGTTAACTTAGGTTTTGACTCTTGCTTGTATGTCATTAATTGCTTGTTTGTTCACCCTTAATTTTAACATCAAATCAACCTTTAAACCCTTCAACCCTAGACTCTACAGTAGGAACCTATCCCCAAAAACTAACCTAGCTCTAGTGCCCCCTTTTCTCCCCGTGGATCAACCCTATACTTGCCACCTTACCTATACTACGACACGACCCCGTGCACTTGTGTCTTAGCATTTTAGTAGAAGTAGGTTGTTTGATTTTGGGTCCATTATAATTTTTGAAGGTTTAATCCATTGTGTGCTTCTATTTGCGGGGTTGCATCTATTCAAACTCCAATTGACTAGTGTGTAACACCATTCACAGAAACACACCAAACATTATGGCATTGTTTTTTGGCATAGAGGTGCTCGGTCTAGCTAGTTAGTTTTGCTTTCACTTTTCCTTCTACCCTCACCATTGCTATTATTTATTCTTTATTCTTTGTATTCTTTGTACATATTAGTTTGCTAACTTGTTCTCTTTTGTTTGGTTGTTCCTTGTGCATGCGACAAGCCATGTAGAGAGGACAAGATGGAAGACCAAAATGTACCCCACAAGCCAATTCAAGATAACTTCATGCCTAGCAACTACAGATCACCAATTTCTAGAAGGGTTGATCAAATGCCAAGGGAGCAATTCTCCATCCCTCCTCATCTCTTCGGCTCTTTCCCATCTTCTATGGCTCAGAGAGTGAGAACTCCTATAAGAAATTGGACTCATTTCTTGAAGTATGCTCTACCGTCATGATGTCGATGGCTAGTGATGACACAATCCGATTGACCTTATTTTCATTTTCCCCCAAAGACAAAGCCAAAGATTGTTATGACTCAAGAAGGGACATCATGAGTTGGGAAGTGATGAGGAATGCATTCTTAAGACAATTCTATTCTATAGCAATGTTAACACAAATGCGGCGTGTCATGACAAGTTTTAGCCAAATGGGCAATGAGAATTTCACAATCCATGGGAGAGGTTTAAGAAAATGTTGAGAGAGTTCCCACACCATGAGATCCCTTTGTGGCAGTTGGTTCAATCCTTTTACTCTGGTCTATCTCTAAAAAGCCAAACCTCAATGGACTCCGCTTGTGGATGAGATTTCATGGCTAGGCCACCTGAGGAGATATGGACCTTGTATGAGAAGCTGGAAGAAGGTTCAAGAATCTGAGCTTCAAGCATGGTAAATGATGGTAGTCATGCCTTTGATATGATATCTCTGACTCATAATGACTCAAGCCCAAAAGTGATGAATATTCATGGTGACATGGTGAGCTTCATGAAGAACCAGGTGACAAATGTTCCTTGTCACCCGGTCAATTCTATCCAGTTCTATGGTGAAGAAAAGAAGACACCTCACTCCTATAGCAACCGGGAACCACAAAGTCCAAGATATAGCTCAAGGTTTGAGGAAGAGGTTCTCTCTAGGTTGAAGAGATTTGATGACATAAAAATGAATGTGACAAGGCTAGAGGATAGGATAGAGTAGATATCTTCCATAGCTGCTCTCTAAGAAGAAAATTTGTCTTTAAAATCCATCTTGAGCTTCAATGAAGCAAGTGGACCAATGTCCTCTTCACAAGTTTTCTATAGTCCACCTCCCATGAAATTGCATCCCATATACCACTTCCAAGGTGATCCAAAGCCTTATACTCCTCTCCCCCCTCCATCACCACCCATTTCTCAACAATTCACCTTCCAACCACAATTCTCCCCTCCACCTCAATTTCAATACCAAGTGCCACTTCCACCTACTCCACGGCCACAACTAGCTCCCCCTTCCCCCATGAGCAAGGAACTGCTGTGACCATTCTAAGGAATTGAAAATCTCTTGAGCAGCCTGCTAGTAAAAGGAAGGTTGATAAAGCAAAGCAAAGGAAACCAAGTGGTGATACTATGATTGAGATTTCCAAAGATGATTTTGTGATATCCTCTATTGATTTTGGGATATCTGCAGATCCCACCATCCCTAGTGTTCCATATCATGTTGATGCAAGCAAGGCTAAAGCAAGTGAGCCACCATTCCTTAAAGCTTTAGATGAGCCATCAGATGTAAGAAGGAGACAAAATCACAATGTTGACATTCTTGAGGTGTTTCGCCAAGTGAAGGTCAATATTCCTTTATTGGATGCTATCAAGAAAATCCATCATATTCCAAGTTTCTTAAGAACTTATGAACTATGAAGAGAAGGTCAACGTGAAGAATACCAAAGAGAGTGAAGTTGACTGAACAAGTGAGCTCTATCATCCAACACTCACTTCCTATGAAGAGGAAAGACCCAAGAGCCCCACTCATACCTAGCTACATAGGGGGACACCACATAGATAGATCCTTACTTGATTTTGGTTCTAGTGTGAATTTGATGCCATATAGTGTCTATGTTGAGCTGGGTTTAGGCAAGTTGAAATCGGCACATTGCACTCTCCAATTGGCAGATCGCTCCATCAAAGTTCCTAGAGGACGAGTGGATGATGCCTTGGTGATGATTGATAAGGAAAGAGGAGCATTGTTCCTGGTTGATTTCATTATTCTTGACATGGAGCCAGATGATAGGAAGATACCCATCATCTTGGGGAGAGCATTCTTATCTACAACGTATTCTGAGATACATGTTTATAGTGGCATAATGACAATCCCTTTTGTGGACATGAAGATAAAGATCAACATATACATGTCCTCAAACCGGCGGGTTCGAGTTGATGATATTGGATATGGTCACTTCAAGAGTCCTATTGATCATTCAAGAAGAGGAGATCTAGATGAATGATTTGATGATAGCTTTGGTGATCAATGGGATGAGGAACATAGGTTGAGTTCAAATGATAGATGCATTTATTGCAAAAATGGACACATGAGGATACCAAATGAATGATTGATTGAAGAGTCAACGAGAAGCCCAATGGAAGACATGAAACTCCGTGCATGTGGGAGGAAACCCACCTAGGTTTGGGAATTTTTCACCCAACCTTTCATTTTTGATACTTTTATTTTGTTTCGACACTTTCTAAGAAAACACACACACTTGTTTTTAATAGTTTTGTTTAGTTTTAAGATGTGCAGGTGAAATAGGGTGAAATGAAGAAAATTAGATGAAATTTTGACAAGTAATCCATGAAGAACCATTTTGAATCAAATATTTGATGTTTTGATGTGATTCAAGTGTGAGAAACTACCACTGTACCCATCAAAGTCGTGGTGACATGGAACAGCTGTGGTAGTGCATTCACAATCAACAATGGATTGGAGAAAAATCAAAGAAGTCAAGAACTGAAGAACATACCTAGAACGATCGTTCAAGGAAGTAGGGTCATGTAGACATCCACTCAGAACGGTCATGTGGGGTAGCACGACCATGTAGAAAATGAGCCACCACAGCCATTCTATAGCCCGACTCCAACACTTAAGTCATCATTTTGCAAAAATCACAAATCAGTTATGTTCTCAACTCTACGAACACCACAAGCGTTCTCCACGAATGGTGGTCGTACAACACCTTCCAGCCACTCTACCACCCTTGAATCACCACAAAATCACCCCCAATCCATCCTCAATTAATCCCCCATCATTTCCCCTAACTTAATCTCCAGATTCCACACATTTTCATCCACACAACACCCCATTCACTAGTAGAGATATCACCTTTAATGTTGGTTAAATAAGACTTTTGACGTCGATTTCCCAGTGACACCCAAGTGGGTGATACTAAAAGTAGATACTTTTAGCATCGGTTACAAAACCAATGACATAGAGTCGTCCCCGATTGCAACAAAAAAAAGAACCGTCTACAGTGGGGCCATAGGTGGAGGTTATTCATTCAAAACTGACGCCATTCTCCATCCCGAATAAAAAAATTGGCCCCCGGCTAGACCATAGTTATCAGTTTTCTATAAATAACCAACGTCATTGACCTCAAATTATTTAAAATAACCAAAATAATAACCAGAACCATTCGAACAAAAGGTGTCAGTTTACCATAAATAACCGACGAGTTGGGCATTTATTGTCGGTATTTTTCATTTAACCGATGAATATGTTTTGTTTTTATTTTTCTTATCAGCTTGCAAGCCTATTGTCTGGCTGGTCAGCAGGATGCAGAACCTACAATTATGAACTGTATGTTTACATCATCCTCTAATTTCAGCCAACAATAGGCCACAAACCTACAATATTAACAAGATGGATAATATTATATATATATATCATGTGATTCACACACATGTATAGGCACATTTAATTCATTCATATGATTCACACACATGTAGAAACTTGTAGTTATATTCATTCCTCCATTTCATATTCACACACATGTAGCAATCTGCAATTCCATTCATTCAACTCTTTTCTCATTCACACACATGTAGAAGCACATTCAATCATCTTCACATTCACACACATGTATATAGATAAGACAATTCAAAAAAATTAATTTAGACATGTATATATAAGTGTGTCTTTCAAAGTTTAACATGTCATCAAATATACAAATAATATTATGAAATTAAAGTTTAGAAATGTCATTCTTTATCATCATCGTCATCGTCATTAGTACTCCAATGATAATCAGAAATTCCCAGTGCTTCTAAGACTTTTGCCCATTGTTCTCTTCTATGATCCAATTGTTCCATCATATAGGGACTATGTACTTGTAGTGAACTCACTAGTTTTAAACACCTGCAAAGAGAATGACATATATATATAATTAATAAGATTGATATATTCCATATTATCTCATGAGACTATATAATACATGTTGTATGGTATCGATTTCCAGTGCAGCATGTCTGACAATTATGTCCATATATCGCATCACGTAGTATGCACATGCCCACCCATTGTCTTGTTTATCAAACTAAAAATTTCAACATACAAAATGTTGATAAATAAAAACAAGCATAGTTCACATAAATAAAATATACATTAGAGTCAGGAAACTACATTCACATTCTCCTAAACTAACGATTTATTCTTTGTCTTGCACATGTTTCCTCCAGCTTTTTTGAAATCTTTTAAAGCCCTACATGTTAATATAACACACTAAATTGCATTACTAAATAGTAATGTAATAATATATGTTAACGGATATAAATCTAAAAAAATTCTCACATGAATAATGGTCTATTCATTACGTGTCCATGCATGTCTAATTGCTTCCCCTCAGGATCTAGATAATAGATAGTGAACATCTTGGGGACAATAACCAGTAACTCCCAATGCTCGCCATCACCATGTTAAAAAAAAACGAAGGTGTATGGATCTCCAATGAAGGAGAGATTGAAAAAAATGATTTTCTCCCATTTTGAAAAAATGTTCACTAAAGAAACACACATTGAGGCCCACAACATCCAAAGCTTCATTGGAGAATTTTGGCCCCTTACACAAGATGAACACATAAAGATAGCTATTGCACCCAGCCTGGAAGAAGTACATTAGGTTTTTGCAGCTTGCAACCCACATAAGGCCACATGTCCAGATGGTATAGATGGGTCCTTCCTTATCCCTAATTGGCACACCATCAAACAGTCTCTTCTTAACTTTGTTGCCGACGCCATATCTGGTAAGGATCTGGATAACAATATATGCAATGCAAACATTGTGTTGATACCAAAAGTGCCAAAGCCAGAACTCATTGAACACTTTCGTCCGATTTCTCTTAACAACATGGGTCTAAAGATTGCCTCCAAAGTAGTGGTAGAACAGCTTAAATGCTATCTATCTCAGTGGATTTCTACTGCACAAAGTGCATTTGTTCTGGGCAGAAGAATCTCGGACAACATTGTTGTTGCTCAAGAACTCCACTAAGTCAATGGCCATAAAGATTGACTTATCGAAATCATATGATAAGATGGCCTGGCCATTTTGGAAGATATGCTTAAAAGAACAGGTATGTCGAAGAACATCATCAAGTACATCCTAAACTCCATGTCAGGAAGTAAAACATCCATCATATGGAAGGGGAAAACAACAAGCACTTTCAAAGAAACAAGAGGTCTAAGATAAGGAGACCTGTTATCACCATATATCTTTGTTTTGTGTATGGAACGACTAAGCCAAATAATTGAGAGCCTTATCAGGGAAAAAAATGGACACCAATCAAGTTGTATAATAAAGTCACGTTTGTATCTCACCTATGTTTTTCTGACGACATTTTCTTATTTGCCAAGGAAAAGGTCCACCAAATGCGTACGATACTCAAATGCTTTTAGGACTTCAGTAAAGTTTTGGGACAATGCATCTCTGTGACCAAGTCTAATATCTTCTTCTCTAGAAACGTGCTAGAAAGGACCAAAAGGGCAATCTACCGCTTAAGTGGATTTGCACAGTCAGACAACATGGGGAAGTACTTGGGTGTGTCGTTAATCCATAGTAGAGTGATGAAGAACACATATGGAGGAATCCTTAACATAATATCTTCTAACATAAACTCATGGGCATCAACATGTCTTAGCCTAGCAGGCAGGGTATGCCTTGCTAAGTATACTCCCACAGCTATACCCAGTTATACTATGCAAACATCTATAATACCGTTGAAGATTTGTGATAGAATAGACAATACCATAAGGTCCTTTATTTGGGGAGGAAACCACAAGGCCCATCCCCTATCCCTCATCACATGGAACAAGATAATGTGCAACAAGAAGTATGGGGGCTTAGGTCTCAAAACCATGTAGGAATGGACTTAGCATTAATAGATAAACATGCCTGTGACCTCAGTACTACCCGCAACTTTGTGTGGTACACAAGTGTAAGAGCTAGATTTAACAGGTAATCAACGACAAGACTCCTTACATCTCCCGACTAGGGAAAGCTGCTCTGTAGTGCAAAGATATCATCAATGAAAACTCCATTCTCATCCCTATGAGCAGCGAGAACATCAACGTCTGGTATGATATTTAGTGGAGTCTAAACGAGCACTTAATCGAGAAGTTCACTACACCGATCCCTCCTAAATTGATCGACCTCCAAGGGGCAAGCTTGGTGAATCTGAACAATGAATGGGACACAAGCTTACGACATCAATGGCTACCAAGAGAGATAGTCAGCAAAATCATACAACTTTTGATCCCTAGTTGTTCGCTCAGAAAGGACATCAGAGCTTGGATACACATGATATCAGGTGACTTCAGTACTAGTAGCACTTATGAATACCTCCTCATGGAGAAGGAAATCAGAAACATTGGAAGATGGGAGTTAATCTAGAAGTGAAATGTGAGTTCACATGTAAAATTCTTCATATGGATTTTTGGACACAATGCGTGCCTCACAGATGTCCGAGGAGTGGATAGACATCTCACATCGGATAAACGCTGCCCAAGATGCAAAACTACTGAGGAGTCTACTATAGATGCACTCTGGGACGGCCACCTAGTCTTGTCGATCTGGAGAAAGCTCATAAACATAAGTGGTTGGCATAACTTCTTATCGAGCACAGACCTATGGAGTTGGTTGAAATCAAATTTGGAAGCCTCAAGCAGCCATAAACAAATCATCATGACAACATGCTGGCACATATGGAAAGCCTGCAACAAAGAAATATTTGAAAATCACCCAACTTCCACTGAGGTTCTTGTTCATCTAATCTCAAAAGAAATCACCATCTACTCCAAACTTGAACTGGGTACACACAAAAAGGAAGCATCGCCCCCATGCATAAGATGGAGTAATCCCCCTAAAGGATACCTAAAATTTAATACGAATGTTGCTTTCAAACAAAGAAGTGCTAATGTAGTTGTCATAGCCAGAGACAAAAATGGAACTTGGATCTGTGGGAGGAGCAAAGTCATAAAAGCAAACAACTCTTTGGAGGTTGAGGTACTCGTATGGAAAGAACTATGTGTGAGTTATTAATATTTGCAATTCTATTTTGTAGAATACTAATGTTTAGGATACTAGTCTATTAAATATATGGAATTTTGTAGAGTATATTTGAACTGGATGAATGCCTACATCATAAAAAGGTGATGTAGTGTTGTGGGAGGGTCCTAAGGAACTATAGGAAAAATCTCACCTGACTATTCATATGAGATGTTGAGAATAGGAAGAAGTCAGCCATCGCACAATGGAACTACCTGGAAACAAAAGTCTGGGAGGAGTTTGTTGCCAAGAGAAATACTAATGAATTCAAGGTATTAAGAGTCACTCCCAATTTAATTAATATAAATTCTTATGAATTCACCTATTCACGATTGACCTTTAGTGTTACTAACCAATTCAATGTGCTTACTAACAAGGCTATCAATGATGCTCAAAGAGCAAGGCATGCACCGAATGTGCATGACCACACGATGGGTCCAAGTGGCTATGCAGATGTTCACCAAAAACTAGTGGTTGTTGCTGTTGCTGAGTCTGCTGCTACTCATGAGACTGGTGAGTCCTCTACTGTTACTCTTGCACCTCTATCTCACCATGTTGTGTGGATAGCTTGGAGGAAAAATAAGAAAGGAGATATAACCAAGCCCACAACTTTTGAGGCGGCTGCAAAAATGGTAAAATTCAACTCTCAGAGCAATCGATATTGATGATTGTTATGTTTATTTACAATTTCTATTGATGGTGATTAGCGAGAGCTTCACGAGTAGAGTAAGCAAGGCAAGTTCATCCCTGAGGGCATAAGGGATGAATTGAAAGTTTCTCTTGGTAACCCAGAGCATCCTAGATGTGTTAGGGATGTAGACATTGGTGTGGGCATAAAGGCGTTCTTTGGGCCATCACAACGCAAACATGTCCCAAAAGCGGGATTTTCAAAAGCTGAGGTAACCTATTCTTTTTTAGAATGTTATTGCAAAGGGAATTCAATAATTAAAAGCTAGCGTTTCTTTTGTCCATGTATAGGTAGATGATTTAATTGATAGGAGAGTCGAGGAAGCACTTGACAAGAGACTCCATGAAGCAATGAGCAAGTGGGAAGCATCTCAGGCTACCACACAGACAATACCTATTTCGTGTCGCTCTTCCCCTACGGTAGAAGTGGTTAGGAGTAATCCTATAGACCCACCACCTAGCACGTCCGCTGTAAGTATTTTTATGACATAGTAGCTAGTATTTTGAAGATGATATGTTTATGTATATATGTATATAACATACTCTATTTAAATTTATAGGGGTTGAGGTCATGTCATCTAAGATTCAAAGAATTCATCATTGTAGAGGCCGAGGCTTACCCACTCCTTCCAAGGCACATGATTCATGGAACTCTAGTACCTGATGGTGCGGTTCATGTGAGCCTGTGGCTTGTGTTCCCTCATTGTTGGCAGCGTCCATTGCCATATGCCCACCTAGATGCTGACACGCTTGGTGAAGAAGAAGGTGGAGTGATATTGTGGCCCAAAACGGATGTCGTCTATGCTGATCTTGTATGGTAAATTTACATTATGTTAATTTGTTAGTGTGTATATACAAGTCAATTGATATGAAATTATATATACAGGAGAAAAGGAAGAAACTTGTTATAGCTCTGCCTCCACCTCCACCTCCACCTCCTCCTCCTACAGTACCTAGTTGGCTTCCAAAGGACCTATATGACTCGATAGGTTCTAATTGTAGGAGTATGGCAATATGGATAGGCGAACATAACAAACATTGTCCTATAAATGTTTATATTCCGGAGGATGCTGCATGTCAATCCTACGATAACACTATATTTGTACAAGATATTTTGGAGTTGTTTAGGTATGATTGGTTGAATACATCTATGACATAGCTATGGATATGGTGAGATCTTGTTTATACATCTATTTACCTTGTTTTATATATGGTGATCTAGTTTCTTATATTTTAATGCATACATAATATATGTTTTGCAGCCACTTACACAAGATATGTACATAATTTTCATTTAGCCATGTGGGATTTCTAGTTCCATCTTTGATCAATATTTTAGATAAAGACCCTTAATCACTTACCTTATACTGCTATGTCGATTTTAAATATTTTGGTAGAAAAAGAAGAGCATGATAATAGCTCCATTCAATGTTAAGTAAGTTTACTTTGCTGATAATTTGGAGTTAAGAAAATTACATTTTATTGTGGATTTTGAGTTATATATTTTAAACTTTCTTATCTGTAGTGGTAAGCATTGGGAGTTTTTTTTAGGGAAGTCGGGAGGCTCTTTTATTCATCTCACCCTCCTCATGCAAGCTTTCTTAAAAGGATTTGTACAAGTACTATTGTTTGAACGAGAAATAAATCTGGTAGTACTACTACCATTACATGACTCAGACTTGAGAAAATCAGTAAGCTCAATGGGTGGGTTTCTATAGTAACAGATTCCACCATTATTTTAGGGTGGTGTTTATGCAACATGTCAGTAGCTTCATTGGATTCTCATTTGGTGTGAATGTAGCTCCAGTTCCTCCTTAACTTCATCTTTATTTCCCTATTCCATCTCTCCACTTTAGGGTTATCTTTTGGGTTTTTGCCAATATCTTCCTTAGCTAAGAGAGAATTTGTCTCGATTAGTAGATGAGAAACATTAAGCTCTTCTGCCATCATAACTGCAAGGTGGATCTTTCTTCCCATTAGGTACTTTATGCCAAGAAGATTCTAAATTAGGACTACAATGGCTACAAGTAAGAACCCCAAGATATGAAATAAACAAGTTGTGGTTCACTCCAACTAGATTTCCTGCATGATCAAAATCCACAGCCAGTTTTGGTCCATTGCCCCTTTGTTGTAGTAACTTGTTCATCATAGTGATGTGCCTCACTTTTTCAAAAAAAAATACTTCTCATCAAGTGTCACAAGGTTTTCAGGGGGTACATCCTCAACCTAAAAATTGACAAAAAAAATAGTTATTGGATATAACTTATAAATGGACATATAGATAGAAATATAGGATATATTTTAAAACTTACATCGTGAGGTGGTGCCTCATTGATATCCTCACCCTCATGGTAATCATCATTACGATCATCATACTCATGGTCATCCATCTGAAAGTGTCATTAAAAAAATCATACATTTAACATTTAACATGACTAGAATATAATATAACATTATAAAGTTCATATAAATGTAATATTCAAAAAAAAGAAAACATATAAAAAAATAAAAACATGCCTCTAATACTACGATCTTTTATCAATTAACATTCCTTCGGTGTGATCTCCGCGCACATATAAGTCACTGTTAGCTTCAATATTTTGTGTTGGTAACCCAACTGAGAATGGACTTGAGTCATCATAATTATCATAGTACTCTTCTTCATATATAGGATCTTCAATGAATTGTCTTTTATCATGAAGAACAACCAAACATTTTTCATTTTTAGGATCATCGATATAAAATACTTGTTTTGCCTATGATGGCAATACCAATGCTTCACCCTTCTCGCCAATCTTTTCAAAGTTCACTAATGTGAATCCGAATTCATCCACTATAACTCTTGTGGTGTTATCAGCCCAATTACATTTAAATAGAAGAATTTTGAAATCTATGTAGTCAAACTCCTATATGTCTTCAATGACACCGTAATATGATATTTTAGCTTCATGTGGACTCTTATCGTTTGCACTGGTAAAAAACAATGAAGATGCTTGAACGGTGACCCTACTATTTTGGATAACGCACTTATCATCTTGATGCTTTGTGTAATATGAGAACCCATTTATGTCAAACCCTTCATAAGACATAACATTCATTTTTGGTTTAAAGGTGAGGCATTTGATATTTTTAGAAAGATTATTTGGTGTTTTAGATAGTTGATGTAAGACTTTATCTTCATACACTTAACAAATCTCTTGTTATGCTCTCTAGCAAGCCACATTGAATTGGTTCGAGGATATTGTTTCTTGATGAAATTGGTATGTTCCATGATATAAACACTCACTTCGTCGATGTTGTGTAAAATATACAAGTGAGCTTGTTCCAACAGCTCATAGCTGATTACTTTCATCTCTGATCCTAAAATCCCTTTGCCAGAATACTCCTCAATATCCTTGTCATTTATAGGAGTGTCATTACCACTCAGAAAGTCATTGTAAAAATCCATAACCTCTCTCACCACATAACCCTCAATAATACTCCCTTCATGCCAATAATGGTTTCAAACATCACCTTTAAAAACACTCATGTATCATTCAAAAGGATACATCCAATGTAAGAAAAGTGGTCCCAACATTTTCACTTCTCTAGTCAAGTGGACAACAAGATGTACCATAATATTAAAGAATGAAGGAGGAAAATACATCTCAAGATGACATAGGGTAACAACCACTTCTCTTTGCAACTTAATGAGAGTCATAGAATCAATAACTTTGTTGCATAGACTATTGAAGAACGAACAAAGTCTGGTGATTGAAAACCTTACATGCTTCGGCAATATAAGATCGAATTTCCACAGGCAATATTTGTTGCATTAGAGTATGACAATCATGATATTTAAGACCTATCAGCTTCAGATCTTTCATTGATACCAATCTACGGATGTTAGATGAGTAACCCTATGGCACCTTAACATTAACCAATCACTCGCAAAAAGCTTTCTTCTTCTTTCTAGACAATGTATAACAAGCAAGAGGTAAATATGTTCTCCAATCACTACTAACTACTTATGTTAATTATGTCCTTATTCCCATTTCACGTAGGTCCATTCTGGATTTTATCCCATCTTTGGTCTTACCTAGATATTCAATAGAGTACCAATGATGCTATCACATACATTTTTTGCAACATGCATGACACAAATACAATGCCTGACTGCCAAACAACTCCAATAAGGAAGATCCCAAAATATTGACTTCTTCTTGAATAAAGATTTGTCACTCTATGTGGCCATGGTACATTGTGATCTCTTACCAAATTCATTGACAAAGTCTTTTACTCTTTCATAAACAACCTCCCCTGGTATAGGTTTAGGCACACTCTGTTCCTCATTCCATCCATTGAACGCTTTGCGCAACCTTCGGTACAGATGGAACTTTGGAAGAATCCTTCGATGAATAAGATATACAGTCTTGCTGCCATGTTTTAGTCATATTGAATAAGTGTTATCTTCACAAATAGGACACACTTTAGATCCTTTGATGTTGTATCCAGACAAATTCCCATATGCTGGAAAGTCACTAACAGTGCAAAACAATATAGTGTGCAAAAAAATGTCTCCCTACGTGAAGCATCATAGGTCATCACACCTTCACCCCAAAGTTTCTTTAAGTCATCAATCAGAGGTTGAAGATAAATGTCGATATCATTTCCAGGTTGTTTAGGGCCCGATATCAACAACAATAGCATAACATACTTATTTTTCATACACAACTAGGGAGGAAGATTGTATACAACATGCATAACACGCCAAGTGCTATGTTGGCTGCTCAATATCTCGTATGGATTCATCCCATCGGTACAAAGCCCAAGTCTTAGATTCCTAACTTCTTCACCAAATTCAGGGTATAATAAATCAATCTTCTTCCACTATGGGGAATCAGACGCATGTTGTAGGATCCCAACATTATTTTCTTAACCTCTGTCTGCCACCTCAAATTATTTGCATCTAACGAATTGGAAAACAAGCATTGAAATCGTGGTAGTATAGGTAGATACCACATCACCTTGGTAGGAGAGCCAATAGTGGACTTCCCCAAAGTCATCATTTTATACCTTGACGCACCACATCTTGGACAATCTTTCAAATCCACATAGTCCTTTTGAAATAATACATAATCATTCGTGCATGCATGTATCTTCTTGGCCTCCATTCCCATTGGGCACAACAATTGTTTTAACTCATGTGTTGAGATTGGAAGCTTGTTTCCTTCAGGAAGAATTTCTTTCAACAAAGACAACAATGATGTGAAACTTTTGTCGCTCCATCTATTATTAGCCTTCAGCTTATACAATCTCAACATAGTGCTAAGCTTCATAAACTTAGTACAACATGTTTATTACGGTCTCTCAGCATCATGCACAATGTTCCTAAACATGGGAGGTGGATTGGTGTGCTCTACCCCACAACTGTCCATCATCTCATCAACGATGTCTACTGGAACTAGTTCATTCACATATACGTCATCGGAGGCAATTTCTTATTCCACACAAGCACTACTATTGACATCTACTGATTTTAGGATTGAAATATCTCCATGCCAGTACCATTCTTTATAGCCTAGTACAATCCCGTTGCACATGACATGACTTTTGATTTCGTCACTAGTGCTGACTTTCAAGTTCTTACCGCAATACCTACATGGACGGTAGAACCTATCTCTAGGTTGTTTCCTATGTTCCTCTGCAAATCTAATAAACTGATCAAGACCAAAAATAAATCTAGGGTGCAGCAATTTTGAATGGATATCCATGTTCTATCCATTCTATGATCAAAGAGAAAATAAGTATATATTAGGGTTTAGGGATTACATATTAAGTTAAGGGTTTAGCATTACAAGATTAGGGTATAGGGTTAAAAGATTTTAATATTAGGGTTTAGCATTAAAAGATTAGGGTTTAGGGTTAAAAGATATAAAGATTAGGGTTTAGTGTTAAAAGATTAGGGTTTGGGGTTAAAATATTAGATTCCAGGGTCTTATATATATAATAAATGTGTACCACCTATAACATTCTTGAACACCGAATCTCACTAGTAAGTGTATAATGTGTATTGGTTTTTTTTTTTAAAATCGATAACATTTCCCCATTGTTCTCTAAGTACATCGATGTGCATGGGCAAATGCCCACCAACATATTTACTTAGAGAAATAACGGGGAAGTGCTCACAAAACATCATTAAAAATGAAATATACATTATACACTTACATCCTAAGTGAGATTAAGTGTTCAAGCACAGTCCCTAACTGGGGACTATCCAAGATTTACTCCTAATGAGTAAATTTTGTACGGGTTTCCAGGCCATAATACAATGTTGTCATTTATATACCTATGATCTTAGTGCCATCTAACACTTCAACTTGCCCCGACTGTAGGAGTGAATCTATGATTCAATATTATGATGGTTTTTGGATCAGGTTCATGTATTTTGTGTTGTACAAATTTCTTAATAAACATTTAATCATTATCAAAATACTATTAATTAGCAAATGTAAGGTTATCATCATCATTTAGCATTATCAAAAACATAATTAACTATCAAATAAAATACTAACATCATTTTTACTAAATATTGTTGTGGGATCCAATATAAGGTTTCCAGAGCACACACATATATACAAGGTTTATCCAGGCTACATGTTAAAATTAAGCATTTTATTTTTGTCATATATTATTAACAACCAAGACAATCATCAATTCTATTAAATAAACGTTACATGCTTATAGGGATTATTTGTTAACATATCTTAAGGATGAATTGAGGATGCAAACCTAGCCATGGTGATGAGCAGCATTAGGAGACCATGAGTAGTAGCCGACGACAGTGGTCGTGAGCTCTAGATCTGGCAGTAGGACTACTGGCGCTGGCTTTTGGCGGCTGGAGGAGAGGACCGACTATAAGAGAGGACCGGCGGTGACAGTAGAGAAGAGGACCCACAACAACATCCTCAACAAGTGAGTATAGCAACTCACTGGCATCCTCAGGTCGAACCTCCTCATGGCGGCAGGCGAGCAGAGATACAATGGCAGTGCATGGCAAACGAGTGGATGGAGTAGTGGAGGCACGACGAGCAACAATGGAATTGCCAGACCTAGCTAGTGCAATTGGGAATAAAACACAGAAGGGGAGGAGTCTGGTTCACATGGGTGATATAAGTTAACTATGGGCATTGGTTATTATAAAAGTACGACGCTTAAAACCAATAGGAATCGGTCACACATGCAAAATACACTTATCTGCAACAATAAATAAAAAAATTGCACCAGGTCAGGGTGTTTGTCGTCAGTTTCTAGAAACAACAACCGACGTCTATCCACATATCCTGACAAAAAAAATGGTTTTTGAGTTACGATCTTAATTGCCAATATAGGAAAATTGGGGGAAAATATTTTCATGGGGACAACGCGCAAACACACATCCTCATCGGTTCTTTGGTAAAAACCAACGACATATGAGGGGATAAATTTTGCCTCACGAAGGATGTTTAGTCGTTAGTTCGTTGTCAAAATACAAGGACTTCTTAGGGATAAAAAAATTCACGAGGGCTTGGTACAAAACATATGTTGTCAATTTTAGAACAACCGATGCCGAATTGAAAATTTTGGAGGCAATTTTTTTCCCTGGAAAATTGTATTTTGCGGGTGATTTTGGGCGTCGATTTTTATGTCAACAAACTTACGCTAAAGAAAAAGAGATACCATGTCTTTTATAAATCGACCGACCTTCACATATAGGTGACAGTTGTCATTTTTAGCCAATGTCGTAGTATATTGGCATCAATATTTAAATTTAAATGACGCTATCAAATGTGACATTACATGTCATTTTTGTACAGTGATTTCTCTCTAATCTGTCCCAACTGCCCCGTTCTTTGGAGAAAACCTAAAATCTCATTTTCTCCACCAATTTCAATCCAGAATGAAGCAAATGGCTAAGAAGGTTGTGTCTAAGACCAAGGAGGTCATTTCCTACGGACATCAGCCTAAGAATGCATCTTCTTTGGCTCTATCAGCTCTCCTAGCACTTCCACCAACATTGGCAGCCTCAGGTTCACAAGTAGAATCACCCCATGTGCCTCCAACGGTGGATCCCATGATGGAGGAGTCTTCTAGACAACCCAACGGAGGTAGGGCAGCAACCTAACCATCAATTTTGAAAGCTCACCCATCAGTTTCAACAACTTGTCTATCAGTTTCAGCTACACGACCTTCGACATCCACGACACCGTAGCCACAACCACAACTGAGAGAACGACGACTACTACTAATAGATGATGCAGATGAGACAATGTCAGATGAACAATAAGGAGATACACTTAAAGCGCATCCTGAGGCAACACCTAATAGTCAGAGCAAGAAAGGGAAGAAGACAAAACACCCAGAGTGCTTGACATGCCGAGTGATTGCCACTTGCTACGCGTGCCAGGAGACAATGAAAACTTTGGGCATCTTCAAATGTTTTCAGGATATCTTGGATCATGTTGGGCTAATTGTGGTGTTGACCACAGTTCTGGAGACCTATGCGGAGCTTACACAACAGTTCTTTCCAACCCTAGACAAGGTGTCACAGCATTCCATCAGTTCTACTTTGGGGAATAACACCTACCTCATCACTACATCTTTTCTCAATAACATTTTCACTCCAACCCCCAAGGCAATAACATCACTTGATCAAGGAATCACAAATAGAGAAATGAATGTGAACTACATTGCAATGTGGAAGTGACTTATAGGGAAAAGCAAATTCGTGGTGGGTAAATCAAAGACAAGTCTGATTCACAATCCCGTCTTAAGATACATTCAAAAGGTCTTCTCAAACACCATCTTCACCCGATATGAAAATTAAGGTAGTTGCACCAAGAAAGACCGCATTGTGTTGGAATGGATGGTATACGGAATGCTTATAAATCCGGGGTCACTTGTTATTGATCACATGAAGACAATCTCATTCAAGAGCAAGAATCCTTTTATTATGGGAGGGATTGTAACTTCCAATGCTTTGGCCCTTGGCATGATGTATTTGGCTACACAAAGGTAGAAGGAGGAAAGCTCATTGACCTACACTACTTGACTTGCTCATCTATGATTTTAGTGGTTGATCAGAAGTTTTTCTACCAGGTCAACCCTCTGTATGTAGGGGTTTCACTAGAGATGCCTTACCATGCCACACCTCTCCTAGAGGGATGTGGTCCATCTCCAGACTTTTTGGACATCTTGAGGAGGTGGGAAGAGGAGCACCCTAGAGATACATGGCAGAAGCAGCCCAGAGATCTCCCTGAAGGGCTTGGAGAGTCATAGGTAGTTGTAAAGAGGAGGAGGACAACTAAGAAGCGAGAGACATGTAGGGTGAGGCTACATGAGGCAGACATAGCTCAACAGCCACAACAACCTTTAGTTAACAGATATGACATGTCTACCATACATGCGCAACTGGAGGGCATCCAGAGCATACAAGACCATATATTGAGCACCCATGAGTGTATTATGAGGGTACAAGAGGGTTTTTGGCACACCCACAATGCTACATGGTTAGACCATCCATAGATGCATTATCAGGTCAACCACTTGTATCAGCTCCAGCACGCCCAGTACTAGAGGAACCCCCAGTGGGGGGAAGATTGGTGGAGTTCACTATCAACATTTTAGGACAACTACCTGCCTCCATAGTCAGACTACTGGGGTTCCTACTACCATCATCCTCTACCATAGGGAGGAGCACTACCACCGCAGTGATCATCAACCCTATCACTCCTAGATTTTAGTGTCATGCTAAGGATAACATGATTCAAAAGTTTGAGGTGGTAGGGAGGTATGCACTTATCTCATTTTCACTTTTGTTTTTGCATTTCACCTGCCATTTACTTTTGTTTTGTTTTATTAGTTTAGAATTTACCTACTTTGCATATATGCATGCCAAATAGTTACTTCCTTGTAATTTTAGTGAATTTTCAAAAAAATTGCTCTTTTTGCCATGCATTACACATCATGTAGATTTTTGGTAATTATTGCATGTTTTATCTAGGATTTTCTTGTTTGCTACATTATGAACAATAACATAGGCTTAGATGTGATTGAAGGCAACTTGACACCGTTTTTCCCAGTTTTGCCCAAATTTTATATTTCTTGCCTAAAAGTGTGTTTTGACCCAATCTCTACTCTTTAGATTAAAAATGATGACCTTTGAAAAATGCAAGTGAATTATCATTGTTTATTGCTAAATGGTATCAATTCTTGACTTTTTACATGTGCATCACCTCTCTTGTGTTTGTGAATGTTTTGGTTGAATTGTGACTTGAGCAAACTATGATCACTTAGTGCCTATGAAATCACTTGATAGAAGTATCAATTTCAGGTTGTTCATTCATGTGGTGTGAAATTGTTGGATGAAGTGTTGGATTAATTTTCATGAATCAGACCTTATGTTGAGAATCATTCCAGTGGCCCGTCTTTGACTCAACTCTTCTTTCACCATCTTCTTACCCCTACGCCTCATGAAAGGATGCTAAAGTGCACATATTAGTTGTGGCCACCTCTAAAAGTTTGGGGTGGCCACATCTACATCACCCTGCTTCACTCTCATCACCATATGCCCTATCTCCAAGGGAAAAGAAAAAGAAAAACAAAATAAAAGATTCTCCTATTTAAGAGCATCTAAATAAAGAAAAGACGAGTGTGTAAAAACACTCCAAAATATTACTACAATCCTTTCTTCCATTTTTATACCCATTGTCCTATGAAACATGTAACCTATCTCACTTTACCCTTTTTCCACAGCCACGTGGGTCATTTGGTATGGTTTGAAGCATAAGGTTTAATGCATGAAGGTGAAACAACACTCCTAGTCATCCTTGATTAACGCCATCATGAAACGGTCTACCCAGAACTACATGAAAGAAATATGGATAGCTTGTGTTTTATATGTGCTATGTTTGAAGTTCATATGCTTTGTGCTCTTCTCATGATTGGTTTGTAAAAGTAGGAAAGGAGAGAGGTGGAATGCATACACTAAGTAAACCTTGATCCCCTATATTAGGGCTTCATCTTGTGTCTTATTGCATTTCAATCACATATATACCTGTTAGATTAAATGTTATTTCCTCAATATGCATATTTGTATAAAATGCACTTATGGACATTATTTGCATGCTTTTCTGGAATTTGGACCACACTTGATGGAAGAGAGAGATAAGGAGTGACCCTAGGGTTTCTTTACCCTTGAAGAGGCCTAAAGTGAAGTTTAATGCTCCCTCAACCTACCCCTAGTGGACAAAGATCCATTTAAGCAAAGATGTCCAAGAAAATCCAAAGAAACAAGTCCAAGTGTTAATCTAGAGGCCAACATGGCCGTGGTACCACAGAACAGCCATGCTAGCATATTTGCAAATCAATAGAGTGACCTTGGAGAGAAGCTAGAATCACCACAGCCATTCCACTTAGAATGGTCGTGGTGAACTAACCTAGAATTTTTGTGCCACCTTGCACGATCGTGTGACCTTCAGAGTAGAATGGCCATGGAGTAGAGAATGGGCTAAGCAATCCAAGCCACCACAGTGTATGTGCTACCCTAGCCCCACCACGGCCGTAGTGACCACCACGACCATGCCACCTCCAGTAAAAAATCAACCAAGTCACTATGATTTTTCCCCATTTCTCACCTCGGTCGTTCCCATACACTAAGACTGTTCTCACCCCTCCCCACCACGGTAATGACCCTGCCTCCCAGTAACCCCCAATTAAGGGAGACTAATAGGTCAGAGGCATTATCCCAATTTTCGGATCAAAGGTTCAACAAATAATCAGTAATAATTACCAAATTCTACTAAACTAAACTGAAAGGCTGTAATAAAAATTAACTTTTGGCATACCTTTGAAAAACTTGGATTACTAAACTTCTATCCATATGAGAGAATATTCTAAGTAATCCTCCTTGATCGTTAATCCTCATTTTATTCCACATATGCCACTTTACTGTTTGTTCTTTTCACTTGAACCTAAAATGCTGACAAACAAAACGTAGGTCATCATAAAGTTGGTATGTGGGGGAAACAATAATTGTGCAATTAATAACAACATATTGCAGTGAATTACATTTTAAGAACCAACTTTATCTTTTAAATATAACTGCACGATCCACACATACCCTATCCTCTGCGTTGTCGCTGCAGTGGACTTGGATGCTACCTTTCCATTAAACCCTTCATGATCCCACCTCACTGGTGAATCAATTTCTAGGGTTGAGTCACACGGCACTACCCGTGGGTAGCCCACTCCTTAACTCATGGCGTGCTATAGAGTCTCATGGAACTACACGTGGGTAGCCCAATTTCTAAGTCGTGATAGCCTAGACCTTACTCTAGGTTACCCTTTTTAGCATTTGCAAAGCACAAGAGGAGGATCTAGATCTAAGCTAGTTATATACATATTTATGGTGCTAATCATAGTCACTTTATAGTTGCATGGAATAAAAGTCATCCAAGCAGTTTATTTCAAACAACCAGTAAAATCTCTAGGAACCATCATGAAACTAAGACGGTTAGTCATAAACGTAACCACATCCATATCAGGATGATTTGAGATAGAAATATTCCATGCAAGTAAGAAATCCAAGCAAACAAGCACACACAACAAGATCTTGAAACAATCATACAATTTCCTATTATTAATCATGCCATTAAGATCTATTAAACCTAGCTCGCTTCCTAGGGTTTCTAGTCCACTTTTAGGGTTTCTATTTCAATTAGGGTTTCACTTCATTTATACTATTTAAACCCTAATTTTATACAATTACTCATAAACCCTAATTATCCCATCTTTTCATCATGAAAGATACTAAGGTTATCTTTTAACAACTTATAACCCTGATATCAGAAAAAGCATAATTAACCATCAATTAAGTACATTAAGCCTCTTTTACATTAAAGCTACCGTTTTTATCCTTTTAATCCATGACAAGATCATTATGCTCATTTATCATCCATTTATAGTTCGTTATGGTCTAATTCACACACGAACTCTATTTGTCATTAGTTCTACCTTTATCCATTAGAAAACCCTAATTACTACATTAAGGGTATTTGTCCACAATTAGGAACTTTTATACTCGAAATAGCTTAGAATTATCATATCTCAACTTTATTCACGATTTTGAACAATTAAAACCATTATGAGTCACATTTACTAATATTAGGGTTTCAATAAAGCATATCTATGCACATGAATTTTTAAATTAAACAAATGACAAGCAAAGTTCATCCTTTTTATTCTTAATGTACCTTTTTACAATTAACAGGTTAATATCAATGTTAATCATCCATTAAACCCTACTCAAAGCATTAATCATCTCCAAATAGGATTTCTTAATCTTTAATTCATTAAAGTTGATAACTTACACTACCTTTCAAACAATAGGAGGAATTAGACTCTGAAACCATTTTTAGTGAATTCCTCTCGTTTTTCTGAGAAAAATACATATATTATATGTACCAATCTGAGATACCATTATTTAGTTATGAATTTCGCAAGGTTTACCTTTTTGGACCAATCATAGGATGCCATGTCGCCTCTATCTCCATGCAACGTGACGATTTGGATACATAATGAATTGTCTATTTTTCCCTTGACTTAAAGATCCTCTCTATAGTATATAGAGGGGCAGAAATTTCCAAAGCCCCTTAACCCTTCTTCAACCTTAATCAGCCTGATTCCTCCCGCCCTAGCCGCCGAGCACAGCCCTTGGCGCAACGCTTGCTCCCGATCATGGACCCAAAACTCACTAGAGACTGTAGCCTCACCTCCGCCGCACTCATGTGCACATAGGGCACCCTCAAAATGCGGCCAAGATGCCGGTTTCTCGCCTGCAAAGGCCGCAAAGTGTGGCTTCTCTTGCAGTCGTGCTGCTACTGATTCACATGGCTAGGGAGAAGGGATGGCCACTGAGTATCTCCCTTGTTGTCGTGGGAGTATTGTGCTTCCCTCGTACTTGTCTACTGGTTCCTCGTTGCTCATAGATTCATTATACCTCCACCTTAGGGTTTGCTTACAAAAAAGGAGAAGAAGAAGAGAGGGATACGTGAAACTCCCTTGAACTCGACCCCGGGATCTACCCCTTATATAGGGGAGGGTTATTGAAGCCCTAGGGCATCTATCCACAGAATAACAAGCCCCTTTCTCAAAAGAAAAACAAGTTCCTTAGTTAGGAAGCATTCTCTCTCCTTTTAATCTATTCCTTGTTTATTAGTATTCCTTGGTTATTAAGGAATCTATTTTCCTAAAAGGAAATATGAAAATTAGTTGTTTTAATCTCCTTGTGCTTGACTTTTAACCCTTTGGCTCGAAATTCTATTTTCATTTAGTACAAAATACTTCCTTTTTAGCAATGCCTCCAAAATAATTAATAATGTATCATATTATCCTCTTATTTTGCATTATTGGTATTTTCTCTTTCTTTCTTCTCCATTTCGGCTCCTTGGACCCCAAGAAACTCTAAGATTTCGAAATTCCTTTTTAAGGATACTTATTATCCTTCAAGATGCATCTATATTCATTATTTCTCATTATCTTGTTTATTTCTTATTAAAATATCTCTTTTTGAGGATTTCTCTTTATCTTTCTTTTTATTTTCCTCATTGGCATTCCATTTAACATTAGGAATCCTTTGAACACGAAAATCCACTAAGAATAACTCAATTATACCTCTTTTCACTTATTTCCCACATTTTATCATTGTTTTCAATTTCTTTCTTAATAAAGAAATATCTAATTGAACTTTTCTTTTCTTATTGCTTTCTCTTTGCAACTTTGGACTCCTTGGAACCAAAGGAACCCAAGAGGCACGAAATCCACCTTTGGATTATATTTTTTTTTCCTTCTAGTGGTTTCGACATCTTTCTTTTCTCCATTTCTTATTAATAATGGTGTTCCTTTTGTTTTTTCCTTGTTATTGGGCCCAATAGCCAATAAAGCCCACAAACAATCATCAAGGCTATTGTAAATGAAATCCTTTTATTCAAAACAAATTATATCATTATCTGTTTCAATATCTTCAATATGAGAAATTACATTTCTCACCAAATGAACCCAAAAGTTGGGGCTCACTAGGTTCATTGCTCCAGACATGGTCCGGGTACCTCACATAGTGCTCTAAATTGGACACATGAAACTCATCACACATTAATTTATCCCAAGGGGTAAGGTCAAACTTAACCTTCTCCACCAAATCATGTCAAAAGAACCCATGCATCGGGGACTCAGCTCTCTTAGATATAACTTCGAGGGGTCAGATTTTCATGTCACATATTCCCCCACAGTGAACTGTATGTCAGTCTACTTTGCATCAGCTTACAACTCATGTCGTTTCTGGCTCCTTTCAGCCATTGCACGATCAAAGCGACTTCACCTGCACACATTATGGTCCTTTCTTGACCTTCGTGAGGTCCCTTCACCAACATCATCTTAATGAAGTGGTGACCGACACAACCTCCTTTGCAGAGCTTCTTTACATCCCGATACTGGCTATGGTGGTTATCATCATATCTTACAAAGGACAAAACTATCTCTATGTATCACCCTAAATGAGCACACATGCTTTCATCAGACCCTCTAGTCTGGATCGTACTAACCATTAGTTAGGGGTGATAAACTGTACTAACATCGAGTTCTTCATGTATCTACTCCCACCTTATGGAAGTGTACCTTTAGGTTATATGCAAGAACCTTTGAACTCGCATCATGGTGTAGTTGAACCATCTCTCTCATATGTAGTTCAACCATATTTGTCCCTTAACAATACTCTTTCTTTCTCATGTCATCTAGGTAAGGCGATCTACCATAACCCATATTGCATCTTGACCTTCCTTGGTCTAGGGGAGACTTACCACAACATCCATAGTGATGAACTCCCATTCCCTCTCAGGGACTCTTTTATCCTCTATATCGATACATTGGGTTTCTAGTGTTCATCCTTCACCTCCTGGCTTGCATGGCAACATACCACATGCAACTTCATCTTAGGCCTCTAAAGTACTACTGTCACTTACTATCTTTGTAGTACCAAGGCATATCATGATCTCCTATATGTCATGATTCCTCAAGATCGATTCCTCAGAAACCCTAAACCACTCAAGTCGGGGTTTCATCTCTTTCTTCTCCAGAGAAGTGCATCTGAGGTTCTACAACCATCCTTTTATCATGATAAGCCCTAGGCTGGCTAACCAAACAACCATTAACTTGATCAACCAATATTGTTACATATGAGTGTTAGCCAAACTTATCTCTTTTTCCAATTGGGGGGTTATCCTAACAACCTCTTCTAACCTCCATCTAAACTAGGCAGTTGTACCTCATCCAGAGCATCCATTACCACTTCACATCCTTAGGTGTTAGGTAAAGTTGAAGATATACACCTCCATGTATTCCTCTTATTATCTCATCTCAGATCTAAGTCTATCTCTGAGCTTATTCTCTTGTTTTTTTCAAACTCAACCTTGTATAAGTCATAGCTCATGATAATAACATCCTCATAAGATGACTACCTTATTCTTTTAGTGTTTGTAAACCATATATGTATCATTCACTCCATAAGGGCATGTTATCATCTCTGTCCTCATACCTCATGGCAACGTTCCAACTCACATCACCTTTTATCCTTGGTGTATGGCATGCGTATTGTCCTATCTCTCACTCCCATAAGAAGAGTAAATACGCATTTGGCTGCAGTCCAAATACAGAGTTCTTCCTATTCCAAAAGTAGAGATGGTACTTCCCACCTTGCCAGTACACCTTTAAATCTAAGTTGAAACGTGCAACTCATGTATCTACATCACAACCATCTTGATATCAAAGTTACTCCCATGAAAAACTAGTCTCGAACCTACTTGGGTCCACACACAATCCTTGGTCATCTCCTCTAGGTCTATAAGGTGTCGGCACTTTTGGGGTCACCCCTCTTCCCACATGCATCCAGAGAGTGCCCTACTCATCTGCCCTTTGGGTCCCATGAGTTCATGAAGGTGATCAATCTCCTAACCCATGTCCCTCAAACAATGATAGCGGTTACCTCCCGACCCTATGGTCATGTGCAACTAGGGAATTAGGCAACTCCTATTTCCATCGGTCTCATCCCTACCTGACCCTAGGATAGACTTAGGATTCTATTATAGTACATGTCCAACTTAGAACCTTACCCAAGCCTTCATCATCTCTCTCTCTGCATTCAAGGGCTGACTTCCATCCTTTAATAGGGGTCATGGCAACCTGCCTACCTTGGTAAGGCCCCATATCGGCTACCTCCATGGTAACACATCCACATGCACTTAGAGATGGTTATCTATGGGTCTACAGGTTCATTCTCATACCATGTACTTTTTACTTAGCTTCTCAAGATCCTATGAGACCTCTTTAGGTTTCCTCAAATCCCACAAAACGGGTATACACCCTACCAAAGGGTCCCTCTCCCAGGATGGGAGGAAACTACAACTCTTGATAACAAAGGTCACAAACACCTTAGGATTTATATTCACATGAGGATGCTTAACCCAGAAGCTACTAAGTCATAAGCAGACCACCTACTAAACCATTCTAGGTCATACTTGTTCTCTTTCCTCAATGCTGATTCAAGATCATACCTTCCCATGTCATCAACTTAGCTGTAAGGGGTTCATCAAACATACCTTAAACTTAAGGGGTTTCCTTTTTCCTCTAAACATGAGGAGTACCATGCTCAAATCTATAGAAACTCAAATCTCATCATGATCATCGGGTACACCACTTCCCTTCTTAGGCCTAGGAACCCTAGGTTCACTTCTCTGATGTCCAACTGTTTGCTCAACCTCTCACCATGATCCAAACATGTACAAGGTATGACATGCACTTCCTATCATCCTTCTACTCGAGAAACAGTTCAAAGTGGAGTCCTCCTCAAGGATAACCAACAAGGTATAAGGCCTCACAAACGGTTACTAAACCTCTTCATGGTTTAAGGAACTCATCTTCTCATCTATACCATAGGTATAGATGTACCATCAGTCTCATCCTCTCCCTAGGGTTTGGTTCCTCTAAAGGCAACCAAGATATCATCAGCCTCCAGGGATCAAGAATGAGGCAACCACTATCATCCACTTAGGTCGCATCACCCTCAACTCCCCACTTTTCCTCATATCTCAAAGTCTAGGCTTCCAACCTTCTTTCTTGGGTCCTTCTCTCTCTCTCTCTAGAGAAAACTCCACAACTAGCCTTATACTAAAGGTCCTCTCTCCATGAAGATGGATCAAGCGTACAAGCATACCCCTACATGGTGAATCCTATGCTCAAGCTTATATTTGCTCAAGGTTATCCATAGTTGTTTATGCTTATCTCATAAGCTATCCATCATACTCTCTTGGCCAGGGTTTCAACCTACTATCATCACTACTGGCGTACTCTAGGTGCATAATATGCCATGCTCATATAATCTCATGGAGTTTCCATAGGTTCTTCACTAACCTCATCAATGAAGGAGCTATCCTTCTCTCAACATGCACGACCCTTCCCAGGGTTGGGTCCCCAAAAGTACTCAGTCAATCCAACCTCTCATGGCTCATATGGAATCCAAGGCATGTCCATCCAAACACCTGATCTACCATGACATTTAACTCATCATGCCATCTCTCTCTCTAACCTTTACTTAGGGTTAAGGTTAACATCATCCTTAGAGTATGTGCCCGGTCTCTACTTTTAATGAAGGTCTCTACCTCCAAGACTAACTCTCTTTACTTATCCAAGACTAACTCTCTTTACTTATCCTCCTGACAAGAAGGTCTAGCCTCAGGTCTCTCCTAAGGGCATGACAACTTATGTCATACGACCAAAGCATGTATCAATTCTCGTTACGCTTAATCTATTAAGCTTATGCCCATGACATCTTATTTACATGCTTTTTATTAATTTGGTGGAGGATTCCTTAAACCTTATCAACCTTTGGAGGATTCCTTAAACCTTATCAACCTTACCCATACCTCAAGAGGGTGAGGAAAAGAGAGAAAACCCAAATCTTTATAATCCTTAACATCATTTGAGTTGAGAAGGGATGAATAAGATGAGAGAGTCCTAAAGGTATCTTATTTTGAGTCAGATCCTAAGACATCGGCCAGGCATTCACACTAATCTGGGAGTCCTCGTATTCTGACTAGTGGTGCAGAGGAAAATCTTGCCAGCCCTCGGACATGATCCTTTTCTAGACACCTCAATCTTTTGGAAAATCCTTTAATAACTCCCTTGGGTTCTAAAGATTTTGTAAAATTTAATAATTATTACAGATGAAATGAGGAACCTTTGCTCTGATACCAAATGTAACACCCCGCCTCCCAGTAACCCCCAATTAAGGGAGACCAAGAGGTCAGAGTCGTTATCCCATTTTCCAGATCAAAGGTTCTACAAATAATTAGTAATAATTACCAAATTCTACTAAACTAAACTGAAAGGCTGTAATAAAAAATTACTTTTGACATACCTTTGAAAAATGTGGATTACTAAACTTCTATCCATATGAGAGAATATTCTAACTAATCCTCCTTGATCATTAATCCTCATTTAATTCCATATTTGCCACTTTGCTGTTTGTTCTTTTCACTTGAACCTAAAACACCGACAAACAAAACGTCAGTCAGCACAAAGCCGGTATGTGGGGGAAACAATAATCCTGCAATTAATAACAACATATTGCAATCAATTACAGTTTAACAACCAACTTTACATTTTAAATATAACTGCACGATCAACACTTACCCTATCCTCGGTGTTGTCCCTACAGTGCACCTGGATGCTACCTTACTTATGGTAGATTCCCATTAAACCCTTCATGATCCCACCTCAACGGTGAATTAGTTTCTAGGGTTGAGTCACATGGCACTACCCGTGGGTAGCCCACTCCTTAACTCATGTTGTGCTATAGAGTCTCATGGCACTACATGTGGGTAGCCCAATTTCTAACTCATGATAGCCTAGACCTTACTCTAGGTTACCCTTTTTAGCATTTGCAAAGCCACAGAGGAGGATCCAGATCTAAGCCAGTTATATTCATATTTATGGTGCTAATCATAGTCACTTTATAGTTTCATGAAATAAAAGTCATCCAAGAAGTTTATTTCAAACAACTGGTAAAATCTTCAGGAATCATCGTGAAACTAAGGTTGTTAGTCATAAACGTAACCACATACCTGTTAGGATGATTTAAGATAGAAATATTCCATGCAAGTTAGAAATCCAATCAAGCAAGCAAAGACAACAAGATCCTAAAACAATCAAACAATTTCCTATTATTAATCATGCCATCAAGATCTATTAAACCTAGCTTTCTTCCTAGGGTTTCTAGTCCACTTTTAGGGTTTCTATTGCAATTAGGGTTTCAATTCATTTATACTACTTTAAACCCTAATTTTATACAATTACTCATAAACCCTAATTATCTCATCTATTCATCATGAAAGATAGTAAGGTTATCTTTTAACAACTTATAACCCTGATATCAGAAAAAACATAATTAACCATCAATTAAGAACATTAAGCCTCTTTTACATTAAAGCTACCATTTTTATCCTTTTAAACCATGAAAAGATCATTATTCTCATTTATCATCAATTTATAGTTCATTATGGTCTAATTCACACACAAACTCTATTTGTCATTAATTCTACCTTTATCCGTTAGAAAATCCTAATTACTACATTAAGAGTATTTTTCTACAATTAGGAACTTTTATACTTGAAATAGCTTGGAATTATCATATCTCAACTTTATTCACGATTTTGAACAATGAAAACCATTATGAATCACATTTACTAATATTAGGGTTTTAAGGCCCATTAAAGCATATTTATGCACATGAATTTCTAAACTAAACCAATTGCGTGCAAAGTTCATCCTTTTTATTCTTAATGTACCTTTTTACAATTAATAGGTTATTATCAATGTTAATCATCCATTAAAAACTACTCAAAGCATAAATCATCTCTAAATATGATTTCTTAATCTTTAATTCATTAATGTTGATAACTTACACTACTTGTCGAATCTCAAGAGTAATCTGCGTCTAAAACCATTTGTAATGAATTCCTCTCATTTTTTTGAGCAAAATACATATATTATATGTACCAATCCGGGCTACCATTATTTAGTTATGAATTTTGCAAGGTTTACCTTTTAGACCAATCAGAGAATGCCATGTCGCCTCTATCTCCATGGAACATAGCGATTTGGAAACATAATGAATTGTCTATTTTGCCCTTAACTTAAAGATCCGCTCTATAGTACATAGAGGGGCAGAAACGTCCAACGCCCCTTCACCCTTCTTCAACCTTGAGCAGCTCGATTGCTGCCACCTTAGCTGTCGAACGCAGCCCTTAGCGCGACTCTTGCTCCCGATCCTGGACCCAAAACTCACCGGAGACCGCAACCTCGCCTCTGCCACACTCATGTGCACACAGGGCGCCATCAAAACGCGGCCAAGATGGCCGGTTGCTCGCGTCCAAAGGCCACAAAGTGCAGCTGCTCTTGCATCCATGCTACTACTGATGCACATGGCCAGGGAGGAGGGATGGCCATCGAGCATCTCCCTTGATGTCGTGGGAGTATTGTGCTTCCCTCATACTCATCTACTGGTTCCTCATTTCTCATAGATGTGTTATACCTTGACCTTAGGGTTTTCTTACAAAGAAGGAGAAGAAGAAGAGAGGGATATGTGAAACTCCCTTGAACTCGACCCTGGGCTCTACCCCTTATATAAGTGAGGGTTATTGAAGCTCTAGGGCATCTATCCACGGAATAACAAGCCCTTTTCTCAAAAGGAAAACAAGTTCCTTAGTTAGGAAGCATTCTCTCTCCTTTTAATCTATTCCTTGTTTATTAGTATTTCTTGGTTATTAAGGAATCTATTTTCCTAAAAGGAAATCCGAAAATTAGTTGTTTTAATCTCCTTGTGCTTGACTTTTAACCCATTGGCACGAAATTCTATTTTCATTTAGTAGAAAATACTTCCTTTTTAGCAATGCCTCCAAAATCATTAATAATGTATCACATTATCCTCTTATTTTGCATTATTGGTAAATTCTCTTTCTTTCTTCTCCATTGGGGCTCCTTGGACCCCAAGAAACTCTAAGATTTCAAAATTCCTTTTTAAGGATACTTATTATCCTTCTAGATGCATCTATATTCATTATTTCTCATTATCTTGTTTATTTCTTATTAAAATATCTCTTTTTGAGGATTTCTCTTTATCTTTCTTTTTATTTTCCTCATTGGCATTCCATTTGACATTAGGAATCCTTTGGACACGAAAATCCACTAAGGATAACTCAATTATACCTCTTTTCACTTATTTTCCACATTTTATCATTGTTTTCAATTTCTTTCTTAATAAAGATATATCTAATTGATCTTTTCTTTTCTTATTGCTTTCTCTTTGCAACTTTGGACTCCTTGGAACCCAAGGAACCCAAGAGGAACGAAATCCACCTTTGGATTATATAATTTTTCCTTCTAGAGGTTTCTACATCTTTCTTTTCTCCATTTCTTATTAATAATGGAGTTCATTTTGTTTTTTTCCTTGTTATTGGGCCCAATAGCCAATAAATCCCACAAAACAATCATCAAGGCAATTGTAAAGGAAATCCATTTATTCAAAAAAAATTATATCATTATTTGTTCCAATATCTTTAATATGATAAATTACATTTCTCACCAAATGAACCCAAAAGTTGGGGTTGTAACAACCACGGTCGTGCTACTCACAAAAAACTACCTATTTTTGCACTACATTTCCCATACTACCCCTACTTGACCTATAGCTTCCCCCACACCTATATATACCTAGGTGGTAGCTCCATCATGAGGTTGGACACCCTTATCTACCTTCTACCACCTCTTAGCTCCCCATTTTTGCCCCTTAGAATTCCACTTCATTTCCACCTCCATTCCACTCCATTTCACCATTTCTAGCACCAAAACCCTATTTGCCTAGTGTTTTGCCCCCATTCCACCATCATCACATGCCATTGCACCTTGGAGGAGAAAGGAGGACGTCTTGCAGCTGCTAAAGTGGAGGAATTCTTCATCTACACCGAGCTCCATTGTAACACCTCGTCACACTAAACGAGATTACTCAAAACACAAAACATAATCAACTACTAATGAATCGCATAGTAAAAAATGCAAACAAATTAAAATTGATTCCAACAATGTAAATAAACTCTAGAATATTTACAAAAGGTTCATCATTCCTATCTCATATATTGTAACAAGTATTTGCATATGGGTCTAAAGACCTCAGTCACATCCTGCATACAAAAGATATTTCACACGTACGTGCCATATATTTACAAACATATGCATACTACCAAAATCTCATGTCGATACAAATATATCATCTAGAAAACACATCCCATACCAGGACCTGAGAGTATAGGGATGGTACTAGGACTGTACTACTAACATCTACAAATAACCAACCTTCTGAATCTATTGATCACCAGGTTGGTTCTCTTCCATAGCATGACCTTGAACTCGTTGCCCGCGACCACCTAAAAAAATTGTGGTGACCCACGGGTGAGACCCAGTCCCAGCAAGAGATATAACTCTCTCCAACTTATATTGATCATAACATATTAATTAATAGTAAATTCATTGAGTAGTTAGTGTATTGAATAAGCAATATGAACAAACTAAACAGTTAAGAAAATTAACTTGACTAGAAACATAATTACTGAAAGGTCATATGATATCATCTTATAAACAGTGAATAGTATAAAGACAAGTTAAAAACTAATCAAGCAATGTGAGATGTATTTAACCATAGTGAGTATACTACACGGCTTATATCACTTCTTTTATTACATTGCCATGAGGGATTTGAGAAATACCACTCAAGTCCCAACTGACCAGTACTAAGTCAAAATCAGTGCCATACAAGATCTAGGATGATCCAGACTCCTAAGATCTTTTCTGCCCCCCGTCAGTACGGGTCCGCCACAGTGACACATAAGGTCAAGCTACTAACAACCTAGTACGTCCTTGGACATGTCACAACACTAGTGAAAGGATGTGGGTACACATACCCTACCATCTGAGGTAAAACCACAGTTGTCCTCCAATCTCATCATATATATATAATCACCGAGAAACGAACACAACCGTTCTCAAACTGAGGGCTAGGTATGACCAATGTCATCCTCCCTAACACTTGAATTCAGGATGACAAGCACACTGCATACTCATCAGTATGTGCACCGAGTATCCCTTAAGAATACTCATTTCAGTATCTGGCAATTTCTGACACCCGGATAGATCTATGGAACAGGGCACTACATTATTAGAGTTTCACTTAATTAGTTATGCCAATTTGGTGAATTAAGGCTAAATCATACAAATGGACATCCAAACCCTAATTCTTTTCTAACAAGAGTATATGTATAACAACTTCAAAAGATATAAAACATTTGAGATATAAATCTTAATCACATTACCCCATGCTATCATTCATTGCAAATTAATTGACCACATTTATCATCATACTTTTACAAGATACCAATATCTTATCACAAGTTCCAGGGTTTTAACCCTTATTGGAACATGAAGAGGATTTCACCTCAATCATGAATTCAAACATGCCCAAAGGTCACTAAGAGCATCAAATTATTCATAGTAAGGTTATCATCATCATTTCATGCCTTAAACAAGGCTTAAAAGATCATTAGCACATATGTGTCCATAGGTATTAACATGGCAAGGCACTATGATATTCAAATAGTACTACATTGTGGTTTCAACACAATAAGAGTATAATTCATTATCACATTAATCACTCAAGAGGTCTGATTATAACCAATAAACGTCATATAATTACATCAAGGTTAGGTATAACATGCTAGATCACATGGGAGTTACACATCCACTTATTACAGTGATTTATCAAATATAACTATATAATGGAAAATGTAAGACTACCAATTAATGGTATTGAAACATTGAATTATATTCACTAGGACCCACATATAATAACATGTGATTTATTATAATCCATTGGATGTTAAAGCATCCAATATTATTCATTGGATTAGGTTCATTGTTCAAGGTTATCAATTGAAGTATATGTCTAACCATTAGATCAATTGAACCAAGGAACCATTGGTTCAAGGTATAGTCGAATCTACAATTACATTCCTAATTCATCATATATGGTGATGAATTGATCCACCATTAATTGTGATCATTAGGTCACCATTGGTTGCTAGATCAGTAATACATTTAGTTAACATCATCAAATAATAAGCCAATATCATCATCGATTGCTAACATCATTAGAAATACATAGTGGATGATAATTAAATGTATAATTGAGTCAAAACCTGACCTAAGGTGGTGAGCATAGGTTTTAACCATAAATTTGACTCCCTTGATCACAAACATCAGTTGCCAAGATAGCAACACTATTGGTTGTTCAATGGTATGACAATCAGTTATGTGATAGGGAAGGAAATAGCTTGAAAACCCTAATTTGAACCATCATTTGTTTTGTACATAGCACCATTGGTTGTTGCTATCAACCTGTCCCAGATCATGTTACACCTTATAAAGGTTGTACACATTTTTACAGGTTCATATATAACTGGAATAAAATAGGAAACACCACAAAATTTGTAATTCTAAACAAGCATGGTTTCTATATGCTTAGATCATCACATTCAAGCATAATCATGAACTAACAAGCTTCTAGTAAGAAATATGACTGAAGAATGTTATATAACTCGCCTCTATAGAGTAGGTCAGATCCCAAAAAGAAAGAATATCGAGAAAATGGGGCAAGGAAACCTTGTATTCAGATCTGAACTTGGCCAACTATGCAATTCTCTCCACAAACAAGCAAACCATAGAAAAGAAATAAGAAGGAAGGATTTTTGAGTTCTAGGGCCATTTTCACCAAGGAAAAGCATGGATCCGACCTGGAGAGATATAGGAGGAAGAAGAGGAAAGAATTAAATAGAGGAAATAAGGAAAAACTTACACTTTTAGGTCAATATCACTAGGAAGAAGCTTTATAGACCTAAAAAGGGAATCAATTGCAACCCTAGAATTATTTTCCAAGAAGAGCCCCACTTTCTTCTTCCTTGGGCAGAAAATTCGCAGCTGAACAGATGGAGAATGAATCTGGGAGAAGGAGAGAGGTGGTGGAGAGAAAGTGGCTCATTTTCGTGCTTGGGGATAAGTATATGACACTTTAATATTAAGAAAAAGAAAACGTTGAAATTCTAGTATATATCCAAGCGTCCATGGCTGCAAATTATTAAGAATATATAAGCACACACAAGCAGCTCTAACACCGTCCCTCTATACTTTCTTATCTTTCCTTTTTCGAAATTCCCAGCCAATCACATAATTCCTTAGTTGATAGCTGCTAAAGGTAGCTCATCAATGAAGGGGTAAACCCCAAAATACCCTTGATGAAAATACCTTCAAATCAAGGCTCAAATAGGAGCCCCATGCCTCAAAAATCTAAAGAATGATAATATAACATCTAAGGAAAATAATGTATGTGATAAATTGCAAAGCAAACCCCTCAATTGGGTAATTTGTAGAAAAGCCTAAAATGTACAGAAAATTGCATAACTCATTCAAACAGTGTCCAAATTGGACCAAATTTGAAACTTAAGCTTGTCTTATGATTTCAAGACATATCAAAAGGTTATATTAGGGTTATAGACATTAAATTATGGTAATTAAGCTCATTCAACGCATTAAGCAAGTTCAAGGGTCTTACAACTATAAACCCCTAACATGGATTTCACCCCGAAATCCTACGCAAAAAGAGATGGGTATTTTCTATGCATATCATTATCTAGTTCCCATGTGGCTTCCTCTATGCCACAGTGATTCCACAAAACTTTCACTAGTATTATATCTTTTCTCTTCAACTTTTTGACCCTTCTATCCAGGATCAACACAGGACCCTCAACATAGGAGATATCATCATCTAACACAACCTCTAATGGTTGGATTGTCTGGTCAGTATCTGGATGACATTTCCTCAACATAGAGATGTGAAAGACATTATGCAATACATGTAGCTCTGGTGGTAGCTCCAACTTATATGCTACCTTTCCAACACGAGCTAGGATAGGGTATGGTCCCATAAATCTAGGAGCCAACTTACCCTTCTTTCCAAACCTCAGCAAACCTTTCCAAGGAGAAACCTTAAGATATACTCTATATCCCACTTGGAACTCAAGTGGTCTGTGTCAGTTATCTGCATAAGATTTATGCCTATCCTGGGCTGCTTTCAACTGTTGTTGTATCACTTTAATATTTTCTATAGTCTGTTGTACTAGCTCAGGACCCAAAAGTTGATATTCACCTGACTCATACCAGCAAAGAGGAGACCGACATCGTCTACCATATTGTAATGACCCCGCCTCCCGGTAACCCCCAATTAAGGGAGACCCGAAGGTCAGATTCGTTATCTCAATTAATACGATCAAAGGTTTGACAAATAATCAATAGCAATTATCAAATTATACCAACTAAACTGAAAACTGGTATAAAATAAAACTTTGCATACCTTTTCTAAAACTTGGTTAACTATTTCTATCTGCATCTGGAGTCCATCTAACTAAGACTCCTTTGTACTTTAATTCTTATTTAATTCCCACATATGCCACTTTATTGGTTTTCCTTTTCAAACTTGTACCTAAAACCCCAACAAACAAAACATCGATCAACATAAATGAATATGTTGGTATGTGGGGACAACCAAAATTTCAAAAATATTGCTAACAAACTAATTATCACAACCAATGTAATTAACAAGTCAATTTATGTTTTCAATGTAACAATCTCCACCACTTTTGCCCTAACCCTGGATTACCCTCTCTAGGGTTTGACTTAAGGCCACCTTCTCATTCCTGAGCTTGGTGCCTGGGGTCACCTCTCATGGTGCCCATTTGTCATGCAACATAGACTACCTTCTCATTCCCGAGCTTGGTGTCTGGGGTCACCTCTCATGTCACCCATTGGTCTTCTCTCCTGGGCTTGACCTTTTTGCATCATCCATCAGGGTGGCATGTTGGTGGCATGTAGGTGCAAGAATACACATTTATATTACAAGTGTGATAATCATAGTGACTTTATAATTTGTAAGAAATAACATCCAACTGATAGGTTGCACTCAATGCGATTAATCATTCGGAAAAACCTTCAGGAAACTAATGTGATTAATCTTAATTAACCACATACCTGTCAAGCTGACTTAATTGCAGAAATAATTCAACCAATTAAGAAACCAAGCAAGCACACACCAAGTTGATCCTGAAATAGGAATCCAATTTTCTCATCATTAATCATGCCATCATGGTCTATTAAACCTAGCTCACTTTCTAGGGGTTCTAGTCCACTTTTAGGGTTTCCATTGCAATTAGGGTTTCTCTTCATTTTTACTCTTTTAGTCCCTAATTTTATACAAGTACTCACAAACCCTAATTATCTCATCTATTCTTCACGAAAGATGTTAAGGTTACCTTCTAACAACATATTACCTTAATTTCAGATAAAAGGCACAAGTAAACATCAATTAAGTCCATTATGCCTCTTTTACCTTAAAACTACCATTTTTATCCTTTTGACAAGATTATTAGGCCTAATTTTCATCTTTAGTTCCTTCCGGAATAATAACTCATAGTTCATTATGATTTAGTTCAGATCTGAACTCTATTTATCATTAATTTCACCTTTATCCATTAGAAAACCCTAATTTCCATATTAAGGGTATTTATCCACAATTAGGGACTTTTATACTCGAAATATCTTAGAGTCATCATATCTCAACTTTAAACATGAAATTGAACAATTAAGAGTTACCACTACTAATATTAGGGTTTCAAGGCCCATTAAAGCATATTTATGCACATGAAATTCTAAATTAGACTAATTATGTGAAAAGTCTATCATTTTTGTTCTTAATGTACCCTTTTTACAATTAATAGGTTAATATCAACTTTAATCATCCATTAAACCCTACTAAATACATTACTTATCTCAAAATAGGGTTTCTTAATCATTAAAGCGTTAAAGTTGATAACTTCCACTATTTTTTCAATTTGCTAGAGGATTTAGCTTTTGATTATATTTTTAATGGGTTCCTCTCATTTGTATGAGCAACTTTCATATTTTATGTGCATTCATTGGAGTTACCATTATTTAGATACACTTTACAAAATTTACTTACTTTGGGCCAATGGGAGACTACCACGTCGGCCTTGCCATTCAACGTCGCCCACCAGTTTAAAATTATAATGGAAAGACGTTTATGCCCCTGCATAAGTAGCTCGCCCTTCATACCCATAAGGGTATATTCATCCAATGGCCAATCTTCTTCTTCCCCGTGCGCCCTAGCACTGCGGTTGGCGTTTGCCGACTGCGGGGGTTCACCCCCTCTACCCCAAGGCCCGAGGGTGGCCGGGGATGGCCACCCTACCTCTGTCACCCTCCTCCGTACCCAGGGTGCCTCCTTTTCACAGCCCTAGGTGGTTGTTTCCAATGTGCCAAAGCTATGACTCTCGATCATGCTGCAGCCTTCTTGCAACGTTTGTGTGAAGGCAAGAGCAAGGTGGTGATGGACGAACCCTCCTACGTTGTCGTGGAAGCAACACACATTCATCACACCTCCTCCTCGACCTCTCGTTGCTCCAGGATTCAAGATACCCTCTCCACTAGGGTTTGCATGAAAAGAAGAAAGAGAAGAGAGGGAGGGATATGTGGGATCTCACTAGAACTGGAGCCAGAGGCTCTACCCCTTATATAGGGGAGGGTATCCACACCCTATCGTGTTCATCCACAAGTCAAAGAGTTCTTTTTGCAATAGGAACCCAAGTTCCTTCATTACGAAGCAAGTTTCTCTCTCCTAATTATCTTCTTAAAAAAATATTTTGTTCTTTAGATATTAGGAATTCGAAATTCCTCTCACTTATTCTCTTTATTTCTTGAATTGTAACCCATTTGCACAAAATTCTATTTTCATTTATTAGAAAATAATTCCTTTTTAGCAATGCCACCAAAATCATTAATTATGCATCACATTATCCTCTTATTTTTCATTAATGATATTTTCTCTTTCTTTTTCTTCATTGGGGCTCCTTGGACCCCAAGAAACTCTAATATTTTGTGTGGCAACACAACCCACTATCACACAGACAGTGAGGTGTTACGCAAAAATGTGCAGAAATTTCCATAACCACAACTTATTAAAAAAATGAGTCAATTAAAACCGATTGCGGAAAACTGATAAACCAAGAAACTATTACATTCTAGTCCATATCCTGCAAGAAAACATGTTACATACATATATGTACAAGCCTGTTACATGTTCACAGCTTAAAGCAACAGTTATCTTGTCGTCATATGAGATCATCACATGTTCATATACATACAGGCCCACATCTCGCCAACAGCAGGATATACCAAAAACATCTACAACTGTATATCACAAAACGACATCAAAACACTGCCAAGGACCTGAGAGTACAGGGATGACTCTAGACTCTATCACAAAACATCCAAAACAGCAGCTCATCCATGGCTTGCTTCTACTGTTCTTCTTGCTGCTCGGCCGCAACTCCACGACCACCACCACATCTAGCTCGACCACCTAAAAAGGGTGTAAACCAGTGGAGTGAGACAATTGAACATTGTCCCAGCGGGAAACATAACTCGCCGCCCACACTACAAAACCTCAGATGAGCATATATATGTGTAAGAAATTAGCTGATAAAAGATTTAGCAAGAACAATCTATGAAATAAAGCTATCTAGCTTACCAGATGTAATCAAGTAAAACATGAGTATCAAGACATGATATACAAGTTCTACTTCCCTAGAAGAACAAGTAACTGTAAGATATAATGAGAGTAATTACACAAACAAGGCCTCAACCAATGTTTCATGTTTGTCTTAAGCAACAAGACTAAACGGCTGGATTACGTTTTACTATGCCCTGAGGAAGTGAACTGTACCGTTCAAATCCAACCATCGGCTGTGAAGCCCATAACCGGTGCCATACAAGGTCAATGGAAGAGCCGGAATCCATGACCTCACCCCTCGTGGTCAGTACATGAGAACAAAGCAGGACCTCATTCTCATGCTCAAGTGGTCTCAGCCACAGGATCAGCTCCTCAGGCTACCCTTCCTATAGCCCGCCTTGGTACAGGTCACGGCGCTCGTAAAACTGAGCCACAGGTCTAAACACCGTGCTCTGAGCCATGAACGCATTCATGCTCATCACATCACATATTTGAGTCTGCAACCGCAACTACACTCGTTTTCCTCCCTATTTGAGGCTAGGAGAAACCTTGCATATTCAAAAATATGCGCTCCGGGTTAACCTGCAGATGAACCCGTTTCACCATCACCCAATCCTGACTGATGATGGATCTATGGCCAGGGCAACTACGTGATAGATTTCACTGTTATTAATTAGTATCTTTTAGATGGATTGCAAGATTCAACCAAGTTGTATAACATGCAAGCTATAAAAGAAAAGAGCAACATAAACTCAACATCATGCTATTACTACAATTCACATCCCATTGATCCATCACAAGGATCTCACATCGCATGTTATCACTTGTCCTCTTGCCAATCATCCAAATCCATTTCAAGGATCATCACATACCATGGGATCTCAATCCCTCATCACATAGTGCCACTGCCTCTCAAGGCTTACATCATCATTATGGAACGTCATTCATAATACACATGTCATCTCATTATTCACATATAACCATTCCTCATAGCCTTTCATTTGGTATGCATTACCTGCATGGTTAGCATCATTCAATACTCAATATGAATAACTAGGGAACTTATATTATCAACACAAAGTGACATTTAGGGTTAAGCATATTGCCAGCACAAGATGACAATAATAATTACATCTATGCCTCATCTTAAGGTTACATATGTAAGCACATTATCAAGCAACCCCAATGCATGCTTATTATTCTAGGCATTATAAGACAAATAAGGTATTCACCTTTGATTGTGTAAACATAAGGAGATTCGATGAACAACTTACCAAATGTGTACAAACCTCACCATAGTTATCTATAACAATCAACATTTCCAAGATACGGTTAACCCTCACTAGAACATTAAGGACCTTCACAAGAAGTACCCAAACCCTCACTAAAGATCATCCTGGGTAGGGCTAACTCTCACCTAAACCATGTCGGGCGTGCAGCCCTATCGAATGTGCAACCCTGACAGGCGTGCAAGGTGTATCGTATGAGCAAGGTGTTGACGGGCGAGCAGGGTGTATCGGGCAAGCTGACTATGTCAGGCGTGCAAAGTGATGTATCAGGAGAGTAGGGTATATCGGGCGAGCAGGGTGATGTTGGGCGACATGGTATGATGTTGGGCGAGCAGGATTGTCGAGCATGCAGGGCAGTGTGCTCGCTCGCACGTCAAGGTTGATCCGTGCAAGGTCCTATACTCAGCTAGGCCATCATATATGTCGGGCGAGCAAGTCCACCAGGCGAGCAGCTCCCAAGCGTGCAGCCTGTCGGGCAACTAAGGGTCGGCTCGCACACCCCACACAGAGCAGAACTCTCAACTTATTCAAGGTGAGAAGACTGTGCAAAGGAAAACTAGATCAAGGGGGTTGTCGGGCAACACCTCCACAGGCACCAAACACCCAAGGTTTATCTCAACAAGGGTCATCTAAAACCATACACATGAGCACCCGAAACCCTAGAGAAGGGTCACCACCAAAACGAGCTCACCTTCTAGCCCAAGGTGAGAAGAGGGTCTTGCTCAAGCCACTAGGTCACAAGCTCACCTCAATCGACTAGGAAAGAGGGGTATTTCTCATGGCACTAGGACCCAAACTCACTCTTCTAGACCGAGGGGAGAAAGGAGTGTTGCTCCCTAAACCCTAACTCACATGGATCGGCCAACATGACTACTAACCAAGAACTAAGCTATTCACATGCATATAAGATTATAATAAGAGATGAAGTAGTTAGGGTTAGGAATTATGCAACTCGCCTTAAGCTCCAAGCTCCAAGGAAGAAGAAGAACTCCAAGATCCACGCACCACCAAGCAAGGAGGATGGAGAGCTCCAAGGGATATCGGCCACCACCAGCTCCTCCAAGGGTGAGTCGGCCTCCAAGCTACTCCTTCAAGGGTGTATCGGCCACCACCCTTCTTCTCCAAGGTGTGTCGGCCACCACATGCAAGGAAAGGAGGGAGTGTGTCGTGCATAAGAGGGAGAGGAACCAAAGGGACCTTAAGCTAAGGAAGGAACCGCTTATATAGAAGGAAAGGGAGGAGAAAACAAGGTGGAACATGGCAAGGTGTCGCCCACCCAAAGGACACTTGTCCTAGAACTCAAACCACCACTCTAGCAAGCCTCATCCACATGTCCAAGACATGCACCAAGTGTCCACCAAACAAGGTCAAAATTAGGGCAAGCATCTTGGGAGACACAACATGTTGCTCCATGGGCGACACACACACCATTGCCATGGGCGAAACACACTCAACTTGGCTGACACAACCGCTCCTAGGCCGATACAAGGTTGCAACGTACCTGCCGGCTTATGATGCTTAGCCTTCACTTGCTGACATACCGCACATCTCGCCATGAACTCAGCTACATCTTTCTTCAAACCTGGCCACCAGTACAAGTCCTTCAGACTATGGTACATCTTGGTGACACCTGGATGCATAGCATACATCGATGTGTGTGCTTCCTCGAGCACCAACTTCCTCAGCTCATCAACATTGGGAACCACCATCCTATCACGATAGCAGACTAGCCCATCCTCGGACTCATGAAACCCATCACACTTTCTACTGCCAAACTCTGATCTGATCAACTGTACCACATCATATGTCTGTTGTGCACCCTTGATCTATTGTCTCAATGTAGGCTTGACTTGCATCTATGCTAAGAGTCTAGCTAATGAGGAAACCTCCATCTACACGTTCATCTCTCGCAAAGAGACAAACATATCCCGCCTATGGCATACCAGAGAACTCAACTGTGCCTTCCTGGGAGAAAAAGAAGAATTTTGACTAAGCGCATTAGCTACCACATTAGCCTTACCAGGATGATACTCGAGAGTGCAGTTGTAATCATTGATCAACTCCATCCATCGACGTTGTCGCATGTTCAACTCGTGCTGCGAAAAGATGTACTTCAGGTTCTTATGATCTGTAAAAATCTGACACACTTCTCCATATAGATAGTGTCTCCAAACCTTTAAGGCATGAACCACTGCTGCCAGTTCCAAATCATGTGTCGGATAGTTCTCCTCATGCTTCTTAAGCTGTCGCAAAGCAAAAAGAAACAACATGATCCTCCTGCATTAGCACGCAACCTAAGCCCTTCTTGGAAGCATCATAGAAAACCACATAGCCCTTCCCAGGCTCTGGCAGGATCAACACTGGAGCACTGGTCAGCTTCTCCTTCAAACTCTGGAAATCTTGCTGACATCGATCATCCCAGATAGTAGGTACGTCCTTTCTTGTCAACTTTGTAATTGGCAAAGCAATCACACTGAAATCCTTGATAAATCTCCGATAGTAATCTGCTAGACCCAGAAAACTATGAACCTCTGTCGGTGTCTTCAGCTGTTCCCATCCTACAATGGATTCTACCTTCTTTGGATCTACTTTGACTCCTTCAGCGGATATCACATGTCCTAAGAAAGTCACTTCCTCCAACCAGAACTCACACTTACTGAAATTGGCAAACAACTGATGTTGGCAAAGAAGAGTCAACGCTCGTCGGAGATGTTGCTCATATTCTGGCATGTCCCGACTATAGATCAGGATGTCATCTATAAAGACTACAATAAACTGATCAAAGAACAGACGGAACACTCTGTTCATCAGATCCATGAATGCAGCAGGTGCATTGGTTAACCCAAACGGCATAACCACAAACTCATAGTGACCATACCTCATACTGAAAGCTGACTTTGGTATGTCATCCGCCTTGATCCTCAGCTGATGATATCCGGACTATAGATCGATCTTTGAAAACACTGTAGCACCACACAACTGATCAAACACATCATCTATCCTCGGCAACGGGTACTTGTTCTTGATAGTGACTTTGTTCAACTGCCGGTAATATATACACAACCGCATTGAACCATCCTTCTTCCTGACAAACAACACGGGAGCACCCCAAGGCGATGTGCTCGGTCAGATGAAACATTTATCCAACAACTCTTGCAACTGCTTCTTTAACTCTACCATCTCTACTGGAGCCATCTGGTACAGTGTCTGCGCAACTGGATGCATTCCTGGAACCAGATTGATCTCAAAATCAATCTCTCGGGGTGGGGGAATACCAGGAAACTCCTCGGGAAACACATCTGCAGACTCCCAGATGACTTATACCTCCTCAAGACCAGGACCTTTCACCTTGATAGCCATAATGGCATCTACCACATGAGCTAAGAATGCCTCACATCCTTGTCGTAACAACCTATCTGCCACCATAGTCGATACCAGACACGTCGAAAGAATCTTCCTATCTCCTTGGAAGATCCACTTCTCTCCAACATCATCAAACATCGCCTGCTTAGTACCGTAGTCTAAACCGACCTTGTACCTGTCTAAGGTATCCATCCCAAGGATAACATCAAAACCACACATATCAAGAGGTATGAGATCCACTTGAATGTGGTGTCCCAAGAAAGACAAGATACAAGACGAACACTCTTCTCGGAGCAACAAGGAACTAGCAAGAGGGGTTTCTAATAGCAAACTATCCTTCTTATGACTAACAGGTAAACAACAATTCTCAAGCATACTATAGGCGATAAAAGAGTGCACAACACGCGGGTCAACCAGAACAGATATAAAGCAAGAAGAAGACATATCAGAATGAAATAACTCCATCTGACATGTCACCACTCGTGGGTTGACTATCGCCGCTGGCTGATTCATAGCATAGAATCGAGCCGTTGCTTGCTGTCCACAACCTCTACTTCCTTGAGCAGACGATCCAGCCTGAGATGCTTGACCGCATCCTCGACCTCTGCTACCACTAGGTTGCTGACGATCCTTAAAGGTTCTGCCTCGGTTGTTGTGTCACTTCATCATCTCTGTAGGGACAACTTGACTTGACATGCCCTATCTGACCGTAGGAGTAGCATGTCCTACCATCAACTTGGGGTCTAGATGGCCCTGTCACTACCACAAAAGCCGAACTTTGTGCCTTAGATGGTGAAGAAACATAACCTTTTCCTCTACTTGGAGACCACTGAGACGGTCCACCAAAACTTCTCATCATTGTCAGAGCTGAAAACTTGTGCTTCTTAAAGCCACCAAACCTCTGTCCCTGAAACTGAGCAAGTCTTTTCTTATCCATAAACTCTCTCTTTTCCCTTACAGATCGTTCGATCCTCCGGACGGATTCCACGAATGTAGCAAACCGCTCCCGGTTCTCCAATGCTGAAACCGGTGTCATCAACTCTGCACTCAGACCCTACTCGAAATGTCTGATATGTTCCTCATCTATCATCGCCATGTGAGGACAAAACCTCAACAAATCCATGAACTTGGCCTCGTACTCAGTGATGCTCATCGATCCTTTTCGCAGGCTCTCAAACTGACTGATCTTCTCGTCCAGATATGTCTTGGGAAAGTATCTTCTGACAAACTCATGCCGGAACACTTCCCAACAGATCACCTCACCAGGCCGCTTTTCTTCCTTGATGGTCCACCAGTGACTAGCACTACCTTTCAGAAGGTAGACAACGTGCTTTACTTTGTCTGCTTCAGGGATGTCGAGGATCCAGAAAGCCTTCTCAAGACTAGCCACAGATCTGCATCTGCTGGATCAGTCGTTCCAGCATAATCTGAAGCTCCGACTCGGCGAAGCCGCTCGAAGGTCTTCCCAATACCCGATGTTTCACCATGGGGAGCATGTGCTCTCGAAGGAGGCACTGGCAATCGCTCAACCATGAGATTCATCGTAGCCATCATCTGCCCCAAAAGCTGTTGGTAAGCAGGATGCTCAAGGATGGCTGGGTCAGGTTGGGGGACCTCAGGCACCTGATTTTCATGTGCCTGGCCTACTGCTCCATCAACAGATGCAGCATCGCTGTACTCAGCAGTGTGTTCTTCATGGTTTACAGACATCTTGGCTTCTCTTCTGCTGAGGGCAGAAGATGATCGTGAGGAAATCTGGAAAACACATAAGAACAAACACAACCTAGTCCTAGATCCCTGTAAACTCAGCGAACCTAAATCTCTGATACCAAAACTTGTGGAAACACAACCCACTATCACACAGACAGTAAGGTGTTACGCGAAAATGTGCAGAAATCACCATAACCACAGCTTATTAAAAACATGGGTCAATTAAAACTGATTGCGAAAAACTGATAAACCAAGAAACTATTACATTCCAGTCCATATTCTGCAAAAAAACATGTTACATACATATATGTACAATCTTGTTACATGTTCACAGCTTAGAGCAACAGTTGTCTTGTCTTCATATGAGATCATCACCTGTTCATATACATAGAGGCCCACATTTGGCCAACAACAGGATATACCAAAAACATCTACAACTGTATATCGTGAAACGACGTCAAAACACTGCCAAGGACCTGAGAGTACAGGGATGAATCTAGACTCTATCACAAAACATACAAAACAACAGCTCATTCATGGCTTGCCTTCTACTATTCTTCTTACTGCTCGGCCGCAACTCCATGATCACCACCACCACTAGCTCAACCACCTAAAAAGGGTGTAAACCAGCGGAGTGAGACAATTGAACATTGTCCCAGCGGGAAACATAACTCCCCGCCCACACTACAAAACCTCAGATGAGCATATATATGTGTAAGCAATTAGCTGATAAAAGATGTAGCAAGAACAGTCTATGAAATAAAGCTATCTAGCTTACCAGATGTAATCAAGTAATACATGAGTATCAAGACAGGATATACAAGTTCTACTGTCATAGAAGAACAAGTAACTGCAAGATATAACAAGAGTAATTACACAAACAAGGCCTCCACCAATGTTTCATGTTTATCTTAAGAAACAAGACTAAATGTCTGGATTACGTTTTATTATGCCCTGAGGAAGTGAACCGTACCGTTCAAATCCAACCATCGGCTGCGAATCCCATAACTGGTGCCATACAAGGTCAATGGAAGAGCCGAAATCCACAACCTCACCCCTCGTGGTCAGTACATGAGAACAAAGCAGGACCGCAGTCTCATGCTCAAGTGGTCTCAGCCACATGGTCAGCTCCTCAGGCTACCCTTCCTCTAGCCCGCCTTGGTACAGGTCACGACGCTAGTAAAACTGAGCCACGAGTCTAAACACCATGCTCTAAGCCATGAACGCATTCATTCTCATCACATCACATATCCGAGTCTACAACCGCAGCTGCACTCATTTTCCTCCCTATTTGAGGCTAGGAGAAACCTCACATATTAAAAAATAAGCGCTCCAGGTTAACCCGCAGGAGAACCCGTTTCACCATCACCCAATCCTGACTGATGATGGATCTATGGCCAGGGCAACTACGTGATAGATTTCACTGTGATTAATTAGTATCTTTTAGATGGATTGCAAGATTCAACAAAGTTGTATAACATGCAAGCTATAAAAGAAAAGAGCAACATAAACTCAGCATCATGCTATTACTACAATTCACATCCCATTGATCCATCACAAGGATCTCACATCACATGTTATCACTTGTCCTCTTGCCAATCATCCAGATCGATTTCAAGGATCATCACATACCGTGGGATCTCAATCCCTCATCACATAGTGCCACTGCCTCTCAAGGCTTACATCATCATTATGGAACATCATTCATAATACACATGTCATCTCATTATTCACATATAACCATTCCTCATAGCCTTTCATTTGGCTATGCATTACCTGCATGGTTAGCATCATTCAATACTCAATATGAATAACCAGGGAACTTATATTATCAACACAAAGTGGCATTTAGGGTTAAGCATATTGCCAGCACAAGATGACAATAATAATTACATCTATGCCTCATCTTAAGGTTACATATGTAAGCACATTATCAAGCAACCCTAATGCATGCTTATTATTCTTGGCATTATAAGACAAATAAGGTACTCACCTTCAATTGTGTAAACATAAGGAGATTCGATGAACAACTTACCAAATGTGTGCAAACCTCACCATCGTTATCTATAACAATCAACATTTCCAAGATACTGTTAACCCCCACTAGAACATTAAGGACCTTCACAAGAAGTACCCAAACCCTCACTAAAGATCATCCTGGGTAGGGCTAACTCTCACCTAAACCATGTCGGGCATGCAGCCCTGTCGAACGTGCAACCCTGACAGGCGTGCAAGGTGTATCGGATGAGCAAGGTGTTGTCGGGCGAGCAGGGTGTATCGGGAAAGCTGACTATGTCGGGCGTGCAAAGTGATGTATTGGGCGAATAGGGTATATCGGGCGAGCAGGGTGATGTTGGGCGATATAGGCTGATGTCGGGCGAGCAGGGTTGTCGAGCGTGCAGGGCAGTGTGCTCGCTCGCACGTCAAGGTTGATCCGTGCAAGGTCCTATACTCAGCTAGGCCATCATCTCTGTCGAGCGAGCAAGTCCACCGAGCGAGCAGCTCCCAAGCGTGCAGCCTGCCGGGCAACTAAGGGTCGGCTTGCACACCCCACACAGAGCAGAACTCTCAATCGATTCAAAGTGAGAAAATCGTGCAAAGGAAAACTAGATCAAGGGGGTTGTCGGGCAGCACCTCCACAAGCACCAAACACCCAAGGTTTATCTCAACAAGGGTCATCTAAAACCATACACATGAGCACCTGAAACCCTAGAGAAGGGTCACCACCAAAATGAGCTCACCTTCTAGCCCAAGGTGAGAAGAGGGTCTTGCTCAAGCCACCAGGTCACAAGCTCACCTCAATCGACTAGGATAGAGGGGTATTCCTCATGGTACTAGGACCCAAACTCACTCTTCTAGACCGAGGGGAGAAAGGAGTGTTGCTCCCTAAACCCTAACTCACATGGATCGGCCAACATGACTACTAAGAAAGAACTAAGCTATTCACATGCATATAAGATTATAACAATAGATGAAGTAGTTAGGGTTAGGAATTATGCAACCCGCCTCAAGCTCCAAGCTCCAAGGAAGAAGAAGAACTCCAAGCTCCACGCACCACCAAGCAAGGAGGATGGAGAGCTCCAAGGGATATCAGCCACCACCATCTCCTCCAAGGGTGAGTCGGCCTCCAAGCTACTCCTTCAAGGGTGTATCGGCCACCACCCTTCTTCTCCAAGGTGTGTCGGCCACCACATGCAAGGAAAGGAGGGAGTGTGTCGTGCACAAGAGGGAGAGGAACCAAAGGGACCTTAAGCTAAGGAAGGAACCGCTTATATAGAAGGAAAGGGAGGAGAAAACAAGGTGGAACATGGCAAGGTGTTGTCCACCCAAAGGACACTTGTCCTAGCACTCAAACCACCACTCTAGCAAGCCTCATCCACATGTCCAAGACATGCACCAAGTGTCCACCAAACAAGGTCAAACTTAGGGCAAGCATCTTGGGCGACACAACATGTTGCTCCATGGGCAACACACACACCATTGCCATGGGCGACACACACTCAACTTGGCTGACACAACCACTCCTAGGTCGATACAAGGCTCAACCAAGCCCAAACAAGGCACCTCAAGGCCCAAACAAACTCAACCAAGGCCCAAAGAACTCAAGAAATGAGCCCAAGCCTTCCTCTCAACCTTAGAGGAAGCAAAGAGAGGGAGGAACATCTCACAAGGTGGCTAACTTGCCCACGAAACCCTAGAATTGGGTTATTTGCAAGGAGAACCTCCAACTTTCAACAAAGCACAACCAAACCCTAATCACCACTAAAGGTGATTAGCAGGCGCCAAAACACCAGGGTTAAGCAAAGCAAATAGGGTAAGCCCTAAACGAAGGTTAGGGTCCTTACATTTTGAATTTTATTTTTAGTGGATACTCATTATCCTTCTACATGCCTCTATATCCATTATTTCTCATCACCTTGTTTATTTCTTATTAAAATATCTCTTTTTAAGGATTTCTCTTTACCTTTCTTTTTATTTTCCTCATTGGCATTCCTTTTAACATTAGGAATCCTTTGGATACGAAAATCCACCAAGGATAACTCAATTATACCTTTTTCCACTTAGTTTCCACATTTTATCATTTTTTTCAATTTCTTTCTTAATAAAGAAATACTTAATTGATCTTTTCTTTTCTTGTTGCATTATCTTTGCAACTTTGGACTCCTTGGAACCCAAGAGGCACGAAATCCATCTTTGGATTATATTCTTTTGCCTTCTAGAGGTTTCTACATCCTTCTTTTCTCCATTTCTCAATTATTCATTTACTAATTGAATTTCCTTGTTATTGGGCCCAATATCCAATCAAGCCCACAAAACAACCAACAAATCTATTGTAAACGAAATCCATTTATTCCAAACAAATTATTTCCTTATTTGTTCAAATATCTTTAATAGGAGAAATTACATTTCTCACCAAAAGAACCCAAAAATTTGGGGTTGTAACACATATAGAGCCTCATAAGGGGCCATATCTACGCTTCTTTGATGCTATTATTGTAAGCAAAATCTATCAGAGTTAGATGTACATCCCAACTACCAAGAAATTGCATCACACATGCCCTCAAGAGATCCTCTAAAGTCTGAATAGTCCTTTCAGACTGGCCATCAGTCTGCGGATGAAAAGATGTGTTGAATCTCAGTTGTGTTCCCATTGTTGAATGCAGACGTTCCCAAAAATGACTTGTAAACTGTGGACCTCTGTCAAAAACTATAGTCACTGGAATGCCATGCAGAAAGACTATCTCATCAACATATATTTGTGCCAATTTCTCTGTTGTAAATGGCGTGTTAACTGGTAGAAAATGAGTTCACTTAGTCAATCTATCTACAATCACCCATATGGAATCATGACCCTTAGCTGTCCTAGGAAGACCAACCACAAAGTCCATAGCAATATGATCCCATTTCCACTGTGGTATTGACAAGGGTTGTAATGTCCCTGTAGGCTTTTGGTGCTCAACCTTCACCTTCTGACAAATTGGACATTTGGAAATGAACTCTGCCACATCATGCTTTAGACCTGGCCACCAATACATGTCTTTTAAGTTTTGGTACATCTTGGTACTTCCATGATGCATTTCATACATGGAGGAGTGAGCCTCCTCAAGTACCATCTTCCTCAACCCATTAACATGAGTAATTACTATCATATTATGGTAACAAACTATACCATCATCTGCCTCGTTAAAGCCATCATACTTTTCACTGCCAATCCCTGATCGGATATTCTATATCACAGTATCATTTTATTGTGTATCATGAATTTTCTGTCTCAAGGTAGGTTTTACTTGTAACTATGCCCAACAATCCTGCCAGCAAGGAAACTTCTAGTTGTACATTCATCTGGCAAAGAGACACTACCATATCTCTCTTATGGCATATCAAGGAATTTAATTGTGCATTATCTACCATTGATGATGAAGATGACTTTCTACTCAATGCATCAACTACCACATTAGCTTTCCCTAGATGGTAGTCTATTGTGCAATCATAATACTTAATCAACTCTATCCATCTCCTCTGCCTCATATTCAACTCTTGTTTTGATAAGATATACTCTATATTCTTGTGGTTAGTGAAAATCTGACACTTTTCTCCATAAAGATAGTGTCTCCAGATCATTAAGGCATGGACCACCGCTGCAATCTCCAGATCAGGTGTTGGGTAATTCTACTCATGTTTCTTAAGTTCTCGTGAAGGAAAAGAAATCACATTATTATCCTGCATCAACACACATCCCAACCCATTCTTTGAAGCATCACAAAAGACAACTTTTCCTTGCTCTGGCAGTGCTAACACCGGTGCACTAGTCAACTTTTCTTTCAAAATCTAGAAAGAACGTTGACACTTGTCATTCCAAGAAAAAGGAAAATCCTTCCTAGTTAACCTTGTCAGGGGTACGCTATAGAACTGAAGTCTTTGATGAACCTCCTATAGTAACCTGCTAGACCTAGGAAACTACAGATCTCTATCGGTGTTTTTGGTTGCTCCCATTCTAGTACAAATTCCACTTTCTTAGGATCAACACGAACGCCTTTTGAAGATATAACATGGCCCAGAAAAGTCACTTCAGATAACCAGAATTCACACTTGCTGAACTTAGCACACAGTTGGTGCTGCCTCAACAAAGTCAATGCCGCGCGAAGGTGTTGCTCATGTTGTTCACTATCCTTGGAGTATATCAGGATATCATCTATGAACACGACAACACACTGATCAAGATAAGGTCTAAACACCTTATTCATCAAATCCATAAAAACTAAAGGGCATTGGTTAGCCCAAATGGCATAACCACAAACTCCTAATGACCATACCTAGCCCTAAAGCTGACTTGGGTATGTCATCAGCCTTAATTCTCAACTGATGGTAACCTAACCTCAAGTCTATCTTAGAAAACATAGTGTCACCTCTCAATTAATCAAAAAGATCATCAATCCTGGGCAAAGGATACTTATTCTTTATTGTCACCTTGTTCAACTATATGTAGTCTATACACAACCTCATTGAACCATCCTTCTTTTTTACAAACAACACGGGAGCACCCCAAGGGGAAGTGCTCGAACTGATAAAACCCTTCTCTAACTGTTCTTGTAACTATTTATTTAACTCCTACATCTCTACTGGTGCCATTATGTATGTTGAATGTGCTATGGGTTGTGTTCCATGAACAAGATTGATCTCAAACTCAATCTCTCTAGGAGGGTGAATGCTAGGAAATTCCTCAGGAAAGACATCCTCAAATTCTCACACCACTGGTAACTCCTGGATACTAGGACCGACCGCCTTGGTATCCACAACATGAGCTAAGAAATCCTCACATCCTTGTCTCATCAACCGCTCAGCTGTCATAGCTGACATCAAACATGTAGGAAGAATCTTCCTATCACCCTGAAAAATCCACTGTACATCTCCATCATGGAATGTCACCACCTTAGTACTACAGTCCAAGACTACCTTGTATTTTTCCAAGGTAACCATTCTAAGGATTACATCAAAACCATGCATGTCAAGTGGCAGAAGATCCACTTGAATGTTGTGTCCAGAAAAAGAAAGAACACAAGGGAACACCTCCCGCAACTCGGCGGAATCAACCAAAGGTGTCTCTAGCCGCAGGCTATCAGATCTAATACTAACAAGTAGATAACAACTAGCTATCACCTCTCTAGTGATAAAAGAGTGTGTTGCACCCGGATCTACTAACACAGATACAAAACAAGAAGCAAACATATCAGAATGAAATAACTCCATCTGACATGTCACGACTCGTGGATTGACCATTGCTTCTGGTTGGGTCATGGCATCGAACCTAGTTGTCGCTTTCTACCATCCACGTCCTCTACTCGCCTGTCCTGAGGATCCTACATGGGATGCCTGACCACGTCCTCTTCCACTACCAGTATAAAACTATCATTGTTGTGATCCATATTGATTCTGCCTTGGTTGTTGAGTCACCTCCTCAACATTCATAGGGCAATTCCATCTAATATGCCCTATTTGTCCACATGAGGACACAGTCAGTTATCACTATGTGGTCGAAACGGCCCTGTAACTGAGATTGATGATGAACTGCGAGCTCCTGCCGGTGGAAAATTGTGACCTCTACCCCGACTTGGGGTCCACTATGATGGTGCATGTGATCTTAGTTCAGTGAAGGTTGACCTTGGTTGTGATAGCGGTGGGAAAAACCTTGGCTTCTTAAAGCCTCTAGATGATTGCCCTTGAAACTGCATAGGTCACTTCTTAGCATTAGTTTCACGCTTCTCTATAGTAGACATCTCAATCCTCCTAACAGATTCCACAAAGGTGGAAAACCTTTCCCTGTTCTCTAAGGATGATGATGTAGTAGTCAACTATATACTTAAACCCTTCGCAAATCTCTGAATCCTTTCCTTTTCCGTTTCTGCCATGTACGGGAAGAACCTCAAAAGTTCCTTAAACTTTGATTCATACTCATTGATAGTCATAGCTCCCTAAAAAATCTTCTCAAACTGAGAGATTTTCTCATCTAGGTAGGTCTCTGGAAAATATCGACTAACAAATTCCCTCCGAAACACCTCCCATCCTATCACAACACCTGGCCTTTTCTCCTCTTCTATGTCCCACCAGTGGCCAGCACTACCCTTCAACAAGTATATTGCATGCTTAACTTTGTCTTCTTCAGTGATGTTTAGGATTTTGAAAGCTTTTTCTATCTCAGTCAACAACATGTCAGCGTATGCTGGATCAGAAGTACCTGCATATTCAATCGCCCCAATATGTCTAAGACGTTCAAATGTATTCCTAAAACCTTGGGACTCCACATTAGAGGCAACTGCCCTAGCTTGAGGTGATGGCACTTTGTCAACGATATGTGTAATTGTGGCCATCATTTGTCTAAACATAGACTGAAACTCAGTATTTGCCATCATTATCAGGTCTAGATGAGGCATTGCGGGCTGCTCTGGCCCTACTTCTGGTATTCTCTCATCATGTGCCTACCTCCCTGCACCTCCTCCTGGTGCAACATAGCTACTCTCAATGTGTTCTTCATGTCCTCCAAACATATCTGCATAAGAATAAACTATGATCAGATATGTTGGATACATAAGAACAGACTCAAACCTAAGTCCTATGTCCCTGTAGACTCAGTAAACCTAGAGCTCTGATACCAACTTAACTTGTGAAACCTTGTCACACTAAATGAGATTACTCAAAACACAAAACACAATCAACTACTAATTAATCATATAGTCAAAAATGCAAAATAATTAAAACCAATTCCAACAATGTCAATAAACTCTAGAACATTTACAAAAGTTCCATCATTCCATTCTCATATAATGTAACAAGTATTTGCATATGGGCCCACAGACCTCAGTCACATCGTGCATACAAACGTTATTTCACATGTACGTGCCATATATTTACAAGCATTGGCATACTACCAAAATCTCATGTCGATACAAATATATCATCTAGAAAACACATCCCATACCAAGACCTGAGAGTACAGGGATGACAGAAGGACTGTACTACCAACATCTACAACTAACAAACCTTCTGAATCTATTGATCACCAGGTTGGTTCTCTTCCATAGCATGACCTCGACCTCGTTTCCCACGACCACCTAAAAAAATTTGTGGTGACCCACGGGTGAGACCCAGTCCCAGCGAGAGATATAACTCTCTCCAACTTATATTGATCATAACATATTAATTAACAGTAAATTCATTGAGTAGTTATGGTATTGAATAAGCAATATGAATAGACTAAACAATTTAAGCCTACTAAGCAGTTAAGAAAATTAACTTGACAAGAAATATAATAACTCAAAGGTCATATGATATCATCTTGTAAACATCGAATAGTATAAAGACAAGTTAAAGACTAATCAAGCAATGTGAGACATATTTAACCATAGTCAGTATACTACACGGCTTATATCACTTCTTTTATTACATTGCCCTGAGGGATTTGAGAAATACCACTCAAGTCCCAACTGACCACTACTAAGTCGAAATCAGTGCCATACAAGATCTAGGAAGAGTCGGACTCCTAAGATCTTCTCTGCCCCCAATCAATACGGGCTTGCCACAATGACACATAAGGTCAAGCTGCTAACAACCTAGTCCATCCTTGGTATAGGTTATGGAACTAGTGAAAGGAGGTGGGTACGCATACCCTACCATGTGAGGTACAACCACAGTTGTCCTCCAATCTCATCATATATATATATATATATATATATATATATATATATATATATATATATATATATATATATATATATATATATATATATATATATATATATATATATATATATATATATATATATATATATATATATATATATATATATATATATAAAATCACCGAGACACGACCATAGCCGTTCTCAAACTGAGGGCTAGGTATGACCAATTTCATCCTCCCTAACACTTGAGTTCAGGATGACAAGCACCCCAGATACTCATCAGTATGCGCTCCGAGTATCCCTTAAGAATACGTGTTTCACTATCTGGCAATTTCTGACACCCAGATAGATCTATGGCATAGGGAACGACATGATTAGAGTTTCACTTAATTAGTTATGCCAATTGGGTGAATTAAGGTTGATCATACAAATGGACATTCAAACCCTAATTCTTTTCTAACAAGAGTATATGTATAACAAATTCAAAAGATATAAAAAATTTGAGATATAAATCTTAATCACATTACCACATGTTGTCATTCATTGCAAATTAATGGACCACACTTATCATCATACTTTTATAAGATACCAATATCTTATCACAAGTTTCAGGGTTTTAACCCTTATTGGAACATGAAGAGGATTTCACATCAATCATGGCTTCAAACATGACCAAAGGTCGTTAGGACCATCACATTAATCATAGTAAGGTTTTCATCATCATTCCATGCCTTAAACAAGGCTTAAAAGTTCATTAGCACATATTTGTCCATAGATATTAACATGGCAAGGCACTATGATATTCAAATAGTACTACATTGTGGTTTCAACACAATAAGAGTATAATTCATTATCACATTAATCATTCAAGAGGTCTGATTATAACTAATCAACATCATATAATTACATCAAGGTTAGGTATAACATGCTAGATCATATGGGAGTTATGCATCCTCTTATTATAGTGATTTATCAAATATAACTATATAATGGAAAAGGTAAGACTACCAATTAATGGTATTGAACCATTGAATTATCTTCACTAGGACCCACATATAATAACATGTGATTTATTCTAATCCATTGGATGTTAAAGCATCCAATATTATTCATTGGATCAGGTTCATTGTTCAAGGTTATCAATTGAAGTATAGGTCTAACCATTAGATCAATTGAACCAAGGAATCATTGGTTCAACGTATAGTCAAATCTAAAATTACATTCCTAATTCATCATATATGGTGATGAACTGATCCACCATTAATTGTGATCATTAGGTCACCATTGGTTTCTAGATCAGTAATACATTCAGTTAACGTTATCAAATAAGAAGCCAATATCATCATCGATTGATAACATCATTAGAATACTTAGTGGATGATAATTAAATGTATAATTGATTCAAAACCTGGCCTAAGGTGGTTACCATAGGTTGTCACCATAAATTTGACACCCTTTATCACGAACATCAGTTGCCAAGATAGCAACACTATTGGTTGTTGAATGGTATGACACTCAGTTATGTGATAGGGAAGGAAATAGCTTGAAAACCCTAATTTGAACCATCATTTGTTTTGTACATAGCACCATCAGTTGTTGCTATCAACCTGTCCCAGATCATGTTACACCTTATAAAGGATGTAAACATGTTTATAGGTTCATATAGAACTGGAATAAAATAGGAAACACCACAAAATTTGTAATTCTAAAGAAGAATGGTTTCTCTATGCTTAGATCATCACATTCAAGCATAATCATGAACTAGCAAGCTTCTAGTAAGCAATATTAGTATAGAATGTTATATAACTCTCCTCTATAGAGTATGTCAGATCCCAAACAGAAAGAATCTCTAGAAAATGGGGCAAGGAAACCATGATTTCAGATCTGAACTTGGCCAACTATGCAATTCTCTCCACAAACAAGCAAACCCTAGAAAAGAAATAAGAAGGAAGGATTTTTGAGTTCTAGGGCCATTTTCACCATGGAAAAGCATGGATCCGACCTGGAGAGATATAGGAGGAAGAAGAGAAAAGAACTAAACGTAGGAAATAAGGAAACACTCCCACTTTTAGGTCAATATCACTAGGAAGAAGCTTTATAGACCCAAAAAGGGAATCAATTGCAACCCTAGAATTTTTTTCCAAGAAGAGCCCCACTTTTTTCTTCTTTGGGCAGAAAATTCACATATGAACAGAGGGAGAATTAAGCTGGGAGAAGGATAGAGGTGGTGGAGAGAAAGTGGCTCGTTTCAGTGCTTGGGGATAAGTATATGACACTTTAATATTAGGAAAAAGAAAAAGTTGAAATTCTAGTAGATATCCAAGTGTCCATGGCTTTAAATTATTAAGAATATATAAGAACACACAAGAAGCTCTCCCACCATTCCTATATACCTGATTAGCTTTCCTTTGTCGAAATTCCCAGCCAATCACATAATTCCTTAGTTGATAGCTACTAAAGGTAGCTCATCCATGAAGGGGTAAACCCCAAAATACCCTTGATGAAAATACCTTCAAACCATGGATCAACTAGGGACCCATGGATCAAAAATCTCAAGAATGATAATATAAAATCTAAGGAACATAATGTATGTGATAAATTGCAAAGAAAACCCCTAAATTGGGTAATTTGATGAAAAGTCCAAAATGTATAGAAAATTGCATAACTCATTCAAACTAAGTCCAAATTGGACCAAATTTGAAACTTAAGCTTGTCTTATGATTTCAAGACATATAAAAATGTATATTTGGGTTATAGACATTCAATTATGGTAATTAATCTCATTCAACTCGTTAAGAAAGTTCAAGGGCCTTACATCCATGGCTTCTTCTACATCTTTCTCCCTTGTTTTTAAAATTTGCATTGCTATGAGCAGCTAGGCCCCTTAGGTGGGTTGTTTGGGGTGGAAAATGTTACTTTGATACCATGAAGGGGTAAAATGATATTTAAACATTGTAATTTGTTTTCTAATGATTATGTTCTATTTCTATCTCACTCTACATGAATTTCTTGTTGGTTTGTGCTTGAAATCACCTAGGAATTTAGGGCAATTGCTTATATGTGTGAATTTTGGGATTTGCTCCTAGGTTCAATTCTTGGCTCCCTTTCTATCTACCCATATTCCTACATTCTAATAAGTTATTCTAACCCTATTTGAGAGATCTAAGTAGCTTATAGAAGAATTTGGTGTGCTTAACATGGAGCTTTCTCAAGGCTAGAATGTGTGTTATGGGAGGCCAAAAACCTCACTTCCACTCCAATTACTAGTCTCATCCCTTAATCATCCTAAAATCATCTAACCTAGAAACCTAGGCTTGTTTATACTCCAATTGAACTACACCTAAAACCTAACCCAAATGAGCCTCACAAGGGTGTTAGGGGTGTTAGGGACTAGTTCCCCTATACACAACCTAGTATATCCATGGCCAGTTAGTAGTTTAGGATAATTCATTAGACTCTATCTTTATATTTGGTTTGATAATCTAAATGAAATTATAATGTTCACACATCACCCCTCAACCTAATTGATAAGTGCATCCTCCAAAGATCTCATGTTTCCCTTAATTGCTTTAAAACCCTAATTCCATCTTGCTTAGCTAGTGTTAGTTTCGTTAGCTCTTTTCTTGCTTAGATAGCTTCTTGCTATGTTCTTGATTTTTTCTTGCTAGTTAAGGTCTTTAATTTCTCTTGTGCTTAGTTTTCTAGCTTAGTGTAGTGTAGATTTTCCTCATGCCTTAGTGTAGATTGCTCTTTCCTTGCCTTGCCTTGTCTTTTCTTAGTTAGTAGGATTAACTCTCTTGGGTTAACTTAGGTTTTGACTCTTTCTTGTCATTCCTTAATTGCTTTCTTTTTCACCCTTAATTTAATCATCAAATCAACCTTTAAATACTTCAACCCTAGACTCTACAGTAGGAACCTATCCTCAAAAACTAACCTAGCTCTAGTGCCCACTTTTCTCCCTGTGGACGACCCTATACTTTCCACTTTACTTATACTATGACACAACCCCGTGCACTTGCAGGTTAGCATTTTAGTAGAAGTAGGTTGTTTGAGTTTAGGTCCATTATAAATTTTGAAATTTTAATCCACCGTGTGCTTCTATTCACGGGGTTGCATCTATTCAAACTCCAATTGAGTAGTGTGTAACACCATTGGCAGAAATGCACTAGTCAACCAAAAAAGATACAAAGGTAGATGTAGATACATGAAAATGAAAATTTTCATATAACCTATCACGACTCACGAGTGACCACTCCTTCCATTTGACTCATAGCATAGAATCTAGTGGTATCCCATTGTCATCCTCGACCTCTTCTTTTTTGTACTAAAGATTCTACTCATAATGTCAGGTTGCGTGCTCTACCATGACTTCTATTGTACCATTGTACAATGATTCTTAATGGCTATGTCATGATTACATCATAACCTCCTGGATCTTCACTGGGAAAGAACATTTCACATGCCCAACATTGAATCATATCATTGTATCACTGCATCCTAGACTGTCCTATCACAAACATATATCCCAAACTATTATCCCTAGTCGGGGGACAACTATGAACTTTCCCCTTGTTGGGAGTCCTTCATATGTCCCTGGATTAATTAGAAAAAGTCGACCTATATTATAAATGTTTCTATTGCAATGCAAAAAAAACTACTTCTTGAAACATCTGAATGATTGTCCTTGAAACTAGGTTGATCTTTTTCTTGCACTAGCCTTTCATTGGTCCGTAGCCATCTTCTATATCCTCCTAACAAACTCCACAATGGTGGAAAACTTATCATGAGACTCCAGAGTACATGTTGTCTATGGCAACTATGCATTCAAGCCTTCTCAAACCTACTAATACGTTCCTTCTCCATTAATGCCATGTAAGGATAGGACCTCAACAACTCTGTAAACTTTGCCTTGTAGTCATTCATAGACCATTATCCTTGGCGCAACAACTCAAATTGGGCCATAGTTGTTGGATGAATTGGACATCATTTAAATCCCTTTGTTTTGATTATGACAAACATTTCATCCTTGTGGATCTAACGTGCTACTTGAATGTTGTAGGAACTAGGTGGATGACACAACTTGGAAGATCTATATGCTCAAAATGCTTTAATTCATGATTGTAATCAAATGTAAAAACTTGTACAAGTATATAATGTACAAGTACTTAGACATCATGTAAATCAAGCATTTAGATCTTCCGTAGCTAATCACAACACTTAGATAGGTCATCCCCTACAATAGTGTCACAACTGCACACTCATAAACACACTTAGTACATAGTTCAAAACATTGAAACAGAGTCATTCTCGGTCAACAAACTTCTTGACCGAGACACTCTCGGTCGACCAATTCCTCGACCGAGAATGACCCAAGTAGCTGTTAGACACAGCAGGCAAGGTAGTTGGGAGTTGGATTGGAACGTTATATACACTTTCTCCAGACAGTTCCTCGGTCGAAAAATCCTCGACCGAGAAGGACTCTCGGTCGAAAATTCATCGACCGAGAAGAGTTCGGTCTGCAATTTTCAGAGTTAATAAACTAGTCATTGCAAAAGCAATTAGTGGATACCTAACAGCTAGTTGAGCACTTAGAACCCCCTAGAAAGTGTCTAGAACGTCCTTAAGCATTCATAGGCCATTCCTATAAATAGAACAAGCCGTAGGACACCCAACACACACTTGTGCAACACTTGAGCATATTACTTACAATTGGCAATCTTTCTTGTGAGCAATTGAGCAACTCCAACATTTTCTACTCATTTCCATTTCTCTAATTTTGTGTCCTATAGGCTAGCATATCCTACCCACTGCACTTACGCTTCCATATACATTGGTTAGGAGATCAAAACGCTTGATACAGGAAATCAAGCCTTGTGCTACAACGATATTGTAATTTCTTTTTTTCCTTCTTGTTCCTTTATATTGTTTGTACTTTTGTTGCTACTCTTAGGGTTGGAGGCTGCAGATTGGAGAGGGTTTTACTTCTTAGGTGGAGAATGGTCTTCTCGATGGAGAAGGTGGACTTTGGACTACTTCAAGAAGGTTGTCTCAACGGGAAGCTACTTCAAGAGGAAGGCTACTTTAAGGGGGAGCTTGAGGTTACTTCAAGGAAGGCTACTTCAAGGTTGGTGAGACTACTTCTAGGTGAAGGCTGTCCAAATGGTTTGGTGAAAGTATTTGTAATTTTATGTAACATCCTTGCGAGGTAATAAAATTTAAATACTTTGAAAATCCCGGTTGGGTAAGCAACAGGGTAGTGGATTGACTTCCTTAGTATTTGCTAAGGTTGGAACCACTCTAATTCCTTGTCCCCTTGTCCAATATATTTGTGGTTTCTTGTTTTAGTTGAATTATTTTTAAAATCTCCATAAAACCCTATTCACCCCCCTCTAGTGGTTTTTCAATAATCTCCTCCAGACTCCATATAGTAACGACTGATGAATCCCCACTAAAACTCTTCCCAATGAATTATTTCACCTAGATTCTTATACTCCTATATGGCCCACATGTGGACATCACCATCCTTTAGAAGGTAAAATGCAAGCTTAACCTTACCCTATTTGGCAATATTCAGGATCTGAAATCCATTCTCTAAATCTATCAACCACATATTTGCATATGTCAGGTATACCATTTTAGCCTACTCGATGGCATCAACACACTTCAGTCTCATAGAGGTCTTCCCTACACCATGTGATTCAAGGCATATACCCTAGGTTGAGGTACATGTTCCCTATCATTCAAATGTGTTATGATCTCCATTTAGATATCCAAAAACTAATCAAAAGACTAGATAACATATGGTTGTAGGGTCAAAAGGAGGTAAAATGGGATGTTTTGGTCCCCTCTCGGATACTCTTCATTCTAGTATATTTTGGCACCACATAAATACTCTCGGTATTTTCTTCACATTCTCTAGACATATCTTCATAACCACAGACCATGGTTAGATATATTAGAATATATGAGAATATACACAATAAACTAAGTCATATATCTCTATAGACTTAGTGAACCTATAACTTTGATACCATCAAATGTGAAAACCCACCACACAAAATAAGATTACTTAAAACCAAAATGTCGATCAAACACTAATTAACATGATTAACAAAACGTACATAACTAAAACCTAGTAAAAATTACAAACATTCCTACAAAAGCGTGCACAAAGGCCCAACATGGCATATATTGATACGAGATATCTTTACACGAGTATTCATGGCCTCATCCATAACATGTATACAAAATTTTATCTTCCAGATTATTATTACATTTACATTATTTTTCTTGGTATATAACAAAAAACTCAAGTATTTATACATCATATAGAAATCCCTTGTCTAGACCTAAGAGTACAAAGACAACTCTAGGACTCTAACATGAACCACAACAACCTCTCAACTTCACTAGTTTTCAAACTAATCCCCCTTACCACCATTCATCTAACTATGTTTTTATCACCTAAAAAGGTGTAGAGACCCACGAGGTTAGAACCCACATCCCACTAATATGATATAACCACTAACAACATTTATTGATTAGCATAAGTTAAATAAGTAAATCAGTTAAAACAAATAGTATAATAGATTAGAAATTTGAGCATTGTATGTACAGTGGTCAAGCATAGCTAAAGTTACAATTACATGTTATTATGTATGATAAGGGATGAATCACATATAATTCTAGCAAGAAGATCAAATAATTGGTTATCATCCAATGTGATTCTCCAAATAACTTTAACTGGTATACTTCAAAACTAAATTTCATATTTTGTTAAGCCCTAGGTTGTTTGAGGTGTGCCATTAAAACTACTAGATGACCACTATGAAGTCGCAATCAGCCCCATATCAGATTTAGGATGACAAGAATCCTAAAGATCCATTCCCCTCAATCAATAAGAGAGACAAATAGTAGTGGCACAACCACCCAACCTACTAAAAACAAAATATGGTCTGCAATGGGTACTCTTGCCATGACACAAAAAATGTGGTAGAAAACCTTATATTTGAGTTGTGCTCATGGGTTTTCTCTATTATGTAAAATTTGAGACACTTCCTCAATCATTATCTATAATTTCAGAATCAGGATGACAGAGATGTACCCTCCCTACACCCACATATACTGAATAGTTTATTACTTTGAGCTCCAATTACATTACTTGTTTCACTATCCAACAAGTTCTGATACTAAAATAGTTCTACGATCACAATGCACTACATGCTTATGATTACACTTGATTAATTGAACAAATCAAGTATTTTTTACTACATCAATCAAGTTACATACAAGGTCCTAAATGAATATTATAAAAATAAATAATAGATTGTAGATTTTGAAGATATAAAATATATGAAACAATTCCATGTTACTCCATCATGGTACATGTAACGTCCCAGGATTTGAGGCCTCGGATAACATGATCTTAAAGGGTATATGTCAAGCGTTCAGATCTTCCATAGCCAATCACAACACTTAGTAGGTCATCCCCTACAATAGTGTCACAACTGCACACTCATACACACACTTAGTACATAGTTCAAAACATTGAAACAGAGTCATTCTCGGTCAACAAACTTCTCAACTGAGACACTCTCGGTCGACCAATTCCTCAACCGAGAATGACCCAAGTAGTTGTTAGACACAGCAGACAAGGTAGTAGGGAGTTGGATTGGAACGTTATATACACTTGCTCTAGACAGTCCCTCGGTCAACAAATCCTCGACCGAGAAGGACTCTCAGTCGACAATTCTTTGACTGAGAAGAGTTCTGTCTGCACTTTTTAGAGTTAATAAACTAGCCATTGCCATAGCAATTAGTGGATACCTAACAGCTAGTTGAGCACTTACAACCCCCTAGAAAGTGTCTAGAACGTCCTTAAGCATTCATAGGCCATTCCTATAAATAGGACAAGCCTTACGACACCCAACACACACTTGTGCAACCCTTGAGCATATTACTTGCAATTGGCAATCTTTCTTGTGAGCAATTGAGCAACTCCAACATTTTCTACTCATTTCCATTGATCTAATTTCGTGTCATATAGGCTAGCATCTCCTACCCACTACACATACACTTCCATATACATTGGTTAGGAGATCAAAACGCTTGATATAGGAAATCAAGCCTTGTGCTACAATGGTATTGTAATTTCTATTTTTCCTTCTTATTCCTTTATATTGTTTGTACTCTCCTTGCTACTCCTAGGGTTGGAGGCTGTGGATTGGAGAGGGTTTGACTTCTCAGGTGGAGAAGGTGGACTTTGGACTACTTCAAGAAGGATGTCTCAATGGGAAGCTACTTCAAGAGGAAGGCTACTTCAAGGGGGAGCTTTAGGTTACTTCAAGGAAGGCTTCTTCGAGGTTGGTGAGACTACTTCTAGGTGAAGGCTGTCCAAAGGGTTTGGTGAAAGTATTTGTAACTATATGTAACATCCTTGCGAGGTAATAAAATTTAAATACTTTCAAAATCCTTGTTGGGTAAGGAATCAGGTAGTAGATTGACTGCCTTAGTATTTGCTAAAATTGGAACCACTCTAAATCCTTGTCCCCTTTTCCAATATCTTTGTGGTTGCTTGTTTTGGTTGAATTATTTTTAAAATCTCCATAAAACCCTATTCACCCCCCTCTAAAGGTTTTTCATTTGGTACCACAGCAAGGCTTCAAGGAACTCTAACAAAGTATTGAAGAATGGGTGACGGGGTACTCAACAACCTCAATTTGGAAGGGACACTTGTGGCTAGACCTCCACCTTTTGATGGAACCAACTACACCTTCTAGAAGAGGAGGCTGCAATTCTATTTCCAAGGAATTAGTTGGGATTTATGGAGAATGGTGTCAAATCGATATGAATTTCCTCAAGTAGAGTATGCAAATTGGGATGCTAATACGGTAAGATATGCCCAAATGAATGCAAAAGCTGTAAGTATACTCTATTGTTCAATTTACGTTGGTGAATTCAATAGAATATCAAATTGTAAAATAGCATATTAGATATGGCATAGACTATCTATAACCTATGAAGGAACTCTTCAAGTTAAGAATTCTAAAATCAGAATGCTTAAACAAAAGTTTGAACAGTTTCTTATGGATCAAAATGAGTCTATTAGTGAATTGTATGCAAAGTTTTCTTCTATTGTTAATGGTTTGAATGGTTGAGGTAAAGCGATTAGTGAAGAGGATCAAGTGTCAAAAATCCTTAGAATTTGCCTCCAAAGTACAAACCTAAAGTAACTGCAATCGAAGAAGCTAATGACCTTACTCGACTAAGGATGGAGCAACTCATTGGCAACCTAGAAGCACATGAGGCAACCTTGGAGGAAGAAGAAAGATTGGCAGCTGAACACAAGAAGGAGAAAAGAAAGGACATTTCATTCAAAGCATCAACCAAGAATAGTCATGACACAAGTGAATAAGATAGTGAAGAAGAAACACTCATTGTAAATGGTAAGCAATATACAAGTTTTAAAACTAACAAAATTCCTAGTGTTTCTTCCTCTAGATACTTTGAATGTGGCAAAAAGGGACACATGAAAGGTGATTGTCCAAAACTCAAGAAGGGGAAGAAATCATCCCACAAGAAGAAAGAAAGAGCATATAAAGCAGCATGGAATGATTCAATTGATGATAGTGAAGATGGAAAAGAAGAAGTAGAATGTCTTATTGCTACAACCAATGAAGAAGAAGAAGAGGTAAGTCTTTTTGATCTACCAAAAGAAGATCTAATTGCTAGTCTGCAAGATACGCATGAGAAATATATTGATTGCAAAAAGAAACTAAAGAAAGCTACTAAAACTAATGAAGACTTGTATGTTAGATTAAATAATCTTTATTTTGAAAAGGATAGTATTTCTTCTGAAAATCTTACCTAAAAATCATCTTTAAATGATTGCAATATGAAGTTGCTTACTTTAGAAACAAATCATGATCTTCTTTCTCAAGAAAAGGTTGATTTGCTTGCAAAACTACATAATTTTCAGACTCAACCTATCCTATGCAATCATCTAGATTATGATTCTATTGTTAAAGAAAAAGATGATTTATCATCCAATCTAGATAAAGCAAAAATAGATATCAAAAAGAAAATGGATGAGATTACCAAGTTACAAAGAGAGATTAATAGCTTGAGAAACAATGATGTTCTTGATAAAGTTCTGAATAATTCTTCTAGTTATAATGGAAGGAGAGGTTTAGGATATGTTTCAAAAGTGAAATCCTATCAACCTAAACCTAGAAGAACACAAGCACCCGAGGCCAAGATTATGTATGCACCTAAGAATGACTAAATCCCTAGAAATGAGATTGACTCTATTAGTTTTCATTATTTCTTGCGTCTTGGACACTACTCTTTTTCATGCCCATACAAGAAAAGGAATGATGATCTAGTTTGGGTTCCTAAAACTTAGAGATTTGAAATTTGATTAGTTGAGATTTGACCTAAAACGTCACTTTGACATACAAATATCATATCTCAACAAAATTGAGCTTTAACTTTCATATTCTTGTACCTTGCTTGCAAATAATTATTGAAAAACAATACAGAAACATTCTCGATCGAGAAAATGTTCGACCAAGAACACTGTCGGTCGAGAATTAGTCAACTGAGTAGGTTACTATTTTTAAGCTTGCAAAAATATGATAAAACATGTTTAAAAAGCAGCATTCTCGGTCGAGAAAAATGTCGACCGAGATAAATTTCGATCGAAAAATAGTTCGACCGAATCAAGCTCCGCTGAACCTATTTAATTGATCCAGTTTGCTATCAATTTGCTATTAATGATTGATTTAATTTGCAAATCAAGATTGAATCTTGGAGACAAATTCTTTAAGCTTTCATTGTGACTTATTAAATATACTTTTATCAAACCTGCATACTTTTTGCAATCCTTCTTGCAAAATGAATCAATACATAAATAGTATAGATTCCAAGATCATTTTTTAATTGCTATAATCTCCTATAAGGTTTGGATTAAAACTAAAAATATGAACCATGATTGGTTTAATCAAGGAAATTACTGTTTTATCACAATCCACATGGTTTGTCCTAAGTATTCCTAGGTCTATCCATATAAAAACCATGTGCCTTTAAATTTGCTCTTAAATGATCATCATCATTGTATTTCATAAAATTATGGATATGCTTTTACTATTTTCCACTCTTTACTTGGTTTGCCTAAAATAATCTTTGATCCATATATATAAAAAACATGAATGGATATTGCTTTCAAAATGATTATTGTGATTCAGCTCATTAAACATTAAGATGAATCTCTATGGCAAAAATGCATCTTGACATACTAGTTAAATGATTATTTGGTGCTTAGCTTATGGAAAATGATATTCTTGTTATACATGATTAATACTCTGTAAGCTATGAAAATGCTTAAATTGGAAATCTACACAAAATTGCCTCTTGGTTGAAACAAATTTGACCAAGGGGTGCCATGGTCGAAGTCAAGGTCGACCTAAAATAAGCTTGACCAAATTCTTATTTGTAAATCATTTTCTTGCACTTAATCTTAGTATATTGAAAACAAGATTTTAGTGCATAGATCTCATAAAAGGTTAACGTATTATGATCTAATACTTATTGTGACCTTAGAATCCTTAAATTATCTTCATTATAAGATTAAGGGGGAGCTCACAAAAGCTATCTTGACTATAACATTAAGAAGGAGATTATAAAATTTTTTAAACATCATAAAGAAAATTTGAGGCTAAGTATGACCTTAGTATCCTTAAAGTAATTTTGGAGCCTATAATATGTATGAATATAATGGAATTCTCTAAAAAAATCAGGGCTTAACATCCCGTGGTTTGGTTAGAGATACACTCATATACTCTACTATAAGCTTAAAGGATTCTCAAGTCATTTTCAGGGCTTAACATCCCTTGTAAAATGGATGGGAAATCAATATATGTATCCATCATGAGCTTAAATGGATCTCATGTCATTTCCAGGGCTTAACATCCCTTGTAAAATGGATGAGAAATTAATAAACAGATGCCATGAATCTAAAAGGATTTCATATCATTTTAAGGCTTAACATCCTTTGCAAATGATTGAGAAATAAATTTGGGCTAAATTTGACAATAAGTGGTTTGCATCCCTTGCTTTTTAAAACTAAATATATTATTAAGGGGGAGCATCTACTTATCAAATTAAGGGGGAGTAATAAAAGTCATACTTAATGATTATCTTGGTTATCTTTTTGAAATGCCAAAGGGGGAGAAATAATATAAAACCATAAACATAAAGTAAAATGAGTTTCATAATCTGTCACCCAGCACACACTTGCAAACAAGAAAATGACTACAAAAGGTAAACTTTAAGTATGAAACTTATATGATTTATATTTCCTTATTTTATATTTAGGAAATGTTTTTCATCTTCAAAAAGGGGGAGATTGTTGGCTAAATTGGACATCATTTAAATCCCTTTGTTTTTATTATGACAAACATTTCATCCTTGTGGATCTAACGTGGTACTTGAGTGTTGCAAGAACTAGCTGGATGACACAACTTGGAAGATTTATATGGTCAAAATGCTTTAATTCATGATTGTAATCAAATGTAAAAACTTGTAAAAGAATATAATGTACTAGTACTTAGACATCATGTAAATCAAGCGTTTAGATCTTCCCTAGACAATCATAACACTTAGATAGGTCATCCCCTACAATAGTGTCACAACTTCACACTCATACACACACTTAGTACATAGTTCAAAACATTGAAATAGAGTCATTCTCGCTTGACAATCTTCTCGACCGAGACACTCTCGGTCGACCAATTTCTCGACCGAGAATGACCCAAGTAGCCATTAGACACAGCAGACAAGGTAGTTGGGAGTTGGATTGGAACGTTATATACACTTGCTCCAGACAGTCCCTCGGTCGACAAATCCTCGACCGAGAAGGACTCTCGGTCTACAATTCTTCGACCGAAAAGAGTTCTATCTGCACTTTTCAGAGTTAATAAACTAGTCATTGCAAAAGCAATTAGTGGATACCTAACAGCTAGTTGAGCACTTAGAACCCCCTAGAAAGTGTCTAGAACGTCCTTAAGCATTCATAGGCCATTCCTATAAATAGGACAAGCCTTAGGACACCCAACACACACTTGTGCAACACTTGAGCATATTACTTGCAATTGGTAATCTTTCTTGTGAGCAATTGAGCAACTGCAACATTTGTTACTCATTTCCATTACTCTAATTTCGTGTCCTATAGGCTAGCATCTCCTACCCACTGCACTTACACTTCCATATACATTGGTTAGGAGATCAAAATGCTTGATATAAAAAATCAAGCCCTGTGCTACAACAGTATTATAATTTCTATTTTTCCTTCTTGTTCCTTTATATTGTTTGTATTCTCCTTGCTACTCCTACAGTTGGAGGCTACGGATTGGAGAGGGTTTGACTTCTCAGGTGGATAAGGGTCTTCTCGGTGGAGAAGGTGGACTTTGGATTACTTCAAGAAGGTTGTCTCAATGGGAAGCTACTTCAAGAGGAAGGATACTTCAAGGGGGAGCTTGAGGTTACTTCAAGGAAGGCTGCTTCGAGGTTGGTGAGACTACATCTAGGTGAAGGCTGTCCAAAGGGTTTGGTGAAAGTATTTGTAATTTTATGTAACATCCTTGTGAGGTAATAAAATTTAAATAGTTTAAAAATCCCACTTGGATAAGCAACCGAGTAGTGGATTGACTGCCTTAGTATTTACTAAGGTTGGAACCACTCTAAATCTGTGTTCCCTTGTCTGATATCTTTGTGGTTTCTTGTTTTGGTTGAATTATTTTTCAAATCTCCATAAAACCCTATTCACCCCCCCCCTCTAGTGGTTTTTCATTTGGTATCAGAGCAAGGCTTCAAGTAACTCTAACAAAGTCTTGAAGAATGGGTGACGGGGTACTCAACAACCTCAACTTGGAAGGGACACTTGTGGCTAGACCTCCACCTTTTGATGGCACCAACTACACCTACTGGAAGAGGAGGATGCAATTCTATTTCCAAGGAATTAGCTGGGATTTATGGAGAATGGTGTCAAATCCATATGAATTTCCTCAAGTAGAGTATGCAAATTGGGATGCTAATATGTTAAGATCTACCCAAATAAATGCAAAACCTGTAAGTATACTCTATTGTTCAATTTCCGTTGGTGAATTCAATAGAATATCAAATTGTGAAATAGCATATGAGATATGGCATAAACTATCTATAACCTATGAAGTAACTGTTCAAGTTAAGAATTCTAAAATAGGAATGCTTAAACAAAAGTTTGAACAGTTTTGTATGGATCAAAATGAGTCTATTAGTGAAATGTATGCAAAGTTTTCTTCTATTGTTAATGGTTTGAATGCTTTAGGTAAAGCGATTAGTGAAGAGGATCAAGTGTCAAAAATCCATAGATGTTTTCCTCCAAAGTACAAACTTCAAGTAACTGCAATCGAAGAAGCCAATGACCTTACTCGACTAAGGATGGAGCAACTCATTGGAAACCTAGAAGCACTTGAGGAAACCTTGGAGGAAGAAGAAAGATTGGCAGTTGAACACAAGACGGAGAAAAGAAAGGACATTGCATTCAAAGAATCAACCAAGAATAGTCATGACACAAATGAAGAAGATAGTGAAGAAGAAACACTCATTGTAAATGGTAAGCAATATAGAAGTTTTAAAACTAACAAAATTCCTAGTGTTAACATATCATTTTAAGGCTTAACATATAGAAGTTTTAAAACTAACACTCATATACTCTACTATAAGCTTAAAGGATTCTCAAGTAATTTTCAGGGCTTAACATCCCTTGTAAAATGGATGGGAAATCAATATATGTATCCATCATGAGCTTAAATGGATCTCATGTCATTTTCAGGGCTTAACATCCCTTGTAAAATGGATGAGAAATCAATACACATATGCCATGAATCTAAAAGGATCTCATATCATTTTAAGGCTTAACATCCTTTGCAAATGATTGAGAAATAAATTGTGGCAAAATTTGACAATAAGTGGTTTGCATCCCTTGCTTTTTAAAACTGAATATATTATTAAGGGGGGCATCTACTTATCAAATTAAGAGGGGGTAATAAAAGTCATACTTAATGGTTATCTTGGTTATCTTTTTGAAATGCCAAAGGACGAGAAATAATATAAAACCAAAAAAATAAAGTAAAATGAGTTTCATAATCTCTCGGCCAGCACACACTTGCAAATAAAAAATGGCTACAAAAGGTAAACTTCAGGTATGAAACTCATATGATTGATATTTCCTTATTTTATATTTAGGAAATGTTTGTCATATTCAAAAGGGGGATATTGTTGTCTAAATTGTACATCATTTAAATCTCTTTGTTTTGATTATGACAAACATTTCATCCTTTTGGATCTAACATGCTACTTGAGTGTTGCAGGAACTAGGTGGATGACACAACTTGGAAGATCTATATGCTCAAAATGCTTTAATTCATGATTGTAATCAAATGTAAAAACTTGTACAAGTATATAATGTACAAGTACTTAGACATCATGTAAATCAAGCGTTTAAATCTTCCCTAGCCAATCACAACACTTAGATAGGTCATCCCCTACAATAGTGTCACAACTACACTCATACACACACTTAGTACATAGTTCAAAACATTGAAACAGAGTCATTCTCGGTCGACAAACTTCTCGACTGAGACACTCTCGGTCGACCAATTCCTCAACCGAGAATGACCCAAGTAAAAGTTAGAAACAGCAAACAAGGTAGTTGGGAGTTGGATTGGAATGTTATATACACTTGCTCCAGACAGTCCCTCGGTTGACAAATCCTCGACCGAGAAGGACTCTTGGTCGACAATTCTTCGACCGAGAAGAGTTCTGTCTGCACTTTTTAGAGTTAATAAACTAGTCATTGCTAAAGCAATTAGTGGATACCTAACGATTAGTTGAGCACTTAGAACCACCTAGAAAGTGTCTAGAACGTCCTTAAACATTCATAGGACATTCCTATAAAAAGGACAAGCCTTAGGACACCCAACACACACTTGTGCAACACTTGAGCATATTACTTGCAATTGGAAATCTTTCTTGTGAGCAATTTAGCAACTCCAGCATTTGCTACTCATTTCCATTGCTCTAATTTCGTGTCCTATAGGCTAGCATCTCCTACCCACTACACTTACACTTCCATATACATTGGTTAGGAGATCAAAACACTTGATATAGGAAATCAAGACTTGTGCTACAACGGTATTGTCATTTCTAATTTGCCTTATTGTTCCTTTATATTATTTGTACTCTCCTTGCTACTCCTAGGGTTGGAGGTTGCGGATTGGAGAGGGTTTGACTTCTCAGGTGGAGAAGGGTCTTCTCGGTGGAGAAGGTGGACTTTGGACTACTTCAAGAAGGTTGTCTCAACGGGAAGCTACTTCAAGAGGAAGGCTACTTCAAGGGGGAGCTTGAGGTTACTTCAAGGAAGGTTGCTTCGAGGTTGGTGAGACTACTTCTAGGTGAAGGTTTTCCAAAGGGTTTGGTGAAAGTATTTGTAATTTTATGTAACATCCTTGTGAGGTAATAAAATTTAATTACATTCAAAATCCCAGTTGGGTAAGCAACCGGGTTGTGGATTGACTGCCTTATTATTTGCTAAGGTTGGAACCACTCTAAATCATTGTCCCCTTGTCCAATATCTTTGTGGTTGCTTGTTTTGGTTGAATTATTTTAAATCTCCATAAAACACTATTAATCCCCCCTCTAGTGGTTTTCCATTTGGTATCATAGCAAAGCTTCAAGGAACTCTAACAAAGTATTGAAGAATGGGTGACGGGATACTCAACAACCTCAACTTGGAAGGGACACTTGTGGCTAGACCTACACCTTTTGATGGCACCAACTACACCTACTGGAAGAGGAGGATGCAGTTCTATTTCCAAGGAATTATCTGGGATTTATGGAAAATGGTGTCAAATCCATATGAATTTACTCAAGTAGAGTATGCAAATTGGGATGCTAATACGGTAAGATCTGCCCAAATGAATGCAAAAGTTGTAAGTATACTATATTGTTCAATTTCCGTTGGTGAATTCAATAGAATATCAAATTGTGAAACAACATATGAGATATGGCATAGACTATCTATAACCTATGAAGGAACTGTTCAAGTTAAGAATTCTAAAATCGGAATGCTTAAACAAAAGTTTGAATAGTTTTGTATGGATCAAAATTAGTCTATTAGTAAAATGTACGAAAAGTTTTATTCTATTGTAAATGGTTTGAATGCTTTAGGTAAAGCGATTAGTGAATAGGATCAAGTGTCAAAAATCCTTAGATGTTTGCCTCCAAAGTACAAACCTAAAGTAACAGCAATCGAAGAAGCCAATGGCCTTACTCGACTAAGGATGGAGCAACTCATTGGCAACCTAGAAGCACATGAGGCAACCTTGGAGGAAGAAGAAAGATTGGCAGCTGAACACAAGAAGGAGAAAAGAAAGGACATTGCATTCAAAGCATCAACCAAGAATAGTCATGACAGAAGTGAAGAAGATAGTGAAGAAGAAACACTCATTGTAAATGGTAAGCAATATAGAAGTTTTAAAACTAACAAAATTCCTAGTGTTTCTTCCTCTAGATACTTTGAATGTGGCAAAAATGGACACATGAAAAGTGATTGTCCAAAACTCAAGAAGGGGAAGAAATCATCTCACAAGAAGAAAGAAAGAGCATATAAAGTAGCATGGGATGATTCAAGTGATGATAGTGAAGATCGAAAAGAAGAAGTAGAATGTCTTATTGCTACAACCAATGAAGAAGAAGAAGAAGAAGAAGTGGTAAGTCTTTTTGATCTACCAAAAGAAGATATAATTGCTAGTCTTCAAGATACGCATGAGAAATATATTGATTGCAAAAAGAAACTAAAGAAAGCTACTAACACTAATGAAGACTTGTATGTTAGATTAAATAATCTTTGTTTTGAAAAGGATAGTATTGCTTCTGAAAATCTTACCTTAAAATTATCTTTAAATGATTGCAATATGAAGTTGCCTACTTTAGAAACAAATCATTATCTTCTTTCTCAAGAAAAGGTTGATTTGCTTGCAAAACTGCATAATTTTCAGACTCAACCTATCATATGCAATCATCTAGATTATGATGCTATTGTTAAAGAAAAAGATGATTTATCATCCAATCTAGATCAAGAAAAACTAGATATCAAAAAGAAAATGGATGAGATTACCAAGTTACAAAGAGAGATTAATAGCTTGAGAAACAATGATGTTCTTGATAAAGTTCTGAATAATTCTTCTAGTTATAATGGAAGGAGAGGTTTAGGATATGTTTCAAAAGGGAAATCCTATCAACCTAACCCTAGAAGAACACAAGAACCCAAGGCCAAGATTATGTATGTACCTAAGAATGACTCAATCCCTAGAAATGAGATTGACTCTATTCGTTGTCATTATTGCTTGCATCTTAGACACTACTCTTTTTCATGCGCATACAAGAAAAGGAATGATGATCTAGTTTGGGTTCCTAAAACTTAGAGATTTGAAATTTGATTAGTTGAGATTTGACCTAAAACGTTACTTTGATATACAAATGTCATATCTCAACAAAATTGAGCTTTAACTTTCATATTCTTGTACCTTGCTTGCAAATAATTATTGAAAAACAATACAGAAACATTCTCGGTCGAGAAAATGTTCGACCGAGAACACTGTCGATTGATAATTAGTCGACCGAGCAGGTTACTATTTTGAAGATTGCAAAAATCTGATAAAACCTATTTAAACAGCAGCATTGTCGGTCGAGAAAAACATCGACTGAGATAAATTTCGATCGAAGAATAGTTCGACTAAATCAAGCTCTACTGAACCTGTTTAATTGATCCATTTTGCTATCAATTTGCTATTAATGATTGATTTAATTTGCAAATCAAGAATGAATCTTGGAGACAAATTCTTTAAGCTTGCATTGTGACTTATTAAATATACTTTTATCAAACTTGCATACTTTTTGCAATCCTTCTTGAAAAATGAATCAATACAGAAATAATATAGATTGCAAGCTCATTTTTTAATTGCTATAATCTCCTACAAGGTTTCGATTAAAAGTGAAAATATGAACCATGATTGGTTTAATCAAGGAAATTATTGTTTTATCACAATCCACATGGTTTGTCCTAAGTATTCCTTGGTCTATCCATATAAAAACCATGTACCTTGAAATTTGCTCTTAAATTATCATCATCATTGTATTTCATAAAATTATGGATATGCTTTTTCTATTTTCCACTCTTTACTTAGTTTGCCTAAAATAATCTTTGATCCATATATATACAAACCATGAATGGATATTGCTTTCAAAATGATTATTGTGATTCATCTCATTACACATTAAGATGAATCTCTATCACACAAATGCATCTTGACATACTATTTAAATGATTATCTTGTGCTTAGGTTATGGAAAATGATATTCTTGTTATACATGATTAATACTCTGTAAGCTATGAAAATGCTTAAATTGGAAATCTGCAAAAAATTTCCCCTTGTTTGAAATCAAATTTGACCAAGCGGCGCCATTGTCGAAGTCAAGGTCGACCTAAAATAAGCTTGACCAAATGCTTATTTGTAAATCATTTTCTTGCACTTAATCTTAGTATATTGAAAAAAAGATTTTAGTGCATAGCTCTCATAAAAGGTTAACTTATTATGATCTAATACTTATTGTGACCTTAGAATCCTTAAATTATCTTGATTATAAGATTAAGGGGGAGCTCACAAAATCTATCTTGACTATAAGATTAAGAAGGAGATTATAAAATTTTGTAAACATCATAAAGAAAATTTGAGGCTAAGTATGACCTTAGTATGCTTAGTAATTTTGGAGCCTACAATCTGTATGAATATAATGGAATTCTCTAAACAAATCAGGGCTTAACATCCCATGGTTTGGTTAGAGATACACTCATATACTCTACTATAAGCTTAAAGGATTCTCAAATCATTTTCAGGGCTTAACATCCCTTTAAAATGGATGGGAAACCAATATATGTATCCATCACGAGCTTAAATGGATCTCATGTCATTTTCAGGGCTTAACATCCCTTATAAAATGGATGAGAAATCAATACACATATGCCATGAATCTAAAGGGATCTCATATCATTTTAAGGCTTAACATCCTTTGCAAATGATTGAGAAATAAATTGTGGCTAAATTTGACAATAAGTGGTTTGCATCCCTTGCTTTTTAAAACTGAATATATTATTAAGGGGGAGCATCTACTTATCAAATTAAGGGGGAGTAATAAAAGTCATACTTAATGATTATCTTGGTTATATTTTTGAATTGTCAAAGGGGGAGAAATAATATAAAACCAAAAAAATAAAGTAAAATGAGTTTCATAATCTCTCGGCCAGCACACACTTGCAAATAAGAAAATGGCTACAAAAGGTAAACTTTAGGTATAAAACTCATATGATTTATATTTCCTTATTTTATATTTAGGAAATGTTTGTCATCTTCAAAAAGGGTGACATTGTTGGCTAAATTGGACATCATTTAAATCCCTTTATTTTGATTATGACAAACATTTCATCCTTGTGGATCTAACGTGCTACTTGAGTGTTGCAGGAACTAGGTGGATGACACAACTTGGAAGATCTATATGCTCAAAATGCTTTAATTCATGATTGTAATCAAATGTAAAAACTTGTACAAGTATATAATGTACAAGTACTTAGACATCATGTAAATCAAGCGTTTAAATCTTCCCTAGCCAATCAAAACACTTAGATAGGTCATCCCCTACAATAGTGTCACAACTGCACACTCATACACACACTTAGTACATAGTTCAAATCATTGAAACAGAGTCATTCTCGGTCCACAAATTTCTCGATAGAGACACTCTCGGTCGACCAATTCCTCGATTGAGAATGACCCAAGTAGCCGTTAGACACAACAGACAATGTAGTTGGGAGTTGGATTGGAACATTACATACACTTGCTCCAGACAGTCCCTCGGTCGACAAATCCTCGACCGAGAAGGACTCTTGATCGACAATTCTTCGACCGAGAAGAGTTCTGTCTGCACTTTTTAGAGTTAATAAACTAGCTGTTGCAAAAGCAATTAGTGGATACCTAACAGCTAGTTGAGCACTTAGAACCCCCTAGAAAGTGTCTAGAACGTCCTTAAGCATTCATAGGCCATTCCTATAAATAGGACAATCCTTAGGACACCCAACACACACTTGTGCAACACTTGAGCATATTACATGCAATTGGCAATCTTTCTTGTGAGCAATTGAGAAACTCCAACATTTTCTACCCATTTCCATTGCTCTAATTTTGTGTCCTATAGGCTAGCATCTCCTACACACTACACTTACACTTCCATATACATTCGTTAGGAGAACAAAACGCTTGATATAAGAAATCAAGCCTTGTGCTACAACGGTATTGTAATTTCTATTTTTCCTTCTTGTTCCTTTATATTGTTTGTACTCTCCTTGCTACTCCTAGGGTTGGAGGCTGTGGATTGGAGAGGGTTTGACTTCTCAGGTGGAGAAGGGTCTTCTCGGTGGAGAAGGTGGACTTTGGACTACTTCAAGAAGGTTGTCTCAACGGGAAGCTACTTCAAGAGGAAGGCTACTTCAAGGGGGAGCTTGAGGTTACTTCAAGGAAGGATGCTTCGAGGTTGGTGAGACTACTTCTAGGTGAAGGCTGTCCAAATGGTTTGGTGAAAGTATTTGTAATTTTATGTAACATCCTTGTGAGGTATTAAAATTTAAATACTTTCAAAATCCTGGTTGGGTAAGCAACCGGGTAGTGGATTGACTGCCTTAGTATTTGCTAAGGTTGGAACCACTCTAAATCCTTATCCCCTTGTCCAATATCTTTTTGGTTGCTTGTTTTGGTTGAATTATTTTTAAAATCTCCATAAAACCCTATTCACCCCCCCTCTAGTGGTTTTTCAATAGTCTCCTCCAGACTCCAGATAGTAACGACTGATGAATCCCCATTAAAACTCTTCCCAATGAATTGCTTCACCTAGATTCTTCTACTCCTATATGGCCCACATGTGGCCATCACCATCCTTTAGAAGGTAAAATGCAAGCTTAACCTTACCCTATTTGGCAATATTCAGGATCTGAAATCCATTCTCTAAATCTATCAACCACATATCTGTATATGTCAGGTATACCATTTTAGCCCACTCCATGGCATCAACACACTTCAGTCTCATAGAGGTCTTCCCTAGACCATGTGATTCAAGGCATATACCCTACGTTGAGGTACATGTTCCCTGTCATTCCAATGTGTTATGATCTCCATTTAGTTATCCAAAAACTAATCAAAAGACTAGATCAACTATGGTTGTAGGGTCAAAAGGAGGTAAAATGGGATGTTTCAGTCCCCTCTCGGATACTCTTCATTCTCGTATATTTTGGCACCACATAAATACTCTCGGCATGTTCTTCACATTCTCTAGACATATCTTCATAACCACAGACCATGGTTAGATATATTAGAATATATGAGAATATACACAATAAACTAAGTCATATATGTCTATAGACTTACCGAACCTATAACTCTGATACCATCAAATGTCACAACCCACCACACAAAACAAGATTACTTAAAACCAAAATGTCGATCAAACACTAATTAACATGATTAACAAAACGTACATAACCAAAACCTAGTAGAAATTACAAACATTCCTAGAAAAGCTTGCAAAATGGCCCAACATGGCATATATTGATACGATATATCTTTACACGAGTATTCATGGCCTCATCCATAACATGTATACAAAATTGTATCTTCCAAATTATTATGACATTTACATTTTTCTTGGTATATAACAAAAAACTCAAGTCTTTATACATCATATAGAAATCCCTTGTCCAGACCTAAGAGTACAAAGACAACTCTAGGACTCTAACATGAACCACACCCACCTCTCAACTTCACTGGTTTTCAAACTAATCCCCCTTACCACCATTCATCTAACTATGTTTTTATCTCCTAAAAAGTTGTAGATACCCACGAGGTTAGAACACACATCCCACTAATATGATATAACCACTAACAACATTTATTTATTAACATAAGTTAAATAAGTAAATCTGTTAAAACAAATAGTATAATAGATTAGAAATTTGAGCATTGTATGTACAGTGGTCAAGCATAACTAAAGTTACAAGTACACGTTATTATGTATGATAAGGTATGAATCACATATAATTCTAGCAAGAAGATCAAATAATTGGTTATCATCCAATTTGATTCTCCAAATAACTTTAACCGGTATACTTCACAACTAAATTACATATTTTTTAAGCCCTAGGTTGTTTGAGGTGTGCCATTAAAACTACTAAATGACCACTACGAAGTCGCAATCAGCCCCATATCAGATTTAGGATGACAAGAATCCTAAAGATCCATTCCCCTCAATCAATAAGAGAGACAAATAGTAGTGACACAACCACCCAACCTACTAAAAAAAATATGGTCTTAAATGGGTACTCTTGCCACGACACAAAAAATGTGGTAGAAAATCTCATATTTGAGTTGTGCTCATGGGTTCTCTCTATAATGTAAAATTTGAGACACTTCCTCAATCATTATCTATAACTTCATAATCGAGATTACAGAGATGTACCCTCCCTACACACACATATACTGAATAGTTTATTACTTTGAGCTCCAATTAGATTACTTGTTTCACTATCCAACAAGTTCTGACACTAAAATAGTTCTACGATCCCAATGCACTACATGCTTATGATTACACTTGATTAATTGAACCAATTAAGTATTTTTTACTACATCAATCAAGTTACATACAAGGTCCTAAATGAATTTTATAAAAATAAAGCATAGATTGTAGATTTTGAAGATATAAAATGTATGAAACAATTCCATGTTACTCCATCATGGTATATGTAATGTCACAGGATTTGAGGCCTCGGATAACATGATCTTAAAGGGAATGATTGGACTACCCATATCACCAAGGTGCACCTCCTTTTTCGGGAGCCCATCACTAAGAACTCCATAGTTAAGTGTGCTCAACTTGGAGTAGTACTGGGATGAATGTCCAGTCGAGAAGTTGAACCTGGCATGTGTGTGAGTGAGGACAAAGCGCATTGTTAAGGCTAGTGGTGGTCTGTAAGGACAGTCGTTATTCCTGAAACTCTACTAAGGCCTTGGGCAGTGGGCCCAGGCGTTACAAATGGTATCAGAGCCATAACCCCTCCAATAGGTGGGGCCCACATGGGCAAGTGACATGCCAGTCTTGAGTCATGCGGTCCAGGCATGTAGGAAAGGGTTGTCCATGGTTGACGTAGCCACCCTTGTGTTTTTATTCCGTGATCGGGAGTTAGGTGTCCATGGGCCATTCTGGGTCTGCACTAAAATGGGGCGATGTTATGAGGCCTTATAGTTGAGCCTTGATGAGGATGTCAAGAGTCTAAGTGGGGGAGATTGTAACGTCCCAGGATTTGAGGCCTCGGATAACATGATCTTAAAGGGAATGATTGGACTACCCATATCACCAAGGTGCACCTCCTTTTCCGGGAGTCCTTCACTAAGAACTCCATAGTTAAGCGTGCTCATCTTGGAGTAGTATTGGGATGGGTGACCTATCGGGAAGTTGATCCTGGCATGTGCGTGAGTGAGGACAAAGCACACAATTAAGGCTAGTGGTGGTCTATGGGAATAGTCATCATTCCTAAAACTCTACTAAAGCCTTGGGCAGTGGGCCTGGGCGTTACAGTATATTTATCCATCCATGGAATAAAGATGACCCAACCTCAAAACTAGGCTACATAACGACCCAATTTGTCATGAACACCAAAATGTTAATAACTTATTATAGGGATCTCATTTGTATCAAAATCTTGTAGAGAACTTGTTAAGTCATACACAAGGTACCCAAAAGCTCAGCCTAAAACTTCAAAAAATGTGAAAGTTATGTTATTTCTATGAATTATGTGAATACATGCTTAAACATAGTGTGGATGAGAAACCTTGAATTATGGAATTTCGAATATAAGTGCTTCCATACTTAAAGGAATACTAGTAGTATAATATAAAACATGCATAGGGTCTAAATGAGACTTAAGAATTCATATTACCATCTTTTCCCATGTAAAACGGTATATAAAAGGCCATCATTTACCTGGTACAAATTTTAGAGTAGTATTATCATTTATGCATGTCACAATTACGAAATAAATGCATTAAAAGTAATATCGATCACCTCAAAGTTGAAGATAAATGTCCAAATAGGAAGGAACCAGAAAAAGAGGAGCAAACAACCATTTTATCCTCCAAAATCTCTAAGATAGCTCCTATCTTCAAGAATGGGGTGTATCTAGAGTAAAGAGAGAAGAAAAGAGAGTCCTTCATACATGTGCATGAGTTTCCATCTAGAAACACCATGTATCTCAACCATGGTAGAGGATAGAAATGGAAAACAGCAACAAAAAAGGATTAGAAGAGAAGATCTTACATGCATGATGTAAGAAACTAGGCAAGAAGTTTAGATATATCCTAGAAGATCTAGATCCACGACTTGTAGAAACATGAATCCATGATCCTATAAGGTTTTGTCCCCAAAATGTCTACCCAATAATCAATTGATGGTATGTGATTGATCTCTAGAAGCAACAAGTAGGGTAAAAGGTTCAATTAAAGGGAGTAGGGAGGGGTAATCGTAAAGTGGGAAGAAAGAGAAAGTCAAAAGAAAAAATTATGATTTTCATTGGTCAAAGGGTCAAGTTTCCAATCAATTTTATATCCAGTATTAGCATTGGTTTGCAACCATCAAGAAAAACCATTAGTTTGCAACCATTCAAAAAAACCATTGGTTTATGGACGTGCATAACTTCCTTCAGTTAGTGATCATGTGAAACAACCTTTGATTCACACACATAGGCTAAGTTTTAGCTTCCACACCTCAAACAACCTTTGATTGTTGCACCCAGAACAACCTTTGGTTTTTGAAGCTAAACAAGAATTGGTAGGTGCACTTACCATCACTTCCACACAAAAATCATATAAGGTATTGGTACCTTTATGCAACAAGGTCCAACATAGTTCATATAATATAAAATTTAATCAAATTTTAAATATTTTCAAGTGACAAAATATACATGTGTTAACTCTACAGTTAGATCATAGAAAAGGGAAAATTGCGTATAAGCCTCCAAAAGCATATTAAATCGCATAACTTATGCAAAAAAAGTTAAAATTGTCTCAAATTTGAAACATAACTTTGATAACTGATATTAGATCATTATATAAAGTTAAATAAAAATATTAATCACCCAATTAGGATAGACAAGCATGCTTATGAATTAATCAATGTTAGGTCCTTGCATTTTCAATCTCTTTTGGGTCCTAGACTATGCCTTAAACTAATCCAACTTCATTTTATAATATTTGTTTTGGTCCTAGACTTTGAACTAAAACTAGACCACATCCCACAATGAATCTTTTTGGGTCTTGGACCATGACATAAACTGCACCAATCATGTGTTTTATCTTTCAATCTCTTTTGGGTCTTGTATTATGACCTTAAAATGATCCAACCCTAACTTTGAAATCTCTTCTAGGTCCCATAACAAGAACTTAAACTAAACCACATTCCCCAGTATGAATGGAAGCCTTTACTTACAACAATAAATCGTAACATTTAGGTAAGCATTCAAGACTCATTCATATACTTAGATAGGCACCTACACTAAATCTGTATTTTGAATGTGTTACGACCCCACCTCCCGATAACCCCCGATTAAGGGAGACCAAGAGGTTGAAGCCGCACCCATTAATCCCGGATCAAAGGTTTGACATATAACCATAAACAATTATTAAATTCTAACAGACTATACTGAAAATGGTAATAAAATTTTTCTTTACATACCTTTTGAAAACTTGGATCTCTAGACTTCTATCCACACTGATACTAATCTATCTAATCCTCCTTTGCACTTTAATTCTCTTTTAGTATCACATGTGCCACTTTACTGTTTGTTCTTTTCATTGTACCTAAAACGCCGACAAACAAAACATCGGTCAGTCGTAGCTGGTATGTGGGGGAAAACAATAAACATGAAACTATGATAACAATGTAATCATTTAACAACCAAGATTACGTTTTGAATATAACTCTGCGATCCAAGAGTACCCTATCCTCTGTGTTGTCCCCATTAAACCCCTCATGATCCACCTATAAGTGAACCAGTTTCTAGGGTTGAGTCACATGGCACTACTCGTAAGTAGACCACTTCTTAACTCGGGACTTGCTAAAGAGTCTCTAACTCACGGTAACCTAGACCTTGTTCTAGGATTACCCCTTTTTAGCCTTTTCAAAGTAACAGAGGTGGACCCGGATCTAGCCAGTTATATATGCACATTTATAGTGATAATCATAGTCACTTTATAATGGCATGAAATAAATAAACATCCAATAGTTTAGTTGCATTCAATGCCATTAAACATCTGAGAATCCATCGGGAAACTATAGTGGTTATTCGTAATCGTAACCACATACCTTTGCCATGCAGATCATTCAATCATACTTCAAGCATATTGTCCAAGCAAGCAAGTAAATCAAGCAATCATCATATAATCTGCATTATGTAAATTCTAAAATGTCACTAAACACATTAAATACATTATACCCTACTCGACCCTAATCTAGGGTTTAGGTTTTGGATAAGATATAAGGGTATTAACCCTATTTCCATCACATATTTAACATTTGGTGAACCCAAGTTACTAAAACCATCTTATCCTCTTATTAAGATCACTTAGATCGAATATGTTCATTAACAACATAGCAAATTAAGATCTTTAGCCCGAATTCCACACATTAAAGATTATCTCTCTTAGAGACCCTAAATACCTTGTCATTATTACCATGATTACATTTATTATCATCATGCTCAAAAGAATCATATAATATCATAAAAGAAAGGCTTTTGACATTTTCAATGTCTTAATACCCAAAACTAGCATTTTTAAGCATTACTTATTACTTTAATCCTTCTTTGCACTACTTCTATAATAAAGATCATATTTAGGTCTCAAATATATTTTATTTAGATTCTACGTGTTCTCCTGATAAATTTTCATATATAACTTATTTTCATTCGAGCTACGTAGTAATTTCTATGATTTTTGCAAAATAAAACTAACTGGGCCAATCCCTGGTTGACACGTCAGTACATCTATATCCCTTCCACTAAATCGTGAACTGTGTAAAGTTTATAACGGAATGACTATACTACCCTTCCCATGGAGACTTGACTATTTAGCACTCAGGGGCTCAACCGTCTAAAAGGCTTTTGCCTTCTCCTTCCTCACGGAAGGGCGCCGCACGCAGCCTCGATGGGTCTACTGGGAGTCCGACTCCCGCTCGGATGAGTCGGGTGCCGCGGCAGGCACTTAGGCCCTGGGCTCTACAGCCCCGACGGTGGTCCAACCACCACTACTCGCAACTACTGAACCTGAACAGGCCCTAGGCGAGGTCGGCGGTGACCCACGGTTGAGGGAAACAGAGGTCCTAGACCACTAGGTCTTGCAGGTTGCAAAAGACTAAAAAGATGCATGAGAGGGGGTCGAGCCCTTACCTAAACCTCTCTGCATTGGCGCCAGCAGAAGTGAAACCTTGAGGAAGTTATCCCGTTCCTTCCCTTTACTCGGATACTCAGCAAGGAGCTTTCTCTCCCCACTTAGCACGGTGCTGCTATGGTGAAAGGGTGTCGCCTTGATACTGGTAGTCTCCAGGTTCACCACCAGGTCCGTCGTCCGTTGGTGTGTTGCCCAGTGCCTTCATGGCATGTCTATCCTTGGTTACCAACATGAAAGAGAGTCACTTCATGGCTGTTTGCAGGTCAGAAGCAGATATAGCGCAACTCGCGCATCTCCAAACTATGGAGGAGATCGTTGACCCATGCTTCTACTACAAGCACCCATGATGGTAGCTGGGGTTTTCAGGCAAAGGGTGGTGCTTTATCGTCTCTCTTATATAGGTCGTATGCCTAACCTTTAGGGTTAAGGGTAAGAAACAAAGGTGTGGGTGTTGCCAAGTCCCGCTTGGGAACGCCATAGAAGGCAATATGATTATGCTAAAAGTAATTCAATTACTCTAAATATCACGATCCATCTGTGTGTATTAGACCGAATACATTTTCCTTCTGGTTTATGGTAATATGTTTCCAAGGCAACTCATTAAATCTTTTTCCAACTATACTTCATAATCGGGGTCCAAACTTCTCTTTTCCTCTAAACTATGTTTCCCATTCCTTTTAGGAGACTTATATATCATTCCTTTATTTGTCTTCCGAGCAACGAGTGGATAGTCCTTTAATTAAATATCTAAGTCTATTATCTTGGATTATCTTAGAAATCCTTTCATTATCTTACTTGTAATTATCCTTCAACATACTAAAAAAAAACAAGCAACCCAAGGTAACACTATTTGGTGCCCCAACCATTATGTTTCCAATAATGGAGAGATAAGTATTCTTTTAACTATCTAACACATTATAAACTGTATTCTCCTTGGGAAAATGCTTATCAATATCATTACTATTGATTAATGCATGAATTCCTTTTATCTATTTGTCTTGTGCCAAAGCACTTGCGACAAAGGCAACTAACATTACTATCCCACCAATAAAATTATTGAGAAAATATCAATTTAATTCTTACATCATATTTTATAGTTCAATTTTACCAAAATTCGAGGATATTACATTTGATGTCTCGTTGGGACTTTGACGATAATTCATATCACATTATCCTCTCATTTTATTATTATTTTCCATTTCTCTTTCTTTTCTCAAAACTTAATTATTCATTTACTAATTGAACAATTGAATTTCCTTACTTCATTTTCTTGTTATTGGGCCCCAATAGCCAATAAAGTCCCCAACACAATCATCAAGGCTATTGTAAACGAAATCCATTTATTATAAACAAATTATATCATTATTTGTTCAAATATCTTTAGTATGAGAAATTACATTTCTCACCAATTGAACCAAAAAATTGGGGTTATAACATCCTTCCCCTCTTATAGGAATTTTGTCCTCAAAATTCAGGCAAGCAAACAAACAATTTAGGATAAGGCTTTTCCATGTCCATCATTGGCCCCTATGTGGCGTTGTCGTACTCATGGCATTTTCAAAGAACCTTTATCATCACATATTCTTTTCTCTGAGTTCTTTCATCCTGGCGTCTATAAACTACACAGGTGACTCAGACCATTTTAGCACATGGTCGGGTACCTCACATGGTGCTCTAAATTGGACACATGGAAAACATCTCCCATTACTCTATCCTGAGGGGTAGGGTCAAACCTAACCTCCTCCACCCATCCATCTCTAATGGACCCATGTATCGGGGACTCATCTCTCTTAGTTATAACTTAGAGGGGTCGGATTTCATGTCACATTTTCTCCCACAGTAACTTGTATGTCAGTCTACTTTGCATCTGCTCACGACTCTCATCGTTTCTAGTCTCCTTTCAGCCATTGCACAATCAAAGTGACTTTAGCTACACGCACTGTGGTCCTTTTTCTAACCATCATGTGGTCCCTTTTCTAACCATCATGTGGTCCCTTTTCACCAACATCACCTTACTGAAGTGGTGACCGACACAACCGCCCTTATAGAGCTTCTTATAAAACCCGATACTGGCTATGGTGGTCATTGTCACATCTTTCATAAGATAAGAACTGTCTCTAGATATCACCCTAAACGGGCACACATGCCCTCATCAGACCCTTTAGTCTGGATCATACTAACCATAGTTAGGGGTGATAAATTATACTAACATACAGTTCTCAATGTACCTACTTCCACCTTTTGGGAAGGGAACCTTTAGTTCAAACTCAAGAACCTTTGAACTTGCTTCATGGTGTAGTTGAACCATCTCTCTCACAGGTAGTTCAACTAGATCTGTCCCTTTACAAAATTCTATCTTTCTCATACTATCTAGGTAAGACGACCTACCATAACCCATATTGTATCTCGACCTTCTTTGGCCCAGGGAAGACCTATCACAACATCCATAGTGTTGATCTCCCGTTCCCTCCCAGGGACTCTTTTGTCCTCTATATTGATACACGGGGTTACTGGGGTTCGTCCTTTACCTTCTGGATTGCATGGACATAAACCACACGCAACCTCATCTTAAGCATCTAACGTGCTATTGCCATTTTCCCATGGTGTATCCTGATTTCCTGTATGTCATGATTCTTTCAAGATCGATTTCTTCAAAACCCTAAACCACTCTTGTCAGGGTTTCATCACCTTCTTTTCCAAAGAAGTGCATTTGAGGTTCTACCACCATCCTTTCATTGCATCGAGGACTAGACTGGCTAACCAAACAACCTCTTATCCTTTCAACGTATCTGAGTGTTATCCAAACACCCCTCCTTTCCACACTTAGGGTTAGCCAAATTACCTCTTCTAACATCTAGTCAAACAAGTCAGATGTATCTCAACCAGAGCATCCATTACCACTTCACATCCTTAGGTATTAGATAACATTAAAGACATATCATCTCATCTCAACTCTAAGTCCAAATTCATTTAGAACACTTTCTGATTTCATCATCATGGTGATCAAAACTCAACCTGGTATAACTTGTAAGTTCTACATAGCTCATAATCAAAACTTCCTCATAAGGTGACTACCTCATTCCTCTTAGTGTTTCCAAACCATCCATGTATCATTCACTTTACCAGGGTAGGTTATCTTCTCTATCCCCATTTCTCGTGGCAACGTTCCAACCTACATCATCTCTTATCCTTGGTGTATGGCATGCATAATGTCCTATCTCTCACCCCCATAACAAGAGGAAATAAGCATTTGGCTGCATTCCAAATACAAAGTTTTTCCTGTTCCAAGAGTAGAGATGGTACAACCCACCTTGCCATTACACCTTTAAATCTAAGTTGCAACGTGCCACATATGTCTCTACAACACAGACATCATGATATCAAGCTAATCTTGAACCTACTGAGGTTTATATCCTTGGTCATCTCCTCTAGGTCTATAGGGTACCGACTCTTTTGGGGTCATCCCTCTTCCCTCATGCATCAAGAGAGTGCCCTACTCATATACCCTTTGGGTCCCATGAGTTCATGAAGGTGATCAATCTCCTAACCCATGGCCCTCAGACAATGATAGTTGTTACCTCCCGACCCTATGGTCATGTGCAACTGGGGAATTAGGCAACTCCTTCTTTCATCGGTCTTATCCCTACCTGACCCTAGGATAGACTTAGGATTCTCCACTATAGTACATGTTTACTTAGAACCTTACCCAAGTCTTCATCATCTCTCTTTCTGCATTCATGGGCTGGCTCCCATCCTTTCATAGGGATCATGGCAACCTACCTACCTTAGTCAAGCCTCATATCGGTTACCTCCATGATAACACATCCATATGCACATAGAGATGGATATCTATGGGTCTGTAGGTTCATCCTCATACCATGTACCTTTCACATAGCTTCTCAAGATCCTATGAGACCTCTTTAGGTTACCTTGAACCAACAAAACCGATATACACCCTACCAAAGGGGTCCCTCTCCCAAGATGGGAGGAAAACTATCTCTTGTCAAAAAGGTCACAAAAACTCTTAGGTCTAGGATTTACATCCACACGAGCCTACTTAACCCTAGCAAGCTATTAAGGCACAAGTAGATCACCTACTGTACTATGCTAGGTCATACTTGTTCTCTTTACTGGATCAAGATCATACTTTCTTTTATCATCAACCTAGTTATGAGGGGTTCATCAAACATACCATTAATGTTAAGGAGTTTCCTTTTTCCTTTATACATGAGGAGTACCGTGCTCACTTCTGTAAGAACTCACTCTCATCATTAGCATTAGGTACACCACTTCCCCTCTTAGGCCTAGGATCCCTAGGTTTACTTTTAGGTGTCCAACCGCATGCTCTATCTCTTAACTATGAATCAAGCATGCAAAAGGTATGACATACACTTCTTGTCATCCTTCAGCTCGAGCAACACTTAGGGTTGGGTCCTCCTTAAGGACAACTAACCAGGTACAAGGCCTCAAAACCTGTTCACTAACCCTCTCTAGGTCTAAGAAACTCTTCTTCCTACCTCAGAAGGTAAACACATATACCGTAGGTACATCGGCACCAGATGCTTCATCTTCTATCTCTAGGGTTTGGTCCCTCTAAAGGCAACCAAGATATCATCAACTTTCAGGGATCGATCATGAAGCTACCACTATCCTCCATTGTTCAGGGTTTTAGGCTTCCAACCTTCTTGCTGGGTTTCCTGATCTCTCTAGGGCTAACCCTACATCCAAACTCATCATTAGAGGTCCTCTCTTCATGAAGGATCAACCTCAACAGCATGCCCTACATGGGTGAAGCCTAGGTTCGAACTTATGTTTGCTCAAGATCAACCATAACCCTTTATGCTCCCTCATAATTCCTTATCCAGGGTTTCACCCTACTGTCAGCACTATGACGTGCCCTAGGTGCCAGCTATACCCCACTTGCACAAGACCATAGGGTTTCTAAGATCCTTCACTAACCTCATCATCTAAGGAGCTATCCTTTACCCTAACATGCACGACTCTTCCCAGGGTTGGGTTGCCAAAGGTGCTAGGTCACCCATGGACCATATGGCATCCCAAAGGCATGTCCTTTTAAACACCTAGTCCAACTCATCTCTCTCTAACCTTCACTTAGGGTTAGGGTTAGCATCATCCTCTGATGATGTGCCAGGTCTCTACTTGAAATGGAGATCTCTATCTCCAAGACTAACTTATCCTCCTGACCCAAAGGTCTAGCCTCATGTCTCTTCTGAGGACATGACATCTTATGTCATACGGCCTAAGCATGTATGTATTATTTATTTTGCGCTTAATCTATTAAGCTTATGTCCATGACATCTTATTTACATGCTTTTCATTAATTTAGTGGAGGATTCCTTAAACCTTATTAACCTTGCCCATACCTCAAGAGGGTGAGGAGAAGAAAGAAAACCCTAATCCTTTAGGTCCTTATCATAATTTTGTGATGAGAAGGGATGAATAAGATGAGAATTCCTAAAGGTATCTTATTTCGATTCATACCCTAAGACTTTGGCCAGGCGGTCACACGGGTCCAGGAGTCCTCGTATTCTGACTAGCGGTGCGGAAGAAAATCTTGTCAGCCCCCGGTCGTGATCCCTTTCTAGACACCTCCGTCTTTCGGATAATCCTTTAATAACTCCCTTGGGTTCTATGGAGTTTGTAAAATTTAATAATTATCAATGGTTAACTAAGGAACCCATGCTCTGATACCAAATGTTACGACACCACCTCCCGATAACCCCCAATTAAGGGAGACCAAGAGGTTGAAGCCGCACCCATTAATCCTGGATCAAAGGTTCGACATATAACCATAAACAATTATTAAATTCTAACAGACTATACTGAAAATGGTAATAAATTTTTTCTTTACATACCTTTAGAAAACTTGGATCTTTAGACTTCTATCCACACCGATACTAATCTATCTAATCCTCCTTTGCACTTTAATTCTATTTTAGTATCACATGTGCCACTTTACTATTTGTTCTTTTCATTGTACCTAAAACGCCGACAAACAAAACGTCGGTCAGTCGTATATGGTATGTGGGGGAAAATAATAAACATGAAACTACGATAACAATGTAATCATTCAATTTATCATTTAACAACCAAGATTACATTTTGAATATAACTCCGTGATCCAAGAGTACCCTATCCTCTGTGTTGTCCCCATTAAACCCCTCATGATCCACCTATAAGTGAACCAGTTTCTAGGGTTGAGTCACATGGCACTACTCGTAAGTAGACCACTCCTTAACTCAGGACTTGCTAAAGAGTCTCTAACTCACGGTAACCTAGACCTTGTTCTAGGATTACCCCTTTTTAGCCTTTTCAAAGTAACAGAGGTGGACCCGGATCTAGCCAGTTATATATGCACATTTATAGTGATAATCATAGTCACTTTATAATGGCATGAAATAAATAAACATCCAATAGTTTAGTTGCATTCAATGCGATTAAACATCCGAGAAACCATCGGGTAACTATAGCGGTTATTCGTAATCGTAACCACATACCTTTGCCATGCAGATCATTCAATCATACTTCAAGCATATTGACCAAGCAAGCAAGTAAATCAAGCAATCATCATATAATTTGCATTATGTAAATTCTAAAATGTCACTAAACACATTAAATACATTATACCCTACTCGGCCCTAATCTAGGGTTTAGGTTTTGGATAAGGTATAAGGGTATTAACCCTATTTCCATCACATATTTAACATTTGGTGAACCCAAGTTACTAAAACCATCTTATCCTCATATTAAGATCACTTAGATCGAATATGTTCATTAACAACATAGCAAATTAAGATCTTTAGCCCGAATTCCACACATTAAAGATTATCTCGCTTAGAGACCCTAAATACTTTGTCATTATTACCATGATTACATTTATTATCATCATGCTCAAAAGGATCATATAATATCATAAAAGAAAGGCTTTTGACATTTTCAATGTCTTAATACCCAAATCTAGCATTTTTAAGCATTACTTATTACTTTAATCCTTCTTTGCACTAATTTTATAACAGGGATAATATTTAGGTCTCAAATATATTTGATTTAGATTCTACGTGTTCTCCTGATAAATTTTCATATATAACTTATTTTCATTTGAGCTACGTAGTAATTTCTATGATTTTTGCAAAATAAAACTAACTGGGCCAATCCCTGGTTGACACGTCAGTACATCTATATCCCTTCCACTAAATCGCGAACTTTGTAAAGTTTATAACGGAATGACTATACTGCCCTTCCCGTGGAGACTTGAATATTTAGTACTCGGGGGCTCAACCGTCTAAAAGGCTTTTGCCTTCTCCTTCCTCACGGAAGGGCGCCGCACGCAGCCTCGACGGGTCTGCTGGGAGTCCGACTCCCGCTCGGATGAGTCGAGTGCCACGGAAGGCACTTAGGCCCTGGGCTCTACAGCCCCGACGGTGGTCCAACCACCACTACTCGCAACTACCGATCCGAACAGGCCCTAGGCGAGGTCGGCGGTGACCCACGGTTGAGGGACACAGAGGTCCTAGACCGCTAGGTCTTGCAGGTTGCAAAAGACTAAAAAGATGCATGAGAGGGGGTCAAGCCCTTACCTAAACCTCTCTGCGTTCGCGCCAGTAGAAGAGAAACCTTGAGGAAGTTGTCCCGTTCCTTCCCTTTACTCGGATACTCAGCAAGGAGCTTTCTTTCCCCACTTAGCACGGCGCTGCTATGGTGAAAGGGTGTCGCCTTGATACTGCTAGTCTCCAGGTTCACCACCAGGTCCGTCGTCCGTTGGTGTGTTGCCCAGTGCCTTCATGGCATGGCTATCCTTGGTTACCAACATGAAAGAGAGTCACTTCATGGCTGTTTGCATGCCGGAAGCAGATATAGCGCAACTCGTGCATCTCCAAACTATGGAGGAGATCGTTGAGCCATGCTTCTACTACAAGCACCCATGATGGTAGCTGGGGTTTTCAGGCAAAGGGTGGTGCTTTATCGTCTCTCTTATATAGGCCGTATGCCTAACCTTTAGGGTTAAGGGTGAGAAACAAAGGCATGGGTGTTTCCAAGTCCCGCTTGGGAACGCCATAGAAGGCAATATGATTATGCGAAAAGTAATTCAATTACTCTAAATATCACGATCCATCTGTGTGTATTAGACCGAATACATTTGCCTTCTATTTTATGGTAATATGTTTCCAAGGAAACTCATTAAATCTTTTTCCAACTATACTTCATAATCGGGGTCCAAACTTCTCTTTTCCTCTAAACTATGTTTCCCATTCCTTTTAGGAGACTTATATATCATTCCTTTATTTGTCTTTCGAGCAACGAGTGGATAGTCCTTTAATTAAATATCTAAGTCTATTATCTTGGATTATCTTAGAAATCCTTTCATTATCTTACTTGTAATTATCCTTCAACATACTAAAAAAAAAAGCAACCCAAGGTAACACTATTTAGTGCCCAAACCATTGTGTTTCCAATAATGGAGAGATAAGTATTCTTTTAACTATCTAACACATTATAAACTGTATTCTCCTTGGGAAAATGCTTATCAATATCATTACTATTTATTAATGCATGAATTCCTTTTGTCTATTTGTCTTGTGTCAAAGCACTTGCGACAAAGGCAATTAACATTACTATCCCACCAATAAAATTATTGAGAAAATATCAATTTAATTCTTGCATCATATTTTATAGTTCAATTTTACCAAAATTCGAGGATATTACATTTGATGTCTCGCTGGGACTTTGACGATAATTCATATCACATTATCCTCACGTTTTATTATTATTTTCCATTTCTCTTTCTTTTCTCAAAACTTAATTATTCATTTACTAATTGAATAATTGAATTTCCTTACTTCATTTTCTTGTTATTGGGCCCCAATAGCCAATAAAGTCCCCAACACAATCATCAAGGCTATTGTAAACGAAATCCATTTATTATAAACAAATTATATCATTATTTGTTCAAATATCTTTAGTATGAGAAATTACATTTCTCACCAATTGAACCCAAAAATTGGGGTTATAACAGAATGGGCATACATTGACCAGATTTGACAAATCTAGAAAGTCCTATCTTTAATATGAATTTGTCCTGAAGAAAGTCCTATTCAAAATAGGTGTGTACATTCAATCCCTATCTTGAAAATGTCTCTCCTTGAACTCTAGGCCTACATTTAGGTAGGCATGCCCGACAAGACCCTACATTTAGGTAGGCACACTCAAAGGAGCCCTACATTTGAGTGGTCACTACTTCCAAAAATCCCTTTCAATAAATATGCACCTTGATCAAAGCCCTAGGTACTATACAGATGTCTCTCTTATCATGTTGAACCATCTTGTATACAACAATTACTCTAGGGAGCAAAAAATTGTTTGAACTGTCACTGGACGTAAAGACCACCTTAGATCCATAAACTTTTCTAGTGCCCAACCTTATCTATCTTGAGAATTTTCAGAAAATAGGAAAGAATATGGGTAGTAGATAGGAAACCAATACATTCAGTAGTCGTGACGTCTACATCATGTTTGAAAATATTTCTTGATTCCAATCTTATTGATCTTATCAATACAGGAGAGGCTCTAGGGAGCTGACAACTGACCGTACATTCACTACCTGTGAAGGCCAACTTATATCTGGAAACTTGTTTTATGCTCAAACTTGTCAATATTTAATATTATTGAAGAATGAGATAGTTAAGACTATTATTTTGAAGGTCCTAATAAGTGACCTAACACTTAGAATGACATGTTAATGCTTTGGTGATCCCTACATAAGGTAGGAGCTTTCAACTGATGACACATTGTGAGACCCCACCTCTAAGATCCCATAGTGTTATCCAACTACCGACACTAATCATGACATTAGCAAATAAATTGGAATCAAAACATTCAAATATATGAAAAACACAAATAACTTTTTCTACTTTCAAATTTGACACAAGCAATTAAAGTTATAATCATTTTCACCATATCATATATAACCAAACTCTGGAGGTAAGCATTGTTCAAGATAAAATTCTAGTACAACATGAAGTAGAAAGTTATAATATTACATTCACATAAGAAACATAGATCAAGATAGCGTACATCACTACATGCCCACTCACCCTCCCAAAACTCCCTTGTTATGGACAACCTATACATATAACCCACAACAAGAAGAGAATTCTCCACCTCAAATGGTGAAGATAAGATCACTACAGATGAGAAACTCCTGAGTGAACTAAAGTAGAATGAGTACCTATAAATTTTAAGCCACCACTTATCATCGAACTGAGTGAGTAGAATAACTTTCAGACAAACCTAGCATTGAATTAATCCTTTTTAAAACTGATAAGAAATAAGTGTATTTCACATTAAATCAAACAATTACAAATATCATAGATGTAATGGAAAATTGACTGATATAAACTACATAAAATGAACATGAAATAACAAATAGAAATAACATGTAATTGGAGATAGGTAATAAAATTTTATTATCTACTTGTCAAGATTCATTATTAGGTTTGCCCTGAAATTACTTGATATGTACCACATCAAGTCAATGTCATCAAGCTAGGTTCTCATGACAACGAATCATTATCCACATCTTAGGGTTTATTGAATTCTTAAGATAAGCAATAGACTCTAGTCTTCTTTAGAGTTTCCAAACACTGGATAGGTAAGAGCGTAAAGCATCTCTACCTTACAGACCTCATCATAGGTACATGAGACAAGTTTAATGACATAAATGTCAAAGATAGGGAATCGTGTATGAGATACTAAACAAATATATCCCTACTGATCACTTTCACATTAAGATCATAATTTCCATTGTAGTATTTCAAATACAATTCTTTCATTTACTTAGAAACAAAGAACTTAGGTTAGCATCTCATCTTGAAATCTTTCCTAAATTCATATGATCTAGACTTCAAGGTCTACCTCTATACTTTGTCATTCCTTTTCATATTCCAATGACTATTAAAAGGAATTTTGTTTCATTTCCACAGTGCAAATCCTTAGGGAAAATCACATTTTTAAGGCTCCTATCTGTATGACTTAGGTTATAATGGATAATAATTTGTTTGCTCAATTTTAGGAAAATATGAGGCAACTATATGACATATGCGTGATTTTGCATTCTTATCCTAGATATTTCGATTAGGGTTTCAAAGATACATTGTGTTTTGATTCAGATTATAGATACCCTATATATCTATTACCATCACATAAATTCAAATGAACTGATCACAACTCAAGAATTCACATATTATGCATAATGTTCCATATTAACCAATATGTAGTATTTTAAATGAATAGATAATAAGAATGTGCAAACTAAAATTAATAAATCCATATTACTCATGTTCAAGAAAATATAACATCCACTTGATTCATTTGCAAGGATCAGGACAAGAATCATATCTAAGATCATGATAGAAAACAATGTTATACAATGTTAGAGATGCTCAATTTCCACAAATTGTTATTTATTGAGTAGATTTAATGTTATAATTTAGTAAGTGTTTTCAAATGAATCTACACCACTCAACTCAGGTGTAAAGAACCTGAAATTCTTAGGCAAGCTAATGCTAATCTAGAATTAAATTCTTGCTTCAAGAAATCAGAATTTTTTTGCTCATGTTTCTCAAGAACCTTGAAGATGAAGAAAATAGGAAAAAGAATGAAAGAAGAGATTGATTTGGGATCTTTTTATTCAAATAAGTGGAGTGATGATTTCTATACATAGGAGATAATAAAATAAAATAAACCTAGCAAAGATTGATGATTTATAAAGAATTTATTAACATTGGAAATAGAAAACTCTGGAATCTAAAATCTCAAATTCACATTCTCCAAACTCTAAAATATCCTTCTCTCTCAAGAAACCAAAGCTATGAAGTGTAGGATGGAAATGGAAGGTTCTTAGGTCATAGTAGTGTCCTATATACTCATACATTGCTTGTAATAAATAATTGTAAACATTTTTCAATCCTTCTTTATTTTTTAAGAAAATTTGGTCAGTGGACACAAATATCCAAAAATTATCAAAAATTCAATAAGATATTTGAAATTTAAGTATAAAACCTACAAATAAAATTTTAGATCAATTTGATAATCCAATAAATTACTAAAAATCAAATAGTACATTGCTATCTTCATCATGTATTATCGGTTGAGTTTGTCCTAGGAAAACTTGACCGACCAATGGGTGCAAGAAACTCATAAAATTCTAAAATTCTTCACTAAAACTCATACTTGAGTTATACCATACATATCTAGAATTTAGGATAATATGATTCACATACAAAATAATAAAAAATGTTTACCAATCTGTAATACTTAATACCAAATTTATCATCATATATTCTATTGATGATTTCAAGAGACTATGGTTCTCAATTTATAACCCTAAAAAGCTAATCCTTCATATAAATAATCTTAAAAAATAGTTTTAGGATTTAAATTAATATTAACTTAATTAGGAGAAAATTAGATCAATAAATAATGATGGTTAGGAAGATTCAACTAGGATTTAATGTAATATAGGAATGGGTTCTTACAAATCTACCATCCATTTAGAGTCTCATACCAAAACCCCAGAAAAGGTCATATTGACATCTCCACATCTCATATTCAAGTTCCCATGTTGCTTCTTAAACTCCATGGTGTCTCCATAAGATCTTCACCATAGGTATCTCACATCTATGGAACATTTTGATCTTCTAATCCATAATTTCAGCTGGGCCTTCCTCAGAGGTCATGTCATCTACTAATTGTACATATGATGGATAGAATATCTTATCAGTATCAAGATGAAACTTTTTAGCATAGATACATGGAATACATCATGTATCTTCTATAAATAATGTGGTAACTCAAGTGAATCAGCTACTTTTCCAACCCATTGCAAAATTGGGTATGGTCCCATATATCTAGGAGATAAGTTGCCCAGCTTTCCAAACATGAGAACACCTTTCTTTGGAGAAACCTTTAGATATAATATACTCCCTAATTAAAACGCAAGAGGTCTATGCTTGCGGTTAGCTCGTCTATCTTTCATGTGCAACTTTCAATTGTTGATTTATCACATAGTCTTCTCAGAAGTTTGTTGTACTATCTCAGGTCCCAACATATGTCTCTCAACAATCTTATACAAATGTATTGGCGATCTACATTCCTACCATATAGAGCTTTATAAGGTTCCATTTCATGATTGGATTGGTAACCATTATTATATGCAAGTTCTTTAGGCTAACATGTAAATCCCAACTTCTAAGAAACTATAATACACATGCACTAAGCATGTCTTCTAGGGTTTTTATTATCCTTTTTGACTGACCATCAGTATGGGATGAAAAGTAGTAGTGAACTTCAATTGAGTTCCCATTGCTTCATGTAATCTATCTCAAAACCTAGAAACAACTTTTGGGCCTCTATATGATATAATAGAAAGTGGAACTCCATGTAGTCTTATTATCTCATCTACATATATCTAAGATAGTCATTCAACACAAAAAGTCATCTAATAGGAAAAAAAATGAGATTTCTTTGCCAATCTATATACAACGACCCATATGGAATCATGTTCCTTAGAATAATGGGGTAATCTGACTATAAAATTCATAGTAACATGATCCCATTTCCGCTCTGGTTAAGCAAAGGATACAAATACCCAACGGGTCTTTGATGTTCTACCTTTACTTGCTGACATACACCACATATTGCAACAGATTCAGCTACATATTTTATCATTCCAGACCACCAATATAATTCTTTAGATTTATATAGATTTTAAACTACTTGGATGCATGGTATATGTAAAAGAATGTGCTTCCTCAAGCATAGTATTTCTTAGCTCTTCTTCATCTAGGACACATAACCTTCCTTGAAACATAAAAGATCTTCATTAATGAATTGGAAGCCTTTTATCTTACCTTCTTGCGTCTCTTTTATTAAAATTTGAATATAAGGATCATGTGCCTTGGGTTTGTTTAATATGTTTCCCTAACATAGGTTCTATTTGTCTTTTTGGCAAAAGACCACCAGAGCGGAAAGCATTCATCTCTCTTAGAGACAAAAGCATGTACCTTCTAATGCATGTCATGGAATTCATCTCTATAGAAGGAATGGAAGACGATGAATATTTACTCAATGCATTTGCCACCACATTTTCCTTTATAGGATGGTAATCAATGGTGCAATCATAGTCTTTACTCAATTCAAGACATCTATGTTGCCTCATATTTAGATCTTTCTTTATGAAGATGTATTTCAAGCTCTTATGATCAATATATACCTGGAAAGGATCTTCATATAGCTAATGTTTCTAGGTCTTTAATACTAGTATTACTACATCAAATTCTAGGTCATGTGCATGGTAGTTTTTTTCATGCTTCTTCAGATATCTAGAAGCATATGACACTACCTTATCATCCTACATAAGAACACAACCTTAACCCTTCTTAAAAACATCAAAATATATGACATAACCTTTCCCTATATTAGGAAGAGTTAGGACTGGTGTAGATGTCAATATGTTTTTCAATTGTTGAAATCTACAATAACACCAATTTTTCCATATAATTTAGACTTCTTTCCTCATCAAACGAGTCAAGGGCATGGAAATAATGATGAAGTCATATCTAAACCTTATGTAATATCCTGCTAAGCCAAGAAAACTTCTCACTTTGCTGGGTGTCTTGGGCTGCTCCCGCTAGAGTACAAATTCCATGTTCTTAGGATCTACACAAATCCCATTAGCAGAAATCACATGGCCAAGAAATGCCAATTCAGATAACCAAAACTTATATTTACTAAACTTGGCTTATAGATAACTTCTTCTCAACAAATGCAAAGACAACTGTAAATGCTCTTCATGTTTCTCCCTATTCACATAATATATCAAGATATCATCAATGACAACAAAAATGAATTGATCAAGGTACTGATGAAATACTCTATTCATTAGTTCCATAAAAGTTTTTGGCACATTAATTAGTCCCAACGAAACAACCAGGAACTAATAATGGCCATATCCGGTTCTGAAAGTTGTCTTAGGAACATTTTCAACCTTAATCCTAAGCTAATGATAACCTAATCATAAATACATCTTAGAGAACATTGTTACCCCTCTCAATTGATCTAAAAGATCATCGATCCTAGACAAAGGATATTCATTCTCGATAGTAAATTTGTTAATTTGTTTATAATTGATACACAAATGCATCATTCTATCCTTCTTATTCACAAGTAATACTAGTGCTCCCCATGGTGATGTGCTAGGTTGAATAAAACCCTTTTCTAGCATTTCTTACAATTTCTTCTCTAGCTCTCTCAATTCAGTTAGACGCATGTGACATGGTGCTACTACAATAGGTTGAGTACCTGGATTTAGATTGATCTCAAAATCAATCTCTCTAACTAGAGGTAATCCTAACAGTTGATTAGAAAAATCATCATTGTACTCTTTCAGTATGTGTGCATCATACAAGGTTGGGTTCTCATCCCTAGTATCTGTTACATGTGCAAGATAACATGTACATCCCTTCCTCATCATCTTCTTAGAATATATAGAAGATATCAAACATGTAGGTATTACTTTTATATCCCCTTGAAAGATCCAAGAAAAATGTCCATCAAAGAAGATAACTTACTTGGTAAAGTAATCAGCTTTGCCTAATATTGCTAAAGTAATTCATGCCTAGAATAGTATCAAAGTTGTGTACTTCAAGTGGTAATAAGTCCACTTGAATGCATTGTCCATTGAAGATTAGCACATATCTAAGGCAAACCTCTATCACAACTAGAGGTTGTATAGTAGGTATCTCTAACATGTAATCATAAGGTATCTCCTCAACTAAAAGCTGAACTATAGATATGACAACTTGAGTCACAAAAGAACGTGTATCACTAGGTTCAATTAGCAATGTAATAAGTATAAAAATGGATGTAACTAAATAAATATAACTTGTCACAACATGTGGAGAAACTACTCTCTCCTGCCAAGTCAAAGCATAAGCATGGTTGTCACCTACATCCTACCTTGAACTCATCCTCCTCCATGATATACTATGAATCCCTGAGTGTTGGAACCTACCTGTGATGCACACCATCTACCTGAACTTTGTGTTGCTTTCAGTCTTTATACTCTATCATAGGTTGTTGTTGAGTTCTTTATGGACAATTCCTAATAGAATGTCCTTCCTGAATGCATATAAAACAACCCTTGAAATCATGGCCCCAACATGGATCTCTATCAAACCTGTTGCAAGATGTACATTTTGGTGGTGTCGAGTGAAAGCTCATACTATGAGGTCCTATCCCAGTCATGTACTTTGTGTCCTGTATGGTGGTGGTCCCCTAGCTACAAAAGTAGTACTACCCCTGCCATATGGAATATATGGTGGTGCACTAGTTGGTGCATTTGGCCTCCTAGAAGAAGAGCTAGGTGGCCTAGTCACCCTCAAATGTGCATTGGGTATTGGCTTTCTCAACTCACCACTTTCTATCTTGCAAGTATGAAACTCCTACCTTTACAGGATGACATGCTCCACACGCCTGACTGTGTCAACAAAAACCTAAAAATTTTGTCATGGATTCTATTAAAAATATCCTCTCCTATAGATCATAGTTCAAAACTTGCCCAAAAATCCTAATCTATTCTCAATTGTGAGATATAGTTGAGGATAAAACCTAAGAAAATCCTAAAATAGATATGCATATTCAGTCATTGTCATCAATCTCTACCTCAAAGTCTCAAATGGATAGATCTTTTAATGTATGTATGTGGCAGGATAATAGCAAGACTCAAAACTCTTCCTAAATTCATCTCATGGCAAACTCTACTCTGCCAGGTGTGTGTCTTCCATGCTCCACCAATGACTTACACTGTCATTTAGAAGATAAATAACATGATTCACCTTCTATGCATTCAATACATGAGCTATTTCAAACACTTTCAGTTTCATATATCCAAGCATCTACTTTTGTAGGATCAGTAGTGCCATAGAAGTCATAGGAACCCCTCTTTCTCAGCCTCTCATAAGACATGCTAATATTGCACAATTGATGAAGAACACTTAGAGGTGATGGAGGGACTATCCTTATTGTTGTATAAGCCATTGATGACACTAGCCTATGTGACATATCATATAGAGGATCAGTGATAGATAAGGTAGTCATAGTATTTAGTTGATCCAATACTTCAATAGGAGGCTCTTCTTACCCCAGTTCAGCCTTAGAACCACCTACTGTAGGTTCCACATAGCGACTCTCCACCTACTCTTCACCTCTACCAGTCATGATCTTAAAGAAAAGAGAATATGCCATATATCATTAATAATGTGAAGGACCTACAAAGACTGATTGACTCGTCTAATGTCCCTGTATATGTGCACTAACAAAAATCTCAACTCTTAGACCCCACAGTGTTATCCAAACTACCCACACTAATCTTCACATTAGAAAATAAATCTTGGAATTAAAACATTCAATTATATGAAAACACAAATAATATTTTCCATTTCCAAATATGGCATAAGAAATTAAAGCTATATTTATTTTCACCAGATCATATGTAAGCAAACCCTAGATGTAAGCATTACTCAAGATGAAATTCTAGTACAACATGAAGTAGAAATTTATATTATCACATTCACATAAGAAACATATATCAAGATAAAGTACATCACTACATGCACACGCACCCTCCCAGAACTCCCTAGTATAGGGACAACATATACATATGACCTACAATAAGAAGAGAACTCTCCACCTCAGATGTTGAAGAAAAGATCATTGTTGATTAAAATCTCCTAGGTGAAATGAAGTTGAATCGGTACATGTAAAATTTTAATCCACCAGTTATCAACAAACTAAGTGAGTGGAACAAGTTCAAGAAAAACTAGCATTAAACAAATCAATTTTTAAACTAATCTAAAATAAGTGTATTTCATATTAAATCAAACAATCACATGTATCATGCAGGTAATGGCATATATAAAGTACATATAATGAACATGAGATCATAAATATAAATAGCATGTATTTGGAGATAGGTAATCAGACCTTATTATCTACTTGTCAAGATTCATTGTTAGGTTTTTCCTATAATTACTTGATCTGCACCTAATCAAGTAAAACTCATCACACCATGTTATTATGTCAATGACTCATTGTCCATATCTAAGGGTTACCTGGTAACCGTAAGATAAGAAACAAACTCTAGTCTACCTAAAAGTTTCCGAACACTATCTAGGTAAGAGCATAAAGCATCTCTACCTTACAGACCTCATCTCAGGTACATCAGATAGGTTTAATGACATAAATATCACAGATAGGACATCATATGTGAGATACTAAACAAAGATATACCTACAAATCTTGTTCACATAAAGATCATGATATTGATTCTTTCGAATAAAATTCATTTCATTTACTTAGCAATAAAGAATTTAGGTTAGCATCTCATTTTGAAATATTTCATAAATTTTGGGGATATAGCCTTCAAGGTCTAGAATCACACTTTAGCGTTCCTTTTCATAATCCAATGACAATTAGAAGGAATTCCATTTTATTTACCCAGTGCAGACCTTGAGGGAAAATTGTAGTGTTCAGGTGTAAGGCCCCTGAACTTTCTTAATGAGTTGAATAAGATTAATTACCATAATTGAATTCCTATAACCCTAATATAACCTTTTTATATGTTTTGAAATCATAATACAAGCTTAAGTTTCAAATTTGGTCCAATTTGGAGACTATTTGAGCAAGTTATGCAATTTTCTGTACATTTTGGACTATTCTACAATTTACCCAATTGAGGGGTTTTCTTTGCAATTTGTCACATAAATTATGTTCCTTATATGTTATATTATCATTCTTGAGTATTTTTATCCATGGGGCTCCTATTTGAGCCTTGGTTTGAAGGTGTTTTCCTGAAGGGTATTTTAGGGTTTACCCCTTCATGGATGAGCTACCTTTAGTAGCTATCAACTAATGAATTATGTGATTGGCTGGGAAATTCGACATAGGAAAGCTAAGCAGGTCTATACAGATGGTGGGGGAGCTACTTGTGTGTGTTCTTGTATATTCTTATTAAATTAAGGCCATGGACACTTTGATAAATACTAGAACCTCAACTTTTTCTTTTTCTTTATCTTAAAGTTTCATATACTTATCCCCAAGCACCAAAATGAGCCATTTGCTCTCCACCACTTCCCTCCTTCTTGGACCTTCGTTCTCCCACTGTGCTGGTGTGAATTCCCTGCCCAAGGAAGAAGAAAGTGGGGATCTTCTTGGAAACAATTCTAGGATTACAATTGATTTCCTTTTTGGGTCTAAAAAGCTTCCTCCTAGTGATCTTGACCTAAAAATGTAAGTATTACCTTATTTCCTCCATTTATCTCTTTTCTCTTCTTCCTCCTATATCTCTCCAGGTCAGAACCCTTCTGTTCCATGGTGAAAGTTGCTCTAGAACTCAAAAATCTATCCTTCTTGTTTCTTTTTGTAGGATTTTGTTTCTTTGTGGAGAGAAGTACCTATTTGGCCAAGTTCAGATCTGAATATAGGGATTTCTTGCCTTATTTGCTCGATATTATTGCTGTTTGAGATCTAACCTACTATATAGAGGTTAGTTATATAACATTCTTCACTTATATTGCTTACTAGAAGCTTGTTAGTTCATGTTTATGCTTTAATGTGATGATCAAAGCATAAAGAAACCATGCTTGTTTAGAATTACGAATTTTTGTGGTGTTCCCTGTTTTGTTCCAGTTCTATATGAACTTGTAAACATGTGTACGACCTTTCTAAGGTGTAACATGATCTGGGACAGGTTGATAGCATCAACCTATGGTGCTAAGCACAATAATTGATGGTTCAAATTAGGGTTTTCAAGCTATTTCCTTCCCTATCACACAACCGATAATCATAGCATTCAACAACCAATGGTGTTGCTATCTTGGAAACCAATGTTCGTGATCAAGGGTGTCAATTTTATGGTGACAACTGACCGACCTAAATCACACATCCAAAAAGAGTTGATTCAAAGTAGTCGGACTTTTCAAGAGATGACCCGACTCTCAAGCCCCTGCAACGATAAATGGGGTATGATGTAGTGATCGGGGTCGAACACAGGGACAAGGTTGGTAGTGTTAAGCTCAAATAATCTAACACTCTTATACTCCATAACACGCGGGTATATAAAAGGTTTTCCCTAAGGAACGATGCCACACAAACCAAGGTTGGACAAGAAAAAAAGAATAAGAAGAACGAACGAAAACAAAAGAAACAAGATGAAACAAGTATAAGGGAGGAAACTCGGGCTGGGGTTCACCTACTATGGCTTCTCACCAACATGCAACATCATCTCTCTCTCGCATACTCTTATCAAGATTACAAGCAACCACCCATAGTGTCCTTTCCACTCTCTCTCGAGATGAGGATAAAAAAAAGTCTAAGGGTAGCCTCTCTCTCGAGATGACCACACGTAAACTTCACAACATAACATATGGTTTTAAAGCTTTAGCATTCCAACACTCTCGTGCATTCATGATACTCCATAACACATGATAGTAGTGATATTACTCTCTTGAGATATCAACTATCAAACATCACAAGATGATAGCTAAGCATACAAGTGAAGCATAAAAATAGGTTCATGGAGATAATCTTGATAAGAATATGTATATTCAACAGAAAGAGACAATATACATGTTGGGAGAGCCTTAGTGGCTACTCCCAAACCAATTTAAGGTGTTTAGCCATTCATGCTTGCAAACATCATGATGACGTTACAGACAGATAGATACATGAAGTCCGCGAAGTGAGGAGGGAAGTACAACGAAGTGGAATGATAGATCTAGACAGAGAAGAGACGTGATACAACACGGTACTTCTTCAGGTCTGGAACTAACACGTCGATGGCGTGGATGATCTTCTTCTCTTAAAGAAGGAGCCTTCAGTCTTCTCTCTCCTCAGCTTCCACCTTTGGAGATCCAAGACTAGTGGATGGGTTGGTCTGGTAGGATTTGGGATGCAGCAACATTTCATGGTCCTCGAGATCTGATCTATGATCAGATGATTTGACAAGATGGATGGGAGTGCTATTTAAAGGCACCTTCCACCGACTTAAGCCTAGACTGCGGTGGCGGTCTGGGTTGGGTGAGGTGTGAGACTACGGTCGTGGTCTGCTCTTTATTCCTCTTTTCATCATGGTTGACTAAGTCGCGGTCTGCCACTTTCTCGTGGTCTGGCAATGATCGCGGTCGAGGGTGATTCGTGTGTTGCTTTGGAGAGGTCGAGATCAAGGATTTCTCACTTAGTCGTGGTCTGTAAGAATCATGAATCTGTATGGATCGCGATCTTATTTGAGTCGCGGGCAAACTTGGTGTCCGCCGTCTTCAAATACACCATGGTCGTTGGTTTGAATGGTGTCTTTGTACTGATCATGACCTCCTTGTGATCATGGTTTAGCGGTTATCGCAGCCTCAGTAGGACCACGGTCTGGCTCCAATGCATGATGACCTGGTCTTAAAGTGGTTCAGAGAACTCGACCACTATTGTTGAATGATTGGGCTGCTGTCGAGGTAACGACCGCGACTTGGGCTGTAAATGTACATGAAATCGTGTAAGTGAGGTTTTAATCAAAAAGATGGTGAAATTGTGGGAAAAGATAACAAAAGATGTACTAAATGAGGCATAACATATATACAAGAAGTACGTAACATAAAGTGTTATCACCTTCCCCAAACTTAGAATCAAGCCTATCCTCAGTCTAAGTGTAGGTTTGAGAACTCAGAGAGAGAAAAAGCAATCTTATGTAACAAAATAACAAAATATAACATTACTGAAATATCTCATTCTCGCATCAAGACTGTTGTGGCATGTTTTCTAACCCTTAGGTCTCATTCCTCCCTTTCAACTAGAGTGATTCCACTTATGGACACGACATATCTGCATTCATGAGTACAACAATACACCGGTCGTGTGGAAACTTTTGGCATCTTTTGGTCACAACTCTCATTATTTTTTTTCTATCTTTTTGGCTTTTTACATCTCCTTTCAGGCATGGGTGAGAGGGATTTTTATGGGGTCTTCTTGGCAGCCAAGCCTCTCTTTAGATATGCCTTGAAAATGGCAGTTGTTTCCCTCTCTACAGAGATAAGGATTTTCTAGTCAAAGAGTGTCAGGTGAGGGTGGTTGTTCAGGAGTATGGCTAGATGAAGTTCTCTAGTCTCCGAGAGTTTCATGAGTTAAGGTTGTCACACATACAATGTCTTATTGTCTTATTGCAAGAATGAGATAGATAAGTATTGTTATGATTCTTGTTTTACTCATATATATATATATATATATATATATATATATATATATATATATATATATATATATATATATATATATATATATATATATATATATAGAGAGAGAGAGAGAGAGAGAGACAGAGAGAGAGAGAGTCAGGCTAGAATACACTCGAGTGTATTCGGAGCAGAATACACTCAAGTAGTTTTTCATGATGAAATATTTTTTTCAAAAATATAATCTGTTGATCTTCTTAATCATCTTGTGAATATCTCATATGAAAAATTTGAGCACATTTGAACATTTATAGGTCATGTTATTAAGATCACAAAAATTATGCATTTCAAATTAGTTTCATTCGTTCATTTTGTTGCCATTGGATGAGCGACTTACATTCATCCAAATGGGCTCAAAATTTGTATGTAGCCTAGTTATAGTATGACAGTGAAGATCAAAGGTTTACATTTTGGAAAAAATAGTCTTCATATGCAAACACACTTGAGTGTATTCTTGCGATCTGTACACTCGAGTGTATTCTAGCTTGACTCACTCTCTCTCTCTCTCTCTATATATATATATATATATATATATATATATATATATATATATATATATATATTCTCATTTATTTCTCTCTAGGAGGGAAAAAGTACTACAATTTGAAAATTTAGCAGGAGAGGAGGCTAGATTCTAAAATCAAAAGGTAGCTTTAGCAAAAATTTTGAAAATTTTGAGAATTTTTTGGAGAGGTAAAAAGTTGGTAAATGTACCTCTATAGCCCATTTATGACTCCTCCCCCAAACTTATTCCGCACCATGTCTCGGGGTGTCAAAATTTGAGTGAGACATTAAAACGAGCTTTCTTTATTTGTTTTTGTTGGTGGTGGAGGCCCACTCAGACTCGAGAAGCATGTATGCGTATAATCCTCGTAGTGCATGGTACTTTTTGTACTGCATGCCCTCCATTTTGACGTCAATATTGGCAAGGGCCACCATCCACACTAGACAGAAGAAGCCACAGTCATTTGATAGGGGCACCTACTGGGGGATCCTATGGTAGAACTGCGTCTTTTTGAAGTCTTTGCCTGATGTAAGCATGTACCCTTTTCCATGGCTTTTTATCATGTCAACAATTAGCTCAACGCATGTGTTGGCCTTTTCTTCTATGGGAGTCTTTGTTGTAGTCATGTTAGTCTTCTTATTAATTGTGAAGGTTGCGTCTGAGCTATTGTAGAGGACTGCAGTCCTTTTGATGGTATTGACGATCAGCAAAGTCCAATGATTGTCGTGAAGAATTGGTAGAAAAATATAGTCTGGTAGGGATGTTGTCAGGCATTATTGCAGCCACTCCTTTTTGCCTGATCTTTTGTCTTTTAAGATTTCATCTACCAGTAAGAAGTATGCCATGTGAGCATTTGGCATGTTTTTGCCTAGTAGCGCCTAGTAAGCTGACATCGTACTTAGTGAAAGATATCCTCCTATTTTCAGCATTTCTCAGAGGTCATCTTTTAGCATGCAAATGCCATCTCTCTCGAAGATGACATCTCCCAAAGAATCATCTTCTTTCAAGGACCTCATGATTATAGTCAGCTCTTCTAAAGATAGACTAAGGTAGCTCCATCTGTCAAAGTCCTTGAAAGAAGGTGTAACTTCTCATGCTGGTTCGTCTGGCTTTACATCGATTAGGTCTTCTTCTTCAACCTCTCCCTCCTTAGGTTGTTCCTTTGAAAGCCGTTCTTCTGGAACTTTTTCTACCGGAGGCTACTTTGGTTCGTCATCTGACGCGTGTTTTACAGCTTCTCTAGTGCTTTCATGCCAGCCTTCTTTCCATGCTGTAGCCATTGCTGGTTTTGTCAGATCCACCCATATGGTCTTTAGTTTCTCCCTCTAGGTGACCTTTTCAGGTAGAGGGATATCTTTGTGAACCCTCCGGGGTACAACTTCTGAAGGCATCACCGGGTTGTTGAAGAATCGATGCTCGTAGATGACCTCCATAGCATACACACCCCACAGTCCATGCAGGTCTTCATTGTCTAAATCTTCCTAGGGGAAAGCCCTTGTTGATGGCTTCCATCATTCTCAATACTATGAAGGCACAATCCCCTGAACCAACCACTTCTTGAGGGACTTTCTTATTGATGGAGAACCAACTTCCAAAACCCCTGAAATTTGTTATTTGCATCTTTGATTTCTTGTTGTAGATGCAATGGTACCTTTAGGGCATCTCTGGCGTCCTTCCTTTTATAGATTAGTGAAGTGTTGTCCATTTCGTCTATACAACAATTTAGCACCATCATTTTTTGCTCGTATAGATGGACGACTATCAGTGTCCAATGCTTTACATTTCTTATGGGCAACACTACATATCTTGTTTCCTTTCTTCAAACTGCTACCTTCACTTCGATGACATTTTTTGCCATGTAGTCTTCGTTGTAGAGCAGGCTAGCTAGATGTGTCATCCCATTGAAGACTGGTTGCGGCTTGTTTGGGTGCAAAAATTCTTCTAGGAGGGTGGCACTGTGGGCTCTGATCTCCAAAACCTGAGATAAATACATAAACCTCGATGTAAACTCAGCAGAACATTCGATTAACTGCGAAATATGAAAAATAACTGAAATTTTTAAAACTTTTTGAGATAAGATCTTGGATTCATAAAACTCCTTTTATAAGAAACATGATAAACAGTTTACATCTCTGATAAACCACTTCTTGAGTAGTTATGTACATCATGATACAAAAATCTCAAGAGACAAAACCAAAATCTCAAACCACTAACTCCAAGACCTGAGAGTACAGAGGACACATAGGACCATCTATCTAACTACGAGAACCAGCAGTCAGTATCTCCACCTGAGATTCACTGCTGCCCCTGGTACGGTTGTTGCTGTTGTTGCTCATCTTTAAATGAATTCCTTCATCTTCGACGACCACCTAAAAAGTTGAAATCTACGGGGTGAGACAATTATAAATAATTGTCCCAGCGAGAGTTATAAATCTCCACTAGAAACTTTATATGGTAATCAAAGAACAACAGAAGAAATAGAAACCTTCAAAGTAATTAACAGCAGATAGGTATCTCAGCAGAGTAACAAATATGTAAGCAATATGAATAACATATCTACTTATGCAGTGTAACATCAATTTAGTATCTCGTAGTTCACTCTAAGCAGATACACTACGCGGCTGATTATGTTTTACAAACATTATTATGCCATGTGGAGATGAGGTATACCGCTCATACTCCAACCGATAAATGTTAAGTCGCCTCAGTATCATACTAGGTCATTAAAAGAGCCAGATACTCATGACCTCATCTTCCTCAGTTAGTAAGAGGATTGTTTGCAGGACATCTTGTGTCTCTGTTGTTATAGCTCACCAGGGTAATCTGGTCCTTCGTTATTTTAGAGTTACAGTGGCGTTCTGTACTCTCTTCGTCATTAGGAGATTTCATGTTTACCTTCCACCGATGCGGTATCTGTGCTTTCTTTGGGAGATTTGTGGTACATCACTTGGTATGGATTTGTAGTGAAGGGTTGATGGATTACACATCTACATCAATACCTACACTAGGATGTAAGGTTCTACACATCCATGTACCCCACATACTCAAAAGTATGTGATCCAGGAGTTCCCTTAGGAAAACCTGTTTCACCATCATTTGGTCTCTGACAATGATGGATCTATGATCAGGGCTCTACATGGTATGATTGTAATTGATTAGTTAGATACATTTCAGTATTCTTTTGACATCATACATGTTCTCAAACAATAATCATTAGCATAGAAGATATGAAGGAAGAATACTAAATGTAGCAAGTCTAACTCACATCAATTATCATTTCTCATCATCTCATCACAAGTCATCTGTTAAGCATGACCTTGATGATACTCATGGCTCTTCCAGCCTAACAATCTCATAGGATGACATTTACCAGGTAATAGAGTATTTCACTATTCATAAGGTTACTATCATGCATTAAATGAATATGAAATCATCATCCTTACCTGGATATGATCATCCTCATATAAGAACATGTTTGGTTAATTTAACTGATAACAGTAAATAATTCATTTCAAAGAAGTTGTACCTTCCTACTCTTACAAGAGTTAGGTTCCCTGAATCTCATCAATTAGGGTTATTCATTTCTTTTGCTTCTGATTAGGAATCTTGATTCCTCATCTCATACTTCAATCATGAAGATTCATGCTTAAAAGCATAACTTGGAAATAGGGTTTTACCCTATTCAAATAAGATCATTGAAATCCCTTTATCTTGTAAGGCATCATATTTGTAATATGTTCATAGAATTTCATACCTAAAGGTATAACACAGGACTAAGGTTAACATACCCCATCCTTCATTATTTAATATTTCATGTTCATATTATGAGTCTAACTCTAGTATGCAACTCTACCATCCTTGGAAGCATACTAGGATACGATGAAAATCTACCTTTAATTTCAACATTTATCGAACATCTTAAAGATTATCAATTCTAAATATCAATCTATTTCTCCTTCATATCATACTCTATACTTATTAAGTATATGATTTCGTTGTGCTCCTATCATAGATAATTCCCTCTTACATCTTCTTAAAAGGTACATAGGTTTAAACATTGTTGATGTAGGATAACTCATCTTGTAAGATTAATTTAACCATACTTCACTTAAAAGCATTACCTTGTGGACATCTCTAGGATTTCATAATTGCCAGGTCATAAACTAGGCTCACTATTCATCCCACTAGGATTTTCATATTTTCATTTCCAATTTAGGGGTTCTCATTCATATCACATCTCTTCTGGATTAGATTTATTGAACCTCTTAGCTCATAAGGCATAAAGATTCCTCATATTACAACTTGTAATTAGGGTTTCATACTCAAGAGCATAACCCTGAATTACTACATTTATGAGATCACCCTAAATTAGGGTTTACTATTCACATTTTATGTCATTACCCTAGAATTAGGGTTTACTATTCACATTTCATGTCATTACCCTAGAATTAGGGTTTACTATTCACATTTCATGTCATCACCCTAGAATTATGGTTTACTATTCACATTATGGTGAATTGAACTTATATCATCATCATGTATGAACATCATCACCATTGATGGCTTCAAATTAGATTAAGATTCATTAATTATCTTGATTAGGGTTTCCATGATCTCACATAGATGGATCATATCCTAATCATGCACAATTAAACACATTGAAGGTACTATATTAGGTTTCAATCATATTTGATACTTTCTCTCTCCTCTCACTAACATGTAGTGACTTTCTCTCTCCTCTTTATGGTAGATAATGATTACATCACTCCAAAACAGGTTGAGTTGAGTTCCCATTGATTAACATAAGCTAAGTCTCCACAATCAAGACATTAGGGTTTGATTAAACAAGGTATCCCTCAATTGTACCCTTCAAGGGTATAAAGGTAATTTGCCCCATTGATCATCATCATGGGTCAACTCATTAATCAATTAGTCCCTTAATGACCTAGATTACCATTAGGGTTTAGATTAGATCACCATTGAACCAATTACACCCTCAATTGATTAAGTACAAACCACCTTGAAGACCTTCAAACGGTTTCAACCTTCAACCACCAAACGGTCTTGAGACCGTTTGACCTCAAACGGTCTTGAGACCATTTGACCTCAAATGGTCTTGAGACCGTTTGACCTCAAACGGTCTTGATACCGTTTGGGTGCGTTGACCGTTTTGACTTTCAAACCGTTTGAAGCTCATGCGGTTTGAAACCGTTTGATCCAAAACGACTTGAGATCGATTGGTCCAAACGGTCTTGAGATTGTTTGAGCCCAAACGGTCTTGAGACCGTTTGACCCCAAATGGTCTTGATACCATTTGACCTCAAACATTCTTGAGACCGTTTGGATCCAAACGGTCTTGAGACCGTTTGGTCCAAATGGCCTCAAACCGTTTGGACCTCCAAAGTGGTTCAAAAGCTGCATAGGTTTAGGGTTATCTATGTTGAAGCCCTCAATTGGCCAAAACCATGTTAACTATGTTGGCTAAATGGACATCTATAAATCCCTTTGTTTTGATTATGACAAACATTTCATTCTTACTGATCTAACGAGCTACTTGAGTGTGCAGGAACAAGGTGGATGACAAAGTACTAGGGAAATCCATATTCTTACATATTTATATTCATGAAATGTAATCGCTTTGTAAAAACTTGTACAAATATATAATGTACAAGTACTTAGATTTCATGTAAATCAAGCGTTAGATCTTCCCTAGCTAAACACCACATTTAGATAAGTCATCCCCTTCAAATAGGATCACATATGCACACTCATACATATAATTAGTGCCAAAATTGAAACATTGAAACAGGATCAATCTCGGTCGACCAACTCCTCGACCGAGACACTCTCGGTCGACAATCTTCTCGACCGAGAAAGATCCAAAGTAGCCGTTAGACACAACTGACAAGGTAGTTGGCAGTTGGAGATAAACGTTGCAAAACACTTGATTCAGAGAGCCTGTCGGTCGACAAGAGTTCGACCGAGTAGGTGTCTCGGTCGACCATTCCTCGACCGAGATAAACTCTGACAGCAACTGCAGAGTAAATTAATTAGTCGTTGCTAAAGCAACAAACTTGTACCTAACGGCTAGTTAAGTACTTAGAAACCCCTAGAAGTTGTCTAGAACGTCCTTAAGCATCCTTAGGCCATTCCTATAAATAGGACAAGCCATAGGACACTCAAACTCACTTGTTACACTTGAGAAACCCTTGAGCATACTTTGAGCAATTTGTTTGTGAGCAAATTGAGCATTGTGACAATTGGCTACTTCCTTCCTTAGCTCATATTTCGTGTCCTATAGGCTAGCATCTCCTATCCACTGCAATTACAATTCCATACACTTTGGTTAGGAGATCTATACGCTTGATCTAGGCAAATCAAGCCTTGTGCTACAAAAGGATAAGTTGTAATTTCCTTTTCCTTTCTTGTTCTCTATTATTGTTTGTACTCTCCTTGCTACTCCTAGGTTGGAGGCTGCGAATTGGAGAGGGTGGAGATATTCTTTGTGAAGAAGGAGACCTTGAGCTACTTCAAGAAGGCTGGTGCAACGGGAGGTTACTTCTAGAGAGGAATGCTACTTCAAGGGGGAGCTTGGAGTTACTTCAAGAAGGCTACCTCAAGTTGGTGCATCTACTTCGAGTGAAGGCTGTTCAAGGGGTGTAAAAGAAAGTATTGTATTTTGTATAAATCCTTGTGAAGGTAATAAAATATATACTTTCAAAATCCTGGTTGGGTAAGCAAGCGGGTAGTGGACTGACAACTTTAGTATTTGCTAAAGTTGGAACCACTCTAAATACCTGTCTCCTTCTTCCAATTTCAATTGTGGTTGTTTGAGTTCAATAATTGTTAAAATTGTTTTAAAACTCTATTCACCCCCCCCCTCTAGTGTTTTTTCAAACTACTTATAAATTGAATCAATTAGGGTTAAACCTAATCAATTGGACACCAAATTGACCCTCAATTGAAGGCCAATTAGGGTGAAATCTATCTCAATTAGAGTTTCAAATCGGATAGTCATCAATATTCAACAATGTGAATCAATTCAAGGTTGAACCTATCAATTGACCTCCAATTGGGCCCAAACTTGGCCCAAACGGTCTTGAGGTCGTTTGGACATCATCCAAATGGTCTTTAGACCGTTTTACCAAAGTTTGGCCAAAAAACAAGTCGGTTGGATTAGGGTTGAACTCTAATTAGGTCCAAAATCAGCATTTTTATCAATTCATCAACTTATTGCAATTGGACCCTCAATCCATCAAATTTCCTCAACCCTAGACCTCCAAACGGTCTTGGGTTGTGCCCAAACGGTCTTGAGACCGTTTGGAGGAACCCCCAAACAGTCTTGAGACCGTTTGGGTCCTTCAACCCAAAACTCAACAATGTCTATACATGAAATCAGCAATTTCAGCCCGATTAGGGTTAGGTGTTGAAGTGCCTTCAATTCTCAATTGGTTATGAATTAGATTGTGATTCTTTGTAGGATTGAAATTCAATGTGTTCCCAACAGACCCTCAAATGGTCGTCCCTTGGTCAACTCTATCAAATGGTCTTGAGACCGTTTTGATCCAAACGGTCTTGCAAGACCGTTTGAGATCAAACGGTTTGAGATCGTTTTCCCTCAAACGGTTTGCAACCGTTTGGACCAAAAGGGTCCAAGGTCGGTTGATAAATTTACCTAGGAATACACGCCCACCATCTTAAACCTCTGTGCATGTTGGTTACTCCACCGTTTTTCTTGCAAAAGTGCAAGGAAGAAGAGAGGTAGAAGAAGAACTAGGAACAAAATTGCAAGAACAAAACATGCATATAAAGTATAGAGTTTAGAGTTATAAAACCCTCCTCAAACATTGTTCCTAGAGCTACAAACTTCCAAGCTTCAAGCCTTTAATGGAGTCTTGAGCTCCACAAGTCGGCCAAGGGTGATTCTCCAAGGAAAAGATGGGGATGGTCGGCTAGAACAAAGAATCTAAGTGAGTTAACCATAGAACCAACCTTTTAAGAAGAATTCCTCCATGAATTCGAGCTTGAAGATGGTTCCTACTAACCTTAGTACTACTTTTTCATCTCCCTGAGCTCTAGAGCTTTGCCTTAGCCATTTTGACAAAGATGAGAAGTGAAGAGTGAAAGGATACGTTTAGTTGGTTTATAAGGGAACTAAGCTTATATAGTTTAGGTGGTTTTCCACCTTAAGGACCTCTTAGTTCATAGAATTCTCATCTAAGTCCCTCCTTGTTTCTAAGGCACGTACAAGACATCATGGCTTATGCAAAGCCCATCTAAACTCAAGATCTAAGGGTAAAGAAAGCCATCTTTCAACTAGGATACATATATGAAGGGTCCTCATGCTCATACTTAGTGAAATTACTACAAAGATCATTCTTTTCATCGGTCTATTCATTGGTATGCTCCTTTCATCATTTCCACTCCAAATGATGTCAAGAGTCATAAAAGATAATCTAGAAGGTGTATTTTTACAAGTTGCACCCCATAATTTGGGTAAATTGCATTTTTACTCCAAATTAGGGTTTTTAAGCTTAAGGGTCTTTCCACAAGCTGCATCTTGATGCCCAGGCTTGGGAAATCCATTATTCATCATCATATTCATCCTTATGTTATCTCAACATTAAAGGAACATATAAACATGTGTAATTTGCAGTTAACCCCTTTGATTGGGTGGTTTTCACATAGGTCCCTGTATGTAAAACAATACTTCAATATTGTTCATAGGGAACATAAATGGAAAAATTTGTTTCATAGGAGCTTTAATTACATACTAATGGATAATTACAAACATCTAATTTCATATTTAGGCAAAACACCTAGGGTTAGCTTTTAACCCAGGTCAGGGATGTTACAGGCACAGAGTTCCCTGAATAGAATTTTATGTACTCGCACCTTTTTCATGAAGATCCCCCAGAAGTGATCTTTGGTTAGACGTCTATCCTTGTTATTATATAGTATGTCTGACCTGGGTAGATCTTCGTTGAGGACGTCTGCCAAGATGTGGATGTCTCTGCATGTGATCTGTGACACTGTAGACATGTCCATCTCTTTCATCTTGCATGGTAGAGGGGGAGCTACTCCAAGCAATTCTGTTCTAGCTGGCACACTGCGCTCCCTGGCAGGCTCATTCGCAAAGAAGGTTGCCAGCCCAACGTCCTCATCGTCAGTTGTTACTTCTTGCACAAAAGGTGTCGGAGTTTTGTCTATGGTCAGCATGGCTTTGGCCACTTGCTCAGCTTCTTTGTCTGACGGTTGTGTTGTGGCCACATGTTCTGCTACTTCTGAGGAAGCTACTGCAGCTATGTTGTCTTTGATATTTCTCTGCTCAGAAGTTTGGATCAGCTTGGTGGCCGCCATCATTGCTAGATCTGCCTCCATCTTCTCGTCGTAGAGGTAGTCATTATGCTCATGGTGTGTTTGGAATTGGAGGAACTCGCTGCTCTCTTTGAGACCCACGCCCAGCTCAACTAGCATTTTATCGAGCTTCGTTGCCCCTGTCACGCTGAATTATATGATGACTTCTTCTCGGTGAGCTATAGCAATCTATTCTTCTAGCATCATATTATTTGGGGGTAGGGTTAATTGTTGTTCTGCTTGTCTACCACTGCCTTCATTATTTTCATCCGCCCTTCTTTAGGTTTTCTATTGAGGTCAAGCTCCCTCGACAATGTTGTAGTTTTCATTGTGCATTTTTCATTGGGGGAGATTGATTGTTGTGGAGTCTCATACTTTTTTTTCTCAGCTACATGTGTCATCTTTATATTGGCACTTTCTTCTTTCAGCACCTCTACTCCCGTGCCAGTCCCTCTTGCGTTGTCATTGTCATCGTGGATGGAGGGGCTCGATGAGGAGCACACTGGGCTTGCTAAGCGCTTTGCCTTATTTTTCTTCCGTCGGGCCTCGATTTCTTCCTGTTCCTTTTTTAGATTCTGGCAGTCCTCTTCCAGGTGTTGGCATTCCTCCTCGAGGCTGGCCATCGCCACGTTGTAGCTGCAATGCATATGTTCATTATCGGCACGGATGGCGTCCCTCTCCTTCTTCATCTCCTCCATTTTGTTCTTCATTTCTTTCACCACTCCCATCATTATCCATTGGTTGCTTAAGGCTTATTGGAGGAGGTTAGGGAGTGCTCTAGTCCTTTCATCAAGGACATGTACCTGCATTGTTAGTGCAGACAAAGAAGAAGAAATGCTTGTATTTATTGAAGTGGTTTGATGCATGTGTTCCCACATGGCATCAAACCTTGTACCATATACACCCCCGAAGGAGGGTGTATGTTGGTACTGCTGGTGCAACTGTTGCTCCATGAGTGTTGCTTATGAGTTGGGCATTATTGGTTTTCGCGGTGATGGCGGTGGACCCTATTATTTTTCCTTCTTCTTGTCCTTTGGGTCCACGTCCGCTCCACAGATTTCTATTTCCGATACGGCCTAGTAGCCTTGTCCTTCTGGCTCAGCCTCCGATTCTACATCGGGTTATACGTTGGCTGTTGTGCCTTCCTATGTTGCCACCTCTGGCTCTACTGTAGCCATTTCCTCGTGTGGTCGTAGGGGTGTGGGATCGTCATTCCCCACTATTTCTTCTGGAGGTGGAGTTGTGGGGGTTGGTGGCTCTACATCTTTTGTCCTTGCGGTTGGTGGAGCAGTTGTATCTAATGTCTTCTTCTTTTGCACTGCCAATTTCTTCTACTTCTTTGTGCTCTTTTTCTCCTTTAATTCAGCTTGGGCACTACTCTCGCCAGCTATTTTTTCCGATTTGGTGTCAGTTCACGGTACCCCAGAGCACATCTTTTCAATGTTGTCATGAGTTGGTTGTAGTTTATGGGCATCGTAAAACACCATCTCTGGAAGGGGGAGGAGCCTCTTTGATCTTCTCTTCTTGAAGTATAGTTTCTCCCCCTTCTATGCCAGAATACCGGTGCTGACGAGGGACTGGATATCTATCTTCTGATGTCCCTCCATTTCCTTATACTTCAAGACCTCTTCTGCATCCATTAAGTATTCAATAATCTTTGTTATCTGGATGCCCATGTCGTACGTAGAATTCCTTTTTGCTTCCCCACCTACTACCGTTGATAAACATTTGATTAATATGTTTTTGATATTTATTGGATTTCTATTTATCATCGACCAGATTAGGAATAGATCCCCCTTTCTTACTGTTCTTGTCTCCCACCTCGTATAAATGGTGTAAGTTGTAATTTTCTAGATCATGTGAATGAAGCACAAGGTGATTAGTGAGGCCTTCGAGTTCTTCGATTTGTGCTCCTCTTCTCCAGTCAACTCTTCCCATAGTTGGTTAATGTCGTAGGTGACAGATTCCTTCTCACATGGGGCAGTGGAGCATGCTTTTGCTTCTTCCTCTATCTTCATAAATATCTTATTCAGCATTACCTCAGTGATCATGTAAGACTCACCTCCTAGCCTTACTTTCAGTTGATAACACTTTATTTTACGTACATTTTGTATATATGTTATGCCTCATTTAGTATATCTTTTGTTATCTTTTCCCACAATTTTACCATCTTTTTGACTAAAGCCTCACTTACACGATTTCAGGAGCATTTACAGTGCAAGTCTCGATTGTTACCTCGACCGCAGCCCACTCATTCAACAACAGCAGTCGAGGTCTCTGAACTACTTTAAGACCGAGGTCATCATGCATTGGAGCTAGACCGTGGTCCTATTGAGGCCCCGATCACCACTAAACTGCAATCACAAGGAGGTCGTGATCAGTACAAAGGCACCATTCAAACCAACGACCGCGATGTATTTGAAAACCACATACACCAAGTTTGCCCAGGACTCAAATAAGGTTGTGATCCATACGGAATCGTGATTCCTACAGACCACGACCAAGTGAGAAAGCCTCAACCTTGACCTCTCCAAAGCAACACACGAATCGACCTCGACCGCGAACATTGCCAGACCACGAGCAAGTAGCATACCGTGACTCAGTCAACCGCAATGAAAAGAGGAATAAAGAGAAGAACGTGACTGCGGTCTCACACCTAACCCAACCAAGACCACAATTGTGGTCTAGGCTTAAGTCGGTGGAGGTGCCTATAAATAGCACACCCACATGTCTTGTCAAATCATCAAATCATACATCAGATCCTGAGGACCACAAAATGTTGCTGCATCCCAAATCGATACCAGACCATCCCATCCACTAGTCTTGGATCTCCAAAGGTGGAAACTGAGGAGAGAGAAGTCTGAAGACTCCTTCTTCAAGAGAAGAAGATCATCCATGACATTGACGTGTTAGATCCAGATCTAAAGAAATACTATATTGTATCACATCTCTTCTCTTTCTAGATCTATCATTCCATTTCTATGTACTTCCCTCCTCATCATGTTGTCTGCAAGCATGAGCGGCCAAACACCTTAACTTGGGTTGGGAGTAGCAACTAAGGCTCTCCCAACATGTATATTGTCTCTTTCTGTTGAATATACATATTCTTATCAAGATTATCTCCATGCACCTATTTTTATGATTCACTTGTATGCTTAGATACCATCTTGTGATGTTTGATAGTTGATATCTCAAGAGAGTAATATCACTTTTATCATGTGTTATGGAGTAGTACGAATGCACAAGAGTGTTGGAATGCTAAAGCTTTAAAACCATATGTTATGTTGTGAAGTTTATGTGTGGTCGTCTCGAGAGAGAGGCTACCCTTAGACTTAGTTCTATCCTCATCTTGAGAGAGAGTGGAAAGGATGCTATGGATGGTTTCTTGTAATTTTGGTAATAGTATGCAAGAGAGAGAGAGATGATGTTGCATGTTGGTAAGAAGCCTTAGCAGGTGAACCCCAACCTGAGTTTTCTCCCTTATACTTGTTTCGTCTTGTTTCTTTTGTTTTCATTTGTTCTTCTTATTCTTGTTTTTCTTATCCAACCTTGGTTTGTGTGCCATCATTCCTTAGGGAACACCTTTTTATATACCCGCGTGTTCTGGAGTATAAGAGTGTTAGATTCTTTGAGCTTAACACTGCCAACCTTGTCCCTGTGTTCAACCTCAATCACTACATCGGACCCTGTTTATTGTTGTGTTGGCCTGAGAGTCGGGTTATCTCTTTAAAAGTCCAACTACTCTATATCCACTCTTTTCATACACGCAATTTAGGCCGGTCAACTTTTTGGAGGGACATCGCGATCATGGTCTCTGAAGGAGCTTGCGATTATGGTTGTGCTCACGGTCTTGTTTGTGATCGCGATTGAGGTCTTCTTCTATGTTTCAGGCAGGTCGTGGTCGAGGGGACCGCAACTTCAAGTAACATTCTTCTGTTGGATCAATGGGCTCTAGAAGGGGGGGTTGAATAGAGCTTCACAAACTTCACAAAAGTGATTAGACCACCAAATTATATTAAGTGCATAACTTAATTCAAAACAGCAATTTGATGTCCTAAACTAGCATACAAAGCAAGGATAAGAGACAAGGAAAGCATGCACTTGGACAGGTGGTTTAGAGTGGTTCCATGTCCTAAACTTAGGAGCAATGTCAGTCCACTACCTAGAGTTGGTTAGGCTCTAGGATTTGTAACTTGGTTCTCTTATATATATCACACAATAAGATTACAAGCTACAACTACCAACCATCCAAGGACTTATATATCAAGCCAAGATCTTCTACCTCACCAAGGACTTACCCACCAAGCAAGTAGTCTTCCACCTTCTTCAAAGGAATTACCCACTCTTGCTTTAGTCTTCGGCCTTGCAGGATTTACCTATCTTGCTTGAGCTTTGCCTTGCACCTCTCCTTCACTTGGAGAGCTTTAGCACCTTCCTCCTTCACTTGGAGGCCTGGAGCAGCTAGCCTTCTTCTCCTTCACTCGGGGAAGAACAGCAACCTTCTTCTCTTTCACATGGAGAAGAAACTTCAATCAATCTTCATAGAGAATGGAGATGGGAGAAGTGGAAAGGAGAGCTTTACAAGATTACAAATGATAGCTCTCATACATGGGATCCTAACTCACTCATACTCACGAATTTGCTTTGAAGGTAGAGAGAGAAAGGGGCTCAAAGGATTAGAAAACACTCAACTAAGGCTAGGACCAAGCATATGTGAATGAGCAACCTTGGAATGAAGTCCAAGAGGTCCTATTTATAGTTGAGGGTGTCCCTTTGAGGTTGGGAGAGTTAAGTGGCACAAACTAGCCGTTTTACAACTTGCAACGGATCTATTTTGAGTCCCACCTACTCCTCCAATGGTTGGAATTGCTTTTTCTGCATTCCAGTACAGTCCGATCGGCCGAGTTTCATTAAAGGCAATTCGGCCGACACACTAGGCGACAAGTCTGAGAGATAGACTGTCGGTCGAGTTTCCATGGGGAAACTCGACCGATCGGTCGACCTTCAGACTTGACTGATCAGTGGATCGGCCGAGTTTCCTACCATTGAAACTCGACCGAACAGGGATCGGCTGAGTTGGAAACTCGGCCGACAGCCCAGAAAATTCCAGAATATATGGATCGGCCGAGTTTGGAATTCGGCCGACAAAATCCCTGTTAAGGGTATTTTGGAATTTTCATAAACTGTACAAACGATGGATTTTTGAGTCCCAATCATTTTATCCATCTTAGATACAATGCAAAACATGATTATGAGTGATTACATAAAATGTTCTAAGCCTCTAAGGGCTATATTACAAAGCGGTTAAAAGTCACATGTTTTGCATGTGCCGGAAGAGTAGCTTTGGAGATAAAAGTGATTCTTTTCTTGTATCTAATATCTGCAATGATCTCAAATAGATTTGTTAGATACATATGAATGGAATGGTTAAGTCATTATCAAAATATGGGCAATGTGCGACACCTAGGTCAACATTCTCCCCCTTTTTGACAATGACAAACCATTCCTCAACATATTGAAAAAAATGTGAAAATTATACCTTTTCTTTAGGGAATTGCAAGGGGATGCAAATATGATCAATTTGTAATGCTCCCCCTCAATTCATGCTTACTCGTTCCTGCATGGTTAGTTAACACACAAGCAACCATAGCATTTATATATATTATATGATTCTAAACAAGTATAGATGCATTGTAGTTTATAGACAAGAAAAGAACCATACAAGCAATAAAAGCAATATGATTGAGGTCTTTCTCCCCCTTTGTCATCTCAAAAAGGCAGGGGGGGTAGAAGAGCATAAAAGCAAGGTCTTCTCCAAACACTCAATCAACCAAATCACAGAGAGACAGATAAACACCAAGATAAAGCACGAAAGCAAAACCTGTCATTCATCAAAATATGGAACACACTATAAGATAAGCCATACAAAGTGTTTCCAAAAGAAACCATAAGACAAAAACTACACGGACAAACGGAGTAGCAATAGTACAACTCAGATGATGTGCCTAATGTAAATAATACAATCATAGTCCAAAAAGATATATCATGGTCATCCGAGACTAAACTAGACACATCAACTCTAAGCTACACTAATCTATGTCAACATCATCAACGGCAGCCTCCATGTCCTCGTCGGGCTGGTAGTCCTCATCTCCATCATCGGAAGGAGGAGCAGCAGCTGGTGTAGCCTCGTCTTCAGCATCGTCATCGTCATCCGCATCCTCGTCTTCAACATCCGTCGCAGTAGCCTCATCAGCGTCAGTCTCAGCATCCTCCTGGTCAGCCATATCCTCGTCTGGAGGACCAAAAGCACGCCCGGGCCACCTCGCACTCTGCTCGGCCCAAGACATGCCTAGAGCATGTAACTCATAGGAAACCTCAATAGGGGGAGCAGAAGAAGTGTACTGGGCCAGAAGCTCAGACAAACGACCACCTGGGAGCGCCAGAACCGGAGGAGAGTATCCAACTGTAGAGGGATCAGCGGAAGCAGAAGGGGGTGGAGGAGGATAAAACTGACTATACGCAAAAGAAGCGTAGTCACCACCGGGGTAGGGCTCGTAGGTGGGGTAGGGCTGAGGGCAAGTCAAAGACATGGAAGACATGATGTGGTACAGATCCTGATGGTGATGTTGCTAGACCTGCATGTTGTAGGCTTGCTGATGCATGAGGTACCCCATGAGGGCCTCATTGGAGACATGGAAGTCAGAAAAAGCCGGCTGCGGAGGAGGTCGGAAAGATGGCTCAGGAGGAGGTGGTGCAGCTGTGGAGGGTGGAGGAGGAGGTGCATCAGATGATGGTGGAGGTGGAGGTGGAGCAGAAGAAGATGATGCACCAGAGGTAGGGACACTCTTTTGAAGAGTGGTCTCACTGATATAAACTCCTTTACGATCAGGGCGGTAGAGAAAATCGGTAAAGAGAGATTTTCCAGTGGCATGCTGGAAAAGACCACAAATTAGGGCAGGATATGGAAGATGTGTGCCCTTGGTGTTCTTTCCCGAGTCAAAATAGGTCATATGGTGAAGGATGTAACGAGCCCATTTGACTCCTTGGTTTTTCAAAAGCAGATACATCATCATAGCTGTATTCTCAACGATGTCCGTTTGATTTTTCTTGGGATGGACATTACAACTGAGAACGAACGCCAAAACACGGCGAGGAGAGGACAGGGCAGAAGATGGCAGAGTGCCCTTCTTTCTATAAGGAAAATCGGGTTGCTTGAGAAACTTATGAATATCAGTCAAGTCAACCTCAATGGTCCTATAGACGTCCTCGGGATACAAGAGATCAAGATAAGCAGGGTAATCGGTAATCCACGAAGCCGTGCCAACATTGCCATTTAGATAAAGATTGAACGAGCGTTCGGTAATATGAAAAGGTTGGCCGGCAATCATAGACGTCAAAACGATTGAGGTGTCCGAAGGGGGAGCCAAAGAGTCGTAATTCCACCGCAAGTTAGCGTAGAATTGACGTACGACTTTGGAGCTGTATTTTAGGTTATGAAAACGGGCATCCTCAATACAAAGAGCTTCAAGATGATGTGTGCGAAAGAGTTGACAAGCTTTGAAAAGGTCGGCGTGAAAGCTATGGGGCTGATAAAGAGCTCGAAAAGGAAAGGGAGAGCGAGGAAGGAGCTCTTTATAGCGAGCAACAGCAGCATTGTCAACAAAAGAAAGATTATCAAATGCCATATACCTAGGCGCAAGAGGAACCGCAGGGGCAGGGGCGGGAACGGCACGTTTCCGGCGTTGGGACCTCATTGGAGAGGAAAACGAGGAGATGGAGCCGATCCACGCGGAGAGAGAGAGAGCAGGTGTCACACCAAGAACAACAAGAACAAACGAACGGGTCGATTTGGGGGCGAAAACGGCCGGAGAGAGAGAGAGGAGCACCAGGGGAGGAAGGGTCGGGCTGGACAGCTAGGGTTCGGTCGACTTTGCTCTAGTTGAGAGGGATCAAGTCGGCCGATTCCTATAAATATTAAACCAGCCTTCCGCCGATCGGTCGAGTTCCAGGAAAAGGAAACTCAGCCGACAGAGTGCACAGGTGCCCTGTACCCGACCGATCGGCCGTGTTGGAAACTCGGCCGACAGAAACCCTGATGAGGAAAAAACCTAAAATCTAGCCCTAGCCTCAAATGACCGAATGCAATTTTTCTGGTTGGACTAGATTGTATATTAAGCATATTTAGGCACATTCCCATCATCATAGGGTACTATTTGTCGATTAAAACCCGATTTGTGAGAAAAAGCCCGAAGAAGAGATAGAAACAAGAGAAATTTTATCAAAAACAAGCATTTTGAGCAAACAAAGCATTTATAAGCAAGAGCAACACACATAAGATGTAACCAACTAATTAGAGAGCAATTCAACATCATCAAGAGAGATTATGAGCAATTTTGATCTAATAAAGTTAAATTGTTCTCTAGCAAGCGGTTTAGTGAAAATGTCGGCCAACTGATTTTCCGTATCCACATGTGTGATATAAATATCCTTTTTGACAATGTGATCACGGAGAAAATGATGGCGAACTTCTATGTGTTTAGCTCTACTATGCAATATTGGATTATAAGAAAGATTTATTGCACTAGTGTTATCACAGAAAATAGGAGAAGCATCAAAATGAATGTTAAAGTCTTGGAGCATTTGCTTCATCCATAGGACCTGGGCACAACAACTTCCGGCTGCAATGTATTCAGCTTCGGTAGTTGATAATGCCACTGTGCTCTGTTTCTTGGAGAACCAAGACACCAAGCATGGTCCCAAGAGGAAGCAAGTGCCACTTGTGCACTTTCTATCAATCAAGCAACCTGCGTAGTCAGCATCACTATATGCTACAAGAGTAAAGTCCCTTGACTTAGGGTACCATAGTCCAAAATTTGGAGTTTTGGCTAGGTACCTCAAAATCCTCTTGACAGCAACAAGATGTGATTTCCTAGGGCTTGATTGAAAGCGAGCACACAAGCCAACACTAAACATTATATCAGGTCTAGAGGCAGTTAAGTAAAGTAAACTTCCGATCATACCTCTATAGAGCTTCTCATCTACTTTCTCACCTTCTTCATCCTTGTCAAGTTTGGCAGTGTTTGACATGGGTGTATCCATTGGCTTCATGTTCTCCATCCCAAAGCGTTTAAGAAGTTCAAGTGTGTATTTGCCTTGGTTGATGAAGTTACCCTCCTTGGTTTGTTTGATTTGGAAGCCGAGGAAGAAGGTCAGCTCACCCATCATACTCATCTCGAATTCACTCTGCATAAGAGAACCAAACTCTTTGCAAAGATCAAGGTCAGTTCCGCCAAATATAATATCATCAACATATATTTGAATTATGAGAAAATGGGTGGAAGTGTGTTTTAGAAACAAAGTACAATCAACTTTGCCCATGATATACCCGTTATCTAACAAAAAGTTCTTTAGTTTCTCATACCAAGCTCGAGGTGCTTGTTTGAGTCCGTAGAGAGCTTTTTGCAAGAAATAGACATGATTGGGTAACTTATCATTTTCAAAGCCTGGAGGTTGAGCAACATATACTTCCTCCTCGATTGTACCATTTAAAAACGCACTTTTAACATCCATTTGATAAAGCAAGAAATTTTTATAACTAGCAAAGGCAAGTAGCATACGAATAGATTCTAATCTAGCAACAGGAGCATAGGTTTCATCAAAATCAATACCTTCTTGTTGATTGTAACCTTGTGCTACTAACCTTGATTTGTTCCTTACCACTTTTCCTTGCTCATCAAGCTTGTTGCGGTAAACCCATTTGGTACCAATGATCTTTCTATCATTTGGTCTTGGCACTAAGGTCCACACACAGTTCTTCTCGAACTGCTCAAGCTCTTCTTGCATGGCAAGGATCCACTCATCATCGCCAAGGGCCTCTTTGATGTTCTTTGGCTCCAGTTGAGAGATGAAGGCACTGTCTTCTTGTTCTTTGTTGTGTGCAGCTCGTGTCCTCACTCTTTCAAACGGGTTGCCAATGATCAACTCCTTGGGGTGATTCTTTGCAAAGCGGGGAGTGGGATCCTTCCTTTCCTCTTCTTTCTCTTCTTCTTCAACCTGCCTACCTTTGTCTTTGATGTTGAGCTCTTTTAAGACAGGAATGATTTCATCTGCAACATCATCATCACCCAAATGCTTGCCAATACCAGGGTTAGTTTCAATAAATTTAACATTTATAGATTCTTCTATTTTAGATAGTTCAATGTTAAACACTCTAAAAGCCCTGCTAGTAGTGCTATAGCCTAGGAAGAAAGCCTTGTAGGATTTCGGATCAAACTTGTCGAGAGAGTCCTTGGTGTTCAAAACAAAACACGGACATCCAAACACATGAAAGAAATCAATTGACGGCTTCCTACCACGCCATAGTTCATAGGGGTTTTTCTTAAAAGTTGGATGAGTGAAAACTCGGTTTTGCACAAAACATGAGGTGCTAACGGCTTCAACCCAAAACTTCTTAGGAGTGTCATACTCAAGAAGCATGGTTCTAGCCATCTCTTGTAGCGATCTATTCTTCCTCTCAACAACTCCATTTTGTTGGGGTGTGCGAGGAGAAGAGAAATTGTGCGAATAACCCAATTTTTCACAAAAACATTCAAAAAGATCATTTTCAAACTCTCCCCCATGATCACTACGGATGGAAACAACATGACAAGAAGCTTCGTTTTCAACTCGTTTACAAAAGCTCGAGAAAACATCGAGTGTATCACTTTTAGAAACGAGAAAGAAAGTCCAAGTAAATCTAGAAAAATCATCGACTATAACAAGACAATACTTGGAGCCGCGAAGCGTTTGTGTTCTCATAGGTCCGAAGAGATCAATATGAAGAAGCTCTAGAACTCTCTTGGTACTCATGACTCCTTTGGATTTGAAGGAGGATTTGGTTTGTTTCCCTTGAGTACAAGGTTGACATTCCTCATCCTTTTCAAAATCCAATTTAGGAAGTCCTCGAACCAAGTCCTTTTTGTTCAGTTTCTTCATTTGATGCAGGTTCACATGACCCAAACGTCGATGCCAAAGCGAAAGATCGTTTTTATCCACGACTAAGCATCTATTTAGTATGGGCTTTAAAGCATCAAGAACAATCACATATAGATTACCATTTCTAGTTCCCTTATATATGACATTATAGGACAGGGAATCTAGAAGCAAGCATTCTAAGGAAGTAAAGAGCACAAAATAACCATTATCACATAATTGGCTAACACTAATTAAGTTGTGATGTAGGCCATCAACAAGCAAAACATTTTTAATGCACAATTCATTACCTACATCACCCTCACCTATAACCTTACCCTTTTTGTTGTCCCCAAAGGTTACTGATCCTCCTTTCTTCTTCACAAATTTGTTGAAATGGCTGATTTCTCCAGTCATGTGCTTAGAGCAGCCACTATCAACAATCCATTTCTTTGTGACCTGCAAGAAAAAAGGATGTCGGAACCCAACTCAAACTTTGGGGTCCGGGGTTAGCTTGGGGACCCATTTCATATTTGGGTTGGTCACCTTAGGCTTGTAAGGACAATAGGTAGAATAATGATCATCACATTTGCAATGCATACATACCATGGGGTTTTTAGAGCCGGAAGACTCTCCATTGAAAATTGGAGTTTCCACACTCTTTTTCTTACCCTTCTTCTTCTTCTTACCTTTTGGAGTAGTCGCATTGTATCCTAGACCACTAGTACCAACTTGTTTGGTAGAGTGCTCTAGAACATCATTTAGAGACTTCTTACCCGAAAGAAACCTTTGCAAAGTAGATCTTAATTTAGCATTATCATCACTAAGATTTGTAATGGTAGTAGATAAACTAGCAAGATCTTCTCTAGCATGCAAAAGGTCGGCCTCAAGACAGAGGGCTTTAGTAAGAAGAGAGTCTTTTTCAAGAGTTAAGTTTGCAACTTCATTTCTAGGCAAGATAGGTCTAGAAGATAAATCATTTGTTTGTGCAAGAAGTTTAGCATTTTCAGATTTAAGGACAACAATTTCTCTTTGATAAGCATACACTTCATCTCTCCTAGCATCATCAATAAGCTTAAGTTCAACATTTTCAGTTTTTAGAACATCTAGCTCATCTAGGCAATTTTGGTTCTCTATCTTAAGATTTTCAATAGTTTTAAGATAAGTACCATTCTCAACCTCTACTCCATTATATTGAAGTTCAAGGTCTAGAAATTGCCCTTGTAAAGAATCTATGCTATCAAGATGTAATTTCTCATTTTGATCTAGAATGTCAATCTTGGCATAGAGATCATCAACTATCTTTCCTAATCTTTTTCTTTTAGCTTTACATTTAGTAAAAGATGATTGACAATCATTAAGCATTTCAATGAGGGTTTCCTTAGATAAATCAAGTACCTCACTTACCTCAATTACTTCTTCACTAGTAGAAGCCATGAGTGCAAGGTGACATTCACCATCCTCGGAGCTTGAGGAACTTGAAGTAGAAGACTCCTCCCATGCCGCATGAGCTGCATCTTTGGGTCTTCTCTCCTTCTTGTTCTTCTTCTTGTACTTGGCTTCTCTTTTGTATTTGTCATCCTTCTTGTGGCTGCTCTTATGATAGCCCTTCTTGGCTTTTGGGCAGTCATTCTTGTAGTGGCCCTTTTGACCACACTCGTAGCACCTAGGAGTGGAGGATGATGGCTTGCCCTTGAAGTGTCTTCCTTTTGAATAGTTGGCTTCATGATCATTTGCACCTTCATCTTCGCTTGAGGAAGGGCAGGGAGACTTCATGGCAAGTTGTTGTTGCCGCATCATTTCTTCAACTTGAGCTTTGAAGGCTGTGTCCTTCATCTTCTTGGACTCCTTCTCTTCTCTTTTCTCCTCTTCCTCTTGCTTGTCGAGCCTTGGTTCATGTGCTTGGAGATTACCAACCAGCTCCTCGGTTGACAACTCGCTCAGCTTGTAGACTTCTTCAATTGAAGTGACCTTTGGCTCCCATCTCTTTGGAAGAGATCTCAAGATCTTTGCATTGATGGTACCTCTATCCATGACACTCCCAAGGGCTGCAAGGCTGTTCAAGATGACATTCAACCTTGTGTACATGTCCGCAACTCTTTCATTCTTCCCCATCTTGAAGTTCTCAAGTAGGCCGCCGAGCATATAGACCTTGGCCTCCTTGACTTGCTCCGTCCCTTCATAGGTGACACACAACTTATGCCAAATCTCATGCGTCGTGTCCCAAGAAGAGATGTGGTTGAACTCCGATGGTGAAAGGGCGGCGTAGATGATGCTCACAGCTTTAGCATTGAGTTGAGCACGCTTCATCTCATCTTCCGTCCACGTGGTGATGTTCCCCTTCGGCTCTTCATACTTGAGATGGACTATCTTCCACATCTCGTAGCTCACGCCTTGGATGTAGAATTGCATCCTTCTCTTCCAATATAGGAAGTTTGTGCTGTCGAAGACCGGGGGTCTCATGGAGAAGCTTCCTTCAAGATTGAGTGACCCAAGAGCTGAATCACCCATCTTCTCCTACTTGTTGAAGTAGCTTGGAGAAGACCTGCTCTGATACCACTTGTTGGATCAATGGGCTCTAGAAGGGGGGGTTGAATAGAGCTTCACAAACTTCACAAAAGTGATTAGACCACCAAATTATATTAAGTGCAGAACTTAATTCAAAACAGCAATTTGATGTCCTAAACTAGCATACAAAGCAAGGATAAGAGACAAGGAAAGCATGCACTTGGACAGGTGGTTTAGAGTGGTTCCATGTCCTAAACTTAGGAGCAATGTCAGTCCACTACCTAGAGTTGGTTAGGCTCTAGGATTTGTAACTTGGTTCTCTTATATATATCACACAATAAGATTACAAGCTACAACTACCAACCATCCAAGGACTTATATATCAAGCCAAGATCTTCTACCTCACCAAGGACTTACCCACCAAGCAAGTAGTCTTCCACCTTCTTCAAAGGAATTACCCACTCTTGCTTTAGTCTTCGGCCTTGTAGGATTTACCTATCTTGCTTGAGCTTTGCCTTGCACCTCTCCTTCACTTGGAGAGCTTTAGCACCTTCCTCCTTCACTTGGAGGCCTGAAGCAGCTAGCCTTCTTCTCCTTCACTCGGGGAAGAACAGCAACCTTCTTCTCTTTCACATGGAGAAGAAACTTCAATCAATCTTCATAGAGAATGGAGATGGGAGAAGTGGAAAGGAGAGCTTTACAAGATTACAAATGATAGCTCTCATACATGGGATCCTAACTCACTCATACTCACGAATTTGCTTTGAAGGTAGAGAGAGAAAGGGGCTCAAAGGATTAGAAAACACTCAACTAAGGCTAGGACCAAGCATATGTGAATGAGCAACCTTGGAATGAAGTCCAAGAGGTCCTATTTATAGTTGAGGGTGTCCCTTTGAGGTTGGGAGAGTTAAGTGGCACAAACTAGCCGTTTTACAACTTGCAACGGATCTATTTTGAGTCCCACCTACTCCTCCAATGGTTGGAATTGCTTTTTCTGCATTCCAGTACAGTCCGATCGGCCGAGTTTCATTAAAGGCAATTCGGCCGACACACTAGGCGACAAGTCTGAGAGATAGACTGTCGGCCGAGTTTCCATGGGGAAACTCGACCGATCGGTCGACCTTCAGACTTGACTGATCAGTGGATCGGCCGAGTTTCCTACCATTGAAACTCGACCGAACAGGGATCGGCTGAGTTGGAAACTCGGTCGACAGCCCAGAAAATTCCAGAATATATGGATCGGCCGAGTTTGGAATTTGGCCGACAAAATCCCTGTTAAGGGTATTTTGGAATTTTCATAAACTGTACAAACGATGGATTTTTGAGTCCCAATCATTTTATCCTTCTTAGATACAATGCAAAACATGATTATGAGTGATTACATAAAATGTTCTAAGCCTCTAAGGGCTATATTACAAAGCGGTTAAAAGTCACATGTTTTGCATGTGCCGGAAGAGTAGCTTTGGAGATAAAAGTGATTCTTTTCTTGTATCTAATATCTGCAATGATCTCAAATAGATTTGTTAGATACATATGAATGGAATGGTTAAGTCATTATTAAAATATGGGCAATGTGCGACACCTAGGTCAACATCTTCAACAAATTGACCTACGGTATGAACCTAAAACTTAAGGCATTTAGCAAGCACCACGATCAGGTTAGGGTTGATGAACACACCTCAGTCACAGTTGCAGTGGATACGGTCTGTGACTCGTGGTCTTCCTGGTCCAACCGTTCTTCTTCTCTTCTTTGTCTGTCGATTTTTGGCGCAAGTTGATCAAATGTAGACTTGCTCATCAGTGGGTTGTTGCCCCTTTATTTGTATATTTAGGGTTTTTTTTAGTTGCTTTTTGCAAATGCCGCCTTTGGGGCAGTTTGGATATTAGGATAGCAAGAGAAACCAGCGGTGGCACTATTGATTGTCTTCAATCAGAACGATTCGAGAAAAGGGATAGGGCATGGGGAGAAAATGGTAGCGACACGGCGGCCGTGGAGAATAATGAAAACATCGGTAAGAGGAGTGAAAATAGGGTTTGCCTTTTACCTTGTTTGTCAGACGAGATGGCGAAATCGGAGAAGGTCGATGCAGTAGTGAGTCAGCTGCAATGGCGCTGAGTTGTCTGTGGTTGAGGTTCTTCAAAGAATCATGGTTTAACTTGGGCTCGAGAAAGTAGTAAGAAAAAAGAGTCTGAGAAACTGGGGTTTTAGAATATATAGTAGAGTGACTCAGACCTGTCGATCATAGACAAAGAGGGAGTGACCGCGATCGCAGTGTGCTTGAGACACGACTGCGGGTCGCGGTCTCTTCTGTTCCAAGGGAGACATTAGGTCATGGTCAAAATGATTAATCATTGACATCGCGGGTCACGGTCTTACCTGATGCAAGGTTACACCGTGACCGCAGTCCAAACCACGGTCAGAGAACTTGATCAAAGAAAAACTTGTTTCTCTAATTTAATCATCAATTACTCAAAAGAGAAGAGATATGTATAAAACTTGAAGGAGAAGAAAACTAATCAAACTAAAGGTAGAGATAACAAAGCTTAAAGAAATAGCTAAAACATGGGTTGCCTCCTGAGAATCGCTTGTTTTAAAGTCTCTAGATAGACTTCATGCTCCTTCATTCCTTGGGGTTCTCAGTTGGGTGTGGAAACTCCTCATTCCTTTTCTCGGGTTGTTGATCTGGTTCCTCAAAACTGATTTTGGACCTTCGTACAAAAGCCTCATCTTCGTAAAATCTTTTTAATGTATGGCCATTACCTTTGAAAATTATTATTTTCTCCCCTTGGATCTCCATCATTCCTGATGGGTATATCTTCATCACAGAGAAAGGGCCCGACCATCTTGTCCTGAGTTTTCCAGGAAAAATCTTGATGCTTGAGTTGAAGAGAAGCACTTTGTCCCCCTCATGGACATCCTTGTTCTTTAGGTGGGCATCATGACACACCTTAGTTCTTTGTTTTTAAATTTTGGCGTTCTTGTAAGAATGTAATCTCAGCTCTTCGAGCTCCTACAACTGTAGGAATCTTTTATGTCCTTCCTTCTCCAAGTCCATGTTCACAAACTTGATCACCCAAAGGGATTTATGTTCGAGCTCCAGAGGTAGGTGGCATGACTTACCATAGATTAATATGTACAGTGTCATTCCTATAGGTGTTTTATAAGTTGTCCTATAATCCCAGAGAGCATCTTCAAGCTTCATTGACCAATCCTTCCTAGTACGGCTGATTGTTTTCTCTAATATCTTCTTAATCTGCATGTTGGACACCTCCACTTGTCCTGAGGTTTGGGGATTATAGGGTGTAGCAACTTTGTGATTTACCCCATATTTCTTTAATAGTGCCTGAAATTGCTTTTCTCCAAAATGTGATCCTCCATCGCTTATGATAATGTGAGGCACTCCGAAGCGTGGGAAAATAGTTTTCTCATACAACTTGATCACATATATAGAATTGCAAGTTTGGGTTGCAATGGCCTCCACCCACTTGGATATGTAGTCAACGGCCACTAGGATGTACTGGTAGCCTTTTAATGATTGGAAAGGACCCATATAGTTGATTCCCTAAACATCAAAGATCTCCACTTCCACTTAATCATCCATAGGCATTTCATTTCTTTTACTGATATTTCCAGTAAGTTGGCATTCCTTACAAGCCTTGACAAAAGATGTCATGTCCTTGAATAGGGTGGGCCAGTAAAACCCAGATTAGAGTACCTTTGCAGCTGTTCTTTCTCCATTGTGATGTCCTCCATATGGCAAATAGTGACATTCTTTCAGGATAGATATAACTTCTTCCTGTAGTATACATCTTCGATATAAATTGTCAGAACACCTTTTAAATAATAGTGGATCGCCCAGTAATAGTTCTTGACATAAGAGAAAAGCTTCTTCTTCTGGTTGTACATTATGTCAGGTGACAGATGGCCACAAGCTAGATAGTTACAAATATTTGTGAACCACAGTAATCTCTGTTCATCAGATTGGGCCATCAATGGGGCTTCATCAGCATAATTGTCATTCATGAGTAACTGATTCTCTATATCAAAAACTATTCTAGACAAGTGGTCTGCTACCACATTTCCTTTTCCCTTTTTATCAATGATTTCATGATCAAATACTTGCAACAGCAGAGCCCATCTTAGCAGTCTTGGCTTGGTATCCTTCTTATGCATGAGGTAATGTATAGTGACGTGGTTAGTATACACTTTAACCTTGGCTCCTATGAGGTATGATCAGAACTTATCAAATGTGAAAACAATCACCAACATCTCCTTCTCAGTGGTGGTAGAGTTCACTTGGGCTTCGTCCAGGGTGCGTCTGGCGTAACATATGACATGGTGCTTTTTGTCTTTCTTTTGTCCTAGGACCTTGCCTATGGCGTAGTCACTATCATCACACATTATCTCAAAAGGCAGCTCCCAATCTGGAGCTTGGAGGATTGGTGAAGAAGTCAAAGCCTTCTTCATGTTGTTAAAAGATTTTGAACATTCGTCATCGAATTCGAACACTACATCCTTGATCAGCAAATTTGAAAGGGGCTTCAAGATTTTTGAGAAATCCTTGATGAACCTCTTACAGTATCTAGTGGGGCCCAGGAAATTTCTTACCCTAGTCATGGACTTTGGTGCGGGAGTTTGGATATGGCTTTGATCTTGCTTAGATCCACCTCAATTCCCTTCTTGGCAATTTTGTGTCCTAGGACAATGCCACTCTGAACCATAAAGTGGCACTTCTCCCAGTTTAGGACCAAATGTTTCTCCTCACATCTCTGCAGAACTAAGGATAAATTTCTTAGGAAAGCATTGAAATCTATTCCATAAACATAGAAGTCATCCATAAATACTTCAACTATGTCTTCTAAGAAGTCAGAGAACATGGAAATCATGCAACGTTGGAAAGTTGCAGGAGCATTGCATAAGCCAAAAGGCATTCTTCTGAAGGCATATGTGTCATAGATGCATGTAAACGTTGACTTCTCTTGATCATCAAGGTGGATAGAAACTTGATAGAATACATAATATCGATCTAAGAAGCAGAAGTAGTCGTGGTGGGCAAGTATTTCCAAGACTTGGTCAATAAATGAAAAGGGAAAATGTTCTTTCTTTGTGGCTGAATTTAATTTTATATAATCTATGCACATTCTCCATCTAGTGACAGTTCTTGTGGCTACTTCTTCACCATTATCTCCTCTCACTACAGTCATCCCACCCTTCTTAGGTACTACATGAATGGGGCTCACCCAGTTGTTGTCGCTTATTGGTTATATAATCCCTACATCCCGTAGATTCAATATTTCCTTCTTGACTACTTCTTGAAACATTTGGTTCAATTTCCTTTAAGGTTGTACCAATGGCTTCACAGATTCTTTTAAATTTATCATGTGCATACACACGGCTGGGTTAAGTCCCTTGATGTCCTCAATAGAGTATCTGATTTCTCTTTTATGCTCCCTCAACTCTTCCATGAGTCTTTCCCGATGTTCCTCCATTAGGTTTGCATTTACGATGACACGATTCCATCCCCCTTCATCCCAGAATTCGTACTTCAATCCTTCAGGCAGTGGCTTTAGTTCTGGGTTTGGCTTGGGAGCTTCTTGGTCTTCACTTGATTGTTCCAGAGAAGCATATTTCACTATCTCTATTACTTCTTCGTCCTCACTGAGATTTTCCTCACCTTGGTTAAGAAAATCTAGTATCTCAACCACTTCCGGGTCTTCTACCAAAGGATTCGGGTTTCAGGGATCTCATTAGTGGGTCTACTATGGCCTTTTCCTCTTGTATCTCTTCACAATATTGGTTATAGCTATCCATGAAGTAGACTAATTCTGAAAGAGACAACCCCTTCATGGTGTCCTTCACCTTGAAGTCTATGTGGTCATTTACAACTCAAAGAGTGATGATGCCTTCGGAGACATCTATAAGAGATCTTCAAATTCCCAAAAATGGTTGTCCAAATATCATAGGACATTTAGGGTTCTCCACATCATCTATCGTAACGATGTCACAAGGTATGAAGAATCGTCCCACACAGATCATGACATCTTCCACTATACCAATGGGTCTCTTAAATGTATGATCTACCAGTTCAATCCTCATATTTATCTTGACCATGTCGGTCAATCCAAGTCCTTTTGCTAAACTTAGGGGCATGAAGCTAATGCTAGCTCCCAAGTCTGCTAGACCTTTCCTTTCGACATTATCACCAACACAAAAATGAATGTTCAAAGCTTTTGGGTCTTTTTTCTTAGTCGACAATTCAACTTGTACAAAGGCACTAGACATGTTTTCCAAGTGTACAATCTCAACATGGTTTCCCCTTCTTCTCTTCTTGATGAGATATTTGAAAAACTTTGAATATATGGGCATCTCCTCCAAAGCATCAAGGAAAGGAACATGTATATGCAACTTCTTCACTGCTTCCATAAATTTTTCATATCTTTTCTTTAGGTGTACCTTGATGAGCTTATATAGGAATGGGATTCGAGGTGCATATGGATTTTTCTTTGTGAAGATTTTTTCAATAGGATCTGGATCCCTAGCTTCTCCACTTTTCTTTCTACTTTCTTTAGCAGACTTTCCCTTGTCAGCAGCCTTCTCAGAAGAAACTTCTTCCTCAAGTTGTGGTTCTTCCTCTTTTCCTTCCTCATTCTTGTCCCTAGTTCTAGAGTTGATCAGCGTCCTCCCATATCAGAGGGTAGCCATTTTTGCAGTCTCTGTATTTGATGGAATTTTTCCTGAGGGTTTTTTTTTACTAACTCTACCAATTGCACGAGTTGTTGGTCAATTTGGCATTGGTGCATCCATCTGAACTTGCATGGTTATCAGGATGCGAGAATTAGCAAGAGCACTTTGGGCTAATTGGTCGTTTACAGTGGCTTGCCTCATAGTGAAATCAAATAGTTGAGTTACTAAGTCTAGTTGGTTGTTATCTTTTCCTTATCTCGATCCTTGGCCTTGGCCTTGGCTCATTCCTCGGCTTGGTCCTGCCCCTTGGAGAGTCTGTTTCTTACCTTGTGTTCAGTAGTTATTCTTATTGGTCTGATAATTGGTTGTTCAAGTATATTGCGCTTGTCTGCTTCTCTTTTCAAAACCTAGCGGTGGTTTTTGTGAGTTTCTTAGCTGGTGTGAATTCTCAACAACATTCTTGTTTCCGTAGCTGAAACCAGGGTGGTCTGGCCTCTTAAAGTTGGCGAAGGAAACATTTTTTGTCGTATCCTCTTCGCTTTTTCTTTCTTCACTTTCCTCCGGCCTAGTATAGATATAGTTATCGACCCCATGTCCTCCTTCTCCATAGGTGACACACTTCATGACTTTCTTGGTGTGCTTGTTTCCCTTGGCCCCAGTATCCTTCAGTTGTTTCACATCAGTTGCTATTTTCTGAATTTGAGCTATTATAGTTTTTAAAGACTTGGCTTCCATAGATGGTCCTTCAGCCCCTACCTTCCTGGATGGGCCTCTGTCATTCCTTTCATAGTCTAATCCTTCTTGCACCTCAGCCATGTTTTCTATTATCTTCATGGTTCTTCTTGGCTTCTTCCCAAGAAAATCACTGCCAGCGGCTACGTTCAACAAAGTACTCTCCGTATGAGTTAGCCCATTATAGAAAGTGGTCACTAAGAACCCCTTGCGATAATTGTGATGTGGGCAATATCTAATGTACTCTTGGTAATGCTCCCATGCCTCATGTAAGTTCTCTCCTGACTTTTGTGCAAAAGAGGTAATCTTCTGCATGTTGCATATTGTCCTCTCTGTAGGATAAAACTTTGTAACAAAAGCATCTGTCAGGGGTCTCCACCCATTTGTAGATTGGTGAGGGAGATTAAGATACCAAGATAGAGCTTTGCCTTCCAAAGAGAAGTTGAAACCTTTGCAGTAAATCACCTATTGCGGAACTCTTCTCATCTTGATAGTATCACATACATTTTTAAAAGCATCGAGATGATGGTACGGATTTTCTATTGAGTTCCTATGAAAAGTCTTGTTCTGGATCATAGATATGCCACTTGGTTTTAGTTCGAAATTTGCTACATTGAAGTTTGGTATGATGATGGGACATTTAGACTAGTTGGCCCTTGTTGCTGCCAACTCATGAAGAGTCTTCCCTTCTTAGTCATCCTCACTGTCACTATCTTGACCATCACACTCCTATTCATTGTCATGATGGTTATGGTGATGCCTTCTTCGACGCCTGTGGTATCGTTCCTCGTCTCGTCGGTTTTCTTATCAATGATCATCTTCACAACAATCTTCATCCATGGTGTCCTCTACGTGTCGATGATCATCATTGTAACATCTGTCTCTATCTTCATCCGAGCCTGGTGGTGGTGGTGGGTTGTGTTGATTCCTAGCTTCCCGCTCGTCAGTATAAAGAGTAATGTCCACACAAGGCGGCATGGTGAAAATGAGCAAAGTAGAACGAGTATGGTTCTTCTTGGGTGCCTAAATAGACCATACAGTCGAATTAGCAAATTGGATCTACTACAACAAACTATTCTACACAAACTCAGGGTAGGCTAGTAGACTTAAAGTAACTGTGTTGTCAAGCTTGTTGCTAAGCTTGAGGCACGAGAGTATAGTAAGTGGACTCGAGTTCTTAACAATGTCATTTTGCCTTGTCCCCGACAATGGCACCAAAAACAGTTGACCACCCTAAATCGCACGTCCAAAAAGAGTGGATTCAGAGTAGTCAGACTTTTAAAGAGATAACCCGACTCTCAGGCCCCTGCAACGATAAATGGGGTCTGATGTAGTGATCGGGATCGAACACAGGGACAAGGTTGGCAGTGTTAAGCTCATAGAATCTAAAATTTTTATACTCCAGAACACGCGGGTATATAAAAAGGTGTTCCCTAAGGAACGATAGCACACAAACCAAGATTGGACAAGAAAAACAAGAATAAGAAGAATGAACAAAAACAAAAGAAACAAGATGAAACAAGTATAAGGGAGGAAACTCGAGTCGGGGTTCACCTACTAAGGCTTCTCACCTACATGTACCATCATCTCTCTCTCACATACTCTTACCAAGATTACAAGCAACCATCCATAACATCCTTTCCACTCTCTCTTGAGATGAGGATAGAACTAAGTCTAAGGGTAGCCTCTCTCTCGAGATGACCACATGTAAACTTCACAACATAACATATGGTTTTAAAGATTTAGCATTCCAACACTCTCGTGCATTCATACTACTCCATAACACATGATAAAAAAAATATTTCTCTCTCGAGATATCAACTATCAAACATCACAAGATGGTAGCTAAGCATACAAGTGAAGCATAAAAATAGGTGCATGGAGATAATCTTGATAATAATATGTATATTCAATAGAAAGAGACAATATACATGTTGGGAGAGCCTTAGTGTGACATCCTCAGATTTTCTAAAACTTAATCCGATGTGTGACGTCTAAATTGAAACCCTCACCTCCGTGAGAATCCCAATTTGGACGTAAAGTTTTCCCTAGAAGTATGAGTGTGGTTTACTTTCGAGGACGAAATACCTTTTAAAGTGTGTAGGATGTGATGATTAGGTTTCTCTTGATCAAGGTACGCCATTACGTCTTACTTGGCTTATTAGACAATACGCTTGTGTTATATGTGTAGTAAAATACTTGGCATATGGTATTGATTGAAATGATTGTTCTTGTATGCTATGTTGCTTGATTCTCCATACTTATTGATATGAACACATGAAACATAAGATATCTGGTACATTATATGATAGCACTAAATCTCTTTGGTAGAATAGTGCATTGATGAAAGTACTAAATCTCTTTGGTAGAATAGTACATGTGAGCACTAAATCTCTTTGGCAGAATAGTGCATTTGTGAAGTACTAAATCTCTTTGGCAGAATAGTACATGTGAGCACTAAATCTCTTTGGTAGAATAGTGCATGTTGTTAATCAAGTTTACATATAATGGAAATGTGCCTAAAATATGTGTTCTCTTCTGGTAACAAATATCTTTGTGCAACTATACGCCTTTTCTTATATTTTGTTTAATGCTGCCAAGTATTAGTTTTATCTTATTGCCAAGATATGATGAGAGGTATATAAAAAGACACGTAGGCGTACTCAGTACAATATTCATGAAATATTGTGCTGACGTGTACCGCATGTAATCTTTTGTATAGGTTGTGGTTATGCTCTTGAAGATCCAGGATAGTTGAGAGTTGTGTGGCGAGTTGATGTACAGGTGGACCTGTTGTCTTAAGATCCTGTAGTTTAGAGGTGGTACGTGTATATGTATACGTTTGCTGTTCAATATGTAATATCAAATGTTGTAACAATTCATGTTGTTATTATATGTTGAATGGTGAACATGTGTTGTGGTTTGTTTATTGTTCATGTACGTGTGCTACTGATTGTTTCCTTATGACTTCCTCTGATTTTCTTCTTCTTAGCCTAGTGTGAGATGTTTAAATTGGGATTCTCGCTGAGGTGAGGGTTTCAATTTAGACGTCACACATCGGATTAAGTTTTAGAAAATCCGAGGATGTCACACTTAGTGGCTACTCCCAACCCAAGTTAAGGTGTTTACCCACTCATGCTTATAGACAGCATGACGACGTTACAAAAAGATAGATACACAAAGTCCATAATGTGAGGAGGGAAGTAAAGCGAAATGGAATGATATATCTAGAGAGAGAGGAGATGTGATATGACACGATACTTCTTCAAATCTAGATCTAACACGTCGATGGTGATGACAATCTTCTTCTCTCAAAGAAGGAGTCTTCGGTCTTCTCTCTCCTCAGCTTCTACCTTTAGAGATCCAAGACTGGTGGATGGGATGGTCTGGTATGGGTCTAGGATGCAGCAGCACTTCGTGGTCCTCGAGATCCAATCTATGATCTGATGATTTGATAAGATGGGTGGGTGTGCTATTTATAGGGACCTTCCACCGACTTAAACCTAGAGTGTGGTCACAGTCTTGGTTGGGTGAGGTGTGAGACCACAATCGTGGTCTTCACTTTATTCCTCTTTTCATCATGGTTGAGTGAGTCGTGGTCTGCCACTGGCTCGTGGTCTGGCAATGATCACAGTCGATGTCGATTCATGTGTTTCTTTGGAGAGGTTGAGTTCGAGGCTTTCTCACTCGATCATGGTATGTAGGAATCGCAATTATGTATGGATCGCGACCTTATTTGAGTCGCGGGAAAACTTGGTGTTTGTGGTCTACAAATACACCATGGTCGCTTATTTGAATGGTGCCTTTGTACCGATTGTGACCTCCTTGTGATTGCGGTTTAGCGGTGATCGCGGCCTCAGTAGGACCGCGGTCTGGCTCCAATGCATGATGACCTCAGTTTAAAAGTGATTCAGAGACCTTGACCACTGTTTTTGATTGAGTGGGTTGCGGTCAAGGTAACGACCGCGACATGGGTTGTGAATGCACTTGAAATCGTGTAAGTGAGGTTTTAGTAAAAAAGATGGTAAAATTGTTGGAAAAGATAACAAAAGATATACTAAATGAGGCATAACATATATACAAAAAGTACATAAATTAAAGTGTTATCAACAACCTATGGTACCCCCTTAGGTCAGGTTTTGTCTCAATTAGACGTTTAATTATAAGTTACTAAGTATTATAATGATGTTATCAATTAATGATGACATCAGATTAATATTTGGTGGTGTTAACTGAATGTATTACTTATCTAACAACCAATGGTGACCTAATGATCACAATTAATGGTGGATCAGGTCATCACCATATATGATGAGTTAAAAATGTAATTGTATATTTCACTAAACCTTGAACCAATGGTTCCTGGGTTCAATTGATCTAATGGTTAGATCTATACTTCAATTGATAACCTTGAACAATGAAACTGATCCAATGAATAATATTGGATGCTTTAACATCTAATGGATTAGAATAAATCACATGGTATTATATGTGGGTCCTAGTGATGATAATTCAATGGTTCAATACCATTAATTTGTAGTCTTACATTTGCCATTATATAGTTATATTTGATAAATCACTATAATAAGTGGATGTGTAACTCACATGTGATCTAGCTTGTTATGCCTAACCTTAATGTAATTATATGATGTTGATTGGTTATAATCAAACCTCTTGAGTGATTAATGTGATAATGAATTACACTTTTCTTGTGTTGAAACCACAATGTAGTACTATTTGAATATATTGGTGCCTTACCACATTAATATCTATGGACATATATGTGCTAATGATCTTTTGAGCCTTGTTTAAGGCATGGAATTATGATGATAACCTTACTATGAATAATGTGATGGTCTTAATGATCTTTGGTCATGTTTGAAGCCATGATTGAGGTGAAATCCTCTTCATGTTCCAATAAGGGTTGAAACCTGGAACTTGTGATAAGATATTGGTATCTTGTAATAGTATGATGATAAGTGTGGCCCATTAATTTGAAATGAATGATAGCATGTGGTAATATGATTAAGATTTATATCTCAAATGTTTTATATCTTTTGAAGTTGTTACACATATACTCTTGTTAGAAAATAATTAGGGTTTGAATGTCCACTTGTATGATAAAGCCTTAATGCATTCAATTAGAAGTAATTAATCAAGTGTAACCTTATCATGTAGAGCCTTATGCCATAGATCCATCTTCAGTGTCAGAACTTACTGGATGGTGAAACAAGTATTCCCAAGGGAAACTCGGAGCGCACACTATAGAGTATGTGGGGGTGGCAAGTTGAGGATATATCCTTGTCATCCACAATTGCAGGTTATGGAGGATGGCTATGGTCATGCCTCTGATATTTGATGTGATTGAGGACAGCTGCGGTTGTACCTCCGATTAGAGGGTTTTGTATACCCTATTTTTTAGTGTTGTAACTTGTTCCAAGTACGGACTAGTTGATATCAGTTGACTATCAGTCACTATTGGCAGTTTGACTGGTATGTCACTGGAGTTTACTCGTACTGACCGAGGGGAAGTGATCTTAGGATACCGGAACTCCTAGATCTTATACGGAACTAAATAGCACTTCGCAATGGTCAGTTGGACTTTGAATGGTACAACTCAACTCCCCAGGGCATAATAATAAAATATATAATACCAGCCATGTAGTATAATTGCTAGGGTTTAATACATATCACATTGGTTGATTAACCCTTGTCTTGTCTTTACACTACATAGTTCTTACATGATGCTGACTTATGAAAATTGTGTAATTCTACTTGATGTTACAACTTATTTGCTTAACTGCTTAGTATGCTTAAACTATTCAATCTATTCATATTTCTTATCCAATACTCGAAGTGCTCAATGTATTTATTGTTAATTAATATGTTACAATCAATATATGTTGGAGAGAGTTATATCTCTCACTGGGACTAGATCTCACCCGTAGGTCACCACATTTTTTTAGGTGGTCACGGGCAACAAGGTCGAGGTCGCACTGTGGAAGAAAACCAACATGGTGATCAATACATTCAGAAGGTTGGTTAGTTGTAGATGTTATTAGTAGAGTCCTAGTGTTGTTATGGTACTCTCAGGTTCGGGTATGGGATGTGTTTTATATATGATATACTCGTATCGACATGTGGATTTTGGTAGTATGCCAATGTTGTAAATATATGGCATATACATGTGAAATATCTTTTGTATGTAGGATGTGACCGAGGTCTTTGGACCCATATGTAAATACTTGTTACAGTATATGAGAATGGAATGATGGAGCTTTTGTAAGTGTTCTAGAGTTTATTTACATTGATGGAATTGGTTTTCATTATTCTACAATTTTTACTCTGTGATTAATTAGTAGTTGATCGTGTTTTGTGTTTTGAGTAATCTTGTTTAGATGACTAGGTTTCACAGTTAAGTTGGTATCAGAGATCTAGGTTTACTAATTCTACAGGGACATAGGACTTACATTTGAGTATGTTTTTATGTATCCAACATATCTGATCATAGTTTATGCTTATGCAGATATGTCTGAAGGACATGAAAAACACATTGAGAGTAGCTATGTTGCACCAGGAGGAGGTGCTAGGAGGTAGGCACATGATGAGAGAGTGCCAGAAGCTGTGCCATAGAAGCCCATAATGCCCCATCTAGATCTGACAATGATGGCCAATCCTGAGTTTCAGTCTATGTTTAGACAGATGATGGCCACAATTAGACATATCGTTGACAGAGAGCCATCACCTCAATCTAGGGCAGCCACCTCTAATGTGGAGTCCCAAGGTGTCGGGAAGACATTTGAACATCTTAGATGTGTTGGGGCAATTGAATATGCAGGTACTTCCGATCCAACAGACGGTGACATGTGGTTGACTAAGCTGGAAAAGGCATTCAAAATCCTAAACATCGCTAAAGAAGACAAAGTTAAGCATGCGGTATACTTGTTGAAGAGTAGTGTTGGCCACTAGTGGGACATAGAAGAAGAGAAAAGGCCAAGAGTTGTGATAGGATGGGAGGATTTTCGTAGGGAATTTGTTAGCCGATATTTTCCAGAGACCTACCTAGATGAGAAAATCTCTCAGTTCGAGAAGATTCGTTAGGCAGCTATGACTATCAATGAGTATGAATCAAAGTTTATGGAACTTTTGAGGTTCTGCCCGTACATGGAAGCAACAGACAAGGAAATCATACAAAGATATGGGAAGGGTCTGAGTACGGAGTTGACTACTACAACATCATCCTTGGAGAACAGGGAAAGGTTTTCCACCTATATGGAATCTACCAAGAGGATTGAGAGGTTTGCCATAGAGAAGAGTGATGCTAATGCTAATAAGTGACCTATGCAGATTCAAGGGCAATCATTTGGAGGCTTTAAGAAGCCAAGATTTTTCCCATCACCATTGCAACCAAGGTCAACCTTTAGTGAACCAAGATCACATGCACCATCATAGTGGACCCTGAGTCGGGGTAGAGGTCACAGTTTTCCACCAATGGGAGCCCGTAGTACCTCATCGGTTTCAATGACAGGGTCGTTTAGGCCATATCAGGACACCAGAACATGTTACAAGTGTGGGCAAGTGGGGCATACAAGACCTTATTTCCCTATGAAAGATGAGGAGGTGACTCAGCAGCTAAGGCAAAGTTAACAAGGTCCACAACAATGACAGTTTAGTAGTGGTAGTGGAAGAGGACGTGGTCAGGCGTCCCAAGTAGGATCCTATGGACAAGCAAGCAGAGGACATGGATGACAGTAGGTGACAATAAGGTTCTATGCCATGACCCAGCCAGAAGCAGTGGTCAATCCATGAGTCGTGACAGGTCAAATGGAGTTATTTCATTTTGATTTGTATGCTTCTTGTTTCATATACGTGTTAGTAGACCCTGGTACGACACACTCTTTTATCACTAGAGAGGTGATAGATAGTTGTTATCTACCTATTAGTCTTAGATCCCATAGCCTTCGGCTAGAGACTCCTTTGGTTGATTCTGCTGAGTTGCGGGGAGTGTGCCCTTTTTGTGTTCTTTCTTTTTTTGGACAGAACATTCAAGTGTATCTGTTGCCACTTTGCATGCATGGTTTTGATGTAATCCTAGAAAAGGATAGTTTGGAAAAATACAAGGTAGTCTTAGACTGTAGCACTAAGGTGGTAACATTCCATGATGGAGATGTACAATGGATTTTTTAGGGTGATAGGAAGATTCTTCCTAAATGTTTGATGTCAGCTATGACAACTGAGTGGTTGATGAGACAAGGATGTGAGTCCTTCTTAGCTCATGTTGTGGATATCAAGGTGGTAGGTCCTAGTATCCAGGAGGTACATGTGGTGTGAGAATTGGAGTATGTCTTTCCTGAGGAATTTCCTAGCATTCCCCCTCCTAGAGAGATTGAGTTTGAGATCAATCTTGTTCCTGGAACACAACCCATAGCACAGTCAGCATACAAAATGGCACTACTAGAGATGTAGGAGTTAAAGAAAGAGTTACAAGAACTATTAGAGAAGGGTTTTATCAGGCAGAGCACTTCCCCTTGGGGTGCTCCCGTGTTGTTTGTTAAAAAAAGATGGTTCAATGAGGTTTAGTATAGACTACACAGTTAAACAAGGTGACAATAAAGAATAAGTATCCTTTGCCGAGGATTGATGATCTTTTTGATTAGTTGAGAGGTGCCACTATGTTTTCAAAGATAGACCTGATGTCAGGTTACCATATGTTGAGAATTAAGGCCGATGACACACCCAAGTCAGCTTTAAGGACTAGGTATGGTCATTATGAGTTTTTGGTTATGCCATTTGGGCTAACCAATGCACCTGCAACTTTTATAGATATAATGAATAGGGTATTTAGACTTTATATTGATCAGTGTGTGGTCATGTTCATAAATGATATCCTGATATACTTCAAGGATAGTCAACATCATGAGAAACACCTTCTCTAGGCATTGACTTTGTTGAGGCAACATCAACTATATGCTCAGTTTAGCAAGTGTGAATTCGGGTTATCTGAAGTGTCTTTTCTAGGCCATGTTATATCTGCAAAAGGCATTTGCGTTGATCCTAATTGTAACATACCTGACCTAGGTTATGGCTTAACCCTAGAAGTTTTGCTTAAGTAAGTTATTTACAAACTTTTTCTAATATTTTGAAAAATAATTAAGACTCTTTGTGAAGTTTATTTTCATGTTTGAGCTTATTTACAAAATATGTGTGCATTATATGATAGTCTGAGTGTAAAGTGGAATTTACCCATGATAAGGGGTTATATTGCAAAATGTCACATTTTGAATGTACCCTAAGTGTTCTAACATCATGAGAGAGAAAACGATGCTAAGTGGTGGTTGTGGAAAGCCTAAATTCTAAATGAGATCTTATTTGAATAATGTTAAGTGCTTTGTGCATCAATTGTGGTACAAAATGAAATTTATTCAAAATATAGGGTTGATATTAAAATAACCCTTTCTAGAGTGTCTTTGCTTGTTCCTATTGTCATTTAGAGGAGAGAGAAAGAAGGAGACACTATGTTTGAGTCATCTTAGAATAGTATCACTCTTGGTGTTGAAAAGACCAAGAAAATGCATAGTTGAAAGCTTTATATGAGATATATCAAGTTAAAGACTTGAATATAGGATTCCCTATCGGCCAAGGAGCCATAGAGGAAGTCCCCTGTCGGTTTTTCAACTCTTGGATTTGCCCATTATGGGCTAGGCACTTCAAACAAGCAATAGATATTAGTTTGCAAAAGGTTGTGTGGAATTGTGAATGTAATAATGTGAGTGGAAGTAACTTGCCCTAGAAGATAACCCAAGGGATGACCCTTATCCTTTGTATTATCCTTGAGATTTTATTTTTGGATGGCAAGATACAGACAGGATGCATGCAGATACATGTGTTAATCCATGTATGGCTATGTGGCATTTAGTATCTTAAGGTAATAACACCTCTTACACTCTTTTTCATAAACCACAAGTATAAATACCCTTCTCTTAACCTATTAGTAGAATTTTCAGATCTTGATATCATCTTTCCCTTATATATCATGTATACTACTCTAGTATCATGCATGAGAGAGGAGTGTCGAGTTTTAGAGCTTGGTATCGGCCATAGAAGAAGGATATCGGTCAAATAAGGTGATATCAACCTAGTAAGGTGATATCGGCCACAAGGAGTGAAGATATTATGCAAGTGCTAAGGAGTTCAAGTCCTGGATCTTGGAGAAGCTCATCTTCAACCTTGGAAATGTGAAGAATTGGATCTTGAAGCTTGGAATGTTCTTTAGATATGGGTTATATAACTTGAACCCAACTATGTTATTATTCATTTTCAATATTGTCGAACTTGTTGAACTACTTTCAACTTCGAGTTCTTATGATTAACTGATGTTCCTTTGAGTTCCAAATATATGTTAGGATTGTTTTCCATGTCTTAGGGAAGTAAGGATAATAGTCTAGAGGTAGATGATGGTCACATCACCATGGAATAACCTAACATAGGTTGAAATACCTTAAACCTGATATGGAACCCAAGATGAAGGGTAACCTGATATGGAGATGGATGATACCTCATACACGATAAGAGGCATGTGTTATGAACAATATGGGAGGTACCTACTTACACCATATACATGATACAAGGTTAAAATCATACCCCCATGCATGCTATAGTGCCAATTGAACACTCTAACAGATATAGAGTTGAAAACCCAAGATGACAGATTGAAATCCGATATACTCTATCTTTGTTGTAATGGATTGTTGTGAAAGAATTCAACTAGATATATAGCTTTTAGTGTAATTATATGATAGAACTGGTCTTTGAAAACATAAAATGTTATGATCCTAAGGGTCTACCCAACACGGTAGCCCGATATGTTACCCAACATGCAAACCCGATATGACAATCCAAGATGGGAAATCGATATGGTATCTTGTATATACTATTTGGATGATACCATAATGAGGCATATACCATATCCCCGATATGATGCACACCCCTTGCATGATATGACAGCAAGTGTACCCTTATACCCGATAAGAGGTCAAGTTTTCATCTTATAAATGATATGAGGTCAAGTACGTCTAACTTGAGATGATAAGAATTAAGTAATAGATAACCTGAGGTGGATACACGATATGGTGTTAGGGGATATACCCTAAAACATGATATGACGATGTGGTTACACCACATGCCCGATATGGATACATGATATGATGATATGTCTATCTTAAAGCACGATATGATAGCATACACACTTTGATACCCGATATGGTAGGTATGCTTCAATCCAAGAGATTTAACTAAGTGATATATGTTGTATGTTAAATGAAACATTAAGATGCAACAATTTTAATTCAATTTGATAATGGTAAGCTAATGGACCTTAAGAGGAGAATTAAGAAATCAACATCCTAGTGAGGATGAGAGAGAAACTAAGATTGGAATGTTAATTATGTAATAAGTACATGTTGATACTCCTATTATGAATGGAGTATGAATTAGGGTTTAATCTTTTATGATGAGAATTTTGAAACCCTAAATTGGTTAATAAAGGGAAATCGTAACCGCAAGAATGGGTGATGAGATGATTTGAAACCCTCATTGGTTGCTGAAGGGAAACCCTAATCCTAATTAATTTTAAGAATGTGTTTCTTTTGCATTACATGGTTATGATATGGATTTGATATTGTTGTTAGCGTGATATACTAACCATGCAGGTATCATAAGGTAATGAGCATAGCTAAGTAAGAGATATGATATTTATATGATATAGATTTAATGATCTTTGTGAACTATGTGAATTAATACCTTGTTCTGATGACCTTGAGATAATGGTTACATGCTAAGTGGTGACAGTACTCAGTGATGAATTGAGGGTTTGAATACCCAGACATGATAAAGATAAGAGATTGAGATCCGAAATGATATATGTGTTCCAAAGAATCAATAAAGTAATTGATAAACATATTGTATCTTTCTTTGTAGCATCTGATATAATTCTTGTTTGCAACTTGATTGATGCCAAAAGATATTATAATGCACTTAATTAAGCAAGTTAAATGTTATCATGTAGTTTCCCAGACCATAGACCCATTCAGTGTTAGGATTTGCTGAATGGTGAAATGAGTTTTAACTCTAAAAAGTGCATAGGAAACTGAGCAATTGGAAGGCTAAAAGCCTCTCCTTAGCTGGAAGGATACTGCTTGCAAAAAATGTTCTGAGTACTATACCATACTATACTATGCAAATGGCACTTCTTCCCAAATGTATCTGAGGTTTTTCTTGCAATTTTTCACATGAATTATGTTCCTTAGATGTTTTATTATAATTTTTGAGCTTGTTGATCCATGGGGTGCTCAATTGTACCTTGGTTTGATGGTGATTCCCTTCTAGGGTTGAACTAGGGTTTACCCCCCCCCCAATGGATGAGCCACCTTCAAGGCTAACACCCGGTGGTTCCATTGGTTTGATCAACAACTGGTGGTCACAAACTGGTGGGACAATAGCTCATCCTAGGAAGGTCCTAGGTTGATGATTTTTTCTGGTTTGGTTCACTTGAACCGATGGTTCACTTATAAGTTGATCAAATGACAATTCAACCACCTATTGACCTAGACATGATCAATCGTTGGGAACCACCCATCAATAACTGGTGTTGGACCTAGGAGGCCATCAGACAGTGGTCTATCAGACTCCAACACCTGGAGGATCTGCTCCTTTCTTGTCCATGGAAGCTTTAGGCCATGGACACATGGAGAGCTGCTTAGACACCTCATGCTTCTTCTCTTCCTTATCCTCAAGATTTATATACCTATCCTTAATCTCCCAAACAAAACATTTACTCTATATCACTTCTCTCATGATTATATCTTCATCTTTTCTATGTTTTCTTGTGGAGGATATGCCCAAGGTTGAAGAAGGTGACCAACCTTCTTGCTAGAGCAAGTAGAGCTCAGATCTACCCATTTCTAGGGTTTCCGAAGATACCTTAAGGTGTTCTTGACCAAAACAAGTAAGTTTCTCCTTCTCCGTTCTTATTTTTCCAACTGTTCTTATTCCTTCTACCTTCCTTCAAGTCCTAACTCCATTGTTCCATTGAAAAAAGTTTATCTAGAGCTCAAGAACCTACCTTTCTTGCTTCTTCTATCTAGGGTTTGCTCCTTTTGTGGAGAAAGGTGATACTTGGCCAAGTTCAGAGCTTCTTCTTGGGTTTTCTACATTCTAGATCGAGTTTTCTTTCTGATAGAAGTTTGTTCTTCTCCCTATAGGTGAGTTTTATAACCCCCTGCACTTATATTGCTTACTATAACCTTGTTACATCATGTTCTTTCTTAAAAATGATGATCTAAGCATTTAGAAGCTATGCTTGTTTAAGATTTCGATTTCAATGATGTTCCTTGCTTAGTTTCCAGATTTATATGGACCTGAAACTCTATACACGCCCTTCCTAAGGTAGAAGTGATTGGGATCAGGTCTGTATAGCAACCAATGGTGCTAAGCACCTATCAAACGGTGCTCCATATTAGGGTTTCTAGGCTGATTTCTCCTTTAACACATGAACCGATGGTCATACCATGGTGACAACTGATGGTCGACCAATGGTGACAACTGATGGTTTTGACCAATTGTGACATTTGGTGGTTTCAACTAATGGTGACACTTTAGGTTAGGTTTTGTCTTGTTTGGAGTTTAATGGTCAATGGTTTGGTGCCCTAATGATGGTATCAACCAATGGGGACATTAGGTCAACACCCAATAGTGAAAAATGATACTAGGGTTGATCCTATCAACTGATGGTGACCCAATATGTCACAAGTGATGGTGGATCAGGTCACAACAAACAATGGTGAGCCAAAGATTTAATTGTAGCTTTAATTCAGCCCCTAACTGATGGTTTCTTGGTTCAATTCATCTAATGGCTAGACATATACCCTAATTGATGATTTTAAATGATGAACCCGATCCAATGAATGGGATTGGATGTTTCAACATTCTATGTATTAGAATGAATACCATAGTATAATATGTGGGTTTTAGTTATGATAATTTGATGGTCTAATGCCCTTAATTTTTAGTCATACATTTGCCTTCGTATGAATATATTTGATAAATCACCATAATAAGTGGATGTGCACCCCTAATGAAACATGGCTTGTTACACCAACTCTAATATGACTAACTGGTAGTGATTGGCTATAATCATCCCTCTTGAATGATTAATGTGACATGAATTACACTATTCTTATGTTGAAACCTCAATGTAGTACAAATTGAATATCATTGTGCCTTTCCATGTTAATCTATGGGATACATATACGCCAATGATCTTTTGAACCTTGTTTAAGGCCTAGAATGGTAATGTTGATCTTATAGAGATTGATGTGATGGTCTTAATGACCTTTGGGCATGTTTGAGCCCCGATTGAGGTGAAACCCTCTTTATGTTCCAATAGGGGTTGAAACGCTGGATCTTGTGATAAAATGGGTATCTTGAAATGGTATGATGACAAATGTGGTTCATTACAATGCAATGATTGGTAGCATGTGGTAATGTGATTTGGATGTATACCTCAAACGTTTTATATCTTCTAAAGTTGCAATACTAATACTCTTGCTAGAAATGAATCAGGGTTGTATGTCCATTTGTATAATGAAGCCTTAATTCACTCAATTGGTAGTAACTAATTAAGAGTAACCTTAGTAATGTAGCACCCAGTGCCGTAGAACCATCTTCAATGTTAGAACTAGTTGGATGGTGAAATGAGTATTCCTAAGGGAAACTTGGAGCGCATACTATTGAGTATTTGGTGGTGGCAAGTTGAGTATATATCCTTGTTTTCCAAAAATGCATGTTATGAGGGATGACTATGGTCATACCTCAAATAATGTTACATATGATGTGATTAAGGACTACTGCGATTGTACCTCAGATGATAGGGTTTGTATACCCAGGTCTCTAGTTTTGTGTCTTGTACCAAGGATGGACTAGGTGTTATCATCTTGACCATATTTCTATGTTGGTAGTTGGACAAATATGTCAGTGTAGTTTACTAATACTAACCGAGGGGAAGAGATCTTAGGATACCGACACTCCTAGATCTTATACAGAACTGAATAGAACTTCATAGTTATTAGTTGGACTTTGAATGATACGAATCAAACTTCCCAGTGCATAATAAAATATGTAATACAAGCCATGTAGTGTATCTTCTAGGGTTAAATACATCTCATATTGGTTGATTAGGCATTGCCTTATCTTTATACTACACAAATATTACATGATGCAAACTTATGAAATTTGAGTAACTTTACTTATTGCTAAAGCTTATTTTATTAACTAATAGTATGCTTAAATTGTTTAATATACTCAAATTGCTTATTTAATACTCTATCTTCTTATTCTACTTACTATTAATTAATCTATTGTAATCAATATCTATTAGAGAGAGTTATATCTATTTCTGGGACTGGGTCTCACTCGTGGGTCACCACATCTTTTAGGTGGTTGCGGGCAACATGGTCGAGGTTGTACTTTTGAAGAGGATCAGTGTGGTGATCAATAGATTTAGAAGGTTGGGTAGATGTAGATGTTAGTAGTAGAGTCCTAGTGCCATCCCTATACTCTCAGGTTCGGGTATGGGATGTTAGTAGTAGATGAAATACTTGTATCAACATGATATTTTGGCAGTATGCCAGTGTTTGTAAAATATGGCATGTACATGTGAAATATATCTTTTGTATATAGGATGTGGCTCAGGCCATTCGATATAGATGTAATTTCCTATTATAGTATATGAGAATAGAAAGATGCACTTTTATGTAAATGTTTCCGGACTGGTTTGTGATGTTGAATTTGGTTTTAATTACTTTGCATTTTTAACTATGTGATTAATTAGTAGTTGATTGTGTTTTGTGTTTTGAGTAATCTCGTTTAGCAATATGAAGTGTCACACTGAGCTTGTACAACATACTACAAAAAGGATTACGATGGTACAACAACAATTGAAGGCATCCCAAGACAGACAAAAGTCTTTTGCAGATAACCATCACAAACCATTAGAGTTCCAAGTGGGAGACAAAGTGTGTCTCAAGGTTTCTCCTTGGAAGGGTGTGCCGAGGTTTGGGAAGAAGGGTAAGTTGGCTCCAAGATTTATGGGACCATACCGTATCATGGATCATGTTGGAAAGGTAGCATCAAGTTAGAGCTACCTCCAGAGTTGCATAGGCTACACAATGTTTTCCATATCTCCATGTTAAGGAAATGTCATCCAGATACACAGAAGACAATCCAACCAGTGGAGGATGAGTTCAATGAGGATGTTTCCTATGTTGAGGATCATGTGTTGATCCTAGATAGAAGGGTGAAGAAGTTGAAGAAGAAGGATATAGTGTTAATGAAGTATCTGTGGAATCACCATGGTGTATAGGAATCCATGTGGGATTTATAGGATGAGATGCATAGGAAGTATCCATCTCTCTTTGCATAGGATTTTGAGGGCGAAATCCTTGTTAGGGGTTTATAGTTGTAAGACCCCTGACCATTCTTAAAGTGTTGAACATGCTAAGTTACCATAATTGAGTGCTTTAAACCTTAATCTAACCTTGTGATATGTTTTTGTATCATGTGAAAAGTTTAAATTTCAAGTTTGGTCCAATTTGGAAACTATTTGAGCAAGTTATGCAATTTTGTGCACATTTTGGAATTTTCTACAATTTGCCCATATTGAGGTTTTACTTGTAGTTTTTCACATTATTTATGTTCCTTAAATGTTTTCTTATCATGCTTGAGCTTTTTGGTCCATGGGACACCTAGTTGTACCTTGTTTTGGTGGTGTTACTCTTCTTGGATGACTTAGGGTTTTACCCCTTCATGGATGAGCTACCTTTAGAGGCTTAAACTGATAGTCCCCTCATTTTGGTGGACAAACGATGGTCACTGACAGGTGGTGAAAACCTATGGTCATCTCTAGAAGTAGTAAGTCGATGTTTTTCTTGTTTGGGTTCACTTGGACCGACAGTTCACTTAAAAGATGTGACCAACTGATGGTTCACCACTTAAATGACTAGGGTTCCAAGGAACCAATGGTTGTCCCGGAGAGCCAGAAACCAATGGCTAAAAAGGTCTCTATGATTGGTGGAGATTTTTTTTGCATGGACATGGAAGATTGAGGCTATGGACACATGGAGAGCTACTAGGACACCTCAAGCTTCTCTTTTTCCTTATCCATAAGCTTTATATACCTATAGTTTAGCTCACAAATGAAATTTTTTGTTCCTTATATCTTCCCTCTTCTATAGAGATTTGTATTCTCATTCTTAGTGGTGAACATGGTTTCCAAGGTGGAAGAATATATCCGACCTTCTTGTTGGAGCATCTAGGGTTCAGATCTACCCTCATCTATAGTTTGTGAACCTTCCTTTGGGTGATCTTGACCCTAGCTAGTAAGTTTCGCCTTCTATCCTTCATTTATCTTGTTGTTCTTCTTCTTTATTTTACCTTCTTCTTCTACGGAACCTTGGTTTTCCATGGTATAGCTTGCTCTAGATCTCAAAGAACCTATCTTTGTTGATCCTTATGCCTTTAGGGTTTGCTTCTCTCGTGGAGAAAGGAGCTACTTGGATGAGTTCATAGCTTATAATCGGGTTTCATACCTTCTTTGCTCAAGTTTTCTAGCTTCTTGGAGTCTTATCTTCTTCCTATATTTGAGTTTTATAACCATTTTCTTGTTTATTGCTTACTACAAGCTTTCTTACTCATGTTCTTTCTCTAAAACAAAGATCTAAGCACTTAGAAACTATTCTTGCCTAGAGTTTTGATATTTATGTTGTTCCTTAAGTAGTTTCTAGCTCTAGATGTACCTAGAACCATGTGCACAATCTTTTTGGGGTAGAATAATACTTGGTTCTTTCTTAGATATCAATTGTTTCTGCTTAGTACCTCATAACTGATGGCTTATCCTCAGGTTTTTAGGTTGTTTTCTCCTTGTGCTATAAACGATGGATGTCCTTATCATAGAACTGATGGAGTTGCCTTTAGGACAACCAATGGGGACAACCAATGGGGACCACTGGTGGTCACACCTTAGGTCCGTTTTGGACTCTTTTGAATGGACAGCACTCGATGGTTTGGTTCCCTAAAGATGGCATCAACCGATGGTAGAAGTAGCTCAACATCCAATGGTGTTAAGTGATGGTAGATTACATTAGATCATCTGATGGTGACATAAAGTGTCACAAACAATGGTGGTCCAGGAGACCACAACTGATGGTGAGACTAGGTCTCATGATTTGACCCTTTTAAGCCCTAAACTGATAGTTTCTTTGGTCAAATGATTCAAGGATTAGACATACACACCAACCAATGGTTTTGAATGAAGAATTTGATCCAATGATGAGAATTTAATGTTTCAATAGAATTGATTTGTGATAAATTTTATAGTGTAATGTGTTGATTCTAATGGTGAGAATTCTATGGTTAAATTCCCTAAACTTGTAGTCTTACCTTTTCCCTCGTATAGATATATTTGATAATTCACCATAATAAGTGGATGTGTAACTCCAATGAGATGTAGCATCTTACACCTAACCCTAATGTGACTAAGTGATGGCGATTGATTGTAATCAGCCCCTGAATGATTACTAAGATAATGAAATGCTCTCTTATTGTTGATTGAAACTCTCATATAGTGATATTTGAACATCACAGTTGCTTGTTTTGTTAAACTTATATGTCACCTCTGCATTGAGAACTTGTTGAGCTTTGTTCTAAAGCATAGAAAGATAATGATGAACTTGTAGGGATTGATGTGATGCTCTTAATGGCCTTTGGGCATTTTTGAGACCTATTGGAGGTATTATCCTCTTTATAAACATGATAAGGGTTGGAACCCCAGATTACTATAATGTGTAATTATACAATGTGGTGGCATGTTGATTAGATAGTCTCATGAAATTCAGTAAGTAAGTGTTCTATGGTACTTTCATTCATATTTACACGCAAACATTTTATATCTTATGAAGTTTCTATACTTTCTACCTATTTTAGAAATTAATTATGGGTGTATGTCCATTTGTATGATGAAGCCTTAATTCACTCAATTGGCATAACCAATCAAGTGAAACCCTAATCATGTAGTGCCATGTGTTGTAGAACCATCTTCAGTGTCAGAACATCCTAGATGGTGAAACAAGTATTCCTAAGGGAAACTCAGAGGGCATATTGTTGAGTATGTGGGGGTGGCAAGTTGAGTGTATATCCCTGTCATCCACAATTGCAAGTTATGGAGGATGGCTATAGTGATGCCTCATATGCTTGTATGTATGATGTGATTGAGTACGTTGCAGTTGTATCTCAGGTGGGAGGGAATTGCTTTTCATACCCTGGTGTCTACTGCGGAACTGATTTCAACTTCATAGTGGTCAGTTGGACTTTGAGTGGTATGAATCAAACTTCCCAATCCATAATAATAAATGATGTAATACAAGCCGTGTAGTATATTTGCTAGGGTTAAATACACTTCACATTGAATGTTAGTTGTTGCCATGTATTTATACTACACAATTGTTATATAATGCAATATTATGAAATGTAAGTAATCATCTAATATAAGTAAAAGATCAATATGTTTCCATTGAATACTTTGATGATCATACTTGTTGAAAAACCTATCCGCTTAACTTACCCAGTATGCTATAAATGTTCAATCTACTCAGTTGTTTATTAAATACTTAATCCACTTTGTTTATTTACTGTTAAATAAGTTGTTCTAATCAATAATCGGTGTAGAGAGTTATCTCTCTTGTGGGGACATGGGTCTCACCCGTGGGTCACCACATCTTTTTAAGTGGTCACTGACAATGTGGTCGACATTGTTCCATAGAAGAGGAGCAGACTGGTGATTAGTATGCACAAAAGGTTGGACATATGTTTTTATCAGGAGTAGAGTCCTAGTGTCGTCCCTATACTCTTAGGTCTGGGTATGGGATGTGCTTTGTAGATAATATACTTGTATCGACACAAGTTTTTAGCAGCACACCAATGTTTGTATGTATGACATATACATGTGGAATATCTCTTTTGTGTACAGGTCGTAGTCTCAACCACTGAATACAAATGTAAATACTTATATGGAAAAGATGGACTTTGATGTAAATGTTTCAGTACTTGATTATGATGCTGAAATTTTTTTAATTCTTCTGCTTTTCTGACTATATGATTAGTTAGTAGTTGATCGTGTTTTATGTTATAAGTAATCTCATTTATCATGATGAGGTGTCACAATTACCACATAATTTTGTCAAACACATCATATATGTTGGATCCCATATCAATTAAATTATGATCAAGAACCATAATGCATTTAAAAAGGCCACAATCAAAAGTTTACAAACATTTTATCAAGAATTATCCTCCATAAAAACCTGATGCCAACTTCTCTCAATTAGTTTAACTAAAATATGAAACACTCACATAAGACTAGGGATGCTCATGGAACATGGTTATACTAGGTTTTGGTAAATCTTGTCCAAACCCATACTTTAATATAGTTTGCAGGCTGAGACTAGGCCCAAATAATGCTTCCAAAATTTTAGTCCATACCTATAACTTAATTAAAGTTAAGCTTTGGATCAACCTACATTATACACAAAAATGAACATACACTTCAAAAAATATGTATATATGTAGAAATATTATTAATGAAGACTAGGAAGTGCATGTGTACTTGTCAATATGCCCGGGTTAGATATACACTTATTAAAGAAAGTTCATTTGGAACCTACTAATTAAATTCATTATAAGGAAGTAAAAGGATGGTGTGTAAATTGAATTTGTCATAGAAGTCATAATCATATTTCATTTATACCATATAATATAATAAAAAATCATCTCTTTTTTATAATTCTACAAATTATGTATATCTTTTTACTACATGGTCCATGAATGTGCAATTGAGATTAACTTCAAGAAATGTCTGAGCTTAACATACATCCAATTTGTAATGTTTTTTGGATGACTGGGGAAACTCCCCCCCCCCAGGAAAAGACCTAAATAGCAAGTATGGTAAACCTAGGAGACCTATGTGCCCACACACTGGTATCTCAATAAGTCACATCATAGGCTGACTAGTTCTATGAGAAATTCATTTTTGAGCAGAGAATCCAACTAGAATCAAACACAACACCCCGTGAGGGGCCCCTTCTTGTAATCAACCGGGTTACCACTTGATTGTTGGATAAATTGGATATTATGATAAATCCCTTTGTTTCGATGATGACAAACATTTCATTCTTATTAATCTAACGAGCTACTTAAGTGTGCAGGAACAAGGTGATGACAAAGTTCTAGGGAATCCTTACGCTTGAATGTTTATAAATATCATGCAATGTAATCATATGTAAACTTGTACAAATATATAATGTACAAGTACTTAGACTTCATGTAAATCAAGCGTTAGATCTCCCTAACTAAACACTACACTTAGTTAGGTCATCTCCTTCTAATAGGATCACATAATGCACACTCATGCACTCACTTAGTATCTTAATTGAAAGATTGAAAACAGAGTCAATCTCGGTCGACCACACTCCTCGACCGAGACACTCTCGGTCGACAAACTTCTCGACCGAGATTGACCAAAAGTAGTCGTTAGACACAGCAGTTGACAGTTGCAAATAAACGTTAATCCAGAGAGCCTGTCGGTCGAAAAATCCTCGACCGACCGGGCATCTCGGTCGACAAGTCCTCGACCGAGATGGTCTCTGACAGCAACTGCAGAATTAATTAACTAGCCGTTGCTAATGCGCCTAACTTATTCCTAACGGCTAGTTAAGCACTAGGAACCCCCTAGAAGTTGTCTAGAACGTCCTTAAGCATACTTAGGCCATTCCTATAAATAGGACAAGCCATAGGACACTAGAATACACTTACATACTCAATTGTGCAATCTTTGAGCATACACTACATTGGCAATCTGTTTAGAGCAATAGTGCAATTCCCACACTGGTTATACATTCATATTGCTACCATTTCGTGTCCTATAGACTAGGATCTCCTACACATAATAATTACATTGCTATATATCTTGGTTGGGAGATCCAAACGCTTGATATAGGAAAATCAAGCCTTGTGCTTACAACGGTATTGTAATTTCTGTATTTCTTTCTTGTTCCTATTTATTCCTTGTACTCTCCTTGCTACTCCTAGGGTTGGAGGCTGCGGATTGGAGAGGGTGGACTTCTCAGGTGGAGAAGGGGACTTCAAGCTACTTCAAGAAGGCTATCGCACGGGAAGCTACTTCAGAAGGCTGGTGCAACGGGTGTTGGTGCATCTACTTCAAGGGAAGGCTGCTTCGAGTTGGGCGATTACTTCTAGGTGAAGGCTGCTTGAAGGGTTTAGGGAAAAGAAATGTATTTTATGTAAAATCCTTGCGAGGTAATAAAATAATTTCTTTTCAAATCCCGGTTGGGTAAGCAACCGGGTAGTGGACTGACTACCTTAGTATTTGTTAAGGCTAGGAACCACTCTAAACCCTTGTGTCTCTTTGTCCAATCTTTCTTTGTGGTTGCTTGAGTTTAAATTATTTTAAAATCTCTATAAAACTCTATTCACCCCCCCTCTAGAGGTTTTCAATTGGTATCAGAGCAGGCTTCAAGGAGCCCTAACAAGGTCTTGAAGAGATAAAGGGAGGAGGTGACTACAACCACAAGAAAAGGAGCATGGACCAATGTGCGACAAGTTGCAATTGGTGCTTAGGAACAAAGCACTCTACTTCTTGATGTCCATGGAGGTCAAAGAAAGAAGATACACATAAAGAATGTTTCGTTGCTACAATAAGTGAGGAAGAAGAAGAAGAGGTAAGCTTGCTTGATTTACCTAAAGAAGAGTTAGTTACTATTATTGAAGAAACACATAACAAATATGTTGAATACAAAAAGAAATTAAAGAAATCAAATAAAGAAAATGATGATCTAAATGCTAGACTTCTTGAGCTTACATCCAAAAATGACGATTTATATGCTAAATTGAATACTCTTGGTTTTGAAAAAGATAGCATTATGTCTGACAATCGTACTTTGAAATCATCTCTAAGTAATAGTGAAGTAAAAATTTTCACTCTAGAGACTAACTATGATCTTCTATGTCAAGAAAAGACTGAATTGCTTGTAAAGTTAAATGATATTCAAAAACAACCTATATTGTGCACCCATGTAGATTATGACAATATAGTGAAAGAAAGAAATATGTTATCATCCAATCTAGATCAAGCAAAATTAGATATCAAGAAAAGAATGGATGAGATCGTTAAGTTGCAACAAGAAGTTAGTAAGTTAAGCAACAATGGAATCCTTGATAGAATATTAGAAAATTCCTATCATCACATAGGGAGAAGAGGACTAGGTTATAAGCCTAATGAGAAATCCCATCAACAACCTAGAAGAACACAAGCGAGTCAATCCGCTTATATACCTAGAGGCACAAAAATGTATATACCCAAGAATAACCTAGATCAAAACTATAGAAAAAGGCTTGAGGTTGATTCAATTTGTTGTCATTATTGCTCACGCCTTGGACATTATTCTTTTTCATGCCCATACAAGAAAAAGCATGTCGAAATGGTATGGGTTCCAAAAACCCCAAATTAAATAGGTTCGACTAAGTTGAGATATGACCATAGACCTTAATTTGTATATCCTTATGTCTATCTCAACTTAACATTTAAGGATAACAAAATCAAAAATTAAAAGATTTAACAGCACCTTGATACACATATGTTTATCTCAAACTGATCACGCTTACATTTCTATTTAATCATTCTTTTATTGCACATTTCTTTTTCAGAAATACTTGCAATGAATAAAATGTTTCAAATAAATTTTTGTGAGATTTTATATTTTAGTCTATCCAAAGTAATCTTAAATTCATGAATGGATATTATTCTTGAATATGCTTCACCATATTTGATGTCCTTATTAAGCTCTCATAATTAGTACACTTTAATGTGTCTCAAATTGATATTTGCAAGCTATCTGCAGAACTCATACTTCGCATATGAATGATTCATACTGGAAACCTGCAGAATATGCCTCTTGGTTAAAATAAAATTTGACCAAGGGGCGCTATGGTCGTAATCAAGGGCGACCTAAAATAAACTTTGATAAAAAATTGTTTATTTGAACATTATTTTATTGAACTTTATCTTAGCATATTTATAAATCAAAACGTCAAATCATTTGTGGTAATTAGAAGCCTTAAATATTATTACTCCCTTGGAATATACATATGCTCTACAAAAATGTTCTATGATTTACATTAAGATTCAGCCAAAAATTGAACTCAGTAAGTTAGTCGGTCGACAAATGCTCGACCGAGAACCACTCGGTCAGCCCATCTCACTCGACCGACAAATTCTAAACAGACTTAGTATCAGACAAACTGTCGGTCGACGAGTGCTCGACCGAGACAAAGTCGGTCGACAAGCACTCGACCGAGAAATAGCCGTTGGATATGACCGTTGCGACCCGACCGTTATGACTGTTTTCTTTACCGTTGGAGGACCAAGTGGCGCGTCTGCAACTCGACCGTTGCGGACGCTCGGTCGACGAGTCGTCGACCGACCGGGTCGCTGGAATTCTATAAATAAGTGCAAAAACGAGCCACTTACTCACACTTGCATTTCCTTGCTTCCATAGTCCATCTCTAGTGCAATTTCGTGCAATCCTTCAGCACTCTTACTCTCAAATCCTCCTTGCTTCTTCTCCACTCTCAAGAAACACAATGGCCTCATCATCAACTGTCCGTGGGAAGAAGAAAGTTGCTGGAAGAAAAAGAAGAGAAGAGAGGGAAGCCACTCCACCACTGACGATCATAAATGACATAGCTTTCGTCGACGGAGATGCTGGAGATAGATACTTTCGGCTTTCCTCTAAAGCTCCTCTTCCCCGACTTCCGGTCGAAGTGATGGACTTCATCAACATAGTTGACCTGGAGCATCTCTTTGGAGTACAAAAGCTGAAGGACTTCATCAATCCATCCTTTCCTTCCTATTCTATTAAGGTAGTCAACGAATTCTATGCCAATCTTCTATCCCACACCGAAAATGACACCACTTTCTTCTACACCATGGTCAATGGGCATAGTTTTAAATTCTCCGAAGGGGATATTCTTGACATGCTTGAAATTGATATAGATGAATATCAAGATTTCCTTGACCTTTCCACCGGCAATCCAATAAATTTATTTTCCCATGATGACCACACCACTAGTCTTAGTGATATAAAAAGAGCCATATTTCAAGCCAATACCACTTGTCATGAAGATAGGGGAACCTATTATGCAATAAACCTAAAACCGGCATGTAGAATAGTAAACCTCATTGTTTCCACCAACATACATCCACGAGCCAATAAATCCGAGGTTCCTATCTTCCGTATGTGTCTAATTTATGCTATCATAAAAGAAATTCCCATCAACTTCATTCGCATAATACTTAAAAATATGCTTGAGTTTTCTGGCAACCCACCATATGCCGATTTTGTATGCCAGATTACTCAACATTTTCTTAAGTCAAACATTGAAGATATGGGATACATATGGGAGTGTAGACCACCAAAGATAAGTAAGAACACCGTCGAGAAGATGGGAATTGACTTTGGCCATAAAAGGGCAAGAGTAGAAGGAGAGTCATCACATCAGGATATACCACCCCCTCATCCTACTAACCTTTCCATTGATCCCATCCAAAATACCCTTACTTATATTGCTGGATCCCAATACCATCTTAGTAGACAATTAAACTACAATCACCATGCCATGACATACTTAAATCAAAGAATGCAAAACCTTTCTCCTAGCCAAACCGATGAATATCCGCATTCTTTAAACCCTGGCATGCTCGACCCATTTAACCCCTCATACAACTACTATCAACCTCCACCTTCACCATCAATGGATCTTGCACATACTCAATTTTCTTCCATACAATTGCAAGACATAGCTGCTCACTTCCGTTTTGACCGAGTTCCCACTTTCCTGGAAGCATATGCGTTGACTACAACTGGTGCTTTGGATTGGAAAACTCTGGTCCAATACTATGGAACCGAGCCATTTCTTGGGAAAGATCCGGACATCGATGTAATTCTTAAATCTTTCCTGTGAAGTGTTAGAGTTGTAATAGTTGTAATACAAATGATTAGTCAAATTCTATATGATTGTAATCTTCTTCATGATATTGAATGAAATTTGCATGGTTATTTGTTTGGCTTATGATGACATCTTCAAAATATGGGTTATCAGTTCATTATTGTAGAGCATAACAAATAAGGGAATAATAATTAAAACAGGCAACTATTACAAATTAAAATTAAATTTTCAAATAACAAAATAGTTCTCCAGAAACATTCTCGGTCGAGCAACTAGTCGACCGAGAACAGTGTCGGTCGAGCAACTGTCGACCGACTGGGTTTCTGTTTTTCCAGATTGACATAATTGCATACATCTTTGTTAAAATCTTGGACATTTTATATATTTGCTCAGTATTCAAACTCTCATTTGAGATATCTTTCGACGGGGGAGCAAAACATAAGAAAAAGGGGGAGATCATTAAAACCTTGATCATTGTTTAAAAGAAGCTTACAAAAACTTTGTAATCACTATGTGTAACTGAATATTTTCGAGAAAGTTATGAATTTATTGAAATTGGTATCTTGTACTTGAAGGAACTCTCTATCCAAAATGGGGCTTAACATCCCTTGATGGAGACATTTTTAGGTACTCTAAGCTTAGAGGATTCTCATTTAATCTAGGGCTTAACATCCTTTGATATATGAGAAATCCATATACATTTCATCATATGCTTAAAGGTATCTCATATCATTTCAAGGCTTCACATCCTTTGCGAATGATTGAGAAACAAATTATGGATAAATTAGATAAAAATCAATGTTCCTAATAGGATATCTAATTAAGGGGGAGCATTATATTAAGGGGGAGAAGAAAAATAAAACATTCAACTTTGGATATCTTTTTGAAATGACAAAGGGGGAGAAAGAATATAAAAATATATATAAAAAAGTTTCATCACATCTTGGCCAGCACTTACTTGAAAAACATAAATGGCTACAAAAGGTAAATTTTCAGGTATGAAACTCATATACTTTATATTTCCTTATTTCATATGTAGGAAATGTTTGTCATCTTCAAAAAGGGGGAGATTGTTGGATAAATTGGATATTATGATAAATCCCTTTGTTTCGATGATGACAAACATTTCATTCTTATTAATCTAACGAGCTACTTAAGTGTGCAGGAACAAGGTGATGACAAAGTTCTAGGGAATCCTTACGCTTGAATGTTTATAAATATCATGCAATGTAATCATATGTAAACTTGTACAAATATATAATGTACAAGTACTTAGACTTCATGTAAATCAAGCGTTAGATCTCCCTAACTAAACACTACACTTAGTTAGGTCATCTCCTTCTAATAGGATCACATAATGCACACTCATGCACTCACTTAGTATCTTAATTGAAAGATTGAAAACAGAGTCAATCTCGGTCGACCACACTCCTCGACCGAGACACTCTCGGTCGACAAACTTCTCGACCGAGATTGACCAAAAGTAGTCGTTAGACACAGCAGTTGACAGTTGCAAATAAACGTTAATCCAGAGAGCCTGTCGGTCGAAAAATCCTCGACCGACCGGGCATCTCGGTCGACAAGTCCTCGACCGAGATGGTCTCTGACAGCAACTGCAGAATTAATTAACTAGCCGTTGCTAATGCGCCTAACTTATTCCTAACGGCTAGTTAAGCACTAGGAACCCCCTAGAAGTTGTCTAGAACGTCCTTAAGCATACTTAGGCCATTCCTATAAATAGGACAAGCCATAGGACACTAGAATACACTTACATACTCAATTGTGCAATCTTTGAGCATACACTACATTGGCAATCTGTTTAGAGCAATAGTGCAATTCCCACACTGGTTATACATTCATATTGCTACCATTTCGTGTCCTATAGACTAGGATCTCCTACACATAATAATTACATTGCTATATATCTTGGTTGGGAGATCCAAACGCTTGATATAGGAAAATCAAGCCTTGTGCTTACAACGGTATTGTAATTTCTGTATTTCTTTCTTGTTCCTATTTATTCCTTGTACTCTCCTTGCTACTCCTAGGGTTGGAGGCTGCGGATTGGAGAGGGTGGACTTCTCAGGTGGAGAAGGGGACTTCAAGCTACTTCAAGAAGGCTATCGCACGGGAAGCTACTTTAGAAGGCTGGTGCAACGGGTGTTGGTGCATCTACTTCAAGGGAAGGCTGCTTCGAGTTGGGCGATTACTTCTAGGTGAAGGCTGCTTGAAGGGTTTAGGGAAAAGAAATGTATTTTATGTAAAATCCTTGCGAGTTAATAAAATAATTTCTTTTCAAATCCCGGTTGGGTAAGCAACCGGGTAGTGGACTAACTACCTTAGTATTTGCTAAGGCTAGGAACCACTCTAAACCCTTGTGTCTCTTTGTCCAATCTTTCTTTGTGGTTGCTTGAGTTTAAATTATTTTAAAATCTCTATAAAACTCTATTCACCCCCCCTCTAGAGGTTTTCATTGATGACTATCCAATTTGTAAGGTTACTTGTATTTTACAATAAAACAAGTGAATTACCTAATGGGTATATTACAAATAACTTACATGTACTAAAACAAACTCTTCTTGTTGCCCTATTTTCTGTCTGAGGCGCCTTTAATAAATATAATTTGGAAAATTGACAGAAAAAAAATATTTTTGTAAGAGATGCATATTTTATATAAAAATTTGGTCATATATATGTAAACATAATGAATCTGATCTGAGTTTTTGGATAAAGATCTATCTTATCTTGGTCAAACAAGTTATATACATCCAATCACTTAAGTTGTATGGATGATGCCTTGGTCTGAATGCTAATGGATATATGCATTGGGAGGGTAAAGTAGAGCATTGGGTTGTGCATTTAATATACAGTTCATGTTCTTAGGTTTTAATCAAGTAGGAAAGAAGAAAACGGTATCAAATTGTGCTTACTCATACTTCACTTGAATTCCAACTATGATATTTATGCTTGCCTTGACAAATTTTTATACTCCCATGAAGTTTGTCCATATAATAGAGGAAAACTGAGGTGTTGAATACATCTCAATCAAGTCATTCCCAAATAACAACACCCTTCGTGAGGGGCCCCTTCTTGTAATCAACCGGGTTACCACTTGATGACTATCCAATTTGTAAGGTTACTTGTATTTTACAATAAAACAAGTGAATTACCTAATGGGTATATTACAAATAACTTACATGTACTAAAACAAACTCTTCTTGTTGCCCTATTTTCTGTCTAAGGCGCCTTTAATAAATATAATTTGGAAAATTGACAGAAAAAAAATATTTTTGTAAGAGATGCATATTTTATATAAAAACTTGGTCATATATATGTAAACATAATGAATCTGATCTGAGTTTTTGGATAAAGATCTATCTTATCTTGGTCAAACAAGTTATATACATCCAATCACTTAAGTTGTATGGATGATGCCTTGGTCTGAATGCTAATGAATATATGCATTGGGAGGGTAAAGTAGAGCATTGGGTTGTGCATTTAATATACAGTTCATGTTCTTAGGTTTTAATCAAGTAGGAAAGAAGAAAACGGTATCAAATTGTGCTTACTCATACTTCACTTGAATTCCAACTATGATATTTATGCTTGCCTTGACAAATTTTTATACTCCCATGAAGTTTGTCCATATAATAGAGGAAAATTGAGGTGTTGAATACATCTCAATCAAGTCATTCCCAAATAATATTAACACATACTCAAATATTATCACCCAATAACACTAATGTGATAACAACATGATACCATATGATGCCACATTCTTATGCTTTTTTACTAAAACTTTAGAATAGTATGTACAAAAAGAATGAATTTTCACAACTTTTCCACAATTACATATAAAGTACATATTGTTTTTTATCAGAAAACCAATATTTACTTTGGCATTTAAAGTGGGAGGCCCTTTCCTAGGGACCCCAATGCCTTACAATCAACCAAAAAGTATTAATAATTAAGAAATGTTGAAATAATATGAAAATAAAAGATATACATTCTTAGGAAACTCATAGTTAGATAGTCAACTTGGTTATAATACATCAAAAGTTATAAGCATACATGGACATTTGAGTGCATATAATATGATATAAGAAAGCTTGATAAAATACAACATCACTCTTTCAAAAACATGTCTAGCTAAAAATGACTTGAAATAATTTTTAAATCATTTATTTTCTATAGCTATAATATGTTTTCGTGGAAGTAAATAAGAATTTTCTTCTTATATGAAGCATGTATTGCTTAAAGTCTTATATTGGAAGAATGTAAGCACACAATATGGAGTCAAGAATTTGGGTAGTGTTAATGTTAAGGCTTACGGGGGTAAAGTAATATGAAATAAGACATATGTACACAATTTAGTGGAATAATTATATAAGTATGTTAACATTCTAATAAAGGTGGAATAAATTGAATATGAAAATTTTCATTACATACATCTAATTCATATTCTAAAAAGTCTTCTATGAGATTCTATGTTTTTCTAACTAATAATTAATTAGTGGGAATAAGAAAAAGGACAAATGGGGAAGGAAGCTTGCATTTGAAGATGTTATTTATAAAACCTATTATCATGGAAACCACCCTCTAGATACACCTCCCACCATCTTAGATATCTTATAAGTATATGTAACTTTCATTTTATGCTACCCACATCATCACCTCTCCTCACATATATTATATAAGGGAAACTGACTTACCTTCCACCTTTATGAAAGAAAACATTGAAGTATCAATAGTAGTTGGGAGGATATCAAATGTCAACCTGATATGTAGATATCTATGTTAGGTGTGTGAATACATAGGAGATGACACATTTTCAACACAATTCCAAGGTAGAAAAGGTTATTAAAAACATCATCATCATAAAAGCCCCAATCCCAATAATTTTGGAGTCCTCTACATGGATCCTTCTTTTTTAGTCAGTTCTATCATGGGTTATATTGATCAAGATGTAAATATTTATAACACCTCTTTATAAGATCTTCTGAAGTTTATTTAGGGCTGAACCTTCCTTTTTTTCCTTGATTGACTAAATAGCATTGCTTTGAACATGCGCAAGTCCATACCAACTCAGAAGACCCTTGTGAGAACTTGTTACACTAAATGAGATTACTCAAAACATAAAAATAGTCGATCACTAATCAATCACATACCCAAAAATATGGGTAAATTAAAACTGATTTCAACATCAACAAGTGCTCAGAAACATTTGCATAAGAGCCCAACATCTTTCTTGTATCCATACTATGCCAAGATTTTGATACAAATTGTTCTATTCAAATAATCTTAGCAACAAGTATGATTGTCAATGTGTATATAGGTAATAATTAAATCCATTTCTCTAGATAGATATCTACTCAAAGTTCATCAAATTGCAACTAATAACAATCATCATCATTAATCTGAGTATCATCATATTTCTTGCAACAACACAAGCAATCTAGTAGCATAAGCATCCCTGACATCAAGAATATGTCTAGTAATATAACATGTCTATCAATATTGGCATCTCAAATAAAGGGAATAGATCTATATCATAAGTAGAACTAACATCATAGAATAATTAACTACATAGGCATGATTAGCAGTTTAAGCATTTCTAATTACATAGGTATGGCTAGCAATATTAAACATAGCTAGCAACATCATCTTAACCATCAATGTCAGTATATTTGACAACATAAGCATGTTTACAACATGATCATAACTACAACATAAGAATATCTATTATCTCTAATTGTACTATACATGATCTCTGTGAAAATAGAGCAAACAAGGGTTATCATACAATATGAAGTGTTGTGTATAACCCTAAACAGATATGCTACACGACTATCATACATCTTTTATTATGCCCTAGGGAATTTGAATCGTACCATCGAAAGTCCAACCGACCCCTATGAAGGGCTATTTGGTTCCGTACAAGATTTAGGAGTGTCAGTATCCTAAGATCTCACCCCCTTGGTTAGTATGAGTGAAAAGGAATTGACATATCAGTCAATGCTACCACTACAATGACATATAGTCAAGCTGCTAATAACTATTCTACCCTTGGTACATGTCATAACACTAGAGAATAGGATCATGCATGGCCATTCAATAAGAGGAACCTAATGTTATACTGCTACCTTTCATATTTCACAATATCTGAGGTATGACCGCAGTCATCCTCCTTAACCTGCAATTTTGGATGACAAGGATATATCCTCAACTTGCCACCCCCACATACTCAATAGTTTGTGCTCTGAGTTTCCCTTACGAATACTCTTTTCACCATCCAACACGTTTTGACACTGAAGATGGTTCTACGACTCATGGCACTACATTATTAGAGTTTTACTTGATTAGTTATCTGATATTTGGGTGAATTAAGGCTGCATCAAATAAGTGGATATAAAAACCCTAATTCATATATAGGAAACATTTATATATAACAACTTCAGAAGATATAAAACATATGAGACATAATTTCTCATCTCAACATCACATGGTAGTATTCACCTACCAATCAAGAGATTATACTTATCATTAAATCATCATCACATGATACCATTGTCTTGCCATAAATGAGACTATACTTGTCATCATACTATCCCATGATATAAATCCTTTTCACAACATCATAGGGTATCAACCCTTATCAACATAAGAGGATTACACCTTATTTAGGGCTCAATCATGCCCAAAGTTCATTAAGACCATCATATTATTCCCTACACGATCATCATTATCTTTCCATGCCTTATAACAAGGCTCAACAACATCACTTACATATAATACACCGGACAACACAAGATTGCCTTAATGAGCTGGGAGATATTCATAAACAATCATTGTAACATCCCTGACCTGGGTTCTGCTTTAACCCTAGATGTTTTGCTTAATAAAGTTAAATATATGCTTGCTCTTATTTCTTTAAAATTAATTAAGGCTCAAGAGGAACTTATGTTTCAATTTTAGTCCTTTTTGAATAATGTTGAAACACTATTTTGCTTATTTTGGACTAAAGTGCAAATTACCCAAGTTGAGGGGTTAACTTGCAAATGTTACATGATAAAATGTTCCTGAAGTGTTGAATCATCATAAGAGTGAAATGATGCAGTGGTATGTCTTGTGGAAGCATGAGTACCAAGAAAGAACTTGTTGAGCAATGTTGTGCATTAAAACCTAGTTTTGGTGTAATGTGTAAATTACCCAAAACCTAGGGTTCAATATGAAAAATACCACCTCTAAAGAGTCCCTCATGCTTCTAGGCATCATGTAGAGAAAATAAAATGAGAGGGGCGTCTCATTTGAATCACTTTGGAGGAGAGAGAATCTTGATATTAAAATAATCAAGATTTAAGCATAATTGAAACCCTAATTTAATTTAATGCAAAAATTAATATATTAATTGAAGTGCCCTTCAACCAAAAATGTGTTGGTTGAAATTCTATAAGAATGGAAGTCTTTGTGACTTTAAAAGGCAGCTAAATATCTAAAGTGAGTGGAGAGCCCACTCACATTAGTTAACTAAAAAGTAATATCCACTAATATTGGATAATATTATTGAAATGGTAAGGTGCTTAATTTGTTTTCTTTTAATTCATGGATAATGAAGAGGAATTACAATGTGGGGGAGATGGCTTCGTATGCAAGGGATTTATGGGAGTATGTGGCACCAATTTTGGGAATTAAATGATTTTTATAACACTTTCTCTCTCATTGAAATTCCCTTATATACATCTCATTTTCAACCCACATGAAAGGCTTTTTCGACCCTTCTTTCTTTCCTTGCTTTGGCCAAATACAAAGGAGCTAAGGAGAAACAGGAGGACGTGCCCCAACCTGTAGGTGAGCTCCTTAATCATCTTCAACCTTGATTTCATGGTAAAAATCGAAATTCAATGCTTAATTTCTTCTTTTCTACATTCAATCTTCAACCTTAGCTAATCTTTTCATTCAAAGACTTGAGGACAAGCCTTGGGAAGTTGAAGAAGCTTCATTCACCATTGAGAACGTGAAGCTTGGATTCAAATTTGAAGGTGGGTTATATAACTTGAACCCTTAAACATTGTTATGGATTTCATTCATTTATCATATGTTGATTCCTCCTTTACTTTTGGATTTCCTTTTGAATGGTTGTTGAATTCACCACAAGAATCACAATAGATTTCGAAGGTTTCAAGCTTGAAGATGATGATGTCATCTTAAGCACACACCTCAACATAGAACATGTGCAAACGGTTTGGCTTTTTGGTGATCAAACGGTCTCAAGACCGTTTGACACCAAACGGTCTCAAGACCGTTTGAGGGCAAACGGTCTCAAGGTCGTTTGAGGTCAAGAGGACTCAAACTGTTTGAAGGTCAGATGTTGATTTGGTTGGATGATAATCCAATGGTTCCAATTAATTGAATTTTAAAAAGGTACCATGTATGTATGATCCACCAATTGCAAGCCCTAATCGATTGAATTGATTGAAACCCTAGTTGAGGGAATCAATTTCAAGGTTGATTGACCCAAACGGTCTCAAGACCATTTGGAGGTCAAACAGTCTCAAGACCGTTTGAGACCAAATGGTCTCAAGACCGTTTGTAGGTCAATGGTTGATTGTGGTGGATGGTTAGAGATCCAAGGGCTACAATCCGATGTACTTCCAATAGATCAATTTATGGATGGTTCAATGAGTACAAATCCTAAATCGATTTGATGTTGGAAACCTAAATTGGTCCAATGGGTTTTGAGGTGGTTTGGTAGACCGTTGGAGTCCAAACGGTCTTGAAACTGTTTGGAATCAAATGGCCTCAAAACCGTTTGAGATCAAATGATCTCAAACCGTTTGAAATTGTCCAATCTATTTCAATGTGGGGTTGTCCATTCAGTTTCAATGATAATTTGTTCAAACGATTTCATGAGTTTAGTGCCTAACGGTTTCAAAACCGTTTGGAGGGCAAACGGTTTCAAAACCATTTGATGTACAAGAAGGTCAAAACCGTTCGAATATTCAGGGTAACCAAAACCATTTGGAGACCTAAGGTTATGAAAGACCAATTAACCCCTTGATTGTTAATGGCATATATCAAAGTTAAATCTTGTGGTTATACCTCTAAAGTACTTAGGTGATTAGTACCTTTAGAGTGGTTAATCTTTGATGTTTATGGAAGCAATGACTTAATACACTATGTCAACTCTTCATTTAAGTTGATTCAATCTAATCAAGATTAAAGTAATTAACCTCCTAGAGAGGATGAGAGAGAGGAACTTATACATTAGTGATAATCATGTAGTGATTAATCCTCAACACTTTCAACATGAATAAAATATGTAATTAGGGTTTGATCGATGATGATGATATCATGAAACCCTAATCAAGAAGGTTGATGAGCTCTAACCCTAATTTTGGGTAAAGCTACATGAAACCCTAATTTTAGGGGAAATCTTATAAGAAACCTTAATTCAAGGTAAATATGTAATGTGAAACCCTGATACAACGTAAAGTGATATGAAACCATAGTCCAGGGTGATGCTATGTATTATGATACCCTAATTTGAAAACCTACCCCTAATGTGTGTAAGGGGATGAGTAACTCTGATTGATATGAATTGGGAAACCCTAACGCTAATAAGGGTATAAGTGGTGTTACTTTGTATAGAATGGTGCTAAAATGTAATTGATATAACTGTTATCAAGTGTACTAACCATGCAGGTATCATGAGATGATGAGCATAGCCAGGTATGAGCTATGATGTTTCATTTATTATTATTAATAGTCCTTGTGAGTCATAACATGCTTTGTTGCCTAGTGAGAGGTAACAAGAGATGAAATGGGCTTTGTGAGCCATGTGAGATGCTTGTGTAGCAAGTATCATGTTTACCTTGCTCAGACGACCTGAAGGTATTAGTTACCTGATAAATGGTAACAATTACTCTATGTTGAACTGAGGGTTTGAATACCCATTTTCTATAATCATAATGATGAGTTTATTAAGGGATGAGAATACCCCTGATGAGATGAGGGATTGAGATCCCAATGCTTTATTAAAGGTTTGACCAGTACTTGATGGAAGTATTACACATTCTTTCTAGCAACTAATATAATAACTGATGTTTGGAAACTTGTTGATTCTAGAAGAATATGGTAATACACTTAATTAATCATGTGATATCATATAATGTAGTTGCCCTGACCATAGATCCATCATTGTCAGAATTTGTTGAATGGTGAAACAAGTTAAACTCAGAGCGCATATTTTTGAATATGTGGGGGTAATTGGGAAATTATATCTACATTCCCCATAGGAATGGTTGCGGGCTATATCCTATGTATGGGATTGGTTACAGACAATACCCCAGTATAAGTATGGCTACGTGCCATGACTCCATGATATGATACCAGGCATTGGCTACGGGCCATAACCCTGAAGAGAGTATATGTTGCGGGCTATAACTCTATAGCAAAGATGCCAATATACCCTGGCAAGTTAATTGCAGTTTGACACGTGATGTCTCTACCGAATAATCTCATACTGACCGAGAAGGATGAGGTCTTGGAGTCATGCTCTTCCATTGACCTTGTGTGGTACCGATGCTTTCCATAATCGTGGTCAGTTGGAGTATGAGTGGTATACTTCATCTTCTCAGGGCTTAAGTATGATTGTAAAATGTAATCAGCCGTGTAGTGTATTTGCTTACAGTTGAAATATGAGAATAATTGGTTGATGTTATCTTGCTTAGAATATCCTAGATGGATAAATGTTATACATGTTCTTCATATTCCTTATTAAATAAATAATATGTTGTTGTATCAGTCATAGCTGAAATGCTTTGAAAATAAATATTGCTCTAATCTGTTTAGACAATGAATTATCTGCTGTTAAACATTTATGATTCATCTGTTCAGTTTTATCTTATTACATTGCAATAATAATGTTTTGGTGGAGAGTTATATCTCTAGTTGGGACATGGGTCTCACTCTGTTGGTCACCAACACTTTTTAGGTAGACGCGGAGGAAGAGGCAGAAACCCTACAACAGGGGAAGAGCAGCAGCAGTAGGGACAATAGTGAATTCTCAGGTGGAGACACTAGCTGTCATGTTTTATATATAGGGTCATATGTGTCTTCTATGTACTCTCAGGTCATCGGAGTCAGTAGTTAGTTTAATGAATCGGTCTGAGATTTTGGCTTGATGCCTCAATGTTTTTATGCTACCTGTATATAGTTTTAAATAGGGCAGTTGATGCTTGTAATCCTTGAGAAGGAATGGTACATGTTGTGTACTTGTGAACCAGAATGTAATTGAATTACTTTGGTTCTTTTTGAAAGAGTTTTCCAGTTTATGGATCTCTTTGTAAATGGTTTTATTTTTTAGTGATTTTCAGTAATCCGCTCGTAATGATCACTTCCGCCTAGTGAATGATGTTTTGTTCGATCCGTGTATCAAAATTTAGTGGTATTAGAGCACTAGGTTCGTTGAGTCTACATAGACATATGATTAAGGTTGGTGAGTCTGTTCTAGTGTCTTCTAGTTCATCTGATAGTGACTTTTTCTCATATAGGAGGAGAAGAAGAACTTGAAGATGTGTGGATCACACGAAGAACATGCTGTTGAGAGCAGCATTGCTGCACCAGGAAGAGGTGCAAGGGACCAAGCTAGGGAGGAACCAGCACCTGAACATCCCCAATTTGACCCAGCCATGATAGAGAACCCAGCTTTCCATGCTCTGTTTGGGCAGTTCATGGCAACCATGACACATATGGTGGACAGGATAGCACCACCTATACCTAGGGCACCATCCCATAATGAGGGACATGGAGCTGGAAAGACTTTTGAGAGGCTTCGCCGGGTAGGAGCCACAAAGTATGATGGTACAACTGACCCAGCAGATGCTGACTTATGGTTGACTGAGCTGGAGAAGGCTTTCAGAATCCTCAATATCCCGAAAGCCAAAAAGGTGAGACATGCAGTGTACCTTTTAAAAGGGAGTGTTGGCCACTGGTGGACAATAGAAGAGGGTAAGAGGCCAGGTGTCGAGGTCATATGGGAAGAATTCCGACGAGAATTCGTCACTAGATACTTCCCCAAGACTTACCTAGATGAAAAGATATCTTAGTTTGAGAAGATAAGACAAGGAACGATGAACATTAGCGAGTATGAGGCTAAGTTCATGGACCTTTTGCAGTTCTGTACGCATATGGCAGCTACTGATGAGGAAAGAATTTAGTGTTTTGAGAAGGGGTTGAACGCTGAATTGACCACTCCTGTGTCTGCTTTGGAGAACAGGGAGAGGTTTGCCACATTTGTGGAGTCTGTCAGACGGATAGAGAGGTCAGTGACCGAGAAGCGACAGACTAGTGGTTAGAAGGTGTACACTCAGTTTCAAGGAAATAGGTCTGAGGGCTTTAAGAAGCCAAGGTTTTATGCACCGGCAGCACCATCAAGATTTAATACCCTGACACAATGGACGTCAAGTAGGGGTAGGGGCCGTAGTTTTGTTCCAAATAGAGCCCCCAGCACAACATCAACATCGGTGACTGGACCTCATAGACCCTATCCTGAGACCAGGATCTATCATCAGTGCAGACAAGTGGGACATCTAGCAAGGGATTGTCCAGTTGGGAACACAATGGTGACTCGACCCCAGAGGCAGAGTCAACAAGGCTCTCAGAGGAGGCAGTTTTCAAGTGGTACTCGAGGATGTGGGAAAGTGTCCCAAGCTGGTTCGTCGGTACCCAACAACTAAGCACAGGGTCAACAACCAGCAACAGCGAGATTCTATGCGATGAATCAACCCAAAGTAGTAGTCAACCCTCAAGTTGTGACATGTGAGATGGAACTATTTCATTCTGATATGTCTTCATCCTGCTTTGTATCTATTTTGATTGATCTGGGTGCTACACATTCTTTTATCACTCAAGAAGTGATTCATGATTGCAATATGATTGTTAGTCATAAAGCAAATAGTATGTTATTAGAAACCCCTTTGATGGGATTTGTAATGTTGCGAGAGGTGTGTTCCTCCTGTATTCTTTCCTTTTCTGAACATCACATTTAGGTGGACCTTATACCGCTTGAGATGCACGAGTTCGATATAATTCTTGGGATGGACACCCTAGAAAAGTATAAGGTTGTCTTAGATTGTGATTCCAAGCAAGCTGTGTTCACAGATGACAGTGACACATGGATCTTTCAGGGTGATTGAAAGATTCTTCCAACCTATCTTGTTTCATCTATGGTAGCTGAGAAGCTGATGAGGCAAGGATGCTTTGCATTCTTGGCACATGTGGTAGACACCACAATGGAGAGCCCTAATCTTTCTAGAGTTCCGATAATTAGGGAGTTTGAAGATGTGTTCCCTGAGGAACTTCTAGGTATTCCTCTGCCCCGAGAGATTGATTTTGAGATTAATCTAATCCCGGGCACGCAACCAATAGCACAAACATTGTATAGAATGGCACCTGCTGAAATGGCATAGCTTAAGAAACAGCTGCAGGAGTTGCTTGAGAAAGGTTTTATCTGACCGAGTACTTCACCATGTGGTGCTCCAGTTCTCTTTGTTAAGAAGAAGGACAGATCAATGTGGTTATGCATTGATTATAGACAATTGAATAAAGTAACCATAAAGAACAAGTATCCACTGCCAAGGATCGATGACGTGTTTGATCAGTTGTGTGGTGCAACTATCTTCTATAGATCTGAGGTCGGGATATCATCAGTTGCGTATCAAAGAGAGTGACATACCTAAGTTTGCTTTAGGACAAGGTATGGTCACTATGAGTTCATAGTTATGTCGTTTGGACTAACTAATGCACCAGTTGCATTAATGGAATTCATGAATATAATCTTTCAACCTTTTCTTGATCAATTCATAGCAGTCTTCATAGATGACATCTTGATATACAGTAGAGATTCTCAACAGCATGAGTAGGACCTCCGTCAGGCTTTAACTTTGCTAAGAGAGCATAAGTTGTATGCTAAGTTTAGCAAATGTGAGTTTTGGTTACCAGAAGTTTCTTTTCTAGGACACGTAATATCTGCCATAGGTATCCGTGTTGGTCCTAAGAAGGTAGAATCTGTCCTACAATGGGAACAGCCAAATACACTTATGGAGGTACGAAGTTTCCTAGGTCTGGTAGGCTATTATAGGAGGTTCATTAAGAACTTCAATTCTATAGCTTTACCCCTAACCAAGTTGACCAGGAAGGAGATTCCTTTTGTCTATAATGACAAGTGTCAACATTCTTTCTAGTTGTTGAAAGAAAGGTTGACAAGTGCACCTGTGTTAGTGTTACCTGAACAAGGGAAGGGGTACATAGTTTTCTGTGATGCATCTAAGAATGGTCTAGGATGTGTGTTGATGCAGGATAATTAAGTGATTTCTTTTGCCTCTCGATAGCTTAAGAAACACGAGGAGAATTATCCGACACAAGATCTAGAGCTAGCTGTTGTGGTCCATGCTTTGAAGATCTGGAGACATTATCTCTATGGAGAAACATTCTAGGCTTTCACAGACCATAAGAATCTAAAATATATCTTTTCACAACATGAGTTGAACATGAGACAACACCGCTGGATGGAGTTAATCAAGGACTATGATTGTACAATCGATTATCATCCAGGGAAGGCTAATGTAGTGGCTGATGCACTAAGAAGGAAATCATCATCACCAGCCTTAGATAAAGCACAGTTGAACTCCTTAGTGTGCTTTAAAAGAGACATGCTTATCTCCTTGAGGCAAAATAATATATAGCTTAAGGTATCTTTGTTAGACAGGTTGTTAGCTGATATGCATGTGAAACCTACTCTGAGACAGCAGATTAAAGAAGCACAGCAAGTTGATACTGTGATTCAGCAGATCAGGTCAGAGTATGGTAGTGAGAAACGGGATGGCTTTCATGAGTTAGAGGATCAGGTAGTCTGTTACCATGGTAGGATGGTGGTACCTGATGCCAATGACTTAAGGAAGTTGGTCTTAGAAGAAGTTCATTCTTTGATGTATGCAATGTATCCAGGGAGCACCAAAATATATCATAACTTGAAAGATATGTATTAGTGGCCAGGATTGAAGAAAGAAGTTGCTGAGTTTGTTATGCGGTGTCCGATGTGTCAGCAGGTTAAAGCTGAGCATCAAAAGCCCGTAGGAACAATGCAACCTTTGCCTATACCACAATGGAAATGGGATCATGTGACCATGGACTTTGTGGTTGGTTTGTCTAGAACAACCAAAGGTCATGATTCCATATGGGTGATAGTTGATAGGTTGACTAAGACAGAACACTTCCTTCCTATTAAAACAAACTACACTGCTGAGAATATTGTACAGATATATATAGATGAGATAGTGTGGTTGCACGGGGTTCCAACCACTATTCTTTCTGATAGAGGTCCCCAATTCACAAGTCATTTTTGGGAACGACTACATAAAGCTTTGGGTACACAGTTAAGGTTTAGTACTGCTTTTCACCCACAGATAGATGGACAATGTGAGAGGACCATACAAACCTTAGAGGATTTGCTTAGGGCATGTGTCCTTCAATTTGTAGGAAGTTGGGATCTACACCTGAGCTTGATAGAATTTGCTTACAATAATTTCTATCAGCACAATATTGATATGGCGCCATATGAAGCATTATATGGTAGATGTTGTAGATCTCCTTTATGTTGGTATGAAATAGGAGAATATCAACTTGTGGGTCCTGAGCTTGTGCAGAAGAAAACTGAGAAGATTAAAGTAATACAACAACAATTAAGGATTGCACAAGATAGACAGAAGTTGTATGCCGACAAACGGTGAAGACCCTTAGAATTCCAAGTTGGAGAAAGAGTATATCTCAAGGCCTCACCTTGGAAAGGTGCCCTTAGATTTGGGAAGAAGGGAAAGTTAGCTCCTAGATTTATGGGGCCTTATCCAATCATTGAATGGATTGGAAAGGTAGCCTATAAGCTGGAGTTGCCACCCGAGATGCATAAGTTGCATCTGGTGTTCCATATCTCCATGTTGAGAAAGTGTCATCCTGACACAGAGTTAGTTTTGCAACCTATGGAGGTAGAATTAAATAATGATATATCATATGTTGAAGGACATGTGATGATCCTTGATAAAAGAATTAAAAAGCTGAAAAAGAAAGACATAAGTCTGGTGAAAGTTCTCTGGCATCATCGTGGCATTAAAGAAGCTACGTGGGAGCTAGAGGAAGAAATGAGCAGGAAGTACCCATCTCTTTTCTTTTGATGATTTCAAGGACGAAATCCCTATTAGGGGTGGATAATTTGTAACATCCCTAATCTGGGTTATGCTTTAACCCTAGATGTTTTGCTTAATAAAGTTAAATATATGCTTGCTCTTATTTCTTGAAAAGTAATTAATGCTCAAGAGGAACTTATGTTTCAATTTTAATCCTTTTTGAATAATGTTGAAACACTATTTTTCTTGTTTTGGACTAAAGTGCAAATTACCCAAGTTGAGGGGTTAACTTGCAAATGTTACATGATAAAATGTTCCTGAAGTGTTGAAGCATCATAAGAGTGAAATGATGCAGAGGTATGGCTAGTGGAAGCATGAGTACCAAGAAAGAACTTGTTGAGCAATGTTGTGCATTAAAACCTAGTTTTGGTGTAATGTGCAAATTACCCAAACCCTAGGATTCAATATGCAAAATACCACCTCTAGAGAGTACCTCATGTTTCTTGGCATCATTTATAGAAAAGGAAATGAAAGGGGCGTCTCATTTGAATCACTTTGGAGGAGAGAGAATCTTGATATTAAAATAATCAACATTTAAGCATAATTTAAACCCTAATTCAATTTAATGCAAAAATAAATATATTAATTGAAGTGCCCTTCAACCAAAAATGTGCTGGTTGAAATTCTATAAGAATGGACGTCTTTGTACCTTGCAAAGGCACCTAAATATCTAAAGTGAGTGGAGAGCCCACTCACATTAGTTAACTAAAAAGTAATATCCACTAATATTGGATATTATTATTAAAATGGTAAGGTGCTTAATTTGTTTTCTTTTAATTCATGGATAATGAAGAGGAATTACAAGGTGGGGGAGATGGCTTCTTATGCAAGGGATTTATGGGAGTATGTGGCACCAATTTTGGGAATTAAAGGATTTTTATAACACTTTCTCTCTCATTGAAATTCCCTTATATACATCTCATTTTCAACCCACATGAAAGGCTTTTTCGACCCTTCTTTCTTTCCTTGCTTTGGACAAATACAAAGGAGCTAAGGAGAAACAGTAGTGCGTGCCCCAACCTGTAGGTGAGCTCCTTAATCATCTTCAACCTTGATTTCATGGTAAAAATCAAAATTCAATGCTTAATTTCTTCTTTTCTCCATTCAATCTTCAACCTTAGCTAATCTTTTCACTCAAAGACTTGAGGACGGGCCTTGGGAAGTTGAGGAACCTTCATTCACCATTGAGAACTTGAAGCTTAAAGCTTGGATTCAATTTTGATAGTGGGTTATATAACTTGAACCCTTAAACATTGTTATTGGTTTCATTCCTTTATCATATGTTGATTCCTCCTTTACTTTTGGATTTCCTTTTGATTGGTTGTTGAATTCACCACAAGAATCACAATCACAATGGATTTCGAAGGTTTCAAGCTTGAATATGATGATTTCATCTTAAGCACACACCTCAACATAGAACATGTGCAAACAGTTTTGATTTTTGGTGATCAAACGGTCTCAAGACTGTTTGACACCAAACGGTCTCAAGATCGTTTGAGGGAAAACGGTCTCAAGACTGTTTGAGGTCAAGAGGACTCAAACCGTTTGAAGGTCAGATGCTGATGTGTTTGGATGATAATCCAATGGTTCCAATTAATTGAATTTTAAAAAGGTTCCATGAATGTATGATTCACCAATTGCAAGCCCTAATCGATTGAATTGATTGAAACCCTAGTTGAGGGAATCAATTTCAAGGTTGATTGACCCAAACGGTCTCAAGACCATTTGGAGGTCAATGGTTGATTGTGGTGGATGGTTGGAGATCTAAGGGATACAATCTGATGTACTTTCAATGGTTCAATTGATGGATGGTTCAATGAGTACAAATCCTAAATCGATTTGATGTTGGAAACCTTAATTGGTCTAATCAATTTTGAGGTGGTTTGGACCAAATGGTCTCAAGACCGTTTGAGTCCAAACGGTCTTGAAACTATTTGGAATCAAAAGGTCTCAAAACAGTTTGAGATCAAACGGTCTCAAACCATTTGAAATTGTCCAATCGGTTTCAATATTCAATCGGTTTCAATGTTGGGTTGTCCATTCGGTTTCAATGATAATTTGTTCAAACAATTTCATGAGTTGAGTGCCCAAACGGTTTTAAAACCATTTGGAGGGCAAATGGTTTCAAAACCATTTGGAGTACAAGAAGGTCAAAACCGTTTGAAGATTCAGGGTAACCACAACTGTTTGGAGACCTAAGGTTATGAAAAACCAATTAACCCCTTGTTTGTTAATGACATATATCAAAGTTAAATCTAGTGGTTGTACCTCTAAAGTACTTAGGTGATTAGTACGGTTAGAGGGGTTAACCTTTGATGCTTATGGAAGCAATTACTTAATACAATATGTCAACTCTTCATTTAAGTTGATTCAATCTAATCAAGATTAAAGTAATTAACCTCCTATAGAGGATGAGAGAGAGGAACTTATACATGAGTGATAATCATGTAGTGATTAATCCTCAACACTTTCAACATGAATAAAATATGTAATTAGGGTTTGATCCATGATGATGAGATCATGAAACCCTAATCGAGAAGGTTGATGAGCTCTAACCCTAATTTTGGCAAAAGCTACATGAAACCCTAATTTTAGGGGAAATGTTATAAGAAACCTTAATTCATGGTAAGGATGTAATGTGAAACCCTGATATAGGGTAAAGTGATATGAAACCCTAATCCAGGGTGATGCTATGTATTATGAAACCCTAATTTGAAAACCTAGCCCTAATTTGTGTAAGGGGATGAGTAACCCTGATTGATATGAATTTGGAAACCCTAACCCTAATAAGGGTATAAGTGGTGTTACTTTGTATGGCATGGTGCTAAAATTTAATTGATATAACTGTTATCAAGTGTACTAACCATGCAGGTATCATTAGATGATGAGCATAGACAGGTGTGAGCTATGATGTTTCATTTATTATTATTAATGGCCCTTGTGAGCCATAACATGCTTTGTTGCCTAGTGAGAGGTAACAAGAGATGAAATGGGCTTTGTGAGACATGTGAGATGCTTGGGTAGAAAGTATCATATTTACCTTGGTCAGGCGACCTGAAGGTATTAGTTACTTGATAAATGGTAACAAGTACTCTATGTTGAACTGAGGGTTTGAATACCCGCACATATTTTTGAATATGTGGGGGTAATTAAGCAATTATATCATCATGCCCCATAGGAATGGTTGCGGGCTATATCCTATGTATGGGATTGGTTACAGACCATGCCCCAGTATAAGTATGGCTATGTGCCATGACTCCATGATATGATACCAAGCATTGGCTATGGGCCATAACCCTGGAGAGAGTATATGTTGCGGGCTATAACTCTATAGTGAAGATGTCAATATACCCTGGCAAGCTAATTGCAGTTTGACACATGATGTCTCTGCCGAATAATCTTGTACTGACCGAGAAGGATGAGGTCTTGGAGTCCGGGTCTTCCATTGACCTTGTGTGGTACCGATGCTTTCGGTAATCATGGTCGATTAGAGTATGAGCGGTATACCTCGTCTTTCAGGGCTTAAGTATGATTGTAAAATGTAATCAGCCTTGTAGCGTATTTTCTTAAGGTTGAAATATGAGAATCATTGGTTGATGTTATCTTACGTAGCATATCCTAGATGGATAAATGTTATACATGTTTTTCATATTCCTTATTAAATAAATAATATATTGTTGTATCATTCATAGCTGAAATGCTTTGAAAATGAATATTTCTCTAATCTATTTAGACAATGAATTATCTACTGTTAAACATTTATGATTCCTCTATTCAGTTTTATCTTATTAAACTGCAATAATAATGTTTTGGTGGAGAGTTATATCTCTCGCTGGGACATGGGTCTCACTCCGTTGGTCACCAACACTTTTTAGGTAGACGCAGAGGAAGAGGCAGAAACCCTACAGTAGGGGAAGAGCAGTAGCAGGGACATCAGTGAATTCTCAGGTGGAGACACTGGCTATCATGTCTTATATATAGAATCCTATGTTCCGTCTCTGTACTCTCAGGTCCTCAGAGTCAGTAGTTAGTTTAATGAGTCGATCTGAGATTTTGGCTTGATGCCTCAATGTTTTTATGTTGCCTATGTATAGTTTTAAACAAGGCAGTTGATGCTTGTAATCCTCGAGAAGGAATGGTACACGTTATGTACTTCTGAACCAGAATGTAATTGAATTACTTTGGTTCTTTTTGAAAGAGTTTTCCAGTGTATGGATCTCTTTGTAAATGGTTTTAATTTTTATTGATTTTCAGTAATCCGCTGCTAATGATCACTTCCGCCTAGTGAATGATGTTTTGTTTGATCAGTGTATCACAATCATACCAGGGTTATATCAACATTAAGAACATTCCTTTCTTATATCAACATGCAAGGAACCTAGATATGATTAACCCTCATCATATTCATAATGTACATGTTTAGCATAAGAAAGTATCAACCATGTAGATATGAGAACCACCAATTAACATATTAAGGTTATGATCATATTAAGGAGATTATTCCACCATCATGCCATCATATAATAAGGTTAAACATGAATACTCATATTTATCTATTTGCCTTAGAGTTAGGTTCAACAAGATAAATTATATTAATATTACTAACCAACACTCATACCCAAACTCTAACTCATCGAATCCCCATTAGATCATGGATGCATAAGGTGAAGCATCACTATAACATTCCTTACCATTCTCACGTATGGATCCACACATAACTCAAGGTGTAACCATCAGGTCATAGCATACTAGGGTTCAACCAAAAAAGAGAGTACTCCATGATTCTATTCATCATTGAAGGGGTTGCTCATAATCAATTACCATCACTTGGTTATATTAGGGATACGTATAACGAAATATACTTCATCAGGGTTTCCCATTAACATATTATATTTATTATCAATTCTAATCATATGAGTTAAGAGGTAAGACTATATTATTAAGGTAAACCTCCATTAGGTTTCAACGTCACTCAAACTGTACAAACTTACCATAAGCATCATCCCAAAACATTAGATTGTTGAGAAGGTAAGACTATTGGTTGTTTACATAAGTAAACACCTTGGATAAAACACATACAAATTCATTGAGTTGTGCTCTAGAAAGAGTCACCATTTAATCATAGACATCTCTTGATTAACAACATAAAAAGTTCCATTGAGAGTAGGGTAAAACCCACAAACGATTGTTTATTTAAACAAGCCATCAATAAATGAGCTTCTTAAGTTGATATCATAAAGGAAATAATCTAAATCACTTAATTAAGACCAACATATTACATTAGGGATCATTCCAATATATTGTATGAAGACACTTTAGATCTTAACCATTGGGTCAAGTTCATATATTAAAACCATCAATTGGAGTATAGGTCCAACCATTGCATCGAATGACCCAAGAAACCATTCGTTTATGTCTTAATTGATGCTACAACTACATGCTTAACTCACCATAGGTTGTGGAGGCCTGAAACACTATTAGTAGTGACCATTAAGTCACCATAGGTTGTTAGATCAACACTATAATCATTAATCATCATCGAATATCAAGCTAATGTCACCATTGATTGGTAGAATCGTTAGGGTACTTAGTTGTTGATCATTAAGATTATAATTAAGCCAAAACCTGACCTAAGGTGTGAACGTCAGTTGACACCCTGGGTCACCACCATCAATTGTCATGAAGACAACGCCATCGGTTGTTACAATGGTACCACCATTGGGTCATGTATTTATAGAAGAAATCAGTTGTGAACCCTAAAATTGACCATTGGTTGATGGGTGCTTAGCAACACCAGTCGTCAAACCAACCTGATCCAAGTCATCTTATATCTTAGGAGAAACATGCACATGATTAAAAGTTCATCTAGAACTGAAATCAGAATAGCGAACATCATAAAAATAAAAATCCAAGTCAAGCATAGCCTTTTATGCACGAATCATCATTTTAAAGCAAGAACGTGAGCTAGCAAGCTTATGGTAAGAAATAAACGAGGAGAAAGTTATAAAATTGTCTCTAATGAGAAGATAAAACCCCAAACAGAAGAAAACTCAAGAAGGTAGGGTAGAAAATCCAAGAATAAGCTCTTAACTCGTCCATCTAACACCTTTCACCATCAAATAAGCAAACCCTAAGCATAAGGAGCAAGAAAGGTAGGGGTTTAAAACTTTAGAGTAACTTCTACCATGGAACAACAAGGTTCTGACCTAGAAAAAAAAATATGGGGAATAAGAACAAAAAAAATGGGAAACAGAAGGTGAAACTTACTAAGTTAGGTCAAGTTCACCAAGAAGGAGCTTTAGAAACCCTAAAGGAAGCAAAACAAAACCATAGATGCTTCCACCAAGAAATTCACCTTCTTATTCTACCTTGGATAGGTCATCCACATATAAATAGAGAGGGAACAAGGTTCTTAGTAGGAGGGTAGTGGTATAGGGCAAAACTTTCATTTGGGAACTTAAAAGTAGATATATAAAGCTTGAAGGATAAGGAAAGAGAAGAAGCATGAGGTGTCTAAAAGCTCTCCATGCATCCATGGCCTTAAAATATTAAGGATATACAAGAAGCCACAGAAGAAGATGACCCACCATCCATGGAGACTTATTATCCCTCGTTTCTTGATTTTACAAGTAAAGCAAATAAACCATTTGCTTGATAGCTCCTAAAGGTAGCTCATCCATAAAGGGGTAAACTCTAAAACACCCTTGAGGAAAAAACCTTCAAACTAAGGTTCAACTAGGAGAACCATGGCTCAATAAGCTCAAGAATGATGAGAGAACATCAAAAGATATCATTAATTGATAAATTGCAAGAAAAATCTCCCAATTGGGTAAATTGTAGAAAAGTCCAAAATGTACATAAAATTGCATAACTTGCACAAACATTGTTCAAATTGGACCAAACTTGAAATTTATGCTTGTCTTATGATTTCAAATCATATAAAAAGGTTAGATTATAGTTATAAGAATTAAATTGTGGTAATTAAGCATGTTCAACCATTTAAGCAAGGTTAGGGGTCTCACAACCATAAACCCCTAACAAAGATTTCACCCCCGAAATCCAAAGAAAACAAAGATGGATACTTATCATGCACCTCATCCTCAATATTCCACATGGTAACTTTCATCTCATGATTATGTCACACTATTCTCATAGAAGTCATATTCTTCCCCCTCAACTTCAGCATGTGTCACCTTGGTTCAACATAGGAACTGTTGTACCACCTATACAGGTCTGATAGTACCTTTCAACTTTGGGTCTCTATTGTCATCCTAAACTATTCTATCTATTGTATCACACATCACTCAGAGGCCATACTCACTGGCTCTTACCAAACATAGAACATCATGTATATCTTATCATATGTAACTTTACAAGGTTTCATCTCTATGCTCCTTTAATGATTGTTGTAATTAACAACTCAATCAACTAGGTAGGCATCCTCTCATTTTCAAGAAATATGAGGAATATGTTTTTAGAGGATTATCCAATCACCTCAATGGTGGACTTACCGTCTGTTTGGTTGAAGTATCATACACTTGTCTATAACTATTAACAAATATAACTTCCCGATTGACATTGTTAGGGGTAGACAAATGACATTGTCTCCATCTAATCAAGATTCACATAACATACTTAATAGAGGTATCATAACTCCAAAGGATACTTTAGTCAACCCCCAACTCATTCTTACTAGACTTGTCACACATAAGTACAATTACTTCAATATTATTAAGGTTTAGTAAAGATGTTGACCATGTTACTGACCATCTTTGAAATACCTTGAGATGTCACCATTCAAAACTTGTTAAAACTTGTACAACATGACATAAACACTCTATTCGTCCGATTCATAAATTCTATTGGTACATTGGTTAGTCTAAAGGACATAACCCTAAACTCACCATGGTCATGTAGCTTATGTCATCCATTCTAACTCTTATTTCAAAAGGATATTTTATCTTAAAGGTAGACGACAGCACATGTCTACTGATCAACAAAACCTATCCTTGATAGTTGTCTTGCCCAACTATCACTGAACCATACACAACATTATAGAATCACTTTGTTTTTCCTTCCAAACAAAATTTATAGGGTCATAATCAACTCTCTCTATTTCTAAGGGAGATGAATACTTAGAATATTCATGTAATAAACATCTCCAACCTTCACATACTTCCCATATGGTTGATAAATCTTGGATACTAGGATTCATTACCTTAATATCCACCTCATGTGCTATAAGGAACTCACATCCTTATCTCATCTACTTTTACCAACATAACACATCTCAAGACATATAAGAGGAGTCTTACTAATTATTGGAAGGCTCAAAAGCAAACTCATCACAAACTTTATGATCTTGGAACCATAGTCCAAGCAACATTATGCTATAATAATCTATCCACCCTCATGTTTACAAAGAATCCACACATACCAAGTGGTAATGATCCACTTGAAAGTTGTGCCCCAGAAAGGAAAGACACAAAGGGAAACACACTTCTGACATCATAGTAGCATTGTTCAAGGGTCACTAGAAAAAATGTAACCAATTCTATTTTCATTAAGCAGGTTACAACTTCTTATGTATCATTTTACCCTTTTCATTTTAGGTTCCTTGCCATTAGCATAGGAATCATCATGATTAGCATATCTCATTACTCCTTCCTTAATGACTATTTATCATACTTGGGTATGTTCTCTTTTTTTATTATGTTTTTCAACCACTTATCAATAGGTAAATCATCATATTCCATATTTTCTTCATTAAACAAGGATCATCTCCCTTAATTTCTTTCACATGCCAATGTTGATTTTACATTAACACTTTCTTACACACATAGGTTGGTCTTAGATTAACTCAAGTTCCGCCTCATTCCTTTGTCATCGTTCCCATTCATCTTCTCATATTATTCTTATCACAAGAGTCCTCTCCATATTATATGAATACCATACCTTGAATCACTTTATTAGAACATACTTATCTATCTTTTACTTTATTATCTTCTTGAATTACAGCTTCAAAAACTCCTATTTAGCTCATCTATATTCTGATTTAGGTTTCATGGTGTTGTATCTTTCTCTTACAGTTACCAAATATTCATGTTTTGGTAGATTATGATGTAATTATCATCTTCTTTAGAGTAAGATTGAGATATCTGCACCATGATTACTGATTTGTTATGCTCTTTAGATTGTCTCAAAATGACTACTTGATCAGAGTAATAAGAAAGATAACAATCTACGAGTTCCATAATTACCTTTTCTTCAATACCTGAATACATGTCCAGGGCATCCAAGTACTGAGATTAGGCAGTATGCACCATGTTTTTATGTCATATTCTTAACTTTGACATAATCCTAGTCCTAAGTCCTAGTGTCCCTGTAGACTCAAAAAACGTAAAGCTCTGAGACCAAATTGTGAGAACCCATTACACAAAATGAGATTACTCAAAACATAAAAGCAATCAATTACCAATTAATCATATACCCAAAAATATGGGTAAATTAAAACTGAATTCAACATCAACACCCGCTCAGAAGTGTTTGCATAAGATCCCAACATCTTTATTGTATCCATACTATGCCAAGAATTTGATAAAAAAATGTTCTATAACCTTAGCCGCAACATATATACACAGGAGAAAAATATTCGTATATGCCACGCAAACAAGCATTAACATTATAACAAAAGTCTGATTTGTTTGAAACACCATATACAAACTTTTCCTACCCAGACATGAGAGTACATGGACGACTAGGACACACTAGACATCTAATCAAATTTCTCAATGATTCATTACTGTAGTTCCTCTTCACTTCCACAGTTCTATTGTCATCACTGATGGTTACCTTAAAGGATGTGGCAAACCACTAGAGTGAGACTCATGTCCCAACAAGAGATATAACATACAACAATGATTATTGATTACAACATTTTAAATAGTAGATAATTGTGTAGTTGGAGTATTTAATAATCAATTGAACAGATTAAACAATGCAAGCATGCTAAACAGATTAAGCAAATAATCTTAGTAACAAGTATGATTATCAATGATATATAGGTAACAATTAAAGCCATTTCTTTGGATAGATATCTACTCAAAGTTCATCAAATTGCATCTAATAATAATCATCATCATTAATCTGACTATCATCATATTCCTTGCTAACAACACAAGTAATCTAGTATCATAAGCATCCCTATCATCATGAATATGTCTAGTAACATAACATGGCTATCAATATTGACATTTCAAATAAAGGGAACAGATCTATATCATAAGTAGAACTAACAACATAGAACAATTAACTACATAGGCATGATTAGCATTTTTAGCATTCACTACAATAAATATACCCAATAGTGGCATTTGACAAATGTCGGTAAAAAATATAAATGCCACTAAAACTGATTAGTGACATTTGTTGACACTTAAAAAGTGCCTCTAGTACCAATTCCACTAGAGAGATAGTGACATACATTGTAAATGCCACTAAATATTCAGTTTTATCGATATCTAATAAATGTCACTAAAACATCATTTGAATTTTATAGAAATGCCACTTGCATGAATTGGCATTTGTACGAATGCCACTATTGCGTGTTGGGATATTGTATGAAATTGTTCTTCTTGAGTATAATGACATATAAAAAATTCCACTATAATGGAACACTTTTGTGTATAATGGCACTTTCATGGCTTTTAAGATTCAGTTTTATTGCCTGGATTTCTAAGTGAACATCAACTGCAATTTGAGCTTACATTTGCAAAAGTGTAGATTATGAATATAAATCTATTTAATTTATAATCAAATACAAATTACATGGGTAGGACATGTTACCTTGCCCCTCCTATAAAATATAACACACATATGACACTCTTTTCTACAAGATTTGTTAATCAATATAATTATTTGTACATCTTTTAACCACTGATATAATGAAAAGGCTTACACATGTGAATGTATGTTCTCATATTCTCTTATTGTTGACCGTTGACTTGATAGTAAGATCTTATGCTTTGTGGGGAAAATCTTCAAAAATCCTACATTACCATTCTTCAACGAGTTGGCTTCCTTTTCAAAAATAAATGGAGATAAGAGCATACCATCTTGTATTTATTTTGGCATCTAGCCTACTCATCATTTGACTAAAATATTACTTGTGTGTAATAGGTTTCACAGCTTTTAGTCTGAAAAGAAAAAAAATGAAATCATTTGGTTAATATGCAACCATCATAAAAAAGTATAAGCTTTTTTACACTAAGATAAACACAACTTACATAATATTTACTTGATAACTAATGAGGTACGTCTTCAAGAAAATTTAGTCCTAGAAAATTTCAATTTTTGTCATCGAGGGGGGATTTGTGTCTTAGAGATGCACACAACTTCTTAAATTTATATGAAAAGATACTATCGACACAAAAAAATCTAAGTCAACCTAGCATATTAAATTCCAAGTTAATTGAATGGGACCTTGAGCATGTACAAGTGCCATTCATATAATAAAAAATACTCTTTAAGCCCAAGCTAACAAGAACGAGATCAATACCTACAAAAATCTCCTGCTTGAACCCATGTTGCTTTGGTGTATAAATGATAGGTTATCCATGTATGAAGTATATCAAGGAGAAGCATTAATATCAGTAAAATACTAAGGGTTGATTATACCATAATATGTTCATGAAATTGAGCAGCTACTATTATATATAGTGTAAACACTAGATTTTAGCTGCAGTGTTGACAATATCTCAAAAATTTGGCAATACATTTATTTCATGGTGGTCAATGGATTATGAACCAAGTTCGCATTCTATGTTTGTCTTTGTTATCCTAGAATAAGGCGGACAACCTATGTGTATTCTACCATTTTAAACCTTACATTGCCCAACACAAAACGGAAACAGATAGGAGCTTGCTTTAGCCAAGAATATGTGCCTAGAATATATCAGTTGAGTATTGAAGGAAGGATGCAATGCATGATGAGACAAGGTTCTAAGACAGTGCAGTTTTTTTTTTCACAATCACATCCCTCAAGGTCTCACACTACTCAGAAACATCCATAGCCTTCACTAGAGCATCTACCTTCTCAACATTCAGTATCATCCCTCATTGTAGCACTACAACATCTTAAGAACCACCTCTAGAAGAACCACAACTGAAGCAACAACAACAATAAGATCCAAAGAAACGAAAAATCCCATTCAGGGGTTAGAACCATGAGCCTTTGAAGGAACCAATAGTTGCATTTGTAAGCCCAGTGAAGGGACAATAGCCTAAGGAACAACCTTAAAAACATGTATATGCCAATCCATTCACAACAACATCCCCAACACCTTCAAGAATATTGTGTGCTCCATCTAGTTCTTCTAGTCCTACCAAAGACAAAAAACCAGATCCATTAAACATTGAGGTGACAAGCAAAGTCGCATACCCAAGTGAATCCCCAAAAGAAATTATATTGAAAGATACCATCTGGGTGACTTAGAAAGTTGAGGGAAACACAGTCTACTTCTAAAACAAATGCAACAACACTCACATATCTCACTCACTAGCATCTTTTAACTCTTCTTTTTTCTTCTTCTAAGTTTTAGATCATATTATGGTTTGTATTGGTTTGTGTTTGTTGGCAAGGTATTCTGAGTTCAATATGTAAATAAATAGAGTAGAAGGAAAACAATACATGGTGATGACCGGAATAAGGCACAATTGGTATTGGGATGTTGTTCATGGTGGGTCCATTAAAATATGTTTGGGGTTTAGGTAGAGAGAAGTACTATGAGTGTGAGAGGAGAATTGAACTTTTAATGAGTTAGTTGAGCTTGCAAAGATCAAGCATTGTGGTTGAGTTAAGAAAAAAACACATTCTCACCATTTTAAGAATATTATAAGGAATCTTTGAAATTGTTTGTAAGAGAAAAAGAATGTTTAGGACTAAAATCGGGACATCCATTGTATGGAACATCACAATAATGTAGTACTATAATAGGGAAAAAAAGATTACAAGATTGTCTAAATGAAAACTAAGTATAAGATTCAACACTTACATCGAAAGAAGTGGGGCTTTTTAGAAAGTTTGAAACATTCTCAGTGGAATTTTGATTCCTTTTAGAGTCGGTTCCATCTATATCCACTATATATAGATCTGAAAGCATGGAGGTATGAATTGAAATTGATGGTGCATAAGAGTACTCTATAGTTGATGTTGAATCTCAGCTTGTTGTTGAATCCTCAATTGCATCATAATTTGCAGGGCTGTAAGATAAGCACTTGAATGAGTGACACATATTCATAATAAAGCACCAATTACAACATTAGGAAGACAAATAATGATGCAAAGAAATACAAATAGAAGATATTAGTTCAAGAATCATCTATACCAAAAAGAATAGTCTTGTATAGGATGCTCAATATATAGCATTTGGATCTAGCATTATGAAGTATGTCTTGTCTGTCAGAGGGTTGTTAGGTGCCAAGCATCTTCCCAACTAGTGTTGGCTCATTGTCCTAAACCCATGTAGAGAAAGTATACGCATGTAGAAAACAAGGAGATTAAATGGTGACCGAAGGATAAAAGTATGAAGAAGATCTGTAGACCCTTGCATACCTACCACATTAAGAAGACACCTATCATGACAAAGAAAATTAAACAAATGAAACATTTATAGTAGGTACCCTTCACCACTACGAATTATAAACTCATTGAAATTGATTGTTATTATGATTTTGTATATCATTATTTAATATTACTATTTTAGTGCTTACTACTTAATTTTTGTTGAGGCAGTACTAATGTATAAGTACTACTACAAATTAACATTGAAGTGATAATATCCTACATGTAAAGACAACGCTAAATATTAAATCCAAGTACTACTTCCACTGTAGATACCTTATTATATGCAAATGTTCTATGGTTATATTGAGCTTGCTAACGTTATATCAATATAAATCTCCATTAGTTCAAATGGAGAAGAGTAACAAAGAGCCTAGTCCTGAAGCTCCAAAATATATTTTGGAGTTGAGATGAATTGTGTAGACCTAATGAAAACAATAGCATTAACATAAATACAAACAATAAAGTTACCAGTTTGGAATGCTTATAGAAAGTAAAGCTTACCTACAGGTGTCTCGACACCAACTGTGGCCTTTAAAAGTCACTTTTTAGATATAATATATGTAACATTGAATAATGTTCTTCTTAACTTATTCTAAAGTTGGACACAAATGTGTTGCCAACCTATGTACATGTGGTGTCTCAAGTAGAACTTTGGTCCTTCCGACCACTTTTTCTTTCTAGTAATAGGCAAAATATTTAGGAGAAAATAAGTAATTTATCAAATTATGAAGACCTATGTATCGATATGTGGTATAGAAAGGCATGTAAGTTTCCAAGAGACTTGGACACTCAAAGAGGCCCCTAGATCGTGCTTGAGAACTTTGGACATTGAACATCATATTCAGTCCACCAACCACTACATGTTTTACAAGGCACCTACTTAGCCTACTTAATCACTAGTGTATGTTAGGTAACAAGAGTCATAGGATAATCAAGGGTTGGATAGAAAATGTAACAATGGGTATCATAGTTATCCAATCAACCACATAGGCACGCTTGACACTAAAGGGGGTCCCAACTCTAAGAACATAGGCCCTTGAGTGGCGTACATGACCATATAGGGGTTGTTAGACCCTACACACGTGTTCTTGATATCAGTGGCCTACATGGATATCTAGGGCATGTTAGACCCTACACATCTTGGTACAAATGAAAAAGGAACTTCTCCTCTTGCTTTCTCTAACAATTGTAGTTCAAAATTTCATTATTATGTTGTATTTATGAGTGGTCACAACTTTCTATGCTAGTCTTTAAATATACATATTTTGAGGGGTCTCTACATGTGAAGAATAAGATACCATTAATGCCCCATGATTCCTATGCTAGGGGAGGATATAAGGGGGGGACGGCCATTGAGGAGGTGGTGAAAGGAATAGAAGGGATCACCTACCGTATTCACATTACCACAACTTCACCTCTTAGATACATGACCTACACAACACATCAACTACTACTCTTTTACAATATAAGACAACAATTTTGTATATAACAGTTACAATTTCGTCCCTCATTAAAATCATGTCCACATGAAAAAAATAACATTTTATTTGATATGATGTTACAAACAATTCATGAAGCACAAGGAGGTGTGCCCATACTAGTAAATAAGAAAGTGCCAAAAATATAAGTAAAAAAAGTACAAGTAGGATAGTTGTAGATATTAAGAACTAGTACATTGTTTGTGGCTTCAGAGCTATAGTCTAGTATTGTAAGATTCTAGTTTGTAATTGATTTTTAGTTACTTAATTGATTGTTAGTTACCAATTCATATGTAACACTAGATAAATTACATTCAAAATAACAATTTCTTCTATGAAAAATATGTCTGTGGTGCAATCACTCGTATTGAATGGTTTAATGTATATGTTGAAGCATTTACCTAGGATGCAAACTCGTGAATTGGTAAATAGATGAGAACTTTCTTACTGACCTGAATTTCAAGGGGAATGTAGTCAATAATCAAAGGTTTTTATAAAATCAAGGATGAAGTATCTCGCTCATTGTAGATAGAATGTTTGAGGGGTCTCAACTCTATTTCTGACACAAAAAATAATTATAAAGTCAGTTTTCACTAGCAAGACGTATATAAAATATGTATTGGAAAGAACAATTATCTTGTATAGTAGTTCACGATTGAATAAAAACAATATGGAGATTGTACGACCAGTTTGTCTTCAACTGTAGATCAAATTGTGGTGGAACAAATTTCCCATTATAAGTAAAATACATGAACGTCGCTCTTAACATGCATGTGTTACCATTTGTGATGGATTTCAACGTGTAGCATTTCTAATCTCCATCAGGAAAAATTTCCAAGATCATGACCTTATTCACAATCATCTTACACCGATAAAGTTGAAATATTAAGTTCTTCACTAGAAGCTATGAACTAGGAATCTAAGACATGTACAAGTGTTGTTTCATGATTAGTGTAGGTGTGATTGTCAGGCTTTCTACTGTCAGTAAAATCTATTTCAAAATGAATATGGCCAGAGGGATTGTTATAATAGTGGTAGCATTTGTGAGTAAGTACCAACATAACTTTGGCATAGATTTAGAATGTCTAACTATTGATAGAATTGGATTGCTAAATTAATCCTCCTACTCGGAGACAGCTGAGTGCAACGTTTCCGTGAGCACAATATGAAATGAAACTTCTAGTTACTCTTGGTCATGTATCTTCCCATGACGGTACATGTACGTGCAGATATGAAATTGCATAGAAGTTTTACCAGGAAAGAAGAAGACAATATATGGGGATGATTAAATTAACGACAAATCATCCATAGATATTCATTTAGTATAGGACATATCATTAGGAGGTAACCCCACAAGTTCATCCGGAAACAAAGAGTAAAAAAATGCAATTCTTTATACCTTACGTGCCTTTTCTTGACCCAAGCTGATGCACGTAATAGCAGAATTTGGGAGCTTTGACCACAAACACTTCCTCATCCACTCTCCTCAACGAACTCTCATTTTTTGGAGCAATCGATCATAAGTAGAATCCATTTGTTTTCACATAACCAATTGCAAGGTAGCAGTCTAGCAGATCTGGTGGCTTTACTTCCTTCACTCAAAAGGGCTCCTGCCCAGTCGTATGTGTACAGCCGAGCCGAGACACAGAAGAAAACACACAGCGATGGGAAAAAATAGTATTATGATCTTCACAGTGGTGTCCTTCTTAGATAAAAGAAGGTACCTTCTGCATGGCCTTCGTCGTCTTCCTCATACTACCATCATGCTCAACTATCACGTGGGATGATCAGAGGATTTGAACAAAACTGTTGCCTGGGGGACGGCAGAGCAGTGGTGCTGGCCTTGAACAGTCGGCCGTCTTCGCGTATAGGGCAAAAAAGATAAGCAGACGGTTAAGGTCAGACTAAGGATCCAGGGTTTCCTACGAAGACACGCGTTTTTCATTTTAGTAAGTTTTATAGATTTTATTAAAACCAAGAATTTTGTCCACAAGATTGCCGCTATTGAATTTTGGAAATGTCGCTAACTTAAATTCCATTTAGGATATTGACCATGAGTTATTTTATGGCATTTAAATAATAAATACCCGTAAAGGTAAGTGTATAGCGGCATTTTAAGGAAATGCCTAAATATGAAAAGTCACTAAAGGACATATTTGGTGTAGTGATTTCTAATTACCTAGGCATGGCTAATAATATTAAACATACATAGCAGTATCATCTTAACCATCAATGTCAGTATATTTGACAACATAAGCATGGTTACAACATGAACATAACTACAACATAAACATATCTATTATCTCTTATTGTACTATACATGATTTCAATGAAAAGAAAGCACACAAGGGTTATCATCTAATATGAAGCGTTGTCTATAACGCTAAAAAAATATGCTACATAATTATCTTACATCTTTTATTATGTCCTGGGAAATTTGAACCATACCATACAAATTCCAACCAACTCCTACAAAGGATTATTCGGTTCCGTACAAGATCTAGGAGTACCGATCTCCTAAGATCTCACTCCCTTAGTCAGTACGAGTAACAAGGTAGTGACATATCAGTCAATGGTACCACTACAATGACATATAGTCAAACTACCAATAACTAGTTCGCCCTTGGTACAAGTCACGACACTAGTAAACACGATCACGCATGACCGTTCTATAAGAGGCACCTACATTTATAATGTTGCCTTTCACATTTCACAATATCTGAGGCATGACCACAGTCATTCTCCATAACCTGTAATTCTGGATGACAAGCATATATCTTCAACTTGCCACCCCCACATACTCAATAGTATGCACTCCGAGTTTCCCTTAGGAATACTCGTTTCACCATCCATCAACTTCTGAAACTGAAGATGGTTCTATGTAACAGGACACTACATGATTAGAGTTTCACTTGATTAGTTATCTGCAATTGGATGAATTAAGGCTGTATCAAACAAGTGGACATACAAACCCTAATTCATATCTAGCATACATTGCTATATAACTACCTCAGAAGATATAAAACATATGAGACATAATATCTCATCTCAACATTACATGGCAGTATTCACCTACCAATCAAGAGATTATACTTATCATCAAATCATCATCACGTGATACTATTGTCTTTCCATTCATGAGACTATACTTGTCATCATACTATCACATGATATAAATCCTTTTCACAATATCACATGGTATCAACCCTTATCAACACAAGAGGATTACACCTCATTCAGGGCTCAACCATGCCCAAAGGTCATTAAGACCATCATACTATTTCCTAGAAAGATCATCATTATCTTTCCATGCCTTATAACAAGGCTCAACAACATCACTTACATATAATGCACCGGACAACACAATATTGCATTAATGAGTTGGGAGAGTTTCATAAACAATCATAGAAGGATTATATTAATATTAAAAACATTCCTTTATTATATCAACATGCAAGGAATCTATATATGATTAACTCTCATCATATTCATAATGCACATGTTTATCATAATAAAGTATCAACCATGTGGCTATGATAACCACCAATTAACACATTAAGGTTAAGATCATATTAAGGAGATTATTACACCATCATGCCATCATATAAGAAGGTTAAACATGAATACTCATATTTATCTATTTTCTTTAGAGTTAGGTACAAAAAGATAAATTATATTAATATTACTAATCAACACTCATACCCAAATCCTAACTCATGGAATCCCCATTGGATCATGGATGCATAAGGTGAAGCATCACCATCACATTCCATATCATTATCACGTATGGATCCACATGTAACTCAAGGTGTAACCATCAAGTCATAGAATACTAGGGTTCAACCACAAAAGAGAGTACTCCATGATTCTATTCATCATTGAAGGGGTTGTTCATAATCAATTACCATCACTTGGTTATATTAAGGCTAAGTATAATGAAATATACTTCGTCAAGGTTTCCCATTAAATCATTATTTATTATCAATTCTAATCATATGAGGGAAAAGGTAAGACTATATCATTAAGGTAAACCTCCATTAGGTTTCAACATCACCCAAAATGTACAAACTTACCATAAGCATCATTCCAAACCATTGGATTGTTGAGAAGGCACGACTATTGGTTGTTTATATAATTAAACACCTTGGATAAACCACCTATGAAGTCATTGAGTTGTGCTCTATAAATATTCACCATTTAACCCTAGACATTCCTTGATTAACAACATAAAAAGTTCCATTGAGAGTAGGGTAAAACCAACAAGCGATTGTTTATTTAAAACAAACTGTCAATAAATGAGCTTCTTAAGTTGATCTCATAAAGGAAACCATCTAAATCACTTTATTAAGACCAACATATTACATTAGGCATCTTTACAATTTATTGGATGAAGAATCATTAGATCTTAACTATTGGGTGAAGTTCATATATTAAAACCATTAATTGGAGTATAGCTCCAACCATTGCATCGAATGACCGAAGAAATCATTTGTTTAAGGCTTAATTGATGCTATAACTACATTCTTAACTCACCATAGGTTGTTTAGACATGATCCACCATTAGTAGTGACCATTAAGTCATCATAGGAGTTTAGATCGACACTATATTCATTAATCATCATCAAATATCAAGCTAATGCCACCATTGATTGATAGCATCGTTAGGGTACTTAGTTGTTGATCATTAAGATTCTAATTAGGCCAAAACCTGACCTAAGGGGTGAACGTCAGTTGACACCATTGGTCACCACCATTAGTTGTCATGAAGATAACTCCATCAGTTGTTGCAATGGTACCACCATTGGGTCATGTGTTTATAGAAGAAATCAGCTTTAAACCCTAAAATTGACCATTGGTTGATGGGTTCTTAGCACCGCCAGTTGTCAAACCAACCGGATCCAAGTCATATTATATCTTAGGAGGAACGCACACATGAATATAATTTCATATAGAACTGAAATCAGAATAGGGAACATCATAAAAATCGAAATACAAGTCAGGCATAGCTTTTTAGTGCATGGATCATCATTTTAAAGCAAGAACATGAGCCAGCAAGCTTATGGTAAGCAATAAATGAAAACTTGCCTCTAACTAGAAGATAAAATTCCAAATAGAAGAAAAATTGAGCAAGTACGGTAGAAAATCCTAGCTTTAGCTCTAAACTTGTCCATCTAACACCTCTCCATCAAAGAAGCAAACCCTAAGCATAGGGAGCAAGAAAGGTAGGGTTTTAGAGCTTTAGAGCAACTTCTACCATTGAACATCAAGGTTTTGACCTGTATAAAGATAGGGGGAAGAAGAATAGCAAAAGGAACGGGAAAGAGAAGGTGAAACTTACTAAGTTAGGTCAAGATCACCAAGAAGGAACTTTAGAAACCCTAAAGGAAGTAAAATAAAACCCTACATGCTTCTACCAAGAAGTTCACCTTCTTCTTCTGCCTTGGACAGGTCCTCTATAGATAAATAGAGAGGGAATGAGATACTTAGAAGGAGGGAAGTGGTAGAAGGAAAAAAATTCATTTGGGAGATTAAAAGTAGATATATAAAGTTTGAAGGATAAGGAAAGAGAAGAAGCATGAGGTGTCTAAAAGCTCTCCATGCATCCATGGCCTTAAACTATTAAGGATATACAAGTATCCATACAAGAAGCTGACCAAATGTACATGGAGACCTTATTAGACCTCGTTTCTTGATTTTGCAAGGAAAGGAAATAAACTGTTTGCTTGATAGCTCCAAAAGGTAGCTCATCCATAAAGTGGTAAATCCTAAAATACCCTTGAGGAAAACACATCCAAACTAAGGTTCAACTAGGAGCCCCATGGATCAACAAGCTCAAAAATAATGAGAGAACATCCAAAGAACATAATGAAAGTGATAAATTACAAGAAAACCTCCCAATTGGGTAAATTGTAGAAAAGTCCAAAATGTAAATAAAATTATATAACTTGCACAAACATTATTCAAATTGGACCAAACTTGAAACTTAATATTGTCTTATGATTTAAAATAATATCACAAGGTTAGATTATATTTATAAGAATTATTTTATGGTAATTAAGCATGTTCAACCATTTAAGAAAGGTTAGGGGTCTCACAACCATCTGCCAAATTGTCCTAAACTCTCATGATCCACACTTTGCAACTTATTTAGTCATTTATGCAACAATATTTTCTTGTCTTCCCCGACATCCTTTCAACATATTTGAAAAAAAAAGATAAAATTAGAATGCTTGAACAAAAATTTGTAAATCTAAAATTTGAAGTATAGGATGGGTTACAAATATGATGCATGATCTATCTAAATGCAAAATAATTTCAAACTTTCTTTTATACCTATGCTTTATGTTTGGAACTTTTTTGAAGATTACATTCTCTATATTGTATTGACTATGTACATTCGTAGTGATATTTTAAGAATTCATTGAGAAAAAAAATTTATTAAGATCAAGTAGAGTACATCATGATGATTGAATCACCCACAATAGAGGAGGTGACAAAATTTTCAAATGTATGAAAGTTTAAGCACGATAGGGTACAAATATTATGAAATAAAGATCTTATACCAGATAAAAATATTATACCAGTTGTGTATTATTTAAAAGTTTTTCATTCATATATATCATACATGGGAAGAAATTTATATATAGATCTTTTGTGCAACTATCATATTAATTAACGTCAAAGATGTTGTGTGAAAATGATGTGAAGATTATTCTATTATAAATTATTTTGATAATATGTGTTTCTCAAGCAGCCATATAATATATAAGTAATCATCAAATAAATTGTACTAAACCACTTAACTAAATTTGGATTCTTGTATTAATTGCTTATATATATGTGATTACCTTTTAATTATGTGTAGTGTTGTATAAAAATTATTTGATTGGAAAGTTTTTTTTACAATAAACTGAGTATTTTAGAAAATTACTTCGAACAAATAGATGAAAATGTAGATACATATCAATATATCAACATGAAAATCTTGAACATTTAATTATATAATGTTCCTTTTGAGTTAATACCACAAGTAGTAAAATTATTATTATAAACTCAAATATTAGTCTGATTGATTAGCATACATTATTTATGATTGAGATATAACACAGTTGAGATATTGAATAAGGAAAGACCCTTTGATTGGTTATATTGTTTAAATGTTCTCTTTGATATATACCTGAATGTTTTATTTCCCTCTTTAATTGGGAAACTTTAATATTTTTATTGATGTCCTTTTTTCAAATATTGCTCAATCTGAATTTTGCACACTCACTGACATCCTAATGCTAACAACTTTCATTTTGTCTTCTCTTGTGGGGTATGCTCCGACCCCTTATGTGAAGGACATAGTGGAGTTGATGTGATGGCTTTGACTTGGATTAGTGAAGTTGAATTTGTGGATATAGAGTTGAGATAGTTTAGACATTCCCGCGCCTAGTGAAAGAGTTGTTTATCTCATGTAAAGACCAAATGGGATAGTATTATATAATTTTATAAAATAAAAAATATTCATTAATTTTTTTTCTACTTATACTCTTTGATGTTGTATACCATTCATTTGAGAGAAAAATAACACCTATTCCAACATGCTTGTTAGTGTGTTTGGTTTAGATGGATTTATTCCTCAAATTTAATGTAAATCCCCTTTCTAGTACCACTCCTGACAAGATGATATTAGAACCTTACTATTCAGATTCTGACTATTTCAATTTTATCTCCCAAATTAGAACCATTACCCTAAGTGAAAACCCTAGATGAGGTGTTTACCCTAAATTTTATCTATGTTTTTCATGAAATGAGAAAGAAAGATGTTAGATGGTATGAGGTGCATGTAAAAATCCTGATTAGTAAACCTGATTTAGGTCCTCTTATCCTATAGTCTTGGTTAGATGTGATATATCTCTTTGTAAGTTATGAAATTTGACTTTAGGATGGAGATAGGTATAAAAAAGAGAAAGTAGTAGATATGCCAATGTTACTATGTAATACTTTGTGGTTCATCTCTCACAATTAATTTTAGATCCATCTTTTATTTTATGTCAAATAGATTTCATCGCATTAATATATTATTTTTCATTATACTATTATATATACAAAAGAAAATGTTTTGAATTTCATTGATGTTCTCTCAGAATGTCACTAAATAGTTATCGATGAAGATTGGTATAGATATACAAGAAATAATTGGAACAAAAATCTCAAACCATAGCTTTGTATATGAAGTAATGACTAGGAAGATATAACTTGTGTTAAAGGTTTAGTTGACCTATCCTCATTACTCCATTAAGTTGTGAAGTTTTACCTCTTTTGACTTATAGGATTGTTAGGTTAGAAACACAAATATTTAAATCTCAACCTTGATAGATATGACCTTTTAGTTGGAGGTATGACCCATGTATCTCATAAACATATCCTTATATTTAATATATAACCCTACCACCTTTACGAAGTTGTTTAATTTAACTTATTAGTTTAAACCTTTTAAGGGGTAGAGAATAGTTAGTTAGTAGTGTAAGGATAGTTAAATTTTGGATAAAAAGTCTACTTTAAGAGTTGGGAGTATTGTAACACATCGAAAAATAATTTGACTCTCAAAAATCTAAATCACCTGTAATAGGTCAGTATGTTTGGGATATCTAAAATTGACCAAACAGAGTTATAAAATTATCCTAATCCACATGCTAGTACCCTAATGAACAATTAATACTTATAACATGAATAATCCAAAGATGACTTTGACCATGTTTTAGATAAGTCAAAACAAATAAGTTGATGACCTAAATATACAAAATCTAACCATAAACTTCATACATCCCGATGAGACATATGTGATGCATAATAATCAAGTTGACCTAAACCTTAAGTTGTAATCATCTAGTCCTAAAATATATGTTTGATTCACACAAGATACATTAGTAATATTAAATTTTTAATCACATACCATATCTCAAAAAACATAATATAAACATAATAATCTGATTAAGATCCAGTATATAACTTGAGCCCATACATATGCCATGGCAGCACTACTCACAACGATATTGAGCACTATACAAATTTTGGGATCAATACAAGTCATGCAAATGATTTTGGAGTTCGGTGGAATGAGAATGATGGAAAATGGGAGATGATGTATGGGAGGGATATCCACAGTCGACGTCCACCAAAAGCATGATAAATAACATGTTTCACCAAAGTGTCGGAAACAAAATACAAATAGATATGATCAATTATGTGACTATGAGACTGTACAATGAACATAAACAAAAGTAGATCCTCCCAATACACCTGAGATTCATTCAAACCAAATTAGAGACTCCGACCAAGTGGACGCAAAAGCGGAAGAAAGTTTCATCAAAGGTACTGTCAGAACAAATTGATCAATTGGTGGCAGAGATTATTTCAGATGAAAATAGACTTAAAAAGTCTTTGAGTGACGACACAATTGTCCAAGACCAATGCAGTACGCATTCTGCTATCAATCATGAGATATGATCATAACACATAATGTGGATCAAGATAAGAATTACCCTTAGGTTTCTATACTACATGATGATATTACAGATAAAATCATATAAGTAATTCCATCCACGAGTCCTGACATACTACTACAACATCGTCTTCTTTCTAGGGAAATGGGCATGCAACTTAGTAGTAATAGCGGAATGATAAGGTAAGCACCATACTTGACAAGAAGTCACAGGGAAATGGGCATGCAGCTTAGTAGTAGTAGTGGAATGATAAGGCAAGCATCATACTTAACAAGAAGTCACGTAAGAAGCAAGCGTAAGTCGAAAAACCAATAACCTAAGGGAGGTTGGCGACATGTCATCAATCACAAGTTGGCGACATGTCATCATTGATTGAAATTGACATCAAGGATTAATCCACTAGATGCTACACTGACTTGATCCCCTTCACTTGTTGCTTGGAAGCAATGAATCATCTCGGATGACAATAAACTAATTTGGTTGCATTTAGATCTACATCTATTTGCTACATGTAACTTTTGGGTTCATGCCTAGTAAACACGACGAATGAGTGTCGATAAATTGCAAGATTAACCAAAAAAGAAAATCAGCTCCGTAAATAATTCCAAGTATAGGCCATTTTTAGTTGAACAAATTCCAATGTGAATGGAGTTCTTCACATAATCTATTCTAGTCGACCAAATGAGAAAGCACACTAGATTGGTTAGTTGAGAAGAAAAAACAACAAAGCAAGAAGTCTGCCTATGGTATTGCGGCTTCCATATTGCATCTCTCTTTATACCTAGATCGCTATATTCAGAATCAGAATCACTCTGTTTAAGGGACCGGATAAAGGTTCTATCTAGAATCACTTGCCTAGGGCCCCATGAAACGTAACTTCCTACCAAAATGTGCTGAAATAGTCTCTTGATTATACAAAAATCTCATTCATGTCCTCTACCAGTTTATAAACTTTTGCTTGCTAGAATGAAACCACAACCAGGAAGTTCCCATTTCCGAATACAAATATTTGCATCTTTACGAAAATCATTCCACCACCTTATCCGTGAAAGGATATTTGCACCAATATCGAAGCCTTCTTCACAATGGACGCAGCCAGCCATTTAAACGCAGTCGGACAATAAATTGGCCTGCTGTGAGCACCAATATTATTGTACCCGACATTTCACTAGCGGGTTCATATTAAGTGCCTGTTTAAGGTATGGTCGATGACAAATTTGAGTATGATGTACGTTACACGTTGCGAACTCAAAACATACACAATTAGACTAGAGTTCACTCCACCAATATATCCCTATATATGGCAGTTCCCAAACTTACTACGCTTACTTGTTCGACCGTTTTTGGGTCACTTTTGAGTCGAACTCACGAGAATCCACGATGTTGTTCGACACCATAATTACAACTCCCAACTATTCGTGTTTCATGTTAGGTCGTAGATAAATTATATGAAATTGTAGCCAAATCTCCATATAGGTCAATGTCGTGGACATGTGATAATTGTGATGGAAGTAACAATAGGCCTACAAAATATACTATTCACATATGCGATATATGATTTGCATGCGCATGATAAAACATGACACATACAAAATACACTATTCGGACATGCTACAAATTATTTGCATGCGCATGATAAACATAAAACGGTACGTAGATGTATCCGTTAAAATATCCAGCAAGGACATGCTCCCCATGATACCATCAAACGTGAAATGATATTTGGTAACTAGTCCCCCATCACATAGGCTTTGGAGCAAGTACATCATTAGCAAACTAACCCATACACCATTATTAAACTAAACCCTACAACCGAACAGCTAAAAGCACATAGAAACACATACATCTGACGCTGAAAGACAAACTATACCCCTACTGGCTACAACATTGCTAGTCGTTTATTACAAGGTCTCCATCGTTTTGGAGATATGGAGCGGTTTACTTGGCGGCACGCTCTCCTCAAGATCCCTCCGTGGTGCTCTGCCCTCCCTTGCGGCCCATCTCCTTATACCCCTCAGTTCCCAACTGCTCCTTCCTCGTCTGGCCGCCCTTCTGACCCATCTCCTGGTACCCTTCCGTCCCAAGCTGCTCCTTCCTGGTCTGCCCACCCTTGCTGCGGCCTACAAAAGGGATAAAAATCCGCAGACAAGCAAAGATTAGACTTTATGATCTACAATAATTAGGATCATACAGCTAACGTCATATTTAACGATAGGACGATTAAACACTGGGGCCGACAGTTGTTCTCTCTGGCCGGACTAGCAGTGTACTGTACCTTCAGCGAGGTGCTCCTGCGCCTCCACACTCTTCCCACCAGTACCACCAGGAACGACCGTCTCTCCCTGCATCGCCTTCTCCTCAAGCTCAGACCTTCCCTGCTGGGATGCCATGGCTAATCTTTTTAGTTAGAGAAACTAAGTACTGCTTATGTGGAGTTGAGACTGTCGAGTCAAAGTGCACGCGACACTCTTCAAACAGAGCTTTCAACAAGTACGTTCCTACCTCTCAAACACCTGCACTTGCTCCATACTTAATACTGCATTTGACAGTTGATACAGGATCATCTCGGTGACGGCCGCTGGAAAAGCTCTGTGGCGGTCAAGGGGATAGCCATCGGCGGCGACGTCGATATGCATGGACGTTGGACGTGTAGGCGGCCCAGCGGCGCTGCTTCGGCCAGGCCGACACGTTCCTGGACACATCGTCGCATCTTGGTGAAAGTGCCGTGGACTCGTGTCTTGTAGCGATGGTGGTGTTATCGCACCTGGCGGGCTAAAACGCAGTTGCATGCTTTTCCCCTGGTCAGTGTAGTTGCATGATGGATGATAGCATGCACCGACAATGGATTAGAGGCGTACTGTGCAAGGCTATCTTGCTCTTGAGTTGTTCGACTGGACACTGTGTTGCTCTGGGCCGATCTAGAAAGCACTGGTGTTTGGACGTTGTGTCTGGCGCGGACGGAGCTCGTGTCGTTTCGTTTTGTCCGGACATTCTTTGTGTTGCCCATCCCACAGGAAACCAGGAGCAGCAAATCCGAAGGGGACTCCCCTAACACAATTTTATTAGAAAAACTAGACTAACAATGAGCACGTGCTAAGCACGTGAGTTCCTGTTGAGTTTTCATGGCTTGAAACAAATATTTACATCCTAGACCGATGTACATACATTTTATTTACACCTTACCATATAAGTGACATTTACATCGTTGGTAATAATATATTACTCCACATATCACAATTTAAACATTTTTCATTACTTAATATTGCACCAATTAATACATGTTCTTTCCTTTTTTACATCCATCATTACTATTCATTTTTTAAAATATGTCTTCATCATTGTCTTATATCAAAATATTTATCTGGTTAATATAATTTACATGTATTGATAGTTATTACCTTAGAGTTTATTTTATAACTATATAATGTTCTCAAAGAGATAAAGTATTTAAGATATCATTTTTATGATCAATTATACAATGGTAAACTACATCGTTAGTTTGATGTGATCATATCAAAAAGGTATTTAATATGGCACCAATTACATATATTAGATAAACAAGTGACTATGATTTATTCCTTGTTAATTTACCCCTCTCCAATCCTATTTTGTCTCTCTTTTACATTCTCCATCTTATATTACATTATTTTATAGTAGTTTTTATATAGCACGTATGGCACAAACGTAGTGTTACATGGGCAAGATTACCAAGATCTCATGCAAGATCACAAAGATCTTCAATGTTCACATATCATATGAGATATCATTTGAGGAAACAAAAATACTTATTTAGTGCAAAGATATGTTGTTCACATATTATATGAGATATCATTTGAGGAAACAGAAATACTTATTTAGTGCAAACATATGTTGTTCACATATCCGTTGGGTTTGCATTTTCTCAATCTGTGTACTCTTTGGTTGACAAATTTGGAGAATTTAAACTCTAATTGCAAATTAATATTATTAGAATATAATCAGAAAAAGATGGATCTAGTTTCAAATTATCCATTACAATAGAAAGTTTGGTTCCTAGTCTACATATTTCTAATAACAACAATAAAAATTTATCTCAAATGATTCTAGTTTGAAATTGATAATCATTTTGCCCAATTGTTTATATCTCTTCGTATTATAGGTTGGCGGTCTAATCTTTCCTCCATGTGTCTATATTTTTCTAAAATAAGTGTATAGTTGTCAAACTATCATTTGAGCATGTGGACCCTACTCGTTTCTATCCAGGAAAAAGGATTTTATAGGTACATTTTGTGAAATTGAGTTAGCTCTAGGTTGACATCCAAATGGAGTGTAAATTAATATAATTTAAATAAGTATAGAAGAATGAAGTACATTGTCTTTATGAATTGGCATATTTCAAATTTATTTATAGTGCTCCGAGTTTTATAAACCCAAAATATCATAAACATAAATAAAAATACGTTTAATTGAAACATAACATGTATATGAATTACTTACAATGTTGCATATATGAGAGACTATATAAATACATGAAAGGAGCTACTTCTATAAACACAATGAATATAAAAAGCTTGTATTCTCATTTTTACGATTTTTTTACACTTTCAATACATAACAAATAAGAATTTTAGACTGTAGTCATTTTCATCGCTTAATTTTTTATTTAAATCTATAATCTTTGCCATCCAAAAAGTATTGAGAATCTTGTTCTTGTCGGGTTGTGTGAGGTTTTTTTGTAAAATAATATTGTAATGGGAAATAGGTGACTGCCAGCGCGTAAAGTCTATACGAAACTCGCATAACTTGAAACATACTCCACCAAACTGACTGCCAAAATGTTACTAATTATGCGGAATAATCATAAGCAACGGAGTAACAAAAATCACTAAAAATTAAAACCTTTTTACAAAGAGATCCATTTCTAGGAAAATTCTCAAAGGAAAATCCAAAACCTTATATACATCATTGATCACACTATACATACACTGTACCATCTCTTCTCGAGGATAACATATAACAGTTGCTTTGTCAAAACATATACTGAAGCAACATAAAACCTCCAGACATACAAGATAAAATCTCAAATCGTTCATAAATCATCATGTATTAAACCCAAGGACCTGAGAGTACAGAGACGACACATAGGACTTCTATCTATAAGACACGACAGACAATACACTCAACCTAAGTTGTTACTACTGTCCATATTGTTGTTGTCCTTCCTCTGCAAAACGGTCTCTACCTCCTCGTGCACGTCCACCTAAAAAAAATATGGATCCCATAAGACAATTTTCCCACTGAAAGATATAACTCTCTGCTAACAAAGTTACTATCACAAGTAAAATGTATAAAATTGAGTGGAGGTTCTTTTATATTAATAAGCAAGGTTAATCACTATGGATAAGCATAATAGAACATTTCTCATCTTTTTAAAGCATTATAACTGTCTATGATAGAACAGTAATTTTTCTATTCTCTTTATAAGGAATATGAAAGACATGTATATTGTTTACCCATCATACAATACCAACGTCTCAATCTTATCTTGTGATACTATTATCATGGTATGAATCATTCTCATTTCTATCTGTTGGCCTCAACCAATATGCTAGCTAGGTATCAGATTGTACTAATAAGGTGAATATACCTCATTATGCTCCAGCTTCATACCAGTCTTGTAAGAGTTCATCCAGGTATCAGATTGTACCAATTCCTGTGAAATTACAGCCAGGTATTGGATTGTACTAATCCTGTGAGAATACGACCACATATTGGGTTGAACCAATCCAGTGAGAATACAACCATGTATTGGGTTGTACCAATCCTATGAGAATATGGTCAGGTATTGGGTTGTACCAATCCTGTGAGAATACAACCATGTATTGGGTTGTACCAATCCTGTGAGCTCATAATGAGAGTACATCCAGATATTGGATTATACCAATCTTGTGTGATTACAACCAGGTATTGGATTGTACCGATCCTGTGAAAGTATGGCCACATTGCTAAGGATCCCATAGTAGTTAGGATGCCTTTATGTTTCCCTTTCATTCTCACTATGTGATATCTATCCCTTAAACTCATCATTGAATACCACATCACTTTTACTAGGCATTATACCTTGGCCATTCATCATACCCATTCACATCCGTTATGTGATACAGGTGTTACTCATATCTCATTTTAGCATATTCAAAACAATATAGCCCTTTTTTGGCTATCACCATAATGCATGTATGACCAAGATTTCATTATTATCCTTATAACCATTTATTATTATTATTATTATTATGTTATGGGGTTTCCATTTCCTTAGTTTATTTTGAACATTACCATCTCTTACATCAATATCTAGATCATGAGATTTTTATAACATTTTGTCGCCTCTCACTAGGCAACATCCATCTCTAGGTCATAAGACCTTTACAAAAATACACTTGTTATACAAGTATTTCACATGGCCTCAAGGCCCATTAAACATCTCGTCACCTTTCACTAGGCAACACCCATATCTGGGTCATAAGACCTATACAACATTATAGCTCACACTTAGCTATTCACATTATCTCATGATACTAGCATGGTTAATATTTCATGATATCAACATTATAAAATACATATCATTTCCATGCAATACAGGAGAAATAAAACCTTCCCATAATTAGCGATAGGGTTTTCCCTCTGTTATTCATTTAGGGTTTCAAATCATATCATTACTCTTCCTTAGGTTTAGGGTTTTCCTTCATCAAATGATTAGGGTTTCAAGACATCTTATCACCCATCATTAGGGTTAATATTTATCCTTATTAAACAATTAGGGTTTCAAGACATCTTATCACCCATCATTAGGGTTAATATTTATCCTTATTAAACAATTAGGGTTTCAATATCACATCATAAAAGATTAAGACCTAGTTCATACTCCATTCATAATAGGAATACCAACATATACTTATTACATAGTCAACATTCGAGTCTTGGTTTCTCTATCATTCTCACTAGGATGTTAATAGCACCATACTTTAATTAAGTTGGCTCAATTCCCCTCTTAAGGTATATTAACTTACCACTATCCAATTGCATTAAACTCATTGCATCATAATGTTGCACTTTACATAACACATGGCATATATCACTTAGTAAAATACCTTGGATTGAAGCATACTTACTATATCAGGCATCATGGTGTATATATGCTAGCATATTGTGATTGAGATACAACCTTCACATCCTATCATGTATCCATATCGGGCATGTGTGTAACCACATCATCCTATCGTGTTTAGGGTGTATCCCCTAACACCATATCGTGTACTCATGTCAGATTGGTTATCGCTTAGATCTTATGCTCTCAAGTTGGAGTCACTGAAGTTCATATAATGAATGAAATGAATACTTGACCTCATATCTGGTATAAGGGGTCTACTTGTTGCCATATCGTGCACCATGTATGAATCATATCGGTTATAGGGTGTATGTCTTATCATGGTACCGTTCAAGTGGTATATACACAATACCATATCGGGTTCCCACCTTGGATTGGTAAATCGGGTTACCATGTTGGTTGACATATAAGATTGGCATATTGGGTATACCATTATTCTCATATCCTTATATATTTTCATGGAATCAATCCCTTCATATATTTAAATGAAAATCTAGAAATCGGGTTGGGATCTTTCACAACAATCCTTCATACAAAACAATAGGGTGTGACATGTTTCACTTTATCATCTAGGGTTTCATTCTATATCAGTTAGACTATTCAATTGACATTATATCATGCATGAGGTTTGATCTTAACCTTATATCGTGTATAAGGTATAAGTAGGTACCTACCATATCTATCATAAGGTATGCCTCATATTGTTCATGAGGTATCACCCATCTCTATATTGGGTTGCCCTTCATCTTGGGTTTCATATCGGGTTTAAGGTACTTTAACCCTATATCGAGTTGTACCATGATGATATCATCATCATAAACCATTAAACTATTGTTCTTACTATACTAGTTTATGGGCAACAGTCCTAGATCACTAATAAAACTCATGGATTCATCAATTATGCAAGAGAATTCGAATTGAAAGTAAATCATCAACTATGGCAAACTTAATGGTAAATAATAACATAATTAAGTTCAAGTTATATAACCCGCCTCAAAAGCAACTTCAAAGCTCCAAGCTCTAAAACTTCACGTTCCCAAGGTTGCATATGAGCTTATCCAAGGTCCAAGGCTTGATCCTTAGCACTTGCATGATATCTTCACTCCTTGTGGCTGATATTGCCTTGCTAGGTTAATGTCACCTTGCTTGGCCGACATCCTTTCTCTATGGCGGATACCAAGCTCTAAACTCAACACTCCTCACTCATGCATGATACTAGGGTGGTATTCACGATATCTAAGAGAAGGATGATAATGAGATCCAAAATTTTTACTAATAGGTGAAGAGAAGGGTATTTATACTTGTGGTTTTATGAAAAAGAGTGTAAGAGGTGTCATTACCTTAAGCTACTAAGCGCCACATGGCCATGCATGGATTGACAGATGTATTTGCATGCATCTCATCTTTATCTTTTTATGCAAAATAAGAACTTAAGGATAATACAAAGGATAAGGTTCGTCCCTTTTGTTATCTTCTAGAGAAAGTTACTTCCACTCCAATTATTATTATATTCAACACAACCTTTTCCAAAGAAAAGTTGCAAACCGATACATATGACTTCCTTGAGGTGCTTAGCCCATCATGGGCAAAGACAAGAGTCAACAAACCGATAGGAGACTACCTCTATGGCTCTTTGTCCGATAGGTACTCCTATATCAAGTCTCCAACTTGATATACTCATACAAATATATCAACTATACAACTTCCTTGGTCGGTTGGTCCTTTCATTACTAAGAATGCTACCATTCTAAGATTATTTAAACATGGTGTATCCTTCTTTATCTCTCCTCTAAATGATACTAGGAGGGAGTAGGGACACACTAGAGGTGGTAGTTTGTATGTCAACCCTGCATTTTGGGTAAATTACAATTTGTACCAAAATTGATACTCAAGGCACTAACATTTTTCAAACAAGCTCAAAATTGGAGTTTTAGGCTTTCCACAAGACACCACTTAGCATAAATCTCTCTCTCATGATGATAAAACACTTAAGGCACGTTCAACATGTGACATTTTGCAATATAACCCCTTATCATGGGTAAATTGCACTTTGGTCTAAAACAAAGGAACATTGCTCAAACAATATTTAAATAGGACCAAATCTGAAACATAAGTTTGTCACCTAATAACAAAACACTTTAGAGGATTATATGAAAGTTCTAAGAAACTTACTTAGGATAAACAAATGGGGTTCGCCCCAATCCCAGGTCAGGGATGTTACAAGTTATAAACCCCTAACAAGGATTTCGTCCCTGAAATCCCAAATGATGGAAGACAATTATTATTCGTGCATCATATCACCAAGCCTCCTCATAACAATGTTAATGTCATGGAGATGCCATTGAAATTTGACCACCATAAAGTTCTTCCATATAGGTTCATCATAGAATCTGTCCTACAGGACACATACTCAATTGTCCTTTCCATCAATGATTACAGTGTCAATCCTATGTCAGGTAACACTTTCTAAATTAGAGAAGTACTATACATACTTTGTATAACTCGAGTGTCAAACCTCATTTCTTTGTCTCCTTTCTCAACTCATATCTTTTATGTACTAAGATTCTTCATCTTGAATGTTTTCCATACCCCTCACTTAGTTTATCATTTCTTCTCCAAGGAAAAGCTAGAGTTACATTCTATCATCCATTTGGGACTACAAGTCTTATCATTCTTTTATTGTGCCAATCTAATTTGTTGATACACACTAAACTTACTTATTACTAGAACCAACCATCCCGTTAGTTGTTTATTTTCTTATCATAAGGAGAGGCTATTTATCAAGAAAAACTATCTTAGAGGTATCGCTAGATGTTATTTAAATAAACTGCCTTAATAGTTCTAGGAAGTTATCTTATATTGATAAAATTTTCCCAAGATGATTCTTCAATTCCTTCAATTAATTCATTCTTATATATGTTATGTTTATGTAGAGCATAAACCCCTAACATGTGATGCCCATGCTATTTTATGTAATTAGACTAATCTCTTAGTTTGTTATTCCAAGTAACAAACATTAATTATCTTATCGGGAGTTATGTTCTCACTTCCTCATCCCACTAAAATTTATTGGATACTAGGATTCCTTTCTTTGTTATATGTACTAAAATCACATCATATTCTCATCATGTCCACCATATGCTGAAATCAAATATATAATAGGACCTTTCTTTCATCTTGAGACATTACTTATCACATATAACTTTATTTCGGAACCAATATCCATGACTAGCTGACACTTTTCAAAATGTCCATCTATATGTTACTTATATCACATGCACATCTATAAATCTCTCTCCACGGCCGCATCCTAGCGCTCTGGCGAATAGGGTTCCGGCATGTGGGAGTCCTCCTACCCGTACGGGTCATCTTCTCTTGCAGGTCCAAGGTTAGGGCGAGCTTCCTGGTACTCTCCCCATGATGGCGGAGGAACTGGCAGAGAGATACCAACGACTACAGTTAACGACAGAGGAGGAAGAGACGATCGAAGTCGGCGATGAACGAAACAGGGAAGAGGAGCATCTAGGGATAGCACTGGTGGCGCATTTCCTGACGGACAGAGCGCCCAACTTCTGGGCGATGCGGCGCACACTCACGCAATCCTGGGGACTATCGCAGAAGGTTGTTTTCAAGCAATTGGAAGGCGACGTCTTTATCATCCAATTCTTCGACTGGAAGGACAAGCAGAAGGTGGTGGACGGGGCGCCATGGAATTTCGATAATAAGTTGTTGATCTTCAAGGAGATTGAGAAGGAAGAGCAGCCGGGGGCGATCATCATCAAGCACACCCCCTTCTAGTCTCGGATCTACGAGCTCCCTTTAGGGTTCCGGTCGAACCAGGCTATCAGGAGGATTGCTAGCAGAGTGGGTGAGGTTCTCGACTTGGATGTCGATGAACTTAGGTGGGAATCATCGGCGAGGGTCAGAGTTAACTTGGACATCACGAAACCGCTGAAGAGGGTCCTACGGCTAGCAGGGAACCACAACAACATCATCACACTGGATGTGAACTATGAAAGGTTGGTGCACTTTTGCCATATTTGCGGGAAACTTGGTCACGTAGAACGGGACTGCATCGATAGAATTGAAGGCGAGGAAGGAAGCCAGCAATGGGGATCGTGGCTGAGAGCATCTCCGAGGAAGCCGAGGACGACTTTGCATGAAGAACTACATGGCCACACTCGGGTCACGAAAAGAATAGTCTTCAGAAACAAGCCGACGGAGCAGGGATCGTCGACCAAGGAGACGATTGGGGAAGGCGGATCACAAAGCAGCCAGGCCGGCGGGGACGGGGACGGCGAGGCAGCAGATAAGAGAGGGCACATCGCAGAGAGTAATAGGAGCGAACAGCCACAACTACATCAAGAAGGTAGCGCGGAATCCAATTACGAGTTGGATATGCTTTTCCCAGAGAGACATGAAGTAATAAGGGTGGATGTAGGCAAGGGCACAGGCAAAGGGCAGATAACAGAGGAAGGGCAAGAGGAAAGAAGACAGGCTACAGTTGATAGGGAGGAACTCATGGAGAGGCGGCATCGGGCAAAGTCGAACCTGGGCAGCGAGGTGGAGTATGGGAGAGCATTCACTGAGAATACGACCGATCCAAGTTTGAGAACGGCAGGGACAAGGGAGGAATTGGAGGCCATATCCAAGCAACGGGAGACAGGCAGCAATCCAGTGCAGCAACCGGTGCAAAGGCAGATTAAGACGAGGGCTCAGATGAAGATGGAAAGTAGGAAGAAGATGGGAAAGAGAGACAAGGGATAAGCAAAGAAGAATAAGAAGCCACCGTGGGTATACAAGTTGAGCAGGGCACAACGACTGGGGATACCGGAGCAAGAAGTTGTTTGGGACACCATCTCGGGAAAAAGAGGAAGACAGTCTGATTATTGTGATATGGAGCTTGATATAGTAAGTCCTATGGAAGACATATCCAAGAAAATAAGGAGCAGTGCACCAACTTCACAGCTAGAAGGGACACAGAGTGTTCAAGTAGCGGGGACTGGCGAAGACCAGCCCCGTGAACAACCATGAAAATCATGAGCTGGAATTGTCAGGGGTTGGGAAACCCTGACACAGTGAACACTCTCCGATCATGGTGTTGGAGGGAAAGCCCGAATCTTGTCTTCTTGATGGAGACACTCATTACTGGTGCGGACTTAGAGACGGTGAAAAGAAAATGTGGCTTCACACAGGGCATTTGCATTGACAGAGTGGGCAGAGCAGGAGGGATAGGACTGTGGTGGAAAGACATTGATCTCAATATTATATCTTATTCACAGCATCATTGCAGTTGTGAGGTTGAAGACGGAACAGGGGCTGAAAAATGGAGAGCAGTGGGAATCTATAGGTGGGAGGACCAGCAGTTGAAGACTAATACGTGGAATCTGATACGGGAGTTGAAAAATACTTCGGATTTACCTACTGTTTTCTTTGGTGACTTCAATGAGATTGTTGCCAACATGGAAAAATCGGGAGGCCCTCCAAAACCATACCGGCACATGCAGGATTTCCGTGATGTGATAGACGACTGTGATTTGACGGATCTGGGTTACAATGGAAACATTTTCACGTGGCAGAGGGGAACAACACCTGAAACACTTGTGAGGGAGAGGTTGTATAGAGCTTTGGCTTACCCCAGCTGGGTGGCAAGATTCCCACAGGCACGTGTCATCCACCTACCGATTGTTGAGTCCGATCATGCACCGATTATCATAAACACGGAGTACAGAAGGAGGAAACAAAGAGGAAAGCAGGATAATTTTTTCTTCGAGCCCATGTGGATGGAGGATGAGATGTGTGAAAATATCATCAAGGAATCATGGGATGGTGGAGCAACGATTGATTTGCATGGTAAGATGGAAAGATGCAGCTTAAAATTAAAAACCTGGGCGCACGCAAAGTTTGCGAAAATGAGAAGAAGGATAAAAGAATTAGAAGGACAGCTGGGAGAAGCTCAACTTTTACCGCCGGATAGAATCAATCTTGACAGGTGTTCCCGCATGGCATCCGAACTCCAAGAATGGCACAGGCGTGATGAAAAGTACTGGCATGCAAGGGCAAGAGTGAATGAGATGAAAGTGGGCGACAGAAACACGACGTATTTTCACCATAAAGCTTCCCAAAGGAAAAAAAGAAACAAGATGGAAGGACTCCATGATGTCGAGGGGCAATGGCAAACTAAGGAAGAGGAGATTGAGAGAGTCGTCACCACTTATTTTCAAGGGCTGTTCACGACGTCAAATCCAACGGGATGGGAGACAACCACTAAAGGGGTCGAAAGAAAAATTGGGAGTGCGGATAATGAAGATCTGGAGAGGGATATCACCACGGAATAAATCCAAATAGTGCTAAAAAATATGCATCCTAACAAAGCACCCGGGCCCGACGGAATGAAAGCCATGTTCTTTCAAAAATACTGGCACATAGTGGGAAATGATGTAGCTAATTACATAAAAGGGTGGTGGAAATCCGAAGGCAGTATAGCTGATGTAAATTCCACTCTAGTAGTTCTCATTCCTAAAGTGAAATCACCGAAGGAGATGGGGGAGTTCCGACCCATTAGCTTGTGCAACGTGATCTATAAAATTGCAGCAAAAGTCCTTGCTAACCGTCTCCACCCTATGATGGATAAAATCACTTCCGATTAGCAAAGTGCCTTTATACCAGGAAGGCTGATCACAGACAATGTCCTTGTGGCTTATGAGTTGTTTCACAATATGAAAGGTGCAGCGGGGAAGAAGAAGGGTCATATTGCTTTGAAGCTTGATATGTCAAAAGCATATGACAGGGTGGAATGGGGTTTTGTTGATTATATCCAAAAGAAGCTGGGTTTTGGAGAGCTCTGGAGGAAAAAAGTCATGAACTGTATGTTGACAGTATCTCATTCTTTTGCCATCAATGGGGAACGTACCAGGAGATCTCAACCTTCCAGAGGACTGCGCCAGGGTGACCCTCTCTCACCTTACCTTTTCATTTTATGTGCTGAAGCTTTTTCTTCTTCCTTAAATCTAGCTTCCCTACAAAATGATATTCATGGAGTACGAGCCAGCCGACATGGGCCTCGTATTTCTCACCTCTTCTTTGCAGATGATTCCATTCTTTTTGCGAGGGTGACCAAGGAGGAATGCCTGAAATTAGCTGTGATTATCAGCCAGTACGAATAGGCATCCGGACAAAAAATTAACCTATCCAAAACCGAGGTGGCCTTCAGCAAAGGAGTCAGCCGAGAGAGGAAGGACGAGATATGCCAAGTGCTCCAAGTCAAAGAGGTGGAGAGGCACGGGAAGTACCTAGGCCTATCAGCCGCAGTGGGCAGATCTAAAAGCAAGCCTTTTCATACATCCAGGACAGAGTTTGGAACAAATTTCAAGGTTGGAAGGAAAAGCTGCTTTCCAAGGCGGGAAAGGATGTTCTTATCAAGGCAGTGGCCCAAGCGATTCCGTCATACATGATGAGTATTTTCCAGTTACCTGGGTATCTTCTTGATGGCATCAACAGTTCTATTGCTAGATTCTGGTGGGGAGAAAAAGATGGAGAAAGGAAGATAGCTTGGGTCAGTTGGGAAAAATTATGTACGCCAAAGAACCAAGGAGGTATGGGGTTCTGAGACATTAGCGCTTTTAATCAAGCTCTCCTTGCCAAGCAAGTATGGTGGCTTTTTCACAGGAGAGACACACTGGCTTACAAAGTTCTAAAGGCCAAGTACTTTCCATCATGTAGTGTTCTAGAGGCCAGAAGGGGTCACAACCCAAGCTTTACGTGGAGGAGTATATGGAATTCTAAAAGCATTGTGCTTGAAGGCATGCAATGGAGAGTGGGTGATGGCAAAGACATCAATATATGGACAGACAGTTGGATCCCAAATATAAATGGCAGCATAGAAGGGAGGATGGGTATATCTTCACCGAAGGTGCAAAAAGTCAACCAACTAATTGATCAAGAGACTGGACAGTGGAATTGCGGGCTGGTCTATGAGCTACTATCACAAGACATGGCTGCTATGGTGCTAGCTATTCCTCTAGGAGTCGCAGCAAGGGAGGACAGGATTTTCTGGAAACCAAGCAAGAGCGGGGATTATACGGTGAGGTCGGCATATTGGTTGGCAACTCAAAAACCGAGAAGAAATGAGCAACCGGTCAGCCAGGAGGAAAAGGATGTGTGGCGGGCGGTATGGAAGACGAGTCTAAATCCGAAAGCGGCTCACTTTATATGGCGTTGTTTCGTCGACTCCTTAGCCACTGTTGGTAGGCTGTATGATAGGCACTATCATGAGGATGGAATATGCACCATATGCAGGAGGGAGAAGGAAGATATTGGTCACATGCTCTTCAAATGTGACCAGGCGTGGGAGCTATGGAAGGACTACCCGTGGGAAGTGCAGCACCGTATAGAAGAGCTGGGAGCAAAGTCAGTCAAGGCAGCTATCAAGGCTGCGGTTTGGCCGACACAAGGTGAGCTAGACGACGACATGGCAGCTGCTCTTTGGGCTATATGGAGTAGAAGGAACGACATCGTCTTTGGGAACAGGGTGCGTCACCCTCTCATGATGAAGAACGCACTGGTACCACTGGTTAGAAACTGCCCGGCGCCGAGCAGCAATGCACGCAGCCCAAGCACGGCGGCTGCACGTGTGCAATGGAGCAAACCGCCAGAGGGTGTTCTCAAATTGAACTGCGATGATGCGGTTAACGTCCAAGGACAAGACGGCCTGGGGATGGTATGGCGGACAGCTACGGGTGAAGCAACAAAGCTAGAAGGGAAACAACAGCTGACACTCAAGGATCCTATATGCGCTGAAGCTCTTGCTATTAGAGAAGGACTCCTCCTTTCCAAAGATATGAACCTCTCGCAGCTAATGGTGGAATCGGATGCCGAAGCGGTGATCAAGCTCATTGAGAATGGGACTAAGAGAGCGGACCTCCTGGGTTCTATCCTTGAGGACATAGGCTTTCTTAAAAGTTTCTTTGCTAGTATTTCTTTTGTTTACTATCGTAGAGTGGCTAATGGGGTAGCACATCAGCTAGCCCGGTTGGCTGCTAGTAGTAGTTTTTCTTTGCTTAATAGTAGCTCTTTACCTCCTGTTATAACGAACTGCATTCAAGCAGATTTGCTCATCTAATATATTAGATCTGTTGATTTCAAAAAAAAATATATCACATGCACATGAAGTGTCATAAGACTTACTTGATTGCCATGTCCCTGAAAGGGAAGAACACAAGGAAACCTACTCCTTTATATCGCACCATCATCATCTAGGTTGTTTATTAAAGAAACGAGATCATCACCTCTTTTGATTACTACATGAACTTGCAACTGCTCATGTGTCATTTAATCTTGTTTCATCTTAGGTTCCTTGCCACTAGCATAGAAACTATTAAGATGATTACATGTCATCATCCCTTAGTATTATCATCATCATGATGATTACTAGATATGGGTATTCAAACCCTTAGTTCATCACTGAACATTGTTACCTCTCATCAGGTAACCATTACCTCTAGGTCCTCATACCAAGGTATACATTATACTAAAGATCTTCTTTTTGTTTATAAGTTGATCTATGATAACTCAGATTCCTTCTTATAGCAATTAGGATGTGGTAGAAATATATGTGCCACATCTCCTACTTCATTATGCTCTTTAGATTGTCTCAAAATGACTACTTGATCAGAGTACTCAGAAAGATAACAATCTAAGAGGGTCATACTTACCCTGCCTTCAATAGATGAATACCTGGACAGGGTATTCAAGAACTAAAATTAGGTAGTATGCATTTTGTTTTATATTATTTCTTACTCTTATCATCTCTCTAGGTGTTTTCTTTTACATCACTTCCCTTCCTACATGAAGAGGGAAATTTCGAAACATATAAGAAAATATTGAACTGAATATAGGTTCTCATCCTTATTACCTCTTCCTTATGTCCTCATAGTATTAATCAAAGGAAGCTCAAAAATAACTACCTTTCTTATAATTAGTAGGCAGATAGAAGAAAAAGGAAAGATAATTTAGAATGAAAAGGTCTAACTGACATATTACCTTTTACAGATTATCTAGTGTCTAGGATGTTGGGTCACCTTATTATTTCTTCTTGGACATTGCCACCTCAGATGTCCTATCTGTCTACATTTATGGCAAGCTCGGACCCCACTTGGTGACCACTGCATTGGTGTACTATATTGTGGTTGCACCAGTGATACTGAAGATTTAGCTATTTAGTACCACCAATCAATGGTTCTTGTGACTGTATAGGCTTTCTTTTGAGATTTGCCTCATGTTTCTTTGTCATAGACCTTTCTATCCTCCAGACAGATTCCACGAATTTGGTGAATCTCTCTCTACTTTCTAATGTAGATGCCGAGATAGACACCTTAGCATTAAATCCTTTCTCGAAAAATCGATTCTTCTCCTATTCAGTAGGAGTCATTTGAGGACAAAACCACAAAAGTTCCATGAACCTAGCTTCATATTCATTAATTGTCATGGTTCCCTGCTGAACTTTCTCAAACTGTGAGATCTTTTCGTCTAAGTATGTTCGTGGAAAATACTTATTGACGAATTCTCGATGAAATTCTTCCCAACCAACCTCTTCATCATTCCTCTTAACGTCTTCTATGGCCTACCAATGGCCAACACTACCCTTCAAAAGGTAAATGGCATGTTTGACTTTGTCAGCATCTAGGATACTAAGGATCTTAAAAGCCTTTTCTAACTCAGTGAACCACAAATCAACATCTACTGGGTTAGTTGTTCCAGCATATTGTATAGCTCCTACACTGCACAGTCATTCAAAAGTCTTACCAGACCCATGTCCCTCATTGGGAATTGGTGCCCTAGGTGTCGGTGCTAGCATCCGGTCTACCATATACATCATTTTGATCATGACTTGCCCAAAAAGAGCAAGAAAGGATGGGTTTTCTATCATAACTTCATCAAAATGGGGATTCTCAGGCACTAATTCCTCTCTTGCCTGATCTCTTGCACCTCCTACTGGTACAACAAGATTTCTCTGAGAAACATGATCCTCGTGTTCCCTAGACATATTTAAGATATAAGCCTCCTTCTTCATAAGCAGATGCCACTATAAGATATACTGGAGGATACTAGAACAGACTCAACACCTTAGTCCTATGTCTCTGTAGACTTAATGAACCTTAAGATCTGATACCAAACTTGAAACATACGCCACCAAACCAACTGCCAAAATGTTACTAATTTTGTGGAATAATCATAAGCAGCAGATTAAAAAAATAACTAAAAATTAAAGCCATTTTGCAAAGAGATCCATTTCTAGGAAAACTCTTAAAGGAAAATCCAAAACCTTATATACATCATTGATCACACTGTACATACACTGTACCATCTTTTCTCGAGGATAACATATAACACTTGCTTTGTCAAAACATATACTGAAGCAACATAAAACCTCGAGACATACAAGACAAAATCTTAGATCATTCATAAACAATCACGTAGTAAACCCAAGGACCTGAGAGTACAGAGATGACACATAGGACTTCTATCTACAAGACACGACAGACTATACACTCAACCTGAGCTGTTATTTCTATCCCTGTTGTTGTTGTCCTTCCTCTGCAAAATGGTCTCTACCAACTCATGCATGTCCACATAAAAAAAAGGTGGATCCCATGGGGTGAGACAATTGTCCTAGCGAGAGATATAACTCTCTGCCAACAAAGTTATTATCACAGGTAAACTATATAAAACTAAGTGCAGGTTCATTTATATTAATAAATAAGGTTAATCACTGTGGATAAGTAGATTAGAACATTTCTCATCTTTTTAAAGCATTGTAATTGTCTATGACAAAACAGTAAATCTTCTATTCACTTTATAAGGAATATGAAAGACATGTATATCATTTACCCATCATACCATACCAACATCTCAAGCTTATCCTATGATACTATTATCATGGTATGAATCATTCTCATTTCTATCTGTTGGCCTCAGCCAATCTGCTAGCCAAGTATCAGATTGTACTAATCATGTGAATATACCTCTTCATGCCAGCTTCATACCAGTATTGTAAGAGTTCAGCCAAGTATTAGATTGTACCAATCCTATGAAATTACACCTAGGTATTGGATTGTAACAATCCTGTGAGAATAAGGCCAAGTATTGGGTTGAACCAATCCTGTGAAAATACGGCCAGGTATTGGGTTGTACCAATCCTATGAGAATACGGCTAGGTATTTGGTTGTACCAATCTTGTGAGAATGCATCTAGGTATTGGATTGTACTAATCCTGTGAGATCATAATGAGAGTACAACCAGGTATTGGATTATACCAATCCTGTGTGATTACAACCAGGTATTGGATTGTACCAATCCTATGTGATTACAACCAGGTATTGGATTGTACCAATCCTGTGAAAGTATGTCCACATTGCTAAGGATTCCATAGTAGTTAGGATACCTATATGTTTCCCTTTCATTCTCACTATGGGATATCAATCCCTTAAACTCATAATTGAATACCACATCACTTTTACTAGGCATTATACCTTGACCAAGCCATCATACCCATTCACATCCTTTATGTGATACAAGTGTTACTCATATCTCATTTTAGCATATTCAAAACACTATAGCCCTTGTTTGGCTATCACCATAATGCATGTACGACCAAGATTTAATTATTATCCTTATAACCATTAATTATTATTATTATTATTATTACTATTATTATTATGTTACGGGGTTTCCATTTCCTTAGTTTATTTTGAAAATTACCATCTCTTACATCAACATCTAGATCATAAGATTTTTATAACATTTTGTCGCCTCTCACTAGGTAACATCCATCTCTAGGTCATAAGACCTTTACAACAATATATTTGTTATATAAGTATTTCACATGGCTCACAAGACCCATTAAACATCTTGTCACCTTTCACTAGGAAACACCCATCTCTAGGTCATAAGACATATACAACATTATAGCTCACACTTAGCTATTCATGTCATCTCATGATACCAACATGTTTAGTATCTCATGATATCGAAATTATCAAATACATATCATTACCATGTAATACATGAGAAATAAAACCTTCCCATCAGTAGGGATAGGGTTTTCCCTCTATTATCCATTTAGGGCTTCAAATCATATCATTACTCTTCATTAGGTTTAGGGTTTTCCTTCATCAACCAATTAGGGTTTCAAGACATCTTATCACCAATCATTAGGATTAAGATTTATCCTTATTAAACAATTAGGGTTTCAAGATCACATCATAAAGGATTAAGCCCTAGTTCATACTCCATTCATAATATGAGTACCAACATATACTTATTACATGGTCAACATTTGAGTCTTATTTTCCCTCTCATTCTCACTAGGATGTTCATTGCACCATACTTTAATTAAGTTGGCTCAATTCCCCTCTTAATGTAAGGCCCCTTAACTTGCTTAATAAGTTGAATAAGCTTAATTACCATATTTTAATGACTATAACCCTAATATAACCTTTTTATATGGTTTGAAATCATAATACAAGCTCAAGTTTCAAATTTGGTCCAATTTGGACACTGTTTGAGCAAGTTATGCAATTTTCTGTACATTTTGGACTTTTATGCAATTTACCCAATTGAAGGGTTTTCTTTGCATTTTTTCATATACATTATGTTCCTTAGATTTATTATTATCATTCTTGAGTATTTTGACCCATGGGGATCCTAGTTGAGCCATGGTTTGAAGGTATTTGCATCAAGGGTATTTTAGGGTTTACCCCTTCATGGATGAGCTACTTTTAGTAGCTATCAACTAATGAATTATGTGATTGGCTAGGAAATTCGACAATAGAAATCCAAGAAGGTATATACAGATAGTGGGAGAGCTGCTTGTGTGTGTGCTTGTATATTCTTAATAATTTAAGGCCATGGACACTTGGATAGATACTAGAACTTCAACTTTTTCTTTTTCTTTATCTTAAAGTGTCATATACTTATCCCCAAGCACCAAAACAAGCCATTTTCTCTCCACCACTTCCATCCTTGTCTGACCTTCGTTCTCCCTCTGTGCTTCTGCGAATTTTTCTGCCCAAGGAAGAAGAAATTGGGTATCTTCTTGGAAAAAAAATTCTAGGGTTGCAATTGATTTCCTATTTGGGTCTAAAAAGCTTCTTCCTAGTGATCTTGACCTAAAAGTGTAAGTATTACCTTATTTCCTCCATTTATTTCTTTTCTATTCTTCTTCCTATATCTCTCCAGGTCAGAACCCTTCTGTTCCATGGTGAAAGTGGCCCTAGAACTCAAAAATGTATCCTTCTTGTTTCTTTTTCTATGATTTTGCTTCTTTGCGGAGAGAAATGCCTATTTGGCCAAGTTCAGATATGAATCTAGGGATTTCTTGCCTTATTTTCTCGAGATTATTTCTTTTTGGGATCTGACCTACTCTATGTAGGTGAGTTATATAACACTCTTCACTTATATTGCTTACTAGAAGCTTGTTAGTTCATGTTTATGCTTTAATGTGATGATCTAAGCATAAAGAAACCATGCTTGTTTAGAATTATGAATTTTCGTGGTGTTACGTATTTTGATCCAGTTCTATATGAACTTGTATGTGTATGACTTTTCTAAGGTGTAATATGATCTGGTACAGGTTGATAGCATCAACCTATGGTGCTAAGCACAAAATAGTTGACGGTTCAAAATAGGGTTTTCAAGCTATTCCCTTCCCTATCACACCACCGATGGTCATACCATTCAATAACCAATGGCGTTGCTATCTTGGCAACTGATGTTCATGATCAAGGGTGTCAAATTTATGGTGAAAACCTATGTTCACCCCCTTAGGTCAGGTTTTGGTTCAATAGATGTTTAATTATCATCTACTAAGTATTCTAATGATGTTATCAATCGATGCTGACATTAGCTTAATATTTGATGGTGTTAACTGAATGTATTATTGATCTAACAACCAATTGTGACCTAATGATCACAATTAATGGTGGATCAGGTCATCATCATATATGATGAGTTAAGAATGTAATTGTAGATTTGACTAAAACTTAAATTAATGGTTCCTTGGTTCAATTGATCTAATGGTTAGACCTATACTTCAATTGATAACCTTGAACAATGAACCTGATCCAATGAATAATATTGGATGCTTCCACATCCAATAGATTAGAATAAATCACATGGTATTATATGTGGGTCCTAGTGATGATAATTCTATGGTCCAATGCCATTAATTTTTAGTCTTACCTTTGCCATCATATAGTTATTTTGATAAATCACTATAATAAGTGGATGTGTAACTCCCATGTGATCTAGCTTGTTATACCTCACCATAATGTAATTATATGATGTTTATTGGTTATAATCAGACCTATTGAATGATTAATGTGATAATGAATTACACTCTTCTTGTGTTGAAACCACAATGTAGTACTATTTGAATATCATAGTGCCTTGCCATGTTAATATCTATGGACATATATGTGCTAATGATCTTTTGAGCCTTGTTTAAGGCATGGAATGATGATGATAACCTTACTATGAATAATGTGATGGTCTTAATGACGTTAGGGCATGTTTGAAGCCATGATTGAGGTGAAATCCTCTTCATGTTCTAATAAGGGTTAAAACCCTGGAACTTGTGATAAGATATTGGTATAGTAAAGGTATGATGATAAGTGTGGTCCATTAATTTGCAATGAATGATAGCATGTGGTAATGTGATTAAGATTTATATCTCAAATGTTTTATATCTTTTGAAGTTGTTATACATATACTCTTTTTAGAAAAGAATTAGGGTTTGAATGTTCATTTGTATGATTTAACCTTAATTCACCCAATTGACATAACTAATTAAGTGAAACTCTAATCATGTAGTGCCTTGTGCCATAGATCTATCTGAGTGTCAGAAATTGCCAGATAGTGAAATGAGTATTCCTAAGGGATACTCAGAGTGCATATTGATGAGTATGCGGGGTGCTTGTCATCCTGAATTCAAGTGTTAGGGAGGATGAAAGTGATCATACCTAGCCCTTAGTTTGAGAACGACTGTGGTCGTGTCTCAGTATATATATATATATATATATATATATATATATATATATATATATATATATATATATATATATATATATATATATATATATATATATATATATATATATATATATATATATATATATATGATGAGATTGGAGAAGAACTTGAAAACTACTAGAGGGGGGGTGAATAGAGTTTTATAGATAATTTAACAATTATTGAACTCAAACAACCACAATGAAAATATTGGACAAGGAGACACAGGGTTTAGAGTGGTTCCAACCTTAGAAAATACTAAGGAAGTCAGTCCACTACCCGGTTGCTTACCCAACCGGGATTTGAAAAGAAATTTATTTTATTACCTTTCAAGGAGTTTACATAAAATACAATTTCTTTTCCCAAACCGTTCAAGCAGCCTTCACCTAGAAGTAATCGCCCAACCTTGAAGCAGCCTTCCCTTGAAGTAGATGCACCAACTCCTGTTGCACCAGCCTTCTGAAGTAGCTCCCCGTGCGATAGCCTTCTTTGAAGTAGCTTGAAGTCCCCTTCTCCACCTGAGAAGTCAATCCTCTCCAATCCGCAGCCTCCAACCCTAGGAGTAGCAAGGAGAGTACAAATAATAAAAAGGAACAAGAAAGGAAAAGGAAATTACAACTTATCCTTTAAGCCCAAGGCTTGATATGCCTAGATCAAGCGTATAGATCTCCTAGCCAAGTGTGTGAACTTGTGATTGCTGTGGGTAGGAGAATCTAGCCTATAGGACACGAGATTGAGCTAAGGAGAATGTAGACTAATGATCACAGTGCTCAAATTGCTTGCAATAGATTGCTCAAGTATGCTCAAGTGTATTCTCAAGTGTAACAAGTGAATTCTAGTGTCCTATGGCTTGAACTATTTATAGGAATGGCCTAAGTATGCTTAAGGACGTTCTAGACAACTTCTAGGGGTTTCTAAGTGCTTAACTAGCCGTTAGGTACGAATTTGTTGCTTTTGCAACGGCTAATTACTTTACTCTGCAGTTTCTGTCAGAGATCGTCTCGGTCGAGAAATGGTCGACCGAGACACCTACTCGGTCGAAGTTTTGTCGACCGACAGGCTCTCTGGATCAAGTGATTTGCAACGTCTATCTCCAACTGCCAACTAACTTGTCAGTTGTGTCTAACGGCTACTTTGGATCTTTCTCGGTCGAGAATATTGTCGACCGAGAGTGTCTCGGTCGAGGAGTTTGTCGACCGAGAATGATCCTGTTTCAAGGTTTCAATTTAGGCACTAATTATATGTGTGAGTGTGCAAAAGTGATCCTAATTAAATGGGATGACATGTCTTACTATGGTGTTTGGCTAGGGAAAATCTAACGCTTGAAGATGCAATTCTAAGTACTTGTACATTATATATTTGTACAAGTTTTACAACATTGATTACATTGCATGAAAATATAACTAAATAAGCTCTTGGATTTTCCCTTGTTACTTTGTCATCCTGCACACTCAAGTAGCTCGTTAGATTAATAAGAATGAAATGTTTGTCATAATCAAAACAAAGGGATTTTTAGATGTCCATTTAGCCAACAATCTCCCCCTTTTTGAAGATGACAAACATTTCCAAAATATAAATAAGGAAATATAAAACATATGAATTTCATACCTTTAGATTGCCTTATTTAGCTTTTCCTCTTGTTTATAAAATGTGTGCTTATTATTCCCAATGAATTATGGAACATGAAATCCAGTTCATTTGGGAATATAGCAACTTTCAATGTAAAGCCAAGAGTATATTTATGAAACTCATTGATTGAGTTTTTCATAAATACTAAGTTATAGTTTTATATATCTCTCCCCCTTTGTCATTTCAAAAAGATAACCGTTTTAATAAAAACTCCCCCTTAATTAGATATCCCGTCAAATCTAATGAAAAAGATGTCCATTGAAAAGCCAAAATGAAACAAGTAAACGTATTCGTTTTAAGAACCGCAGATATGAAAGAAAACATCTTCCAAAGGAGTAATAAGCAGTTGCTTCCTAATGTTGTTGAATTGATCTAGTGGAAGCGGTTTTGTAAAAATATCAGCCAATTGATTTTCCGTATCAACATGATGAAGGGAAACATGATTCTTTGAGATGTGATCCCTTAAGAAGTGATGACGGATTTCAATGTGTTTTGCCCGGCTGTGTAAAATAGGATTGTGTGCTAAGTTTATGGCGCTCGTGTTGTCACAAAAAATAGGTGTAGATGAAAGATTAAAACCATAATCGCTTAATACCTGTTGCATATAAAGCACTTGAGCACAACAAGACCCGGCTGCCATATATTCAGCTTCAGTTGTAGATAGGGCAACCGTATTTTGTTTCTTGCTAAACCAAGATACTAAGGCTCTCCCTAATAAGAAACAACCACCACTAGTACTTTTGCGATCAAGTCGACAACCAGCATAATCCGCATCATTATATGCTTTAAAATCCAAGGATTGTCCTTTTGGATACCATAAACCAAAACAAGTAGTACCAGCTAGATATCGAAGAATTCGTTTAACCGCTAGAAAATGAGATTGCATAGGTTGGGATTGAAATCGAGCACAAAGACCAGCGGAAAACATAATGTCTAGTCGAGAAGAAGTTAAGTATAGAAAACTACCAATCATGGCTCTATATAAGGAATCATCAATAGGTTCCCCATTTTCATCCTTATCAATTTTGATAGAGGTAGCCATAGGAGTAGTAGCATGTTTGCACTGATCCATCCCAAAACGTTTTAAAAGTTCTTTAGTATATTTTTCTTGGCTTATGAAAATTCCTGCAGGTGTTTGCTTAATTTGAAAACCAAGAAAGAATGTTAGTTCACCCATGAGGCTCATTTCAAATTCTTTTTGCATAATGTCACTGAAATGTGTGCATAATGAATCATTAGAAGCTCCAAAAATAATGTCATCAACATATATTTGCACAACTAAGAAATCAGATGCATATGTTTTGAAGAATAAAGTAGAATCTGAATTTCCAATAGAAAAACCATTATCAAAAAGATATGTCTTGAGCCGTTCATACCAATTCCTAGGTGCTTGTTTTAGACCATAAAGTGCCTTTTTAAGTTTATAAACATGGTCACCTTTTTCTGGTATTTCAAAGCCAGGTGGTTGAGCAACATAAACTTCTTCTTGTATGATGCCATTTAGAAATGCACTTTTGACATCCATTTGATATAGCTTAATGTTTTTATGGGCAGCAATAGCTAGTAACATCCTAATAGCTTCAAGTCTAGCTACGGGTGCATATGTTTCATCAAAATCTATTCCTTCTTGTTGATTATATCCTTGTGCTACTAACCGAGCTTTATTCCTTATGACTACTCCTGCCTCATTGAGCTTATTCCTAAAAACCCATTTAGTTCCTATGATAGTTTTATCTTGTGGTTTATGAACTAAATCCCATACATCATTTTTAGTGAATTGATTTAAGTCCTCTTGCATGGCTATTATCCAGTAATCATCCTTAAGAGCTTCGGATATCTTCTTAGGTTCAATGATAGAAACAAAAGCCATGTTTGCAACATCTTTGAAGGAAGACCGAGTTTTGACTTTATCATTTGGATCTCCAATAATTAGTTCTTGGGGATGATCCTTGATAAGCCTAGGTGTAGGTTGTGTTTCAACTTGGGGATCGGATATAGGAATTTTCTCACTATCATTGGGAATGGTTATATTTTCGAATTGATTAGTGAGATCAATGATATCTAGATTTTCAGATTTTGATTCTTCATGAAAAGAAACATGAATGGATTCCTCAACTTTTCTAGAGATAGTGTTAAATACTCTAAAGGCTTTGCTAGAAGTGGAATATCCCAAGAAGAATGCTTTGTGTGATTTAGAATCAAACTTGTCTCTATCATCTTTGGTATTTAAAATGTAGCATGTGGAGCCAAAAGTATGAAAGTAGTCAACTGTAGGTTTCTTAGAGTGTAGTATTTCATATGGAGTTTTCTTCAAATGAGAGTGAACAGTTACTCTATTAAGCACATAACAAGCAGTGTTTACAGCTTCAGCCCAAAAGGTTTTAGGTGTGTTGTGTTCAAGCATCATGGTCCTAGCCATTTCCTGTAGGGATCGATTTTTCCGTTCAACTATACCATTTTGTTGTGGGGTACGTGGAGCAGAAAAATTATGAGTATACCCTTGAGATGTACAAAAGGTCTCAAATGTATGATTTTCAAATTCGCCACCATGATCACTTCTAATGGTACATATTTTATGTTGTAAAAGATTTTCAATCTTGGAACAAAATTGCATAAAGACATGAATAGTATCATCTTTAGTTGCAATAAAATGTACCCATGTATATCTACTATAATCATCAACAATAACAAAACAGTATCGTTTACCACCAATAGATTGTGTCCTCATTGGTCCAAATAAGTCCATATGAATTAATTCTAAGGATCTACTGGTGCTAAGTACATGTTTTGATTTAAAAGATGTTTTGGTTTGCTTTCCCATTGTGCAGGGTTCACAGTTTTCAACTTGATCAAAAGACAAAGCAGGTAATCCACGAACAAGATCATATTTCACTAACTTTTTAATAGCATGTGAACTAGCATGTCCCAGCTTTTTATGCCATAGTTGTAAGGTATTTTCATTTGCAAGCAAGCATTTACCTACTACTGATTTCATAGAGTTTGGTTTAAGGATATAAAGATTTCCAACTCTATTTCCTTCATAAACGACATTTGTAGTGTTTTCTATCAATAACTTGCAGCAGGTTTTGTTAAATAACACATCATAACCACTATCACATAGTTGACTTACACTTATTAAATTATGATGCAATCCATCAACAAGTAGAACATTTTTAATTTCGAGATTTGTTCCAACATTACCTATTCCAACGATTTTGCCCTTACCATTGTCTCCAAAGGTGACCATTCCACTTTTCTTTTCTTCAAAAGTTTGAAATGCGTCCTTGTTCCCGGTCATATGTTTGGAGCAGCCACTGTCAACTACCCATTCCTCTTGAGAGTCTTCATTTTCTTCTCTTGCCATTAGACATTCCACCTTCTCTTCTCCGCTTTCACTGTCACTTGACTCATCCCAGGAAGCTTTATAGGCTTTTTCTCCTTTCTTCTTATGTGAGCTTTTCTTTCCCTTCTTTTCTTTGGGACATTCATTTTTGAGATGCCCTTTCTTCCCACATTCAAAGCACCTGGGAGTAGAGGAACTAGAAATTTTGTTAGATTTAAACCTTTTGTACTTTTTACCGTTGACGATTAAGGCTTCTTCTTCTTCTTCACTTGACTCCTCACTTTCTTGTATGACGACTTTTGAGGCTTTGAGAGCCACATCCTTCTTCTTCCCACTTTGGTGTTCAGGTTCTCTTCTTTCTTCCTCTTCTAGATCTGCTTCATGAGCTTCTAAATTACCAATGAGTTGTTCCATTTTGAGGCGAGTGAGGTCGTTTGCTTCTGCAATGGCTGTCACCTTTGGCTTGTATTTTGGAGGAAGTGATCGAAGAATTTTTGATACCTGATCTTCCTCAAGGACAGGTTTTCCTAAGGCACTTAAACCATTAACAATAGTAGAGAATTTTGAATACATTTCACTAATAGATTCATTAGGATCCATACGAAAATGTTCAAGCTTTGTTTTAAGCAGGCTAATTTTGGAATTTTTGACTTGGGCTGTACCCTCATAAGTGATGGACAATCTATGACAAATATCATACGTTGTATCACAATTTGATATTCTATTAAATTCTCCTACAGAAATAGAACAATATAAAATGCTTACAGCTTTTGCGTTCATTTGGGCCTGTTTTACCGTGTTTGCATCCCATTCCGCAAAGTCATTTTGAGGGAATTCATAAGGAGTAGATACCATTCTCCATAGATCCCAGTTGATGCCTTGGAAGTAGAACTGCATCCTTCTCTTCCAGTATTGGTAGTTTGTTCCATCGAACGCCGGTGGCCTAGAAACAACAGTCCCTTCAATGTTGAGGTTGTTGAGCATTCCATCACCCATTTCTTCAAGACCTTGTTAGGGTTCCTTGAAGCCTCGCTCTGATACCAATTGAAAACTACTAGAGGGGGGGTGAATAGAGTTTTATAGATAATTTAACAATTATTGAACTCAAACAACCACAATGAAAATATTGGACAAGGAGACACAGGGTTTAGAGTGGTTCCAACCTTAGCAAATACTAAGGAAGTCAGTCCACTACCCGGTTGCTTACCCAACCGGGATTTGAAAAGAAATTTATTTTATTACCTTTCAAGGAGTTTACATAAAATACAATTTCTTTTCCCAAACCCTTCAAGTAGCCTTCACCTAGAAGTAATCGCCCAACCTTGAAGCAGCCTTCCCTTGAAGTAGATGCACCAACTCCTGTTGCACCAGCCTTCTGAAGTAGCTCCCCGTGCGATAGCCTTCTTTGAAGTAGCTTGAAGTCCCCTTCTCCACCTGAGAAGTCAATCCTCTCCAATCCGCAGCCTCCAACCCTAGGAGTAGCAAGGAGAGTACAAATAATAAAAAGGAACAAGAAAGGAAAAGGAAATTACAACTTATCCTTTAAGCCCAAGGCTTGATATGCCTAGATCAAGCGTATAGATCTCCTAGCCAAGTGTGTGAACTTGTGATTGCTGTGGGTAGGAGAATCTAGCCTATAGGACACGAGATTGAGCTAAGGAGAATGTAGACTAATGATCACAGTGCTCAAATTGCTTGCAATAGATTGCTCAAGTATGCTTAAGTGTATTCTCAAGTGTAACAAGTGAATTCTAGTGTCCTATGGCTTGTCCTATTTATAGGAATGGCCTAAGTATGCTTAAGGATGTTCTAGACAACTTCTAGGGGTTTCTAAGTGCTTAACTAGCCGTTAGGTACGAGTTTGTTGCTTTTGCAATGGCTAATTACTTTACTCTGTAGTTTCTGTCAGAGATCGTCTCGGTCGAGAAATGGTCGACCGAGACACCTACTCGGTCGAAGTTTTGTCGACCGACAGGCTCTCTGGATCAAGTGATTTGCAAAGTCTATCTCCAACTGCCAACTAACTTGTCAGTTGTGTCTAACGGCTACTTTGGATCTTTCTCGGTCGAGAATATTGTCGACCGAGAGTGTCTCGGTCGAGGAGTTTGTCGACCGAGAATGATCCTGTTTCAAGGTTTCAATTTAGGCACTAATTATATGTGTGAGTGTGCAAAAGTGATCCTAATTAAATGGGATGACATGTCTTACTATGGTGTTTGGCTAGGGAAAATCTAACGCTTGATTTACATGCAATTCTAAGTACTTGTACATTATATATTTGTACAAGTTTTACAACATTGATTACATTGCATGAAAATATAACTAAATAAGCTCTTGGATTTTCCCTTTTTACTTTGTCATCCTGCACACTCAAGTAGCTCGTTAGATTAATAAGAATGAAATGTTTGTCATAATCAAAACAAAGGGATTTTTAGATGTCCATTTAGCCAACAGAACTGTGGTTGTACCTCGAATGGTAGGGTATGTGTACCCACCTCCTTTTACTAGTGTTGTGACCTATACCATGGACAAACTAGGCTGTTAGCAGCTTGACCTTATGTGTCACTGTGGCGGACCCGTAATGACCGGGGGTAGAGAAGATCTTAGGAGTCCATCTCTTCCTAGATCTTGTATGGAACTGATTTCGACTTATTAGTGGTCAGTTGGGATTTGAGTGGTATTTCTCAAAATCCCTCAGGGAAATGTAATAAAAGAAGTGATACCAACCATGTAGTATAATTGATAGGGTTTAATATGTATCACATTCGTTGATTAGCCCTTATCTTGTCTTTACACTACATAGTTCTTACAAGATGTACACTTATGAAAATTGTGCAATTCTATTTGATGTTACAACTTATTTGCTTAACTGCTTAGTATACTTAAATTGTTCAATCTATTCATATTGCTTATTCAATACCCTAACTACGCAATGTATTTACTATTAATTAATATGTTATAATCAATATAGGTTGGAGAGAGTTATATCTCTCACTGGGACTGGGTCTCACCCCTAGGTCACCACATTTTTTAAGGTGGTCACGGGCAATGAGGTCGAGGTCATGCTGTGGAAGAGAACCAACCTAGTGATCAATAGATTCAAAAGGTTGGTTAGTTGTAGATGTTAGTAGTAGAGTCCTATTGTCGTCCCTGTACTCTCAGGTCCGAGTATGGGATGTGTTTTCTAGATGATATACTTGTATCAACACGAGATTTTGGTAGTGTGCCAATGTTTGTAAATATATGAAATGTACATGTGAAATATCTTTTGTATGTAGGATGTGACTGAGGTCTTTGGACCCATATGTAAATACTTGTTACAATATATGAAATGGAATGATGGAACTTTTGAAAATGTTCTACAGTTTATTTACATTTTTGGAAATGGTTTTAATTTTCCCACATTTTTGACTATGTGATTAATTAGTAGTTGATCGTGTTTTGTGTTTTGAGTAATCTCATTTAGTGTGATGAGGTGTCACAGTTAAGTTGGTATCATAGCTCTAGGTTTACTGAGTCTACAGGGACATAGGACTTAGGTTTGAGTCTATTCTTATGTATCCAACATATCTGATCATAGTTTATGCTTATGCAGATTTTTCTGGAGTACATCAAGAACATGTTGCGAGTAGCTATGTTGCACCAGGAGGAGGTGCTAGGAGGTAGGCACACGATGAGAGAGTGCCAGAAGAAGGGCCAGAGGAGCCCGCAATGCCTCATCTAGACCCAACAATGATGGCCAATCTTGAGTTTCAGTCTATGTTTAGACAGATGATGGACAAAATTACACATATCGCTGACAGAGCACCAACACCTCAAGCTAGGGCAGCCACCTCTAATGTGGAGTCCCAAGGTGTCGGGAAGGCATTTGAATGTCTTAGATGTGTTGGGGCGATTGAATATTCATGTACTTCTGATCCAGTAGATGCTGACATGTGGTTGACTGAGCTGGAAAAGGCATTCAAAATCCTAAACATCGTTGAAGAAGACAAAGTTAAGCATGTAGTGTACTTGTTGAAGGGTAGTGCTGGCCACTGGTGGGCCATAGAATAGGAGAAAAGGTCAGGAGTTGTGATAGGATGGGAGGAGTTTTGGAGGGAATTTGTTAGCTGATATTTTCCAAAGACCTGCCTAGATGAGAAAATATCTCAATTTGAAAAGATTCATCAGGGAGCTATGACTGTTAATGAGTATGAATCAATGTTTATGGAACTTCTAAGGTTATGCCCGCACATGGAAGCAACGGACAAGGAAAGAATCTGGAGATTTGAGAAGGGTCTGAGACTGAGTTGACTACTGTAACATCAGCCTTGAAGAATAGGGAAACGTTTTCCACCTTTGTGGAATCTGTCAGGAGGATTGAGAGGTCTGCCATAGTGAAGCATGAAGCTAATGCTAAGAAGTGACCTATGCAGTTTCCAGGGCAATCATCTAGAGGCTTTAAGAAGCCAAGGTTTTCCCATTGTCATCACAACCAAGGTCAACCTTCACTGAACCAAGATCACATGCACCGTCACAATGGACCCAGAGTAGGGGTAGAGGTCATAGTTTTCCACCAATAGGAGCTTGTAGTTCATCATCAGTCTCAGTTATAGGGCAGTTTAGACCACAAAGTGATAACTGAGTGTGTCATCAATGTAGGCAGATTAGGCATATTAGATGGAATTACCCTATGAAGGTTGAGGAGGTGACTCAACAACCAAGGCAGAATCAACAAAGATCACAACAATGATAGTTTGATACTGGTAGTGGAAGAGGATGTGGTCAGGCGTCCCATGTAGGATCCTCAGGACAGGCGAGCAGAGGACATGGATGACAATAGGTGAAAACAAGGTTCTATGCCATGACCCAGCCAGAAGCAGTGGTCAATCCACGAGTCATGACAAGTCAGATGGAATTATTTTATTCCGATTTGTCTACTTCTTGTTTCATATCTGCATTAGTAGATCTGGGTGCGACACATTCTTTTATCACCAGAGAGGTGATAGGTAGATGCTATCTATATGTTAGTCTTAGATCTGATGGCCTTCGGGTAGAGACTCCTTTGGTTGATTCAACGGAGTTTGGGGAAGTGTGCCCTTCTTGTGTTCTTTCTTTTCTTGGACACAACATTCAAGTGGATCTTTTGCCACTTGACATGCATGGTTTTGATGTAATCCTAGGAATGGATACCTTGGAAAAATACAAGGAAGTCTTAGATTGTAGTACTAAGGTGGTGATGTTCCATGATGAAGATGTACAGTGGATTTTCCAGGGTGATAGCAAGATTCTTCGTATATGTTTGATGTCAGCTATTGACGTGGAATATTATTGTGCTAACAAACTCACTCGGGGTTGAAATCCCCGAGATTTTACCAAAACCTTGTGCAATAATACCACCCGCAAGTAGACGGGGCTTGTAAGGACCCTGACCTTCGTTTTGGGCTTACCCTATTTGTTTTGCCTAAACCTTGTGCTTGGTTGCTTGCTAATCATCTTTAGTGACGATTAGGGTTTGCTTGTGCTTAGTTGAGAGTTGGAGGTGCTACTTGCAAAATAACCTGAGATAGGGTTGGAGAGCAAGCTGGTCACCTTGAGAGATGTCTTTCTCTCTCTCTTTGCTTCCTCTAGGGTTGAGAGGAAGGTTTGGGCTCATGCCTTGAGTTGTCTTGGGCTTGGTTGAGCTCTTTTGGGCCTTGTTTTCCCTTGTTTGGGCCTTGCCTTTCTTGGTTGAGCCCTATATCAGGCAAGGATGCTTGTGTCGGCCTTTCTTTGTGTCGCCCATGGGGTGTATCGACCATGGACCATCTTTGACCCTTGACCTCGTTTGTGTCACCACTATTGGACACTTGGTGCATAGTGATTGCATGTGGCAATAGACTTGGAAATGTGTATAATGTGGGTTAAGGAGGTGGCTTTTTCCCTTGGACAAGTGTCCTAGGTGAGCGACACATTACCTTGTTTTCTCCTCCATCCTCTTCTATATATGCCTTGCCTTTCTCTTCCTTAGGAACCCTTTTAGCTCTTTGTTGCTCCTCTCTTCCTTGGTGCACGATACACCTACCCTTTGGAGAAAGTTGGTGGTTGATCCTTCTCCTTTGGTGGTGATCCCTTCTTCTTCCTTTATCTTGGTGGCCGAACCCTAGGTGGGTCTTGTTCTTTGGTAAGCATCTTCCCTCTCTCCCTAGCATCTTCTTCTCCATCTTGCCTACCTTTCGTCCATGGTGGTTATGGTTCTTGTTCCTTTTCTTGAGGTGTCCGAAGTGGTGAAGCTTGGAGCTAGGAGCTTGAAGCTTGGAGCTTTGGAGCTTGAGGAGTTTTCTTAAGGCGAGTTAGACAACTTCTAACCCTAGCTATACTACCTCCTCTATGTTGCATGTTTCATATATGTTGATAATCGGCCATGCATGTATGTTTCTTACCCTAGAACACATTGTTGATCTTATGGATATTATGAGCATGATGTTGTTGTTGGTGTTGATGGTTTATATGAACATGGTTTAGGGTTTCCTTGTTGAGCAACACCCCTTTCTCTCCTTGGTTCTTGAGAAGTGAGTTTGAGCTCTAGTGATATGGGCAATACCCCTCTCCCTTAGTTGTTGAGAGGTGAGCCTACATCCTAGTTGCTTGGGAAACACCCTCCTCTCACCATGGATTTGAGAGGTGAGCTTTTGGATAGATGATGACCTATGTTGAGGTGGATCCTTGTGGTTGCCTGATTTGTGATAGAGGTTGTGCAAAACCCCTCTATCTTGGTTTTTGAGAGGTGAGCCGACCTTCGTGATCAATTAGGGTTTTAGTGCCCTTGTGCTTGAGGTTGAAGACGACCTTGTAGGGTTGTACCTAGCACGATATGCCTTTAGGGATAGTGTTGTCCGATAACCTTCTTGTCTTGGGTTGTACCCTTGGCCAGTGTACCTAGTTGGAGCTTGGTTGGTGGCCGATACCCATGTGTGCTTGGGCATTATGCTTTGTTGAGTGCCCTGCACGATACACCTAGTGAAGGAAGATGGTTTGGTTCCCGATGTACCTTGGACGTTATAGAGCTCAGTGGGTTATCCTTGTAATGGGGGCGACATGGTTTAGTTGTGGGGATGCACGATATGTCCTTGAGGTGTAACCCTTGATAGATATGCTTGCTTGGGTGATCCTTGTATCCCTGGCTGATATGCCTAGTTGAAGCTTAGTTGGTGCCCGTTATGGTCCCTTGGTCAATACCCTTGGTGGAGTTGATGGATGGGCGATACACCCTTGATGAGATGTTGCCCAATACCCTCCTTAGGGTTATGTCTTGGATGATACACCATGTATAGAGGATGCCCGATGCACTCCCTTGTCTTAGGGTGGTCTTGGCCGATAGACTTTGATAGCTTGGTTCCCGGTACAGCCTTGGCCGTTGTCCTTGTTTAGATGAGTTTGGTCGATATGGCTTTATGTTTGACATGCTAACCCTAGGATGTTGGCCATGCATGACACCTTTCTTGGGCATCATGGGTACCCTGGCCAATAGGGTTAACCCTCAGATGATGTTGAGATGGTTGCACGATAGAGTTTCTTGGGGTTACACCCCTTTAGTCGACATGGTTTATGTTGAAGGTTAGACCGATAATGGAACCTAACCCTAACCCTAGCTTGGTTCACATTAGACCTTTAACCGATAGCCCTGGTAGTGTTGCGCATTATACCTTGGTGATGGCTGCCTGACACCATGAGTGTTGGTGGAACCTTGATGCATGTTAAGATGATGTGTAGTGTTTGGAAGATATGGTAGTGAGTTGCTTTAGGGTTTGGAACCCTAGCCGATACACCCTTTGGTGAGGGTTGACGCTGCTCACCATACTTTATGGTGAGGGTTGCAGGAGTTTTGGTAAGGGTTCTGATAACCCGAAACGTATATAGTTGATGGTTCTCTTTTAATAATGATAATACAAGTGAAATGATGTAATCACCTTGAATCTTGCAAATATGTTGAAAAGTTAAATGATAGTTTGTGAACCAGGAAGCTTATGATGTTGCTTCACATGTTGATATAACACATGCATATGGTCATAAGTATAAGGCATAATATATTCCCATGATTAATAATAATACTATGAATGATAAAGCTTATGTGTGATGTACTCATGGATGCTTCTTGATACTTGATAGCATGATCATTCTGTTAATCCATGATGGCTTCAGTAATCTCTACAAATGTGTATACTAACCATGCATGTATTTCATGTGGATTCATAGCCTGGTAAGAGCTATGAGATGGATGTGCTTTGACTAGAACAATGTGATAGCAAGTGATAGGTTTGAGGACCTGATAAGGATGAGTGCCTAGTCGAGATAAGGGATGCATTCCCAGGATGCTGATGCATGACTATGATGCCTTGAGAGGCAGTGGTTGATATCATGAGGGATTGAGGTCCCTGGATAGTATGTTGATGGCAATAATGATGTAATTCTCTAAGGCTATGTTTATACCTTGTTTTGCCTCAACAATTGGATTAAAATATACTAATCAATTATAGATGAATATATCATGTAGTTTGCTCTGGCCATAGATCCATTACCGTCCGTATGTAGTGATGGTGAAACAAGTTTATCCTGCAGGATTACCTGGAGCACATATTGTTGATTATGCGAGGTTTCCCTAACCTAAAATAGGAGGGTTGAGTGCAACTACGGTTGCAAACTCAGAATATATGGAGCATGGTGAACAGACCCATGGCTCGGGATATGTGATGATGAGCATGATGCGTTCATGACTCAGATGTATATACTAGCACCTATGATGAGGTGAGCTAGAGATATGGGTAGCTTGCAGAGCTGACCCAGAGGCTGAGGCCCTATAAGCATAAGACTGTGGTCTTGCTTAAAGATTCGTGTACTAATCACGAAAAGGTGAGGTCATGGAGTCCGGATCTCCTTAGACCTTGTATGGCACCAGATTGGGCTTCACAACCAATGGTTGGATTTGAGCAGGGAAGGCTCACTTCCTCAGGCATAATAAAATGTAATCCATCCGAATTATATATCTTGCTTAAAGCAAAACACGGAACATTGATTGATGCCTTGCTTATATAGCTGATCTAGTTGAACTATGCAGTTGTGCGTACGATCCTTATATCTTATGATAAGTTCTTATAAAGCTTATCTTGTCAATCATGTTCCATAAAGAAATACTTGGCTATATGCCTCCCGGATATCTTGATGAGCATGATGGTAATAATAGCTTTGCTTAGTATGCTGCTCTTGTTATATGCTTTATCAGTTATTTTTTGTTATCTGCTTTAACCTTTGATATTTTATAGTTGCGGAGGGGAGTTATGTTTCTCGCTGGGACTGTGTGTCTCACCCCACTGGTTTACACCTTTTTTAGGTGATTGCCCTAGACGCGGTGGTGGTCGTGAGGTTGTGGCCGAGCAGCAAGAAGAGCAGTAGAAGGCAAGAGTTGGACATGTTGTTGTTTTGGTGGTTTTTTTGTAGAGTCCTAGAGTCATCCATGTACTCTCAGGTCCTCAGAGATGTTTGACGATGTTTCACGATGTCTAGATGCTGTAATATTTGTATACCCTGCCGCTGTCCGTATGTGGCTGTTATGTATGTATAAACAGGTGATGAACTAATATGTGTTGTTGCGACCGTGGGTGGCTTTAAGTGGTGAACATATCTGGCAGGTGACTTTGAACATATATATATATATATATATATATATATATATATATATATATATATATATATATATATATATATATATATATATATATATATATATATATATATATATGGTCTGATCTTCTTGCAGGGCCTGGATGCAAATGTTCTGTATGTATGTTTCCACAATCGGTTTTAATTAACTCGTGTTTTCGGTAATATATGGTTCCACATGTTTTCGCGTGTCATCTCATTGTCTATGTAATGGCGGGGTGTCACAGGTCTTATCACAGTATAGTTGAAGATCCAATCCCAAGATACAATGTTTTTAAGAATCGTTGTTAGTCAAATCTAGCTCAAGTAAGACTAATATTTAGAATGATTGGTTGATTTGAGGTTAATTAAACTAAGTGCAGGAAAGTAAAGAGAAGAATTGAAGTGATCTAGATTATTGATATGGAATCACTGGGATGGTCCCAGGTTTCACCACCACTACACATGCAAACACATCCAAACATCAAACATCCAAGCAAGATATAACTATCCAAATGGAGCTTCTACAAACCCCCACATACGGGCGTTAGGCTTGCATAAGCATCACCTTATGTATCAGATGTCTTGTCACCATCCAGATCACTCACCTACGGCTCCGAAGATACAGAAATCCAAATAAAGTTGTGGCCCCCCTATACAGGTGTTAGGCACACAGAAGCGTCACTATGGGATAGGTGGCTTGTCCCATCACGGATCATACACTTACTACCTCAAGGAATCCTATCAAAAGTTCTCATCAAGGAGACAACTGTTCTAATCGACAAGAAGGAAGGTGATTATTCTATAAGCAAACATCGACGATTAACAACAAAGATATAAAATCCAACTAAGGTTGTGGCCCTCCCTGAGGGATGTTTAGGCTGCAGAAGCGTCACCGTAGGCTAGATGGCTCGTCCCCTCACGGATCATACACTTATGACCTTAAGGAATCCCATTCTATATCTAGTTTGGGAGTTAACCTCATTAATCGACATTCTACCCTACATATAGAAGTTCTCACAACATAGGGAAGAACAAGATGAAAGCAAGAAGGTAACCAATCTACAAACATTAATGATTAACAACGAAATGAAAATTTATATACATAGCCTTGGAGTGTTTAATGAAAATACATGCTTGCATGGGCAGCGGGGCTAGTCCCCACACCCCAGTGAAAAGGAATTACTCGCCCATGATGTGAGAAACAAGAAGAATAAGAGAGAGGGAAGGTTCCGCCATGAGCATGATGCAGAAGGTGGTCGAAGCTCGGTGAAGATGGTGTGGTCTTCTACGCCATGTCGGATCATATCTAGACGAGGAACGAGGGACGCCAAGATAGATCGGGAAGTCTTTCTCACTCCTCCTTCCTTCTCTTCTCGATCTCCTTGATCACAACAGGAGGAACATGTGAAGTGACAATGGTGGGATCACACCAGCGTTTAGGCAGCCTATCAGCATCCCAGATCTGATGCCCCAAATGAGGACACTGCTGGTCCTATTTATAGGCTCATATGAGGTCTTGACCAAATGGTCTTCAGGACTTGTACTCCAAACGGTCTGCAACCCAACCAGTTTTGTGTTTAGCTCTCTCCAATTGGTCTTGTATACATGCCCATACGGTCTAGTGCTGATGAGTCCAATCGGTCTTGAAGTTATACGTCCATACGGTTTGCAACCCAACCTATCCTCCAAACAATTTTGTTGATTGGTGTCTCACGCAAATGGTCTTGAGACTGATACTTATCCAAATAGTCTTGCAATGTACTATACTCTATGGGTCTTCTTTGATCGGACTTGAGATGTTAGTGACCATACATTCTTGCACTGATGAGTCCATACGGTTTTGGACTGTGGATCCACACGGTATTTCTTTGTGGGTAGCAATTAGTTTGCTGCCATCAGTCTCAGAGATGTCCAAACGGTCTTGAACGGTGGCTGGACAAACGGTCTGCGCTCTCCGATCATCCAATCGGTCGTCGCATCTGATCGGTCTTGGTTCGGTGAGTAGGTGTCCATATGGTCTAGTAGAGAGAGCACCGTCAAACGGTCTGCGCTTCCCGCATTCACAACATATCTACCTTGCTAGTGGATGAAGGCTACACGGTCTTGAAGATCGTTTGCTGTCGTGCGGTCATGAAGACCGTTCAGAGGGCAGAGGAGAACTGTGTGAGAATGATGGGGTCATTGCTGGTGGACGGAGCAGGAGAAGAGTTAGTGCAAGTGTTGTGGTGATCTGCTATTGACAATGGAGGAGGTCAGGTGGATTCTAGGGTTGCAGGTAGGTAGATGAAGGTGAGGGAGCAGAGGCGGTTGATCGCTGCTGGTGTGAGGAGGTGTTGGTGCGATCGGGGTTGTTGCAGGTCGAGTTCGGATGCAACTTACGATGGCGGTGGAAGAGATTGCAAGTGCTATTAGGGTTTCTATGATGGTGGGAGGAAGCAGAAGCAGGGAAGAAGGAGGTGAGAACCTCCAAATGGTTTGCTGCAAGCCGAGATGCCTAAACGGTCTCGGGGTGGATGTTGGCCAAACAGTTTCGAGGTGGAATGCCCACACGGTCTTGCAAAAATATGCCTATACGGTCTTGCAAAAAGATTCCTATACGGTCTTGCAAAACTGTTTAAAGGAAAAATGATAGCCCAAGACTATTAGGGCAGATCGTTTGATTGAATGGATGGGGACCGTTGATCAATGATCTGGTGGTGAAGAAAAGCTCACAGTCTGCGACCGAATGGATGAACGACTAAGACTGATCATAGGTCAAAACTGTATGGATGGAACCATATGGGTGAAACTGCATGGTCAAGACCAAGGATGAGTGAGGGTAGGTCAAGTGTTGAGAAAGGTGGGTCCCACTCAAAAAGGATTTGATATGAATGATGGTTGTTGGAGATAAAGATGGCGTGAAGCAAGGGGTAGTGAGGACTGAAGGTGGATTAGGGTTAAAAGGAGGTGGATGCTAGATGATTGTTCGACCTCATCAAGACATGCATAAATTCAACATAAACTCAGTTAATAATTCTGGTAATTGAACCAATTAGGAAATTTTGTATATTGTGATATTTAGTAAATGAAAGTGGATGTATTGAGTCAAATTGGTCCCAGAAGGAAGACTTAATATAATGATGAATATGCATTCATCAAAACACCCCAAACTTAAATGTTGCTCATCCTCGAGTAACACAAAATCTGTAACAGTCACCAAATGAATACTTTCAAATCGTGTGATTGCCTCCTCTTCACATCACGATTATTTTCTTTCTGCTCATTATGACTAAGCATCTCAACTTCCTGAGACCACTAAACACATCTTACCATATCTTTGTTCTTAAGTTTATTTTCCAACATCACTTCCTCCTCACTTTTTCCTACAGCAAGCATGTCAAAGAGTTTTGTAAGAGTCCAGAGATACCCGCAGAATCAACAAGTGTGCATCTGATCTGACACTGGTGTTTTTCAGGATAGTGGAGGCATTCAATGTGCCTTTATGAAGAAAAGAGAGTGAAAGGTGGTATGGAAGGAAGAAATAAATCTCTCCTCTATTCGACTCGATATTTTTATTTTATGATTGCAGTTTCATTGATTGCATTTTTTGTGCGAATGTCTCCTCTATTTGATTTGAGATTGCATTTCCTTTTTGTGTGCACATTGACATATTTTCTTGGTGGTACACCCCTATTAATTTGCATGGGGTATGGAAGAAGTGAATGTAGAGAGAAGTGGTGTGCCACCCCAAACTTAGAGTTTGGCACTATTTTGGCTATTTTTGTTTCTTTTTTATGGATGTAGGGGTACGAAGTTGATAGAAGAAGTGTATAAGAGAGTTCAGATCAGAATGCAACTTGATTTACAATTCCATGCACCAGGCTATTCTCTTTATCATACTATGCTCAAATAATGACATGATGAGGATCCAGTGGGGATTCCATGTTGTTGTTCCACTAGTCAGTTAGGAAGCACGATGTGTTTGATCCCTATCAGTTTGATAGACACTTGTCATTTTTGCCTAAAGATCGTGATGTTAGGATTCATAAGCTTCACAAGATGATTTCAATTAAAAGGCTAGTTTTCAGAAGAAGGTCCTTTTGAGGATCTACTTTGAATAAGGAGGGTATAATGATCCAAAATGCATAGAGACTTCATCCAATATTTGTTCAAATTTCTTTGGAAAACTTTAAAAAATTTGAAAATTTTGGTCAAAATGCAATGATGAAGTCTTAAATCTGAATTAGATGGGTGAAGGTGGAAAGTAAAGTACATACCACCCACCCTCCACCCCAAACTTAGAATTTTTCTCATCCCGAGCAAACTCTAAATCTGAAATGGAGGGGAAAATTCATCCTGGTTAGACCACCGTATGTGGTTGTGTCCCAATCAACATGCATCCTCCATCTGAAAATCTCAAAAATGAAGATAAATCAAAACTCAAGATAGCATCTCGTGATGCAATTTTTATTTGGTGCAAAATTATCTAAAAAGTAAAAAACACAATTAAGAAAAATTCATAATTCAAAATTAAAACTAAATACATATTTATTGATCGGGTTGCCTCCCGACAAGCACCTTTGTTTTACGTCGATGGCTCGACTGAATCCTTAAATTTTAGGGTGGGTATGTTGGATTGGTGAATTCCAGCATTACTTCAGTGCCTATGTCGGATGGGGTGAAATATCTCTTCAAACGTTGACCATTTGCCACAAATTCACCTGACTTTTCACTCCATAAAGAGAAAGCACCATGTGGGTAGATGCTCTTGACGATGTAAGGTCCAGACCAGCGAGAGTAGAGTTTTCCTGGGAATAACCCCAGTCTTGAGTTGAATAGAAGAACTTGGTCTCTGACTTGAATGTCCTTTCTTTTTAGATGACCATCGTGCCAAAGCTTTTTGCGTTCTTTATAGATTCGTGCATTCTCATAAGCTGTCATCCAGAGTTCTTCCAGCTCCTGGAGCAATAGAATCATGGATTGACCTGCTTTCTTCATGTCAAAATTCAGATGTTTTAATGCCCAGCATGCTTTGTGTTCCATTTCTATAGGCAGGTGGCAAGACTTTCCATAGATCAATCGAAATGGTGTAGTTCTGAGGGGAGTTTTAAAAGCTGTTCGGTAGGCCCACAATGCGTCATTGATTTTTACTGACCAATCTTTTTGGTTGTGGCCTACTATCTTTTCCAAAATAGCCTTGAGTTGATGATTAGAGACCTCTACCTATCTACTTGTTTGTGGGTGGTAGGGTGAGGCTACCTTGTGAGTTACACCATATTTCCTCAGCAATGCTTCAAAGCTTCTTTCAAGAAAATGAGAACCTTCGTCAGATATCATAGTTCATGGGACTCTGAAATGGGGGAAAATAATGTCTTTGAACATCTTGATGACGGTTTTGGAATCACTAGTGACAGTCGATATGGCTTCAACCCATTTTGAGATGTAATCCACTGCCACAAGGATGTAGGAAAATCCATGAGAAGATGGGATAGGACCCATGTAGTCCACCCCCCAAACATCAAATATCTTGACTTCTTGCCACAACTTCAGTGACATATCATATCTCTTTGTTATGTTATCTGTTCTTTGACATTTGTCACATGATAGAACAAAGTTATAGGAGTCTTTGGATATGGTTGGCCAAAAGAAGCCACATTGCAAAACTTTTATAGTAGTTTTCTTAAAACTCATACGGCCTCCAACTGGGCATGAGTGGCATTGTTCTAAAATGAGGTTGGCTTCTTCTTCAGCGATACAACGTCTGTAAAGACCATCAACACAGATCTTGAAGAGGTATGGCTCATCCAAGTGATATTTCTTCACATCATGAATGAGTTTCTTCAGTGCATTTCCGGTGCATTCAGAATGGATAACCCCAACAACACGGTAGTTAACATAGTTTGAGTACCAAGGTGTAGCTTCTGAGACCTTCATTAATTGGTCATCTGGAAGGGAATCATTAATCGAGATCTTCTCGGATTCTAGAGTGTGGATGCGACTGAGGTGGTCTACCACCACGATCTCTGTACCCTTTTTATCTCTTATCTCCAAATCAAATTCTTCCAATAGGAGAATCCATCTAATTAACCTGGGTTTAGCGTCTTTCTTCTCTAGGAGGTAACAGATAGCTACGTGATCTATGTAGACAATGACTCTTGACCCAATGAGGTAGGATCTAAACTTTTCAAAGGCATATACGACCACAAGAAGTTCTTTCTCAGTAGTTGCATAATTCCTCTGAGCTTCATCGAGGGTCTTCGATGTGTAGTAGATCACATAATGTTTCTTCTCTATACATTGCCCTAGAACAACACCCATAGAATAATCACTGGAATCACACATAACTTCAAATGGTTTATCCCAATTAGGGGCTCTAATGATGGGTGTTGTTGTCAGGGCTTGTTTCAGGTTATTGAAACTTTTGACACATTCTTCGTCAAAATAGAAATCAATGTCCTTTAGCAACAAATTCGTCATCGGCTAGGTTATCTTGGAGAAATCCTTAATAAACCGTATGTAGAAGCATGCATGACCTAGGAATGCATGAAACTCTCTTACATTCGTCAGAATAGAGAGTTTAGAAATCACTTCGATTTCTGTTCTGTCTACCTCAATTCCTCTACTACTGACTCTAAGACCAAGGATAATCCCTTCTTTCACCATAAAATGGCACTTCTCCCAATTCAACACAAGATGTGCTTCTTCACACCGTTTGAGGACAAGGGAGAGGTGCTTCAAGCATGAGTCGTATGAATCTCTGTATATGGAAAAATCATCCATAAAGACTTCCATGATAGTTTCAGTGAGACCAGAAAATATAGCTTCCATGCAGCGTTGGAAGGTTGCAGGTACATTGCAAAGGCCGAGCGACATTCTCCTAAAAGTATATGTACCAAATGGGTAGGTGAAAGTAGTTTTCTCTTGGTCATTTGGATGTATGAGTATTTGATAGAATCCAGAGTAACCATCAAGGTAACAGAAATATTCTTGATGAGCCAATCTTTTTAAGACTTGATCAAGAAATGGCATCGGAAAATGATCATTTCGTGTTGCTTTGTTCAACTTCCTATAATCAATGCACATCCTCCCCCCTGTGACTGTTTGAGTGGGGATGAGTTCATTATTTTAATTTTGTATCACAGTAGTTCCTCCCTTCTTTGGAACAACATGCACCAGACTGACCCATGGTGAATCAGAGATCAGGTAGATGATTCCGAAAGTGAGCAACTTAATGACTTCTCGGCGGACCACTTCCTTCATGTTAGGATTTAGCTTCCTTTGGTGTTCAATAGTCAGTTTGTGGTCTTCGATCATAGGGATTTTGTGCATGCATAGTGCTTGACTAACCCCGGTGAGGTCACTCATCTTGCAGCCAATGGCTTTTCTTCTTTCTTTTTATTTTGTCAAGAGTTTATCTTCTTGTTCTACCGTTAGATCAGAATTAAGGATGACTGGACAGACTTTGAGGTCATCTTGAAATGCGTACTTCAATCCTTCGGGTAGGGGTTTCATTTTAGGAGCTTGTGGCTTTTCACATGGTTCTTCAGTAAATTCCACAGCTTTGAGTTCTTCAATTTTGGCTTCGGGATCTTCTTCAGCAGTGTCAAGGTCAAGAACACAACTTTTTACTTGTTTGTCAACTGAACTGATAGCATTTGGATTAGTTAGAGCCACTCCTAAGGGATCTTCTGGTTTGTAATCCTCTTGTATGAGTAGTGACACCTACTCTATGCATTCAATAAGGTAGAATTCTTCTTGCATACTTGGTCTTCGCATACTTTCAAAAACTTTGAACTCGAGGGTTTCTTTACCTAGTCTAAGAAGTAAGGTTCCTGCTTCAACATCAATCAGAGCTCTAGCAGTGGCAAGGAACGTATGTCCAAAGATGAGAGGGTATCTAGTGTCTTCCTTTATATCCATGATGACAAATTCACAAGGAACATAAGAATCATGTCCTACCTTGACATGGACATCCTCAATGATTCCTAAGGGTAGAGTCACAGTGTTATCTGCAAGTTGTATTGTCATGCCGGTTGGAAGCAGTTCAAAAAACCCTAGCCTTTTGTAGAGGCTAAATGGCATGATGGAAATGCTAGCACCAAGACCTGCCGGTCCCTTCTTACATGAAGAATCACCGATATGGCAAGAGATTCCAAAAGATCCCATATCTTTCTATTTCTTTGGCATCTTACTCTGGATGATGTCTGAAGTGGTTGTCACTAACTTTACTATCTCAGTTATATATTTTCTTGTTACAAGTGACTTTAAGTACTTCGTCCAGGCTGGTATCTCAGCCAGAGCATCTAAAAAGGGAATATCAACATGAAGCTTTTTCATATCTTCTTTGAACTTGTTGAAACGGGTATCAAGCTTTGTTTGCCTTAGATGAGCTGGAAAAGGTATACAAGGCTTGTATACAGGGATATCAGGTTTCGATGTTTCTTCTTCTTCTATAGTAGGTTTTTCATAACTTTCCTCATCTGTCTTATCAACAGTCACTGCCCCTTTTGGTTGAGACTCAGGTGTGGTAGAGTCTTGTTCAATTATAGAGTCATCCTCGTCTGTAATAACCACATGTGTCTTGACAGGGGGATATGAATAGTCTTTTCCGGACCTGGTGGTGACAACCTTCACTTTTTCTGGGTGCTTAGGATTGTTTTCTAGTTTGCCAGTAAAGGTTCCAGCAGGTGGCTTCATGCTAGATGCAAGTTGAAGTAGTTGAGATTCAATAGCCTTCTGATGAGCTTGTTGGTTAGATATTATAGTCTGCTATGACTACAACATCTTCTCAATGTATGTTAGTTTATCATCTGGAGATACAGGACCGGCTTGTTGCCCTTGTTGTTGGTTCTGGTAAGGGGCTTGGTTGAGGTCTGGAACTGAGAGTTGTTCTGGTAATTATTATAGTTCCTATTCTGAAAGTTACCTCTATAGTTCCCTAGATTCCCAAAATTTTGTTGTTGATTATACTAGAATCCTGGTGGGCCACGTTGTTGATTGTTTGAACCAAGTTGTCGCGAGTTTTCTGCTCCTGAAGGAATTCCATATTGAAAATCAGGATGGTTCCTATTCTGATTTGGATTGTAATATCCTTGACCAGGGATGGTGTTGACCGCATTAAGATTTTCCATTTGACTATTATCTCCTTGTCCATAAGCATTGCTTAGAACCACATCATATAGAACATTTCATGCTAAAGTGGAATGATCAGTACCTTTACAAGCTTCACATAACAATAAAGCTAACTTGATCTGTTCTTGTTGTTGAGGGGGTGAACGTCCTCTTCCAAATGCAACAAGGGATGATTCAATATGGTCTTGCTTGACAACTAAGAGTTTGAGGTTCTCAACGATAGACTTATATTCTGGAATAACTTCAGCCATAGCTACCTTCAACACTCCTTTGCCTACAGATCTACCCCAATTATCCTAATTTTCATCTCCAAGGGTGACAACCCTACATGCGTTATCGTAACTTTGTCGCATGCAGTTTCCTTCAGATGAGGAGTCTAAAAACCTCTTGATATCATCTTCCACACCTCTATAGAAGATCTCTATAAGCTAATTCTTAGGAATGTCGTGGTGTGGACACTTGCGTAAAATCTCTTTGTATCTTCCCCATGCTTTAACTAGGGTTTCTCCAGGGGCTTGGGTGAACATTGTTATTCATGCCCTAATTTCATAGGTGCGAGAAGGAGGGTATTTTTTTTTCTAGGAAGACATTTTGAAGTTGTTCCCAAGTAGTTATGGGTTCGCATTGCAAGTAATTGTACCAACTTATAGCTCTATCAGCAAGAGAATACATGAAGAGACGGAGTTGAATAGCATCATCAGACACTCCATTTTGCTTTGTCATGGCACATAGATCGATAAACCTTAGAAGATGTTCTTGGCTATCTTCTCCTTGTTTACCATATAATGGGCTATTCTAAAGTAAGGCAATCCAATGTGCTCCTATCTCAAAGTTGGGAGCATGGATGGGAGGAGGTTGAACTGGGAGATGTACATCAGCAGCTTTACGGATTGAGAACTACCTAAGATCCTTTTGTAGTTCTTCTACTTGCACTGCTGCTTGTGCTGCTAGGATTTCTTCTTCAACCACAACTCTGGCTTCTTGCATGAGTCTTTCTTTCTGTGAATTGATGGCTTGATCCACCCTTCGGGCTATTTCCTCTTCTTGATCCATTCTTGCATGGTTCACTCTGTTTTGACGATGAAAGGTTCTGTATATCTCTGGATCAAAGTTGGCGGTGAGTCTAGGACTGTTCAAATGGTGCATACACTAGTCTTTGGTGGTTCTTGAAATCGAAAAGAACTGAAGGAAGATTGATGGAGTGGAGTGGAATTCAAGTAGATGATCGATTTTATCAAAAGAAAATGCAAACACCTAAATTAGCCTCAAAACAACTTGATTTGACTAAACTAATTCTATTGTCCCCGACAACGGCGCCAGAATTTGACGTGGAATATTATCGCACTAAAAAACTCACTCGGGGTTGAAATCCCCGAGCTTTTACCAAAACCTTGTGCAATAATACCACCCGCAAGAGGACGGGTCTTATTGCAGTATAGTTGAGGATCGAATCCCAAGAGACAACATTTTTAAGAATCGTTGTTAGTCGAATCTAGCTCAAGTAAGACTAATATTTAGAACGATTGGTTGATTTGAGGTTAATTAAACTAAGTGTAGGAAAGTAAAGAGCAGAATTGAAGTGATCTAGATTAATGGTATGGAATCACTGGGATGGTCCCAGGTTTCACCACCACTACACATGTAAACACATCCAAACATCAAACATCCAAGCAAGATATAACTATCCAAATGGAGCTGCTGAACCCCCCCCATACGGGCGTTAGGCTTGCATAAGCATCACCTTAGGTATCAGATGTCTTGTCACCATCTAGATCACTCACCTACGGATCTGAAGATACATAAATCCAAATGAAGCTATGGGCCCCCTATACATGCTCTAAGCAGACAATAGCGTCACCGTGGGCTAGATGGCTCGTCCCCTCATAGATCATACACTTACTACCTCAAGGAATCCTATCAGAAGTTCTCATCAAGGAGTCAACCATGCTAATCGAAAAGCATACATGTGATTATTCTACAAGAAAACATTGACGATTAAAAACGAAGATACAAAATCCAACTAAGGTTGTGGCCCTCCCTGAGGGATGTTTAGTCCGCAGAAGTGTCACCGTAGGCTAGATGGCTTGTCCCCTCACAGATCATACACTTACAACCTCAAGGAATTCCATTCTATATCTGGTTTGGGAGTCAACCTCATTAATCGACATTCTACCCTACATATAAAAGTTCTCACAACATAGGAAAGAACAAGACGAAAGCAAGAAGGTAACCAATCTACAAACATTAACGATTAAAAATGAAATGAAAAGTTATATACATAGCCTTTGAGTGTTTAATGGAAAGACATGCTTGCATGGGCAGCGGGGCTAGTCCCCGCACCCTAGAGAAAAAGAACTACTCGCTCATGATGCGAGAAACAAGAATAACAAGAGAGAGGGAAGGTTCTGCCATGAGCTTGATGTAGAAGGTGGTTGTAGCTCAGTGAAGATGGTGCAGTCTTCTATGCTGTGTCAGAACAGATCTGGACGAGGAACGAGGGATGCCAAGTGTTACGACCCGCGTCGAGCTTATCCGGTAAGTATGCTGTTAAGCATGTGATTAGCTGATGTGCTAAGTTTAAGCCTATTTTTGTTATTAATGTTTAAGACGGATAAGATATGTGCTTAGTGTGTTTTCTAGCTTCTAAAGCGTGTAGGACCTTACGCTTGAAACGTTGCCAGAGAAATCGTTTGAATTCGACCTTCGAGTCAAAAGTTGCAAGTTTTTGGGCTTATAGGGACTCGTTTGTAATTTTTGAAAGTTTTGAACTTTGCGATTCGGCCCCTAGGTTTTCTTCCTTATTCTCTCCTTTTCACTTAACTCATTTCACTTTCTCATAAACGAGAGAACGCAGGAAGCGTTATCCTTCCTTGCGTGAGAGAGAGAGAAAGAGAGAGAGAGAGGGAGCTGAGAAGGGAGAGACGTCGGAGCTTCATTTTGCTCCGATCAGCTGCTGTAGCTCGTCCTCTTCCCTCCGTTGATCGTCTTCTCCATCAATTCGATCCGGATTTGTAGCTGAAGCTACGGTTGCAGGGAAACGGCTTGAGGATTGGGGCGCAAGGAGCAGCCCTAGCTCGTTTCTTTCCTCCCTTCAGGTGCGGTTTAGTGATGTGTATCGTTCGCGAACGTTTTGTGGTGTTTGTTCGAGATTTGCCCGACGATTCAAGAGAAATCGACATCTGCAACCCGGTTTTGTTTTCTGCCTGTGCGCGGTTCGGCCGAGTTCCTATTCGGTCGGCCGAGTTCCATATTAGGGCAATTGAACGGTGTTTTTGGATCGGCCGAGTTTGGGTCTTGGATCGGCCGAGTTTCTTATTTGGGTAACCGAACAGCGTTTTTGTCAGCCGAGTTTGGTCCTGATCGGCCAAGTTTCCTTGTAGGTGTATAAAGCAGTGTCTCGATCGGCCGAGTTCCTCAGAGGATCGACCGAGTTTCCTGCTGGTCGGCCGAGGTTGGTCGGCTGAGTTTCAGATTTCTGGGAAGTGTTCGGCCGAGTTCCATAGTGATCGGCCGAGTTTCAAGTGGTGAGTGGCAGTTCATTTAGAAATCATTATTTAACTCATTTTAAATGCTTATTTGCTTCAATATCAGTTGATATGACCTATAAACAGTGTAGCATGTACTTTTTAGTATGATAAGTTCATTGGAACTTGAAATGCGTGATAAGAATGATGAGAAAGAGGAAATTCTGTGTTTTACAATTGTAATGTGATATTTCTGTTAAATTGTTTATTTGTTAATTGATTAATAGACCTAGATGCCCTAACACCATAGAACCCCTTAGACGGGTCTGCAACTTTGGGGTGAAACTCGTGTTGCAACATCATCCGTGCTTGTGTCACGGACAAATGAGGAAAGAGAGGCAGTGTCCAACAACAATCGTGCTTGTGTCATGATGGCACTGCGATAACAAAAGAAAACACGGTTATCTAACACCATTCATTCTTGTGTCACGAAGGTAACCCTGTGACTCTCCGCCGGTGTACTCAGGTTAAAGGAGAAGTCGGGAGCACACGTGGTTGTGCAGCACACGTGGTTGTGCGTTGAGGCCGTAGAGCCTGGGTCCTGTGCAGACCAGGACGAGTAGTCAGACTTAGCACTTCCCGAGTGTGTCGCTAAGTCTTGTACGGTGGGACCGTAGCATGAACTTGCTGCGGATCTTTATATTCATAGTACACTGCATATATTTAGGGCATAATAATAAAATGGATAAATAATCAAGTAGGTTCACAGTAAATTTATATAATTGTTTATTTACCTGAAATACCTGTTGATGCTTAAAAGTGTGGTTATCATCTGTATATTTGCTATGCTAATAGAACTGCCCAATTTGAACTGTATATTTGTTCATTTCAGTTTATAAACCTGACGAGTTGTTTAGTGATAGCTAAGTGAAATGTTATTCACTGAGCGAGTAGGCTCATCCCTCTACTCAAACATTTTTCAGGTCAGCATCAGCATCAGGAGTCGGAAGGATCGTTTCATCCTAACGCCTAGTTGATAGAAGGTTTGTAGTTAGTCTAGTTAGAGGTCTCTTAGTCCATTCCCCTCGATCCTCGGGACAAGGTGTGAGTGAGAGAGAGAATGTGTACAAGATGTAAATTAAATGTTATGCTTTCTTTATGTTAATCAATGTATTATGATGTAGACCTTGCTTGTATCTTTAATCAGTTAAATAGAAAAGTTCCTGCAGTTTGCTCAGTTTTCTGTGTACAGTTTAAAGTTGGTTATCGTTTAAATGCCTTGAATTTTTTTAAAAAGTGACGAATGGTTAGTTATGTGTTAACCCCACCTGTCGTGCCCTAATTTCGGGGTTTGCGGTTAATGTGAGATTGGGGCGCGACAATTTTTGGTATCAGAGCTTAGGTTTGAGTACTTAGTTACTCAAGGTCAGGGGATGATAAGAGACCAATAGGATTAAGGTTTAAGTGTCTTTCTTCTATCTGTAGTTTTCTAATAGGAAATATTCTATTATATCATTGCAGATGGCAGAAAGAGGCTTTGATCGTGATGATCAGGCTGAGAGCCATGTTGGCCCCGATCCTTTGTACTTGGGTCCAGGTGGTGGTGACCACGTGGATGAAGCATCTCGTATGTATAGGATGTTTCTGGAGACCAGGGAGAAGTACAAGGCTGATAGGCGAGCTTCTACTTCTACCAGTAGTAAGGATCTGATGCGATCGTATGAGCTTGTAAAGAAGCTCAGTGGTACAGAATTCAGTGGTACTACAGATCCCGCCGAAGCTGATGAGTGGTTTAGACAGATAGAAAAGGTCTTTCGTCTGATGGAACTTCCAGAAGATAAGAAGATCAATCGTGCAGTCTACCTTTTGACAGGCGATGCAGAGTTGTGGTGGCGTGGTGTGGAAGAAAAGAGGGGAGGTACAAAGCTTTCCTGGCAGGATTTCTCTGAGGAGTTTCATCTCAAATTCTATCCACCCACTTTTCTTAATGAGAAAATCAGGCAGTTACAGAATGTCAAGCAGGGGAACATGACAGTTACTGAGTATGAAGCGCTTTTCACACGGTTGGCGAACTTCTGTCCGCAGCTTGTTCCCGATAACATAGAGAGATGTAGAAGGTTTCAGGAAGGACTAAGGACAGAGATTCGGCATACAGTTTCTGCTACTAGCAGGAGGAACAGAGAGAACTTTGGTGAGTTTGTCGAGGCTGCTAGACAGGTTGAAGAATCTGTGAATGCTGACAAGGTGCCTGAATCTAAGAAGAGATCTGCAGATTTCAGTAGAGGGCAATCCAGTAGTGGATACAGAGGTGGAGGTAGAGGTTTCTTTTCTAAACTTGGGCGTGGCTTTGGTTGTTTCGGCAGGCAGAGATCTGAGGATGTCACTACTTCTAGAGGCAGAGGAGGATACAACCCAGGAAGATGGGGCAGTGCCGATAGTGGACAGTCTTCTGGGTCATCAATGTCAGTGACAGGTCCTCAGAGGCAAGAGTTACCTCCATGTGGCAAATGTGGAAGGCCACATACTGGACCGTGTTGGAGTTCTGGTTGTTATGCCTGTGGACAGATAGGACATGTCAAAAGGGAATGTCCTCAGCTTCGACGAGCAGCATCACAAGCTTTCCAGCCTCAATACCATGATGTTCTGAGTTCCTCTGTGGCTTCTGGTTCTAGAGGTGGTGGAGTGTCTAGTGGCAGGAGTGGTCAGAGAGGACAGCGTGGCAGAGGGAGAGCTTCAACATGTTTCTTTTCTTTGACACCTCAGGAAGGTATAATTTCTTCACAAGTTGTTACAGGAGAGATGCTTTTGTTTAATAGTATACCAGTTTCAATTTTGATAGATCCGGGTGCTACTCATTCTTTTATACGACGTTCTTTAGTTGATGAACTTAATCTGTTAACTCAAGAGTTGGCAGATGAGTTAGTGTTGAGGGTTCCACTAGGTGGACCAACAGTTTTATCCGAGTTCTGTCCCGGATGTTTGTTATCTTTTGGAGGTTTTACCTTTGCTGCTAATCTCATACCCTTGGATGTAAATACCTTTCAAGTCATCTTGGGTATGGATTGTCTTGAAACATATCGAGTGCAACTCGATTGTTGGAAAAAGGAAGCTACCTTTCAACTAGGGGAATTTTCTTGTGTCTTTACTGGAGACAGGAAAGTTTTGCCTACGTGCATAATATCATCTGCTGTAGCTGATAAGATGCTACAGAAAGGATGTGAAGCGTTCCTTGCTCATGTGGTTGACACCAGAGCAGAAAAGAGCACTTCCAGTGTTTATGATGTGCCTGTAGTTCGTGAGTTTTCTGATGTTTTTCCAGAGGAGTTACCAGGCTTACCTCCTGTTAGAGATATTGATTTTGAAATTCAGATATATCCAGGTAGTCATCCAGTAGCACTGCCAGCCTATAGAATGGCACATGCAGAGTTGAAGGAACTCAAGGTGCAGTTGCAGGAGTTACTAGATAAGGGTTTCATTAGACCCAGTTCTTCACCGTGGGGTGCTCCAGTCCTGTTTGTTAAGAAAAAGGATGGTACCATGCGTCTCTGTATAGATTACAGGCAACTAAACAAGATCACTATTAAGAACAAGTATCCATTGCCGAGAATAGATGATCTATTTGATCAGTTGCGTGGAGCGACGATCTTTTCTAAAATAGATTTGAGATCTGGATATCATCAGCTCAGAATAAAGGCTTATGATATTCCCAAAACAGCTTTCAGAACCAGGTATGGGCATTATGAGTTTTTGGTCATGTCGTTTGGACTGACCAATGCCCCAGCAGCCTTTATGGATATGATGAACCGGATTTTCAAACCGTTCTTAGATCAGTTTATTGTAGCCTTTATAGATGATATTCTGATCTATTCCAGAGACGATGAACAGCATGAGCAACACTTGAGAGTAGTGTTGCAGTTGTTGAGACAACACCAGTTGTTTGCTAAATTTAGCAAGTGCGAGTTCTGGTTGGCCGAAGTAGCATTTCTTGGACATGTTATCTCGAGAGGTGGAGTTAGTGTTGACCCTAAGAAAGTTGATTCTGTACTTCAGTGGGAACAACCTAAGACTCCTACTGAGATCAGAAGTTTCTTGGGATTAGCAGGTTATTACAGAAGGTTCATACAAAACTTCAGTGTTTTAGCATCACCTTTGACACGCTTGACGAGGAAGGATACACCGTTTGTTTGGTCTGATAACTGTGAGAAAAGTTTTCGGATTTTGAAGAAAAGGTTGACTTAAGCACCAGTGTTGGTTTTGCCAGAAGCATAAAAAGGCTATACAGTGTTCTGTGATGCTTCCAGAGAGGTTTGGGCTGTGTACTGATGCAAGAAGGCAAAGTTGTGGCTTACGCATCTAGACAGCTTAAGAAGAATGAAGAGAATTACCCGGTCCATGATTTAGAATTAGCTGCTATAGTTCATGCTCTTAAGACATGGCGTCACTACCTGTATGGTGAGACATGTCAGGTGTTTACAGACCATAAGAGCTTGAAATATATCTTCACTCAGAAAGACTTGAATTTGAGACAGCGCAGATGGCTTGAGCTGATCAAGGACTATGATGTGACAATCGATTACCATCCTGGTAAGGCGAATGTTGTAGCTGATGCCTTGAGTAGAAAGTCAAGTTCAACAGCAAATGCATTTTCTATGGCATGTTTTAAGAGAGACTTGCTTGTAGATATGCGAAAATTGAACTTGGACTTGGATGTGACTGGACAGAGTGGGTTGATTGCTCAGATGCAAGTCAGACCTACTTTTTATAATCAGATTAAAGAATTACAGCAGAGTGATGATGATTTGTGGCAAATCATGCAGGATATGTCAGAAGGTAAGAGAACAGAGTTCAGGTTTTCTGATGAAGGCATGTTGTATCTTCATGATAGGTTATGTGTACCTGGAAACAGTGAGCTGAAAGAGCAGATTCTTGAGGAAGCGCATACTTCTATGTATTCTATGCATCCAGGTAACACAAAGATGTACAGGAACCTCAAAGAGCTATACTGGTGGTCTGGTATGAAAAAGGATGTGGCTGAATACGTGGCTAGGTGTGGGGTGTGTCAGCAGGTTAAGGCTGAGCATCAGAAACCTGCTGGTACTTTGCAGTCGCTTCCTATACCAGAATGGAAATGGGAACACATCACGATGGACTTTGTGGTAGGATTACCCAGGACGCAGAAGGGTTCAGACTCGATATGGGTGATTGTGGATAGACTAACTAAGTCTGCTCACTTTCTTCCTGTCAAGTCAACCTTTGACGTTTCAAAGTTGGCCAAAGTTTATGTGGATGAAGTAATCAGGTTGCATGGGATTCCAGTTTCCATTATTTTTGACAGAGATCCAAAGTTTACATCTAGATTCTGGAATCAGTTACATCGTGCGTTGGGCACAAGGCTGAAGTTCAGTACAGCGTTCCACCCACAGACAGATGGTCAATCTGAGAGGACCATTCAGAGCCTTGAAGACATGCTGAGAGCATGCGTGCTACAGTTCAGAGGTAACTGGGAAGAACACTTAAGCCTAATGGAGTTTGCATATAATAACAGTTACCATTCTAGTCTTGGAATGGCTCCATATGAAGCTCTTTATGGCAGGAAGTGTAGATCACCAGTTTGTTGGTACGAAGTTGGTGAGAAAGAAATTCATGGACCTGAATTAGTTGATATAACTACAGAGAAGATATCTGTGATTAGGGATCAGTTAAAAGCTGCTCAGGATAGACAAAAAAGTTATGCAGAAAGACGACGTCGACCTCTTGAGTTTGAGGTTGGCAACGAGGTTTACTTGAAGGTTTCACCGTGGAAGGGAGTGCTGAGGTTTGGCAAGAGGGGTAAGTTGACCCCTAGGTATATGGGTCCATATCCTATTGTTGAGAGGATTGGACCTGTAGCTTACAGGTTGGATTTTCCGTCTGAGTTGGCAAATCTTCATGATGTCTTCCACATGTCTATGCTAAAAAAGTGTCATCCCGGTACAGAAAAGATTCTAGATCCAGAACCGGCGCAGCTTAGAACAGATGTATCCTATGTAGAAGGACCAGTGTAGATAGTTGATCACCGGATCAAAAAGCTTAAGAACCGAGAGATACCTTTAGTGAAGGTTTTATGGAGAAACCATAATCTTGAGGAAGCTACGTGGGAACTAGAGTCTGAGATGCGCGGAAAGATTCCTTTTCTCTTCTAGGAATTTCGGGACGAAATTCTTATAAGGGAGGGAGATTGTTACGACCCGCGTCGAGCTTATCCGGTAAGTATGTTGTTAAGCATGTGATTAGCTGATGTGCTAAGTTTAAGCCTGTTTTTGTTATTAATGTTTAAGATGGATAAGATATGTGCTTAGTGTGTTTTCTAGCTTCTAAAGCGTGTAGGACCTTACGCTTGAAACGTTGCCAGAGAAATCGTTCGAATCCGACCTTCGAGTCAAAAGTTGCAAGTTTTTGGGCTTATAGGGACCCGTTTGTAATTTTTGAAAGTTTTGAACTTTGCGATTCGGCCCCTAGGTTTTCTTCCTTATTCTCTCCTTTTCACTTAACTCGTTTCACTTTCTCAGAAAAGAGAGAACGCAGGAAGCGTTCTCCTTCCTTGCATGAGAGAGAGAGAAAGAGAGAGAGAGAGAGAGAGAGGGAGCTGAGAAGGGAGAGATGTCGGAGCTTCGTTTTGCTCCGATCAGCTGCTGCAGCTCGTCCTCTTCCCTCCGTTGATCATCTTCTCCATCAATTCGATCCGGATTTGTAGCTGAAGCTACGGTTGCAGGGAAACGGCTTGAGGATTGGGGCGCAAGGAGCAGCCCTAGCTCGTTTCTTTCCTCCCTTCAGGTGCGGTTTAGTGATGTGTATCGTTCGCGAACGTTTTGTGGTGCTTGTTCGAGATTTGCCCGACGATTCAAGAGAAATCAACATCTACAGCCCGGTTTTGTTTTCTTCCTGTGCGCGGTTCGGCCGAGTTCCTATTCGGTCGGCTGAGTTCCATATTAGGGCAATTGAACGGTGTTTTTGGATCGGCCGAGTTTGGGTCTTGGATCGGCTGAGTTTCTTATTTGGGTAACCGAACAGCGTTTTTGTCGGCCGAGTTTGGTCCTGATCGGCCGAGTTTCGTTGTAGGTGTATAAAGCAGTGTCTCGATCGGCCGAGTTCCTCAGAGGATCGGCCGAGTTTCCTGCTGGTCGGCTGAGGTTGGTCGGCTGAGTTTCAGATTTCTGGGAAGTGTTCGGCCGAGTTCCATAGTGATCGGCCGAGTTTCAAGTGGTGAGTGGCAGTTCATTTAGAAATCATTATTTAACTCATTTTAAATGCTTATTTGCTTCAATATCAGTTGATATGACCTATAAACAGTGTAGCATGTACTTTTTAGTATGATAAGTTCATTGGAACTTGAAATGCGTGATAAGAATGATGAGAAAGAGGAAATTCTGTGTTTTACAGTTGTAATGTGATATTTCTGTTAAATTGTTTATTTGTTAATTGATTAATAGACCTAGATTCCCTAACACCGTAGAACCCCTTAGACGGGTCTGCAACTTTGGGGTGAAACTCGTTTTGCAACATCATCCGTGCTTGTGTCACGGACAAACGAGGAAAGAGAGGTAGTGTCCAACAACAATCGTGCTTGTGTCATGATGGCACTACGATAACAAAATAAAACACGGTTATCTAACACCATTCGTGCTTGTGTCACGAAGGTAACCCTGTGACTCTCCGCCGGTGTACTCAGGTTAAAGGAGAAGTCGGGAGCACACGTGGTTGTGCAGCACACTTGGTTGTGCATTGAGGCCGTAGAGCCTGGGTCCTGTGCAGACCAGGACGAGTAGTCAGACTTAGCACTTCCCGGGTGTGTCTCTAAGTCTTGTACGGTGGGACCGTAGCATGAACTTGCTACGGATCTTTATATGCAGAGTACACTGCATATATTTAGGGCATAATAATAAAATGGATAAATAATCAAGTAGGTTCACAGTAAATTTATATAACTGTTTATTTACCTGAAATACATGTTGATGCTTAAAAGTGTGGTTATCATCTGTATATTTGCTATGCTAATAGAACTACCCTGTTTGAACTGTATATTTGTTCATTTCAGTTTATAAACCTGACGAGTTGTTTAGTGATAGCTAAGTGAAATGTTATTCACTGAGCGAGTAGGCTCATCCCTCTACTCAAACATTTTTCAGGTCAGCATCAGCATCAGGAGTCGGAAGGATCGTTTCATCCTAACGCCTAGTTGATAGAAGGTTTGTAGTTAGTCTAGTTAGAGGTCTCTTAGTCCATTCCCCTAGATCCTCGGGACAAGGTGTGAGTGAGAGAGAGAATGTGTACAAGATGTAAATTAAATGTTATGCTTTCTTTATGTTAATCAATGTATTATGCTGTAGACCTTGCTTGTATCTTTAATCAGTTAAATAGAAAAGTTCCTGCAGTTTGCTCAGTTTTCTGTGTACAGTTTAAACTTGGTTATCGTTTAAATGCCTTGAATTGTTTTAAAAAGTGACGAATGGTTGGTTATGTGTTAACCCCACCTGTCGTGCCCTAATTTCGGGGTTTGCGGTTAATGTGAGATTGGGGCGCGACACCAAGATAGACCGGGAAGTATTTCTCACTCCTCCTTCCTTCTCTTCTCGGTCTCCTCAATCGCAGCAGGAGGAACAAGTGAAGTGACAGTGGTGAGATCAGACCAGCGTTTAGGCAGCCTGTTGGCGTCCCAGATCTGATGCCCCAAATTAGGACCCTGTTGGTCCTATTTATAGGCTCGGATGGGGTCTTGACGTTTTGGACCCTGTTGCAATTTTCTCAGCTTTCCCAAATGGTCATGAGGACTTGTACTCCAAATGGTCTGCAACCCAACCAGTTTTGTGTTTAGTTCTCTCCAATCGGTCTTGTATATATGCACATATGGTCTGGTGTTGATGAGTCCAATCGGTCCAGGAGTTATACCTCCATATGGTTTGCAACCCAACCTATCCTCCAAACAGTTTTGTAGATTGGTGTCTCGCGAAAACAGTCTTGAGACTGATACTTATCCAAACGGTCTTGTGGTGTACTCTTCTCTATCGGTCTGCTTTGATTGGACTTGAGATATTAGTGACCATATAGTCTTGCACTGATGAGTCCATACAGTTTTGGACTGTGGATCCACATAGTCTGGATTCATGGGTAGCAATAGGTTTGCTGCCATCAGTCTCGGAGACATCCAAATGGTCTTGGATGGTGGTTGGCCAAACGGTCTACACTCTTCGATCGTCTAATCGGTCGTCACATCTGATCGGTCTTGGTCCGATGAGCAGGTGTCCATGCGGTCAAGAAAAGAGAGTGCCGTCAAATGGTCTTTGCTTCTCACATTTGCAGCCTATCTGCCTTTCTAGTGGACGACGACTACACAGTCTTGAAGAGTGTTTGCTACTGTGTGGTCACGAAGATCGTTCGGAGGACAGAGGAGAACCATGTGAGAACAATGGGGTCGTTGCTGGTGGACGGAGCAGGAGAAGAGTTAGTGCGAGTGCTACGGCGATCTGCTATCGACAATAACAGAGGTCCAGTGGCTTCTAGGGTTGCTGGTAGGTAGATGAAGGCAAGGGAGCAAAGGCGTTCGATCACTGCTGGTGTGAGGAAGTGGTGGTGTGATCAGGGTTGTTGCAGGACGAGTTCGGATGCAGCTTACGATGGCGGTGGAAGAGGTTGCAGGTGCTGTTAGGGTTTCTATGATGGCGGTATGAAGAGGAAGCAGGGAAGAAGGAGGTGAGAACCTCCAAACGGTTTTCTGTAAGCCGAGATGCCTAAACGGTCTTGGTGTGGATGTTGGCCAAATGGTTTCGAGGTGGAATTCCCATACGTTCTTGCAAAAAGATGCCTATACGGTCTTGCAAAACCGTTTAGAGGAAAAATGATAGCCCAAGACCGTTAGGGCAGATCGTTTGATTGAATGGATGGGGACTATTGATCAGCGATCTGGTGGTGAAGAAAAGCTCGCGGTCTAAGACCGAATGGATGAACGGCTAAGACCGATAGGTCGAAACTGCATGGATGAAACCATATGGATGAAACTGTATGGTCAAAACTAAGGATGAGTGAGGGTAGGTCAAGAGTTGAGAAAGGTGTGTCCCACTCAAAAAGGGTTTTATATGAATGATGGTTGATGTAGATAAAGATGGAGTGAAGCAACATGTAGTGATGATTGAAGGTGGATTAGGGTTAAAAGGAGGTGGATGCCAGCTGATTGTTTGACCTCATCAAGACCTGCATAAATTCAACATAAACTAAGTTAATAATTCTGGTAATTGAACCAATTAGGCAATTTTGTATATTGTGATATTTAGTAAATGAAAATGGATGTATTGATTCAAATTGGTCCCAAAAAGGTGACTGAATATCATGATGAATATGCATTCATCAGCTATGACAGTTGAGTGGTTGATGAGACAAGGATGTGAGTCTTTCTTAGCTCATGTTGTACAAACCAAGGCGGGAGGTCCTGGTATCCAGGAGGTACCAATGGTGCGGGAATTCTAGGATGTATTTCCTGAGGAATTTCCTACCATTCCCCCTCCTAGAGAGATTGAGTTTGAGACCAATCTTATTACTAGAACACAACCCATAGCACAATCAGCATACAGAATGGCACCAATAGAGATGCATAAGTTAAAGAAATAGTTACAAGAACTATTAGAGAAGGGTTTTATTAGGCCAAGAACTCTCCCCTGCGGTGCTCCCGTATTGTTTGTTAAAAAGAAGGATGGTTCAATGAGGTTGTTCATAGACTACATACAGTTGAACAAGATGATAATAGAGAATAAGTATCCTTGGCTGAGGATTGATGATCTTTTTTATCAGTTGAGAGGTGCCACTGTGTTTTCAAAGATAAACCTGAGTTCAGGTTACCATCAGTTGAGAATTAAGGCTGTTGACATACCCAAGTCAGCTTCTAGGACTAGGTATGGTCATTATGAGTTTGTGGTCATGCCATTCGGGCTAACCAATGCACATGCAACTTTTATGGATCTAAAGAATAGGGTGTTTAGACCTTATCTTGATCACTGTGTGTTCGTGTTCATAGATGATATCCTAATATACTCTAAGGGTAGTCAACAACATGAGCAACACCTTCGCCAGGCTTTGACTTTGTTGAGGCAGCACCAACTATATGCTAAGTTCAGCAAGTGTGAATTCTGGTTATATGAAGTGTCTTTTTTGGGCCATGTTATATCTGCAAAAGGCATTTGTGTTGATCCCAAGAAAGTGGAATACGTACTAGAATGGGAACAACTAAAGTCATCGATAGAGAACTGTAGTTTCCTAGGTCTGGCAGGTTACTACAGGAGGTTCATCAAAGACTTCATCTCTATAGCGTTACCCCTAACTAGGTTAACCAAGAAGGATGTCCCTTTTTCTTGGAATGACAAGTCTCAACGTTCTTTCCAACTTTTGAAATAAAAGTTGACTAGTGCATCGATGTTAGTACTACTAGAGCAAGGAAAAGGCTAATTGTCTTTTGTGATGTTTCAAAGAATGGGTTGGGATGCATCTTGATGCAGGATAAAAACGTGATTTCTTTTGCTTCGAGACAACTTAAGAAACATGAGGAGAATTACCCAACACATGATATGGAGCTTGCAGCGGTGGTCCATGCCACAAATATCTGGAGACACTATCTTTATGGAGAAAAGTGTCAAATATTCACTGACCACAAGAATCTACAGTATATCTTCTCAAAACAGGAGTTGAATATGAGATAGAGGAGATGGATGGAGCTGATTAAGGATTATGATTGCACCATAGACTACCATCTAGGGAAATCTAATGTGGTAGCTGATGCATTGAGTAGAAAGTCATCTTCATCATCAATTGTAGATAATGCAAAATTAAAATCCTTGATGTGCCATAAGAGAGATATGCTAGTGTCTCTTCGCCAGATGAATGTAAAACTAGAAGTTTCCTTACTGGCAGGATTATTGGCATAGTTACAAGTGAAACCTACCTTGAGACAGTAGATTCATGATGCACAATAGAATGATATTGTGATACAAAATATCCGATCATGGATTGGCAATGAAAAGTATGTTGGCTTTCATGAGGCAGATGATGGTACAATTTGTTACCACAATAGGACAATAGATCTTGATGTTGATGGGTTGAGGAAGATGTTACTTGAGGAGGCTCACTCCTCCATGTATGCAATGCATCCTAAAAGCACCAAGATGTACCAAAACTTAAAAGACATGTATTGGTGGCCAGGTCTAATGCGTGATGTGGTAGAGTTCATTGCCAAATGTCTAGTTTGTCAGCAGGTAAAGGCTGAGCACCAGAAGCCTGCAGGGACATTACAACCCTTGCCAATACCATAGTGGAATTGGGATCATATTAATAAGGACTTTGTGGTTCGTCTTCCTAGGACAGCCAAGGGTCATGATTCCATATGGGTGATAGTAGACATATTGATCAAGTCAGCTCATTTTCTTCCAGTTAAGATGATGTTTACAATAGAGAAATTGGCACAAATATATGTTGATGAGATAGACCATTTGCACGACATTCCAGTGACTATAGTTTCTGATAGAGCTCCAAAATTTACAAGTCATTTTTGGGAGCATCTGCATTTAGCAATGGGAACACAACTGAGATTCAGCACAACTTTTCATCCGTAGACCGATGGCCGGTCTGAAAGGACTATTTAGACTTTAGAGGATCTCTTGAGGGCATGTGTGTTGTAATTTCTTGGTAGTTGGGATGTACATCTAACTTTGATAGAGTTTGCGTACAACAATAGCTATCAAAGAAGCAAATATATGGCTCCTTATGAGGCTTTGTATGGGAGATGATGTCGGTCTCCTCTTTGCTGGTACGAGATAGGTGAATATCAACTTTTGGGTCCTGGGCTAGTATAGAAGACTACATAAAAGATTAAAGTGATACAACAATAGTTGAAAGTAGCCCAGGATAGGCATAAATCTTATGTAGATAACCGACATATACCACTTGAGTTCCAAGTGGGAGATATAGTATATCTTAAGGTTTCTCCTTGGAAAGGTGCACTGAGGTTTGGAAAGAAGGGTAAGTTGGATCCTAGATTTATGGGGCCATACCTTGTCCTATCTCATGTTGGAAAGGTAGCATATAAGTTAGAGCTACCACTAGAGCTACATAGATTGCATAATGTCTTTCACATCTCTATGTTGATGAAATTCCATACAGATACTGACCACACAATCCAAGCAATAGAGGTTGAGTTAGATGAGGATATCTCCTATGTTGAGGGTCTTGTGTTGATCTTAGATAGAAGGGTGAAAAAGCTAAAGAGAAAAGATGTAATAGTAGTGAAAGTTTTGTGGGATCACCATGTCATAGAGGAAGCCACATGGGAACAAGATAATGAGATGTGTAGAAAATACCCATCTCTTTTTGCGTAGGATTTCAGGGCGAATTCCTTATTAGGGGTTTATAGTTGTAAGGCCCCAAAACTTGCTTAATGAGTTGAATAAGCTTAATTACCATAATGTAATGACTATAACCCTAATATAACCTTGTTATATGGTTTGAAATCATAATACAAGCTTATGTTTCAAATTTGGTCCAATTTGGACACTTTTTGAGCAAGTTATGCAATTTTTTGTACATTTTGGACTTTTCTACAATTTACCCAATTAAAGGGTTTTCTTTGCCATTTGTCACATACATTATGTTCCTTAGATGTTATATTATCATTCTTGAGTATTTTGACCCATGGGGCTCCTAGTTGAGCCATGGTTTGAAGGTGTTTTCATCAAGGGTAATTTAGGGTTTACCCCTTCATGGATGAGCTACTTTTAGTAGCTATCAACTAATTTAAGGCCATGGACAATTGGATAGATACTAGAACTTCAACTTTTTCTTTTTATTTATCTTAAAGTGTCATATACTTATCCTCAAGCACCAAAATGATCCATTTTCTCTCCACCACCCCTCCTTCTCTGACATTCGTTCTCCCTCTGTGTTGCTACAAATTTTGCTGCCCAAGGAAGAAGAAAGTGGGGATCTTCTTGGAAAAAAATTCTAGGGTAGTAATTGATTTCCTTTTTGGGTATAAAAATCTTCTTCCTAGTGATCTTGACCTAAAAGTATGAGTATTACCTTATTTCCTGCATTTATTTCGTTGCTCTTCTTCCTCCTATATCTCTCTAGGTCAGAACCCTACTGTTCCATGGTGAAAGTGGCCCTAGAACTCAAAAATCTATCCTTCTTGTTTCTTTTTCTAGGGTTATGCTTATTTTGGAGAGAAAATCCTATTTGGCCAAGTTCAGATCTGAATCTAGGGATTTCTTACCTTATTTTCTCGAGATTCTTTCTGTTTAGGATCTGAACTATTCTATAGAGGCGAGTTATATAACATTCTTCACTTATATTGCTTACTAGAATCTTTTTAGTTCATGTTTATGCTTTAATGTGATGATCTAAGCATAAAGAAACCATGCCTGTTTAGAATTACAAATTTTTGTGGTGTTCCCTATTTTGTTCCAGTTCTATATGAACTTGTAAACATGTGCATGACCTTTCTAAGGTGTAACATGATCTGGGACAGGTTGATAGCATCAACCTATGGTCCTAAGCACAAAATAGTTGATGGTTCAAATTAGGGTTTTCAAGCTATTTCCTTCCCTATCACACCACCGGTCATACCATTCAATAGCCAATGGTGTTGCTATCTTGGCAACTGATGTTCGTGATCAAGGGTGTCAAATTTATGGTGAAAACCTATGGTTACCCCCTTAGGTCAGGTTTTGGGTCAATTAGATGTTTAATTATCATCTACTAAGTATTCTAATGATGTTATTAATCGATCATTATATTAGCTTAATATTTGATGGTGTTAACTGAATGTATTACCAATCTAACAACCAATGGTGACCTAATGATCACAATTAATGGTGGATCAGGTCATCATCATATATGATGAGTTAAGAATGTAATTGTAGGTTTGACTAAACCTTAAACTAATGGTTCCTTGGTTCAATTGATCTAATGGTTAGACCTATACTTCAATTGATAACCTTGAACAATGAACCTGATCCAATGAATGATATTGGATGGTTCCACATCCAATATATTAGAATAAATCACATGGTATTATATGTGGGTCCTAGTGATGATAATTCAATGGTCCAATGGCATTAATTTTTAGTCTTACCTTGCCATCATATAGTTATATTTGATAAATCACTATAATAAGTGGATGCATAACTCCCATGTGATCTAGCTTGTTATTCCTCACCATAATGTAATTATATGATGTTGATTGGTTATAATCAGACCTCTTGAATGATTAATGTGATAATGAATTACACTCTTCTTATGATGAAACCACAATGTAGTACTATTTGAATATTATAGTGCCTTGCCATGTTAATATATATGGACATATATGTGCTAATGATCCTTTGAGCCTTGTTTAAGGCATAGAATGATGATGATAACCTTACTATGAATAATGTGATGGTCTTAATGACCTTTGGGCATGTTTGAAGCCATGATTGAGGTGAAATCCTCTTCATGTTCCAATAAGGGTTAAAACCCTGGAACTTGTGATAAGATATTGGTATCTTGTAAAAGTATGATGATAAGTGTGGTCCATTAATTTGCAATGAATGATAGAATGTGGTAATGTGATTAAGAGTTATATCTCAAATGTTTTATATCTTTTGAAGTTGTTACATATATACTATTTTAGAAAATAATTAGGGTTTGAATATCCATTTGTATGATTTAGCCTTAATCCACCCAATTGGCATAACTAATTAAGTGAAACTCTAATCATGTAGTGGCATGTGCCATAGATCTATCTGAGTGTCAGAAATTGCCAAATAGTGAAATGAGTATTCCTAAGGGATACTCAGAGTGCATACTGATGAGTATGCGGGGTGCTTGTCATCCTAAATTCAAGTGTTAGGGAGGATTACAGTGGTCATACCTATCCCTCAGTTTGAGAATGGCTACGGTCATGTCTTAGTAATTATATATACATACACACACACACACAGATATATATATATATATATATATATATATATATATATATATATATATATATATATATATATATATATATGAGATTGGAGGACAACTTTGGTTGTACCTCAGATGGTAGGGTATGCGTACCCCCATCCTTTCACTAGGGCCATGACCTATACCAAGGATAGACTAGGCTGTTAGTACCTTGACCTTATGTATCGTTGTGGAAGACCCATACTGACTGGGGGAGGAGAAGATATTTGGAGTCTGACTCTTCCTAGATCTTGTACGGCAATGATTTTGACTTAGAAGTGGTCAATTGGGATTTGAGTGGTATTTCTCAAATCCCTTAGGGCAATGTAATAAAAGAAGTGATACCAGCCGTGTAGTATCATTGTGAGGGTTTAATACGCATCACATTGGTTGATTAACCCTTGTCTTTTCTTTACAATACATAGTTCTTACATGATGTAGACTTATGAAAATTGTGCAATTCTACTTGATGTTACAACTTATTTTCTTAACTGCTTAGTATGCTTAAACTGTTCAATCTATTCATATTGCTTATTCAATACCCTAACTACTCAATGTATTTAGTGTTAATTAATATGTTCTAATCAATATATGTTGGAGAGAGTTATATCTCTTGCTGGGATTGGGTCTCACCCGTGGGTCACCACATTTTTTAGGTGGTCACAAGCAATGAGGTCGAGGTCGTGCTATGGAAGAGAACCAACCTGGTGATCAATAGATTCAGAAGGTTGGTTTTTTGTATATGTTAGTAGTAGAGTCCTAGTGTCAAGCTTGTACTCTCAGGTCTGGGTATGGGATGCGCTTACTAGATGGTATACTCGTATCGACACAAGATTTTGGTAGTGTGCCAATGTTTGTAAATATATGGCATGTACATGTGAAATATCTTTTGTATGCAGGATGTGACTGAGGTCTTTGGACCCATATGTAAATACTTGTTACAGTATATGAGAATGGAATGATGGACCTTATGTAATTGTTCTAGAGTTTATTTACATTGATGGAAATGGTTTTAATTATCCCACATTATTGACTATGTGATTAATTAGTAGTTGATTGTGTTTTGTGTTTTGAGTAATCACATTTAGCGTGACAAGGTGTCACACTTAAGGTATATTAACTTACCACTATCCAATTGCATTAAACTCATTGCATCTTAATGTTTCACTTTACATAACACACGACATATATCACTTAGTCAAATACCTTGGATTGAATTATACTTACCATATCGGGCATCATGGTGTATATATGCTAATCCTATCGTGTATCCATATCCGGCATGTGGTGTAACCAATTCATCCTATCATGTTTAGGGTATATCCCCTAACACCATATCGTGTACTCATGTTGGATTGGTTATCACTTAGATCTTATCCTCTCAAGTTGGAGTCACTTAACTTCATATAATGAATGAAATGAATACTTGACCTCATATCGGGTATAAGGGGTCTACTTGTTGCCATATCGTGCAACAAGTATGCATCATATTGGGCATAGGGTGTATGCCTTATCATGGTATCGTTCAAGTGGTATATACACAATACCATATCGGGTTCCACCTTGGATTAGTAAATCGGGTTACCATGTTGGTTGACATATTAGATTGGCATATTGGGTAGACCATTATACTCATATCCTTATATATTTTCAAGGAATCAATCCCTTCATATATTTAAATGACAAGCTAGAAATCAGGTTGGGCTCTTTCACAACAATCCTTCATACAAGATAATAGGGTGTGACAGGTTTCACTTTATCATCTAGGGTTTCATTCTATATCGGTTAGAGTATTCAATTGACACTATAGTGTGCATAAGGTTTGATCTTAACCTTATATTGTGTATAAGGTATAAGTAGGTACCTCCCATATTGTTCATAAGGTATTCCTCATATCGTTCATGAGGTATCAGCCATCTCTATATCGGGTTACCCTTCATCTTGGGTTCCTTATTGAATTTAAGGTGCTTTAACCCTATATCGGGTTGTACCATGATGATGTCATCATCATCAACCTTTAGAATATTGTTCTTACTCTACTAGTTTATGGACAGCAGTACTAGGTCACTAATAAAACTCATGGATTCATCAATTATGCAAGAGAATTTGAATTCAAAGTAAATAGTCAACTATGCCAAACTTAATGGTAAATAGTAACATAATTGAGTTCAAGTTTTATAACCCACCTCAAAAGAAACTTCAAAGCTCCAAGATCCAAATATTCACGTTCCCAAGGTTGAATATGAGCTTATCCAAGGTCCAAGGCTTGCTCCTTAGCACTTGCATGATATCTTCACTCCTTGTGGCCGATATTGCCTTGCTAGGTTAATATCACGTTGCTTGACCGATATCCTTTCTCTATGGCCGATACCAAGCTCTAAACTCAAAACTCCTCACTCTTTCATGATAATAGGGTGGTATGCACAATATTTAAGAGAAGGATGATAATGAGATCAAAAATTTTACTAATAGGTGAAGAGAAGGGTATTTATACTTGTGGTTTTATGAAAAAGAGTGTAAGAGGTGTCATTACCTTAAGCTACTAAGCGCCACATGGACATGCATGGATTGACACATGTATTTTCATGAATCCAATCTTTATCTTGTCATGAAAAATAAGAACTTAAGTATAATGCAAAGGATAAGGGTCGTCCCTTTGGTTATCTTATAGGGCAAGTTACTTCCACTCACATTATTATTATATTCAACACAACCTTTTCCAAAGAAAATTTGCAAACCGATACATATGACTTCTTTGAGGTGCTTAGCCCATCATGGGCAAAGCTAAGAATCAATAAACCAATAGGAGACTCCCTCTATGGCTCTTTTACTGATAGGTACCCCTATATCAAGTCTTCCACTTGATATACTCATACAAAGATATCAACTATACAACTTCCTTGGTCCTTTCATTACTAAGAATGCTACCATTCTAAGACAATTTAAACATGGTGTCTCTTCTTTCTCTTTCCTCTAAATAATACTAGGAGGAAGTAGGGACACACTAGAGGTGGTAATTTGTATGTCAACCCTGCATTTTGGGTAAATTACAATTTGTACCAAAATTGATACTCAAGGCACTAACATTATTCAAACAAGCTCAAACTTGGAGTTTAAGGCTTTCCGCAAGACACCACTTAGGATCACTCTCTCTCTCTCTCATGATGCTAAAACACTTAAGGAACATTCAACATGTGATATTTTGCAATATAACCTCTTATATTGGGTACATTGCACTTTGGTCCAAAACAAAGGAACATTGCTCAAACAATATTTAAACCGGATCACAAGTTTGTAACCTGATAAAAAACACTTTAGAGGATTATATTAAAGTTCTAAGCAACTTACTTACGCTAAAAAAATATGATTGGCCCCAAACCCAGGTCAGGGATGTTATAATAACAGACCGCATTACCCAATCGCGGTTCCAAATGCACAATGAGTAAGTAGCTTAAATAGTAGATTACACACCGATTCTTATTTGTAGATAACTTTTACAAAGTTGGGTCACCTTGATTTCACATGTTCCATATTAAATTTTTAAGTCTCCAATGAAGAACATGTTTGACATTATTGATAGAATCATTAGTGGATTAGTAGAAAAGAAATTAGATTGCAATAAAACTCATAGGAGGAGAGGGACCCGGCAGTTGTGTGACCTTTTTGAAGTAAGAAAAAACTAATTAAAGTCATCTTTAAATTAAGATTATTATATATAAAAATAAAAGAACATTTTTGAAGCAGGGAGGCAGGCTTCTGTAATAGCAACCAAGCAGCCATGTCACTTCCCTTTATTCATATTGTAATTTAAACTCTCATATGAGTGCAAATTAATATTATTAGAATATGAATAGAAAAACATAGATCTAGTTTTAAATTATCCATTACCGTAGCAAGTCTAGTTCCTAATCTACAAATTTGTAATAACAACAACAAAAATTGATCTCAAACGATTCTAGTTTGAAATTTATACTCATTTTGTGCAATTATCTGTATCTCTGCATATTACAGGTTGGCTGTCTAATTTTTCCTCCATGTGTCTATATTTTTATAAAATAAGTCTATAGTTGTCAAACCATTGTTTGAGCATGTGGACGCTACTCGTTTCTATCTGGGAAAAAGGATTTTATGGGTACATTTCGTGAAATTGGGTTAGCTCTAGGTTGACATCCAACATGGAGTGTAAAATAATATAATTTAAATAAGTATAGAAGAATGAAGTACATTGTCTTTATAAATTGGCATATTTCAAATTTATTTATAGTGCTCCGAGTTTTGAAAACCCAAAATATCATAAACAAAAATAAAAATACGTTTGAGATATAAATTACTTACAATGTTGCATATATGAGAGACTGTTCATTATATAAATACATGAAAGGAGCTAATTCTGAAAACATATTGAATATAAAAAGCTCGTATTCTCATTTTTATGATTTTTTACACTTCCAATGCATAAAAAATAAGAATTTTAGACTACTCTCACTTTCATGTCGTAATTTTTTCTTTAATCTCGTAAAAAGTATTGAGAATCTTGTTCTTGTTGTGTTGTGTTAGGTTTTTTTGTAAAATAATATTATAATGGACAATAACTGACTGCCAGTGCGTAAAGTCTATGTGAAACTGGCATAACAAACCATGTTTCCCAATCGCGGTTCCAAACACACAATGTGTAAGTAGCTTAAATAGTAGATTACACACCGATGCTTATTTGTATCTAAATTTTTCATAGTTAGGTCACCTTGATTTCACATGTTCCATATTAAATTTTTAAGTCTTTAATGAAGAACACATTTGATATAATTGATAGAATCATTAGTGGATTAGTAGAAAAGAAATTAGATTGCAATAAAACTCATAGGAGGTGAGGGATCCTATGGCTAAGTGACATTTTTGAAGTAAGAAAAAACTAATTAAAGTCATCTTTAAATTAAGATTATTATATATAAAAATAAAAGAACATTGTTGAAGTAGGGAGGCAGGCTGCTGGAATAGCAACCAAATAGCCATGTCATTTCCCTTTATTCATAGGGTAAAAGATATTATAGAAAATATTCTTTAAAATAAAACCACGTTATTATTTTATGAATAAAGTATGACCAAAATATTATATTTTTATTAGAAAATATTCTTTAAAATATGACTCATTATTAATTTTTTTCAAGGAATAAAATTCGACCATATCTGCGAACATCCTGGTAAATCCCATATGCTAACAGTTTTCTTCTAACGAGAGTTCTAGTGTAACGACCCCACTTCCCGACAATCCCCAATTAAGGGAGACCAAGAAGCTAGAGTCGTCATCCCAAAATAGGATCATATAACTTTACAAATAATAAAAAATAATTATTAAACTGTACCACAACTAAGCTTAAAATAGGATAATTTTTCCCTTTAACATACTTTTCCGAAAAATAGGAGTTTGGACTTTATCCAAAGTAGAGTTATATCTAACTAAATCATCCAATCTTTGTTTAGCTTTATTCTTCAAATGCGACTTTAAATGTTCATCCACTTTCATGTATTCCTAAAACACCGACAAAAAAAATGTCAGTCAGTATAACATGTTATACTTGTACGTGGGGGAATTAAAAGCTTGCATCTATTTGTAACAACATATTGCTACCATATTGCTTAACAGATCAAACTTTACGTCTTAAATATAGCTACTCAATTTGGACATATCCAAGCCTCTGTGTTGTCCCTACAGTGGACATGGATCCTACCTTTCTCATATGGTAGTTCCCAAATAGCCCCTTATGGTCCTACCCCAAGGGTAGACCAACACACATGGTCGTATAGTCGTATGATCCTACCCAAAGGTAGATCAAACATCGACACAAAGTAACCTGATGATTCTTCCCCACGGGTAGTCCAATAACTAGGTTTTACATCTCTCACAATTACTCAAAGCTACAAAGGAGGACTAGGATATGATCTAGTTATGCACATATACTTTTGATGATAGTCGTAGTCACTTTACAGTTGCATGAAATAAAAATGTCAACCAAGCAGTTAATTTCAAGGAACCGATAAAACCTTAGAAATTGCCATGAAACTAGTGGGAGTAGTCATAAGCATAACCACATACCTAATTATGAGTCAAAAGAAGCAAGATATCCAAATCAAATTAACTAGATGTCCAATCCATCAAGCGAAACAACCAAATCAAGCAACCCTTGATCCTGAAAACATGGATAACACCTAATTGTTACCATCACATCCCAAACAACTCTTTATTGAATTGAGATACCTTTCTAAGGTTTATAAGTCTCATTAGGATTCATTAGGGTTTCTTAGATTAATTTCTCAATTTTTATCCTTTTTAGGTCAACAAACCCTTAAAAAAACTTTTCTACTCATAAAAACCCTAATTACTCAAATTATTCATATTAAGGGTCCTTTATTCTCAATTTGGCTCAGGATCATCATATCTATGTCTTACTAATGGACTTTCATAATTAAAACCATTAAAAGTAATATTCACCTAAATTAGGGTTTCTAAGCCCATGAATGCACTTTCATATACATGGGACCCTAAATTAAGCCACTTATGCACAAAGATCATCCTTTTAGATTTAATTCTACATTTTATTGTTGAGATTAATATTCAACTCAAAATATTCAGGGAACATCATTAGATCTAATTATCATCAAAACTTAGGGTTTTTCACTAATAAAACAATTAAAGATGACAACCTAATACACTTTTTGAATTACAAGAAGAATTAGGCTTCAAATCTATTTTTAACAGATCCCTTGCTTTTTTCTAATCAATTTTAATATATAGTTTTTTTATCTGAGTTACTAATAATTAACTATGATTATTGCAAAATAAAGATGGTTCAGCCAATTAGAAACAACCACATCATCACACTTACCTTTTCCATTGTTTTTCCACACGGTTAATCTGCAGATAATGGCCCGTAACCATCTTAGCAACTCGTCCCAGCAAGGTGAAGGCTATAAAAGGGGCTAAAAGACATGTTTTCCCTTTCCTCTTCAACACACCCTCGGGGGCAGTGTCGATATTTCTCCCTTCTTCATCTTCTTCCTCGCGATGGACGACCAAAGGGTCTGCTATTCATAGCCTGGTCAACCACAAGAGTTGACTCTCCCTTCCTCACTTCGAGGATGCTATGTGAGTGTCCAAGGAGTTACTCCGGTCTCCATCAGACTCGATGAGCCTTAGATCTTCACTTGGGCTTGCTCTGACCAGTGCACCTAGGTCGTGTTTTCATCTATTACCAGCCATGGCTGATGAACTAGATATCGAGTCTAGAGACCTCACCACAACACTTTTTGATACTCAGGAAAGATGTAACTCTGTGTCAAAAACACTAGGGACTTATATAGGCATGGTAACAACCGACCGATGGATTTGGGATTGCCCTAGTGTCCTGATTTAATAGGGATTTTGGGCACATTTCCTATAGGGCATGATAATTGCCAAGTTATGACTGATTATGTTCGCGACTTCTTCCCGAAATCAAAGGGGAATGTTTTAGAGAAAAAGATGGAGTAACGAGGGAGGTAGGGTGAGGGGAATTTGGAGGCAAAGCACCCTCCTTTCCTATTTAGACGTAAGGTAGGTGACAACAGAGTCACCATTGGATCTCAGATCCAATGGTTCACATTACACTTGCCAAATATAAGGAATTCTAATGTGAATGTAAATGGTGACATTTAATGATATTCTCTCACTTAAGGGATTCTTACAAAAATCACAACTCCCAAACCACATGTTTGATTAATCCCAAAATTTAAAGGAAAGTCAACTATGACTTAAGCTACATGTTTGCAAAGTTTGAGACTCAAATCTAAAAGTATGAGAGACTTTTATTTATATGCAAGTTATCACTTAAAAAGACATATTTTATTCATATTTTCTCTCTCTTACCCTTTTGTATCCTTTATTTGGATTTCTTTTACCATTATAAACCATGTGGATTCGAAATATAATCCATGAAGATCATTCCCACCACTTTCTAGAGAACTCCACATGATCCCCATTATTATCTTAATTTCTTTCCCTTTTTATGCATTATTAGATTTCCTTCATCTTCTCTTTCCTTTTTATCACATTGGACTCACTAAGTCAATAGGGTCCACAAAATCATACATTTAAAGGAAATATTATCAAAGAGATCCACTCATTACACATAAATCATATAATTTCATAATAATACATTTTATTGGAGAAATTACATTTCAAATCATATAAGCCCAAAAATTGGGGTTGTAACATCCTTCCCCTCTTATAGGATATTTTCCCTCAAAATTCCACCAAACATACAAACAATTATGGATAAGACTTTTCCATGCCCATCATCAGCTCTCATGTGGCTTCATCCTCTCCATGGTGCTTCCAGAGAACCTTTACCATCTCTATCCTTTACTCTTGAGCTCTCTCACCTTGGTATCCTGTGCCCTCATAGGTGACTCAGGGTAACTCAACCTCCCTTGGAGTTCAATAGGTTCAATGCTTAGCACATGGCTCGGGTACCTTACATAGTGCTCTAGATCGGGCATATGGAACACATCATGCATCATATTATCCTGAGGGGCTAAGGCTAAACAAAATCCACCAATCCAATCTAAAATCTCAAACAAACCCACGTATCAGGGACTCAACTTTCCTCTAATGTTAGTTGTAGCTCAGAGGGGTCAGATTTTAAAAAACGCATGCTCACCCACAATAAACTACAAGTTAGTCCGCTTCACATCAGTACGTGACTCCTATCGATCTTGGGCTTTATCAGCCATTACTCGATCAAAGTGACTTCATCTGCATACATTGTGGTTTCTCTGACCTTCACCATGTCCTCTCACCAACATCACCCTAGTGAAGTGGTGACCAAAACAACCTCCCATAAAGAGCTTCATACATCCTGATACTGACTCCAGTAGTGGTTATAACAAACAAACTCAGCTAGGGAATATACAGCTCCGACGATTCACCCCAAACGAGCACATAGGCTCTCATCAGACCCTCTAAAGTCTGGATCATACTCTCTTGACTATCCATTAGTCAGGGGGTGATATGCTGACTAAACTTCAATCTAGTTATTTAGTACTCCATCCACCTACTTCCACAACATGGAAGTGAACTTAAGGCCATGCTCAAGAATATTCTAACTCAGATCACTATGTTGTCAAACCATCTCTCAAATATATAGCTCAACTAGATCTGTCACATTGGAAGTGGCCCCTAAGGTAAGGACATGTACTGGCATGGTAATACAATCTACCAGAACCCATATTGCATCATGACCTCTCTCGGTCCAGGGGAGACTCACTACTATGCCTATGGTGATCTGCTCCCATTCCACTCAAGAGTTTCCAATCCTCTATCGCAATCCACTGGGTTACTAGTGTTCAGCCTTCACCCTCTAGAATGTATGTCCACTGGCTACATGCACCTCTATATTCTTTCTCATTCCAGGTACCACTGCAAACCTTAACTATCTTGGTAGTACCAGGGTGTGGGGTGTACATAAAATCATGAGCTTCTCTAACGACATGATTCTCTCAGGGTGAATCCTCAGAAACCCCAAAACACTCTAGTAGTGGATTTCACCACCTACTCCTCCTGAAAGGTACATATAAAGTTTCTTTAACAAACATTTAATCTCGTCAAGCTCTGGGTTGACTAACTGGGAAGTTACCAACTCGGCTTACTAGTATGGTTGTATCTGGATGTTAGCCACACGGGTCTAGCTTTCCATTGGTTGTCGGGTCCAACTGGAAACCTCTCCCAACCTTCTGTATCAGCTAGGAAAGATAGTTGTACACCCGACCAGCTTCCCACTAAGGACATCCGTCACCACACTAGCTGCCTTAGGTGATCAGTGATGGTGAAGACATAAACCTTCATATACTCCACTCATCGACCTTGTCTTTGGTTTAGGTCTACCTGAGTCTAGAAAAACTTCTAGCTCTTACATCCATCATCTCAGTTATCGAAAATTATCTATATTTTGTAAAAAAACCAAATTGCTCTTGATCAGTCTATCCTCATATGATGATTACCTTAGTTTGCCTAAGCTTTCATCCATCTATTCAATATACTCTGAAAATGGTATGGTACTTCTTCCATCCTCAGTTATCATAGAAAGGTTTCAGCTCATATCACCTTTATCCTTAGTATATGTCATGCATTGTGTCATGTCTCTCACACCCATAACAACATGAAATAAGAATTTGGTTGCAGTCCAAATATAGAGTTCATCTTGTTCCAGGAGTAGAGATGGTGCATCACCATTACACTATCCAGTCTAAGTTGAAACATACTTATCATGACTTCACATCATGAACATCTAAAAAAAGTGACTACACCCATGAGAAGACTTTACCTATCACTCTTATGTACAATCCCTAGTCATTTCCTCAAGGTCTCTTGGGTGCCGATACTTTTGGGGTGATCTTTCCCTTATGCATCTAGAGAGTGCCTTTCACATTTACCCTTAGGCCCCATGAACTCATGAAGGTGGCCAACATCCTAACCCATTTTCTTCAGGAAAAGGTAGTTGTTACCTCCTGACCCTATGGTCTTGTGCATCTAGGGGATAGATTACTCCTACTCCAATCGGTCTTATCCCTCCTTGCCCTTGATATTGACTTAAGATTCTATCATAGCTCGTAGCTACTTTCTTGGTACTCAAGCACATCTCATCCTTGAATCCTCACCCAAAACTCCATCATCTCTCTGGGAACTCATAGATAACATCCCACCCCTCATGGGAAACATGTCAACCTACCGATCTCGATTTGGCCCCATACTACATGTTACCTCAATTGTAACATACCATTATGCCCCTTAGAGATGGTCACACATGGGTCTATAGATTCATGCTCATACTATGTGCTCTTACACTTAGCTCATCAAGCTCTTATAAGTGACCTCTTAAGGTTACCTCAAACCTAAACAAGAGTTGGTTCTCACTCCATCATGAAGGGTCCCTTCACAGGAGAGGAGAAAACTACCACTTGATAGTAGAAGAGGTCAGAAAATATCATCATGTATATGCTTAGACCCTATCATACTACCTATTCAAATGGACAAAAAGAAGTCAACCTATTAAACCATTCAAAGTTCCTTGGTAGATCATACTTGTTAATCATTCTTACAAGTTGGAACAACATCATACATACATATGTCACCAATTTGTGTGAGTGGTTCATCAATCATATGTATCAATTCAAGCAAGGTTTCCTTTTATTCCAACACATGGGGGTCATGCTTAAATCCAATGAACTCACTCATCCTTGTGAGCATTATGTGCACCATGTTTTACTACTTCCCCTCTTTGGTCTAGGAACCTCAGGTTCACCCCTTATACATCAGGTGTCTAAACTGCATGCTCAGTTGCTCAAACATGTACCAAACCCATGTATGATATGGCATATAATTCCTAACACTCTTCCACGTGAACAACCCTTCGAGTCCCACACAAGGACAACCAACTGGGTGAATGGCCTCACAACTCATTACCATACCATACCTCTTTAGGGTCTTTGGAACTCTCCTTCCTACACCCAAAAGGTAGGCACTCATATCATGTATACATTTGTTCAGGAAGCCTCTTTCTCTTTTCTAGGGTTTGGATCCTCTAAAGGCATCCAAGGTACAACAAGCCTTTAAGGGTCATGCATGAGGCAACCACATACATCTAATCAGGGTCCTCTATTCTAGGCCACATCATACCAAACTTCTCATGATTCCTCATGTCTCCACCTAGGTCTCCAACCTTCTTCATTGGGGTCTCACTCTCTCTCTACAGCTAACCCTAAAATTGGTTCTACCACTGGAGGTTCTCTCTCAGAAGATGGGTCAAGCTCTTAAGGATACACATCTATCCCTACCTGGATGAAACATACTATCAATACTTATGTTCGGCTAAGATCATCCAAAGCTCTGCATGCCTATCTCATAAACTATCAGGAATAACCCTTCTGGCTTAGGTCTAAAACCTACTGCCAGCCATTCTGCCACTCACTTCTATGTAGGTGCATGCCTCTTTTCTACTCATATATGTCTGTTAGTGTTCCTATATGGTCACCACTAACCTTCTCCGTGAGGGAGCCATCCCTCACCCTTGAAAGGCGTGACCCACCCAAGGTCGGGTCGCCAAAAGGCTCTAGGGGTCGAGCAACCACACATAGTCTATGTTTCTCATGCATACTCACACGTAATTGCATGCATGGAAGACTAAGGTATTCAATTCATCGTGTCTTCTATTTCTCTATCCACTGCTAAAGGTGTTGAGCATTGCCCTCAGAGGATGCATCATGTCTCTTCCTCTCCCTGGAGGCTTCTTCCTCCAAGGCTAACCCTCTCCTCCTCTTCCTATGATATGGTCTAATCTTAGCGTTCTCCTAAGGGCATGGCAATACATGCCATGTATCCTAAGCATGTAACTAATATCAGTCTAAGTTTCATCATTTAGACTTATGTCCATGACATCTTTCTTACATGTTTTTTATTATTTGGTGGAGGATTCGTTAATTATTATTATTCTTAGCCCTCAAACTCAGGAGGAGGTGAAGAGACAGAAACTCTAAGCACTTAAAGTTATTCCATAAAATGGGGTAGAGAAGGGAAGAAGACAGATGAGAGAAACCTAGAGGTATCTTATTTTGAGTCAAATCCTCTGATTTTGGCCAGGCAATCACATAAATTCTGGGAGTCCTCGTAAACCGGCTAGTGCGACGTAGATTTTGGGAGTCCTCATAAACCGGCTAGTGGGGCGGAGGAAAATCTTTCCATCCCCTAGAACATGATCCTTTTCTAGACACCTCCATCTTTGGAAAATTCTCTACAACACCCTTGGGCTCTAAAGAGTTTGTAATATTTAATCATTATTAGAGATTAAATGGAAAATCATGCTCTGATACGAAATGTAATGACCCCACCCCTCGATAACCCCCAATTAAGGGAGACCAAGAAGCTAGAGCTATCATACCCAAAATAGGATCATATGGTTTTGCACATAATAAAAAATAATTACTAAATTCTACCACAACTAAGCTTAAAACGGGATAAAAAAATTTCCTTTAACATACATTTTAAAAAAATAGGAGTTTGGAACTTTATCCATAATAGAGTTCTATGTAACTAAATCCTACAATCTTTATTTACCTTTATTCTTCAAATGCCACTTTAAATGTTCATCCACTTTCATGTATTCCTAAAGCACAAACAAACAAAACGTCAGTCAATATAACAGGTTATACTGGTTTGTGGGGGAACCAAAATCTTGCATCTATTTTTAACAACATATTGTAACCAAATTAAAGCTTAATAGATCAATCTTTATGTCTTAAACATAACTACTCAATCTGGACATATCCAAGCCTCTGTGTTGTCCCTGCAATGGACATGGATCCTACCTTTCTCATATGATAGATCCCAAATAGCCCCTTAAGGTCCTACCCCAAGGGTAGACCAACACATAGGGTCGTATAGTCATATGATCCTACCCAAAGGTAGACCAAACATTGACTCAAGGCAACCTGATGATCCTACCCCATGGGTAGACCCATACTTGTCAATTCGTCCAGTCGGTGGGCTGACTGGCTTGGTCGACCATGCCGACTAGTCGGCCGACCAGTCGTATGTTTTTTTCAGGTTAATAATTTCATACACATATATATTTATATAATATGTAATTATATGTATACAAATATATATTATGGTATTGATTGTTATATGACACTATAAATAATAGAAATGAATGATTAAACAAATATAACATGTATAATAAGAGTGTAGAGTGACATACCATGTGTTGATTCAGACTTGTATAAATTTTGAATTGCTGCAAGATGCATTCAAATGTGATATTATGCTAAATAATTAACACAAAGATGTCATGTAACTTAATAATAATATATCGGCTTAACACAAATATACAAATGACATAAAAACATGTCTAACTTAAGTTTCATTCAAACACAAATGCATAATGTTTAAATTCAAAATTCAAAATTTCAAATAAAATAAAAATGCTAAATTGCTAATGAAAATAAACTAAAAGTCAAATGGTTGTTGCTCTTGCTCATCATCTTCTTCTTCATCTTCATCTTCATCTCCAAGAGCAGTGTCCTCTTCCATTATGTCCTCTTCCACATCTTCCCATACTGTGTCATCATTTGTCATATCAATCACTCTACTGGTCCCCACTCCAGCAACACCTCTCCTTGGCCTATTAGGCCCAACTTGATATTCACTTGCCCCCATTGCAGCATCAACTTGAGTCAAACGAACCCCTTGTGCAACTATAGGATCATCGGGAATACCTGTCATCCACTCACTACTCCAGTTAAGATCATCTAGGGCAATAGGATCATAACTCTTTTGTGAATTCTCTAATCACCTCTTCTGATATTGTTCATTCAATTGGCGCTTCTTGTGTTGTTCCCTATAGTTCCTCAACTCATCACGTATGGTATGATAACATCTTACACATTTCACAGTATCGGAAAAGCCACCTATGAGATGTTTCTTCAAGCGGTTGATCCCACCACTGCTCACATGACCACACAAACCACATTCCACTTTGTTTTTATCGACATGTTCAGCCAAAAACCATATTTCCAGCCAAGATCCTTCGACTTTGCCTTATGAGACGGGTCATTTACCAACTCCCAAAACTGAGGAAGGATCTCCCCTATTGGTGTAGGAACATCTGTCTCGCCTTCCATGGCTACCGAGGTGAAGAATAGAGTCAAAGTTTGTCCCCTCACACGCTAAATCCAAAGTTAAACGCAACAGACGTAGACAACCGGAGAAGAGAGGCACAGTCCTTTGGAGGCAGAGAAGAAGAGATAACCACAACCAATATCCTCCGAGAAGAGAGGTGATGGATACTCGTCGGAGAGAAGTCTTTGTCGGAGAAAGGAAGCTGACGGCTGAGAGGGGCACACACCGTCGTCCGCTAGAAGCGACGGACGCGGCTTCTGTCGTGCGGGGCTTTAGGGAGCCGAGGAGTCGTGTGTGTGCGTCGGGCGAAACAGAGTGCATGTCGGGCGTCTCTGACTTGGGGACTAAATAAACATTTTAATTAAAAAAAAAATAACAGTCGGGCCTGACTTGGAGGATGACTTTTCCTGACTTGCCCCGCCCAGGAGGCCCTGTCGGCCGACTGGCCGACTAGTCGGGCGAGTCGGACAACTTTTTTCTTCCATTTTCTGGTCGATTAGCTAGGCAGAGGATTAGAAAATGACTTGCCAACTAGTCGGTGACTAGTCGTCGACTAGTTGTCCGACTCAACAAGTATGGGTAGACCAATAACTAGGTTACCATCTCTCACAATTACTCAAAGCTACAGAGGAGGACTACGATCTGAGCTAGTTATGCACATATACTTATGATGATATTCATAGTCACTTTACTATTGTATGAAATAAAATTCAACCAAGTAGTTAATTTCAAGCAACCAGTAAAACCTCAAAAATCACCATAAAACAAGTGTGAGTAGTCATAAGCGTAACCACATGCCTGATTATGAGTCAAAAGAAACAAGATATCCAAATTCAACTAGATGTCCAATCAATCAAGCCAAACAACCAAATCAAGAAACACTTGATCCTGAAAACATGTATAGCACCTAATTGTTACCATCACATCCCAAACAATGCTTTATTGACATGGGATACCTTTCTAAATTTTATAAGTCTAATTAGGATTCATTAGAGTTTCTTAGATCAATTTCTCAATGTTTATCCTTTTTAGGTCAACAACCCCTTAAAACAACTTCTCTACTCATAAAAACTCTAATTACTCAATTTATCCATATTAAGGGTCCTTTATTCTCGATGTGGCTTGGGATTATCATATCTCTATCTTCCTAATGGATTTTCATAATTGAAACCATTAAAAGTCATATTCACCTAAATTAGGGTTTCTAAACCCATTAATGCACTTTCATATACATGGGACCCTTAATTAAGCCAATTATGCACAAAGATCATCCTTTTAGATCTAATTCTACCTTTTATTAACAACAAATTAATATTCAACTCAAAATATTCAGGGAACATCATTAGATCTAATTATCATCAAAACTTAGGGTTTTGTATTAATAAAACCATTAAAGATGATAACTTTATACACTTTTCGAATTTCAAGTAGAATTAGACTGCAACTCTACTTTTTATGGATCCCTTGTATTTTTTTGATCAATTTTCATATATAGTTTATCTTGATCCGAGTTTCAATAATTAAATATGATTATTGCAAAATAAAGATGGTTGAGCGAATTAGAAACAGCCACATCATCACACTTACCTTTTCCATTGCCTTACCACGCAGTTAATCTACAACCAATGGCCCGTGTCCATCTCAACAACTCCTCCCAGCAAAGTGAAGGCTATAAATGGGGCTAAAAGACATGTTTGACCTTTCCTCTACAACGCACTCTCGGGGGCAAAGTTGATATTTCTCCCTTCTTCATATTCTTCCTCACGATGGAGGAACAAACAATCTTCTATTCACAGTCTGGTCAGCCACAAGAGTTGACTCTCCCTTGCTCACTTTTAAGATGTTGTGTGAGGGTCGAAGGAGTTTCTACGGTGTCCATCGAACTCAACGAGCTTTAGATCTTTACCTGGGCTTGCTCAGACCAGTGTGCCGAGGTCGAGTTTCCGTCCATTACCAACCATGGCTGATGAACTAGATACCAAGTCCAGAGACCCCGCCGCAGTGCTATTTGATGCTCGGGAAAGTTGTTAACTCTGTGTCGAAATCACTAGGGTCTTATGTAGGTGTGGTAACAACTGACCCATGGATTTGAGATTGCCCTTGTGTCCCGATTTAGCATGGACTTTGGGCACTTTTCCTATAGGGAATGATAACTACCAAGTTATGACTCATTATGTTTGCCACTTCTTCAAGAAATCAGAGGGGAACATTTTATAGAAAATGATGGAGTGATAAGGGAGATAGGGGCGAGGGAGGTTCAGAGGCACTATACCCTCCTTTACTATTCAAATGCAAGGTAGGTGACAAGTGAGTCGCCATTGGATCTCATATCTAATGGTTCACATTGCACGCACCAAATATAACGAATTCTAATATGAATGTGAATGGTGACATTTAATGATATTCTCTCACTTTATGGATTCTTACAAAAATCATAACTCTCAAAACACATGTCCAATTAATCCCAAATTTTAAAAGAAAGTCAATTATGACTTAAACTACATGTGTTCAAAGTTTGAGACTCAAATGCGAAAGTATGATAGACTTTTCATCATGTGCAAGTTATCACTTAAAAAGACATATTTTATTCATATTTTCACTCTCTTAGTCTTTTGTATCATTTTTTGGATTCCTTTTACCATTATAAACCATGTGGATTCGAAATAAAATCCATGAATATCATTCACACCACTTTATAGAGATTTCTACATGATCCCCATCATTATCTTAATTTCTTTCCCTTTTTATGCATTATTAGATTTACTTCATCTTTTCTTTCCTTTTTATCACATTAGACTCATTAACTCAATATGGTCTATGAAAATATATATTTAGAGGAAACATTATTAAAGAAATCCACTCATTACACATAAATCATACATTTTATTGGAGAAATTGCATTTCAAACCATATAAGCCCAAAAATTGAGGTTCTAACAACCAGTATTAGACAATATAGTATGTGTTTTTTATGAATATAAGTAATTTCACCTGAATTATCTAAAATTTATAAGCATTATTTTTTTCCATGGGTGCCATGTAGTGTCGTTCAATACTGCTACACATATTTTTGGATATTGTTAAGTGTAAGTGTATTTTGTGGGTAATTTTCACACTATTTTTCCTCGCATCAAATTTTCTAGAACAATGGCAAAAGGTGTCAAACATTTCTATTTCGAATTAGTGAATGCTATATTTTTATAATATATGTTTTATGCATAATAACATGCATTGCTATCCGATAAATCACATGGGTATACATATCAATATTTATTCAGATATAATCATCATTGGACCTGTGTGTTCCTTCTCCAACGTGTGTTTAATGTATCAACATCCTTTATTAAATTTTTCCCAAAGTTTTCCCTTTTTTCTTCAAACTAACAGGGGAACATGTATTAAGCATGTGGTTTACAGTTGAATTGAATCAGAAAAAAAATTATGATGCATGCATTACAACCATTTGATACACATAATTACAAATTACTATTTACATGTCTTACTACTATTCTATAGAAAAAGAACAACATATATCAACATTAAACAAACTAAAACTAGTTGTTTTCTTCATGATATGTCCTTAAAAGAAAAGGTTGTGAATATCTTTATACTTCACATAAATTTGTAAACAAAAGATGAATTGCATGTTGGCACATTGAGATTGCCATTTCTTAATGACGATATACATGTGAATTTTTTAGTATGTTATGAATGATGGGTTTTAGTGTTACTTACCAGAGGATTAAGTGGCATTGACATTCATAGATCTCATGAAAGACAATTCTTTACTTGTTTTCCAAATAAGGGACAAAGTATTACATCAGGATCATCATATAACTGGAGTTTTATAATACACCAACAATGCAAATTTTAAACATATACAATTGAATATTATATATCTAATATCATACACAGAAAGTGTATGTCTTGTACCTATATTATTCCAGCAGATGATAATATTTTAGTATAAACTATATTTCGGGTTGTCGTTGTAACTTTTTTTTTTAGGTGTGCTGGTTTAATAAGAATTTCAAGACATGTCTGTGATTTCACTCTAGATAGAGCAACATATAACTGACCATAGAAGAATACTGACTGAGGCACATGTACTTCAAAGTTTTCTAAATTTTATCCATATTCTTATTAATTGTCATTGCAAAACACAACCATACTGAATATTGTAGTCTCTTCAATGAAAATGGTAATTTTTCATGTATGTTGGTTTAATAAGAAGAAATGATGATTAATAAAATAAATTAAAGAGTAGATAACAATTATCATCAACAGCCCGACTATATAACATGAGCATATCCACACGATTGTGTTACATCTTTATTAATGCCTTGAGGATTTGAGTCATACCACCCAAACCCAACTAATCACTACTAAGTCAAAATTTGTTCCATACAATATTTATGGAAGAGATAGACTCCATTATCTCACCAGCACTTCCCAATCAGTACAAGAGACAACGTAGAGACATAAAGTCAAACTGCAAAACAATGACATATGGTCATGTATCTAGCCTGCCTTGGTACAGGTCACGACACTAGAGAATAGCTCACGCATGGCCATTCTGTAAGAGGCATCCTACAGTTATGTTGCTACCTATCACACATCACAATCTCAGAGGCATGACTGCCGCCATCCTCCACAACCTACAATTGTGGACGCAAGGAGGTACTCGACTTGCGCCCCTGCATAATAGATAATATGTGCTCTGAGTTTCTAGCATGAATTTATCATTTCACTTTCTATCAAATGCTAACACTAGAATGGATCTATGGAATAGGGCAAATACATTATTAGGGTTTCACTTGATTAGTTATAACCATTGGGTGAATTAAGGTTGCATTAAACAAGAGGACATACAAATCCTAATTCATCTCTAAAGAACATTTCTATATAACAACTTCAAAAGATATAAAACATATGAGACATATTGTTCCTCATCTCATCATCATATGGTACTATTCACTTGCCATTCATGATACTACACTTGTCATCATACTATCACAAGATATAAATCCTTATAAAAATGGCTTAGGGTATCAACCCTTGTCAACATAAGAGGATTACACCTCACTCAAGGCTCAACCATGCCCAAAAGTCATTAAGACCATCATATCATTCCCTATAGGGTCATCATTATCTTTCCATGCCTTAAAAAAAGGCTCAACAACCATCACCACACATCTGATGCACATGCTCAACATAATATTACATTAAAGAACTAAAAGATGTTTACATGATAACATTATAAGGTCACCTTAGAAATTAAGAGCATTCCTTCATTATATCAACATACAAGAAGGCTAGATAAGAGTTTAAAAGAATATCCATGATCACATGATCAATATAAAATAAGGTAGTTCACATGAACCATGATTTTTAAAATAAAAGACATTGTGTATGGGCTAATGTCCATAGGATAAAGAGAATGAATAAGCATAGGTGAATTTCTCAACATAGTAGAATAGGGGATACATCATACCTCAACTTCAGAGTGTAAACAGTCCAAGTCAATCCTAGATCCAAGCCTAGGCCTCCAAAGAGCCTCTAGGGAAGGTGGAAAAGTCCAATAAGTAAGGCTCCCAAGATTAGAGAGGCTAGTTTCTCCAACAAAGCTCCTATCTCGAGCAAGAAGCACCTCCTCCATTTTTGAGGTGAAAAACCCTAACAAAAGAACATGGAGATGGGGCGTTTAAGGGCTCTAGGTGGGGTTTCACCATGGAAGACCAGGGTTCTAACCTGGAGGAAGGTGGAAGGAATACTAACAACATGAAAATAGGGAAGGAAATGGAAAAACTTACTAGTTTTGGTCAAAATAACCAAGGAGGAGCTTTAGAAACCCTAAATAGAGCAAATTTGGAACCCTAGGAGCCTTCTTCACCAAGGTAGGAACCTTCTTTTACCTTGGGACAACACCTTCATGGAGAAACAGAGTAGGAGTTATGCTCTAAGATAGAGGAAAGTAAGAAGAGCAAGATTTTTCGAATTTGGAGTTGGGAAGAGGTAGATATGGCTATATAAAGAAAGAGGTCAAGTATGAGGTGTCTATGAGACTTTCCATGTGTCATTTATAAGGGTTTCCATGGACATGCAAGACTTTATGGATAAGGAAGAAGTCAAGCATGAGGTGTCAAGTTAATTTTCATGTGTTCAATGCTAAGGGTGCCTATGGACATACAAACCTTTATGGATAAGGAAGAAGTCAAGCATGAGGTGTCCATGGGACTTTTCATGTGTCCCTAGCCTAGGGCTTCATGTCCATGCAAGAGGACAGCTCATAGAGACTTATTGTATATCAAAAGTTGGTCCTAAAAGACATGGATACTTCTAGGTCATCCCCACCATCCTTCAAAAAAAGAAATAACCCCATTGGTTGATAGCTTTTAAAGATAAGCTCATTTATAAAGAGGGTAATCCCTATAATGCCCTTGGAGAGAAACACCTTCAAACCAAGGTGCAACCAGGATCCCTATGGTTCAAAAACTCGAGAATGGTAAGGTAATATATAATGATTATAATGCATGGGAAAATTCGCAAAGATAACCTCCCAATTGGGTAAATTGCAGAAAAGTCGAGAATGTACCTAAAATTGCATAACTTGCACAAACAACATCCAAATTGGACCAAACGTCATCCACAAGTTATATTTGTTGTTTTGAATATGAATTTGCCATTTTTTCCATATTTTGAAGTTATATAATCACATTATTAATTACTTATGCCTTTTATTCATTTTCTCTCTCCTAAACTTATCCTAATATTTCAAGGTGGTCCAAATTAGATGAAATTTGACATGTAGGCTAATTTTGATATGTAGATTTCAAATTTGAAGTTTGTTTCCACTTTTGAGACTTATTTTTATGAGATATGTCATATGTCCCATTAACGACACATTATCTAAATTATTCATCCAATTAAGTTTCTTATCTTCATATTACCACCAAAATGAGTTATGTGGCATATTTTATGTATCCATTATAAATCTAAGATTAATGTTAGAACATTAGGTTACATTAAGGTGATATATACATGAATTAGCTCATTGGGGTTATACTAGACATCTATTTAGGTCTAACCTTCAACCTTGTTTGGCTAAGTCCAAAATGTCAACTTCCAGGGTAGGGTATGAGATCTAGTTTGTTATAAAGTAAATGCACTGAATATCCATTATAACCTAAGTCATTTAGATAGGAACTGTGACACCCCGCCATCACACAGACAGCAAGATGACACGCGAAAACGTGTGAAACCTCATATTATCAAAAATAAGGTTAATTAAAATCGTTTGTGCAAAGCATGCATAAGAGAACTTTTGCATCCAGATCCTGCAGAGAAACATGTTATAAGAATATTACAAGCATTGATATATGTCCAAAACTTATCAGAACGAGTTGTAAGGTCAGCACTAGAGTATAGGGATGACTGAGAGTCCCTATACATACATAACGGGCAACGAACGGCCAGCAACAGGATATACAAAAATTACAATAGATAATCATCGTGAAATGTCATCAAACACCTCCGGGGACCTGAGAGTATAGGGATGACTCTAGGACTCTACTAAAAAACCACCAAAACAACAACATGTCCATCTCTTGCCTTCTACTTCTCTTCTTACTGCTCGACCGAAACCTCACGAACACCACCGCATCTAGAGCGATCACCTAAAAAGGGTGTAAACCAGCGGGGTGAGACACACAGTCCCAGCGAGAAACATAACTCCCCGCCGAAACTATAAAACCTCAAAAAGTTAAAGCAGATAACTGATAAATCGTATAACAAGAGCAGCATACTGAGCAAGGTGATTATTACCATCAAAATTACCAAGATATCGGGGAGGCATATAACCAAGTATTTCTTTATGGAACATGATTGACAAGATAAACTTTATAAAAACTTATCACAAGATATAAGGATCGTACACACAACTGCATAGTACAACCAGATCAGCTATATAAGCAAGGCCTCAAACAATGTTTCATATTTGTTCTGTGTAGTGTATACTATCTGGTTGTATTGCATTTTATTATTCCCTGAGGAAGTGAGCCTTCCCTGCTCAAATCCAACCATTGGCTGTGAAGCCCAATCCGGTGCCATACAAGGTCTAAGGAGATCCGGACTCCATGACCTCACCTTCTCATGGTCAGTACACGAATCATCAAGCAAGACTACAATCTTATGCTTATAGGGCCTCAGCCTCTGGGTCCGCTCCGCAAGCTACCCATATCTCTAGCTCACCTTGACACAGGTGCTAGTATATACATACGAGCCATGAACACATCATGCTCATCATCACATATCCTGAGCCATGGGTTTGTTCACTGTGCTCCATATATCCTGAGTCTGCAACCACAGCTGCACTCAAACCCTCCTATTTTAGGCTAGGGGAAACCTCACATATTCAACAATATGCGCTCCAGGTAATCCCGCAGGATAAACATGTTTCACCATCACCAAATACTGACGATGATGGATCTATGGACAGGGCAAATGACATGATATATTCGTTTATCATTAATTAGTATATTTTAAGCCAATTTTTGAGGCAATCAAAGTTGTAAACATAACCTCATAGAATTACATCATTATTGCCATCAATATACTATCATGGGACCTCAATCCCTCATTACATCAACCACCGCCTCTTAAGGCATCATAATCATGCATCAGTATTCTGGGAACGCATCCCTTATCTCATCAGAGGATAACACCTCAACTAGGCACTCAGCCTTATATCAGGTCTTCAGACCTATCAACCTGTTATCTTATTAACAAGGATTGTCATCACATTGTGCTAGTCAAAGCACATATATCTCATAGATCTTACCAGGCTATGAATCCACATAGTGTACCTGCATGGTTAGTATACTGTTAACAAGATTATCATGCTATCAAGTATAGAGCAACAATCATGATTATATCACACATAAACTTTATCATTCATAGTATTATTATCAACCATGAGCATACATCATGCCCATACTTGTGACCATATACACATGCCACTTTAGCATGTGTAGTAACATCATATCTTTCCAAACATACCTGGTTTACAACCTATCATCTTATCTCATCATCCTAGTTGTAGGATTCGAGGTGATTACATCTTATAACTTGTATCATCATTATTAATGTTGAACTATATACATTCTGAGTTATCAGAATTGTGGGACTCGTCTCGGAGAAAACATTATTAATGATGCGGAAGCGATTAATTAGAAGCAGAATTACTAAAAATCACTAAAAATTAAAACTTTTTGTAAAGAGATCCACAAACTGTAAAACTCTTTCATAAGGAAACATGATAAGTTATTTACAAGTTGTTTCATCAATACATCTCTGTATTATCTCATCTTGAGAGTCATAATACTAACTAGCATGTTAAACTTTACATGAGCAGTATACAAAAATCTCGAGGCATTACGCCAAAACCTCCGATCTATATTAAACCATCTACTAACTCTTAGGACCTGAGAGTACCAAGACGACACATAGGACTTTCTATCTACAAGACTCGACAGACAGTGTCTCCACCTGTGGGTTAGTGTTGTCCCTGATGTTGCGACTACTGCTGTTGCTGCTCACCCACTGAAGGGTTCCTTCGTTCTCGGCGTCTACCTAAAAATTGGAATCCCACGGGGATGAGACAATTGAATAATTTTCCCAACGAGAGTTATAACTCTCTGCCAGAAGCATTGCTATTGCAAGTATTAAAATAACAATGAGCAGTAGAACTATAATTATTCAACAGCAGGCAGTTCATTGAATAAACTAAGTAGAGCTGTATTCTCTAAACAACCATTTCAATTATAACTTGATTGAATAACAAGACATATATCAATAAGGAATATGAAAAACATGTATACTAGTTATTCAACTAGGATATTATAAACAATGTATCATCAATCATTGTTTCTTGTAGTTCAACCTAAGCAATTATGCTATACGGCTGATTACATTTTACAAACATATTTATGCCCTAGGGAGATGAGTTACACCTCTCATACTCCAACCGACCATTACAAAATTGCAATCAGTACCATACATAGATCATCAGAAGAGTTGGATTCCTTTGAACTCATCTTCCTCAATCAGTGTGGGGTACAATCATGCAGGACATCTTATGTCTCAGCCATAATAGCTTTCCAGGGTATTTTTACAACTTCGCTATTAGAGTTACAGTGGCATGTTGTACTCTCTTTGCCATTGAGGGATTTCTTGTTTATCTCACATCGATTCGGCATTAACAACATCATCGGGAGATTAGTGATACATCATCCCGGCATATACATATCATGAAGGATTGAGAGATTAAATGTACATCTCACATCAATTCCCTCATTAGGACGTAAGGATATTCGCATCCATAACCCCCACATACTCAAAATTATGCTCTCCAGGAGTTCCCTTAGGAAAACTTATTTCACCATCATTTAACTTTTGACAATGATGGATCTATGGTCAGGGCTCTACATGATATCATTTCTCTTGATTATTTAAGTACATTATAGCATTATTTTATCATCATGCATGTTTTCAAACATAAATCAATAAGACAATTGCTATAAAGAAAGAGTACTAATTGTATCAAGTTCATTTCACATCTTGTTAACATTGGGATATCAATCCCTAGCCATCTCATCATTATGATTCAGGAATATGGGTGTTCAAACAATTAGTTCAGCAAAACACTTGTTACCAAGTAACATATTGCGATCAAGTCATTTAACAGCACGAACATGTTTGTAGCAATGTAGATATTTCTCACGGATCATACAGCCTATCAATCTCATATGTTACCTCTTACTAGGCAACATAGCATATCATTACTTTCAAAGCTTATAAAGTGCTTTCAATGAATATGGCTTCATAACCCTTACCTAGCTATGCTCACTTCTTTATAAAGACATGCATGACTAACACAATTGATAACATGCACATTATATCTATATCAGCACAATACAAATTATTTCCAAGTCAAGTATAGAACACCACGGTCGTGCAGCCAAGAACGGCCGTGCAAGGGGAAGCCACCACGGCCGTGCTATCTTGCACAGTCGTGCTACAGAAGATTACCACGACCATTTTACATCACCACAGTTGGTTTCTAGGGTTAGGGTTTCCTATTCAATTCAATTAGGGTTATCCAATCCTTTTATCTTACAAAGGCATAGTGATTCCTCTTTTCATAATTCAATCATAGAGTTTCATGCTTAAAAGCATAACCCAGAATTAGGGTTTACTGTTCACATCATCACATTTCCCTAGATTAGGGTTTACTATTCACATTACATCACATTACCCTAGATTAGGGTTTACTATTCACATTATAATGAGTTAAGATCATACCATCATCATGTATGAGGATTACTTCCTTTAATGCCCTCAATAGGGTTATAATTCATTAGCTTCCATAACTAGGGTTTCATGATTTCAATATCATGGATCATACCCTAATTAGGTATCCATCCATATTGGGAGTTCATTATTTGATTAACATTCATATAAGAAGTCTTCTCTCTCCTCTTTCTATAATATGATGTTTGCATCACCCTTGATTGGGCTAAGTCAATTCAACATTGACATCGTGGTTTATGTCATTACTATTGTGATCATTAAAGCTCACTTGTTCAAAGAGTATTAGTCATGCTATCCCATCAAAGGTACCTTTGTAATGATCACCACTGATCATAACATACGTTAATCAACTAATTACTTGGTCCCTTAATCACTTTAGGTACCTGTGAGGTTTCGGTTAATCACCTACTAAACCATCTTGACCTCTAAAGCATCAAGCGATCTTGACCTTTTTAGACCTCGAACGGTCTTGCACACTAAACCTCCAAACGGTCTTGGATAGACCTTGAAACTGTTTTGTGTTTAAGACTGTTTAGTCATGTTGACTTTTGAAACCATTTGGTGAAGTGCACACTCGAGACCGTTTGCCCAAGATGGGGGTGAAGACTGTTTGGTCAAGTTTGACTTTGAAACCACATGGACATAACCGACCTTGAAACCACATGAGACTAAATGGTTTGGGATCGTTTGGTCCCAAACGGTCTTGAGATTTTTTGGTCCCAAACGGTCTTGAGACTGTTTGGACTCAAATGGTCTTGAGACCGTTTGGTCCAAACCACCGCAAAACCGCATGGACCAAAAAGTGTCTCAACCACTTCAATTGAGTTAGGGTTTTCAATGTTGAACCCCTCAATCAACCATGCACTTGTTAGCCACAAATCAATTGACTCAATTAGGTCAACCCTCAACTGATTTGAAACTCAATTGACCCTCAATTGATCATCAATTAGTGCTTGGATCAATTGGATTAGGGTTTGAAATCGATGATCCTTCAACATGTTTCAACATGAGTCTAATTGATTTGAAACCATTGAACCATTATCCACTTTGGTCATGACCTGACCCCAAACGATCTTGGGATCGTTTGGATGACCTCCAAACAATCTTGAGACCATGTTCCCAAGTCAACACCAAAAACTAACTCAACCAATTAAGGTTTGGCTCATTGGATTGATCACTAGGTCAACAATCGATTGTACCTCAACTAATTACCTTTAGATCTTCAACCACTTAACCATAGTCAACCACAGTCCAAACGGTCTTGGGTGACCCCCAAACGGTCTTGGGATTGTTTGGATATCATCCAAACGGTCTTGAGACCATTTTCCCAAAATTTCATCAAAAACCAAGTGATTCAATTAAGGTTTGCACCCTAGGTTTGGTCACCAAAACAACAATCAATTATTCATTAACTTGATATCATTGGGTCCTCAATTGGTCAACTCTACTTAACCCTAGACCTACAAATAGTCTTGAGTGATTACCAAATGGTCTTGAGACCGTTTGGGTGATCCCCAAATGGTTTTGAAATCGTTTGGGCCACTCAACCCAAACTTCAACATAATACAATTATTGAGATCAACAATTGACCCGATTAGGGTTTTGATGATTGATGGGCCTTCAATTGGTGATTCAGTTGGAATTAATTTAAGATTTTTGGTAGGTGATTAGTCTACTTTATTCACAATAGACCTCCAAATGGTCAACGCCTGGTAAACACCTCCAAATGGTCTTGGACCGTTTTCTCCCATGCATTCTTGTGAAACCGTTTGAACTCAAACGGTTTGAAACTATTTGCTCCAAACGTTTTGGTAAACTGTTTGCTAAAGGTTGGGAGACCGTTTGTTAAAGTAAATTCTTGGATAAACATAGGAATTAACCTCATCTTCTTCTATCTCTGTTCATCCAAGAACAGGGGCTGTTCTTTACGGAAAAGATAGCAAGAACACACAAAGGTGTCCAAAGAAGAAGTATAAGCAACGATTCTAGTAAAGAATGATGAAAAAGCAAAGATTAAGGGTTTAGAGTTATAAAACTTGCCTTTAGGACTGATCCAGAGCTCCAAGATTCATAGCTTTAATGGTGGATGAAGCTATAGTGGTTGTCCAAGGTCTTTCCTCCACTTTTTGGATGAAGAAGATGGCTAGGAAGAAGAATCGTGTGAAAAACACCAATAAACCAACCTTGTTTTATGGTTTCCACCATGAATTCGAGGTAGATGACGATCAAAGCTTACCAAAATAGCTTGGTATTCCTTCCTCTGGTCCATAGATCCTTCTTGGTCTGCCAAAGCAAGAATATAAGGAAAAGAACTAAGGGAAACGATCCCTTGCTTTGTTGAAAAGGATTCCTATATATATTTATGGGATTTTAGGGAAAAGAAAAAGAGAATTATTTCCTTTTATCTCACAAGTATATCCACCAAGTCCTCCTCCACTTCTTGGATACGTGGCCACCTTCTAAAACCTTGCAATACTCCTCAATAATCCAAGGTTAAAATGAAAATAACTAACACCTTAAAGAGAGGTATAATAATATCCACCTTTATTGGATATTGCTTAATATATTATTATTTGTGAGTAATTTCCACTCCTACCATGATCATTAAAATAAGGCACCCCTCTCATTTTAATTTCTCTAATTGATTCCAAGAAACATGAGAGATCCTCTAGAGGGTATATTTTACATGTTGGACCCTAGGTTTTGGGTAAATTGCACTTTACACAAAAACTAGGTTTTACAGCACAAGGATTGCTCTACAAGGTATAACTTGGTGTCCAAGCTTGTAGAATCCATATCACCACATCATATTCATTCTTATGATATATCATCATTATAGGAACATCTTAACATGTGCAATTTGCAAGTTAACCCCTCAATTGGGTAATTTGCACTTTAGTCCAAAAATTAACAAAACAATGTTTCAACATGATTCAAAAAGGATTGAAATAAAAATATAAGTTCCTTAAAAGCCTTAATTACATTTCAAAGGATAAACACACGCATCTAATCACTTAATTATGCAAAACACATAGGGTTAATACATAACCCAGGTCAGTGATGTTACAAATTATCCACCCCTTACAAGGATTTCGTCCCCGAAATCAACAAAAACATATTAAGATAAAAGAGTAGGGTATTTCCTTCTCATCTCTTCCTCTAGATACCATGTGACTTCTTCAAAACCCTGGTGATTCCAGAGGAATTTCACAAGACTTATATCTTTCTTTTTCAACTTTTTAATTCTTCTGTCTAGGATCGACGCAGGTTCTTCAACATAAGATACATCATCATTAAATTCTACCTCCATAGGTTGCAGAATTGATTCTGTATCAGGATGACATTTCCTAAGCATGGAAATGTGGAACACAGGGTGTAACTTTTGTAGCTCTGGTGGTAACTCTAGCTTATAAGCTACTTTTCCAATTTGTTCAATGATTGGATAAGGCCCCATAAACCTAGGAGCTAACTTTCCTTTCCTTCCAAATCTAAGAACTCCTTTCCTGGGTGAGACCTTGAGATACACTCTGTCCCCCACCTGGAATTCTAAAGGTCTATGATGCTTATCAACATAAGATTTCTGCCTATCATGTACAGTCTTCAACTATTGTTGTATTATCTTAATCTTCTCGGTGGTTTGCTGCACCAGATCAGGACCTAAAAGTTGATATTCGCCTGTTTCATACGAACATAGGGGAGATCTATAACGTCTACCATATAAAGCCTCATAAGGTGCCATGTCAATGCTATGTTGGTAGCTGTTATTGTAGGAAAACTCTATCAAGCTTAGGTACAGATCCCAACTCCCTGTAAACTGAAGAACACATGCTCTAAGCAAGTACTCCAAAGTCTGTATGGTCCTTTCTGATTGTCCATCTGCCTGAGGATGAAAGGCTATACTAAACCTTAACTGTGTGCCTAAAGCTTTATGAAGTCTCTCCCAAAAATGACACGTAAACTGAGGACCTCTGTCAGAGACAATGGTAATTGGGACCCCATGCAGCCGCACTATCTCATCTACATATAATTGTGCCAACTTCTTAGCAGAATAGGTTGTTTTGACATGCAAGAAATGTGTTTTCTTTGTCAACCTATCAACTATTACCCATATGGAATCATGTCCTTTGGCTATCCTGGGTAAACCAACCACAAAGTCCATGGTTACATGATCCCACTTCCACTGTGGTATGGGCAAAGGTTGCATTGTTCCTGCAGGCTTCTGGTGTTCAGCTTTAACTTGCTGACACATAGGACACCGCATAACGAACTCTGCAACATCCTTCTTCATTCCAGGCCACAAATACATATCTTTCAAGTTTCAATACATCTTGGTGCTTCCTGGATGCTTAGCATACATCGAAGAATGAGCTTCTTCCAGGATTAACTTCCTCAAGTTATCTACATTAGGCACTATCATTCTATAATGATAACATGCTACTTGATCATCTCAGTCATGGAAACCATCTCATTTCTCACTATCATACTCCGTTCTAATCAGTTGACTGCAGTATCAACTTGTTGTGCCTCCTTAATCTGCTGTCTCAGAGTAGGTTTTATATGCATCTTAGCTAACAACCCAGCTAACAATGATACTTCTAACTGTACATTGTCTTGCCTTAAGGAGATAAGCATATCTCTCCTTGAGCACACTAAGGAATTCAGCTGTGCTTTATCAAGGGCTGGTGTTGCATATTTCCTACTCAAAGCATCAACGACTACATTGGCCTTCCCTGGATGGTAATCAATTATACAATAATAGTCCTTGATTAATTCCATCCAGCGGTGTTGCCTCATATTAAGCTCATGCTGAGAAAAGATATACTTTAGGTTTTTATGGTATGTGAAAATCTGGAATGTCTCTCCATATAGATAATGTCTCCAGATCTTCAAGGCATGGACAACGGAAGATAGTTCTAGATCGTGTGTCGGATAATTCTCCTCGTGTTTCTTAAGCTGTTGGGAAGCAAAAGAAATCACTTGCTTATCCTGCATCAACACACATCCTAGTCCATTCTTAGAGGCATAACAGAAAACTATATATCCTTTCCCTTGCTCAGGTAACACAAGCACATGTGCACTTGTCAACATCTCCTTCAATAGCTAAAAATATTGTTGACACTTGTCACTCCAGGTAAAAGGAACATCCTTCCTGGTCAACTTAGTCAAGGGTAAAGCTATGGAAATAAAGTTCTTAATGAACCTACGGTAATAGCATGCCAACCCTAAGAAACTTTGAATCTCTGTTGGCGTCTTCGGTTGTTCCCATAGCAGGAAAGATTCTACATTTTTAGGGTCAACACATATACCTGAAGCAGATATTACGTGCCCAAGAAAAGAAACTTCTGGTAACCATAACTCACACTTTCTAAACTTAGTATATAGCTTATGCTCTCTTAGCAAAGTTAGAGTCTGACGAAGATGCTGCTCATGCTGCTGAGCATCTTTATTGTAGATCAGGATGTCATCTATGAAGACAACAACACATTGATCGAGAAAAGGTCGAAAGATTCTATTCATGACTGTGAACTCATAGTGACCATACCTTATCCTAAAGGAAGACTTAGTTATGTCACCATCCTTCATGCGTAGCTGGTGATATCCCGACCTCAAATCTATCTTTGAGAAGACGGTTACACCACGCAACTGGTCAAAGAGATCATCAATCCTCTACAAAGGATACTTATTCTTTATCGTTAATTTATTTAACTGTCTATAATGAATGCACAACCGCATTGACCCATCTTTCTTTTTAACAAGGAGGATTGGAGCACCCCAAGGCGAAGTACTCGGTCAGATGAAACCCTTTTTAAGCAACTCTTGTAGTTGTTTCTTGAGTTTTGCCATCTCAACATGTGCCATCCTATATGGTGTTTGTGCTATAGGTTGCGTATTCGGGATTAGATTAATCTCAAAATCAATCTCTCGAGGAGGTGGTACACCTGGAAGTTCTTCAGGAAATACATCTTCAAATTCCCTGAGTATGGGAACTTTGGTAGGGCTATAACTATCCATGGTAGTATCTACCACATGGGCCAAGAATGCATAACATCCTTGCCTCATCAGCTTCTCAACAACCATAGCCAACACAAGACAGGTGGGTAGAATCTTTCTATCTCCTTGAAAGATCCATGTGTCACTTTCGTTAGTGAACACAACTTGCTTGGACTCACAATCCAAGACAACCTTATACCTTTATAAGGTATCCATCCCAAGGATTACATCGAATCCATGCATCTCAAGTGGTATAAGATCCACTTGAATGTGATGTTCAGAAAAGAAGAGGATGCAGGGAGAACATATCTTCCGCAACACAGCAGATCCCATCAACGGAGTTTCTAGCAACAAACTATCTGCTCCATGACTTGTAGTCAGGTTACAGTCAAGAATCACTTTTCGAGTGATAAAGGAGTGTGTAGCACTCGGATCAATTAAAACAGATACGACACAAGATGTAGACATATCAGAATTAAACAACTCCATCTGACCTGCCACAACCTGAGGGTTGATCACTGCATCAGGTGGATTCATCGCATAGAATCTTGCCGTTGCATGTGGTTGATTCGGTGCCCGATGACTAGGTGTCGATGATCCAGCTTGGGACGCTTGTCCACATCCTCTAGAGTTGCCTGGAAACTGTCTCCTTTGAGATCCTTGTTGACTCTGCCTTTTGGGTTGAGTTACACTCACTTCTCTGGCTCTGCAATCTTTCATCATATGTCCCATCTTTCCCACATATATAACAGCTTCTATTCATTTTTTGTGGTCTGGGTGGTCCTATAACCAACATAGATGTTGAGCTACGAGCTCCTTCTAAAGGTAAGCTTCGTCCTCTACCCCTATTTGACGTCCACTGCGTCTGGGTACTAAATCTAGGTGGTGGTGTAGGTACAGAAAATCTTGGTTTCTTAAAACCTTTAGATGAGGATCCTTGGAACTGGGGATACATATTCTTGTTCTTGGTCCGTCTCTTCTCTGATTTAGACCTATCTACCCTTCTGACAGACTCCACAAAGGTAGAAAACAGTTCCATGTTCTCCAGAGCAGACACAGGGGTGGTCAACTCAGCGTTTAACCCTTTCTCAAAATGCCTAATCCTTTCTTCATATGTGGTCGCCATGTGCGGACAGAACTGCAAAAGATCCATGAACTTAGCCTCGTACTCACTAATGTTCATTAGTCATTGTCTTAACCTCTAAAACTAAGAGATTTTCTCATCCAGAAGCATCTTAGGGAAGTATTTGTTGATAAATTCCCGTCGGAAAACTTCCAATGCAATATTCACACCTGGCCTTTTCTGTTCTTCCATGGTCCACCACTGACCAGCACTCCCCTTGAGAAGATACACAGCATGTCTAACCTTCTCAGCCTCTGGGATGTTCAGGATTCTAAAGGCTTTCTCTAGTTCAGTTAACCACAAGTCAGCATCTGCTGGGTCAGCTGTTCCAGCATACTCTGTGGCTCCAACTCGGCGAAGTCGTTCAAACGTCTTGCTGATTCCTTGTCCTTTTGTATGGGTAGGTGCCCTAGATGCAGGTATAGGCATCCTATTAGTCATATGTGTCATGGCAGTCATAAACTGCCCAAACATGGCTTGGACGGCTGGGTTCCCCATGTCAGTTGGATTGAATTGGGGGGGTTGAGGCACATGTTCTTCTCTTCCTTGGTCTCTTGCACCTCCTCTGGGTGCAGTGAAACTACCCTCTACAACATGTTCCTCGTGTGACCTAGACATCTTTAGTTTTATCTTCTCCTCCTAAATGAGCAGAAGACACTATCAGATATTCTTGAAGACACTAGAAAAGACTCAACAACCTAAGTCCTATGTCTATGTAAACTCAGCGAACCAAGAGCACTGATACCACTTAATTGTGGGACTCGTCTCAGAGAAAACATTATTAACGATGCGAAAGTGATTAATTAGCAGCAGAATTACTGAAAATCACTAAAAATTAAAACTTTTTGTAAAGAGATCCACAAACTGTAAAACTCTTTCATAAGGAAACATGATAAGTTATTTACAAGCTGATTCATCAATCAATCTCTGTATTATCTCATCTTGAGATTCATAATACTAACTACCATGTTATCCTATACATGAGCAGTTTACAAAAATCTCGAGGCATTATGCCAAAATCTCCGATCTATATTAAACCATCTACTAACTCTTAGAACCTGAGAGTACCGAGACGACACATAGGACTTTCTATCTACAAGACTCGACAGATAGTGTCTCCACCTGAGGGTCACTATTGTCCCTGATGTTGTTGCTGCTACTATTGCTGCTCACCCACTGAAGGGTTCCTTTGTCCTCGGCGTCTACCTAAAAAGTTGAATCCCACAGGGGTGAGAAAATTGAATAATTGTCCCAGCAAGAGTTATAACTCTCCGCCAGAAGCATTTCTATTACAAGTATTAAAATAACAATGAGCAGTAGCACTATAATTATTCAACAGCAGGCAGTTCATTGAATAAACTAAGTAGAGTAGTATTCTCTAAACAACCATTTCAATTATAACTTGATTGAATAACAAGACATATATCAATAAGGAATATGAAAAACATGTATACTAGTTATTAAACTAGGATATTATAAACAATGTATCATCAATCATTGTTTCTCATAGTTCAACCTAAGCAATTATGCTATACAGCTGATTACATTTTACAAACATTTTTATGCCCTAGGGAGATGAGTTACACCTCTCATACTCCAACTAAACATTACGAAATCGCAATCGGTACCATACATAGGTCATCAGAAGATCCAGATTCCTTTGACCTCATCTTCCTCAGTCAGTGTGAGGTACAATCATGCAGGACATCTTGTGTCTTTGCCATAATAGCTTTCCAGGGTATTCTGGCAACTTCTCTATTAGAGTTATAGTGGCATGATGTACTCTCTTCGTCATCGAGGGATTTCTTGTTTATCTCACATCGATTCGGCATTAACAACATCATCGGGAGATTAGTGATACATCATCCCGGCATATACATATAATGAAGGATTGAGAGATTAAATATACATCTCACATCAATTCCCTCATTAGGACGTAAGGATATTCACATCCATAACCCCCACATACTCAAAAGTATGATCTCTAGGAGTTCCCTTAGGAAAACTTGTTTCACCATCATTTAACTTCTCACAATGATGGATCTATGGTCAGGGCTCTATATGATATCATTTCTCTTGATTATTTAAGTACATTATAGCATTCTTTTATCATCAGGCATGTTTTCAAACATAAACCAATAAGACAATTTCTATAAACAAAGAGTACTAATTGTATCAAGTTCATTGTACATATTTTTAACATTGGGATATCAATCCCTAACCATCTCATCATTATGATTCAGGAATATGGGTGTTCAAACCCTTAGTTCAGCAAAACACTTGTTACCAAGTAACATATTTCCATCAAGTCATTTAACAGCATGAACATGTTTGTAGCAATGCAGACATTTCTCACGGCTCATACAGCCTATTAATCTCATATGTTACCTCTTACTGGGCAACATAGCATATCATTACTTTCAAAGCTTATAAAGTGCTTTCAATGAATATGGCATCATAACCCTTACCTGGCTATGCTCACTTCTTTATAAAGACATGCATGACTAACACAATTGATAACATGCACATTATATCTATATCACCACAATACAAATTATTTACAAGTCAAGTATAGAACACCACGGCCGTGCAGCCAAGAACGGCCGTGCAAGGGGAAGCCACCACAGTCGTGCTATCTTGCACGGTCGTGCTATAGAAGATTACTAAGACCGTTTTACATCACCATGGCTGGTTTCTAGGGTTAGGGTTTCCTATTCAACTCAATTAGGGTTATCCAATCCTTTTTGCTTACAAAGGCATAGTGATTCCTCTTTTCATAATTCAATCATAGAGTTTCATGCTTAAAAGCATAACCCAGAATTAGGGTTTACTGTTCACATCATCACATTTCCCTAGATTGGGGTTTACTATTCATATTACATCACATTACCCTAGATTATGGTTTACTATTCACATTATAATGAGTTAAGATCATACCATCATCATGTATGAGGATTACTTCCTTTAATGCCCTCAATAGGGTTATAATTCATTAGCTTCCATAACTAGGGTTTCATGATTTCAATATCATGGATCATACCCTAATTAGGTATCCATCCATATTGGGAGTTCATTATTTGATTAACATTCATATAAGAAGTCTTCTCTCTCCTCTTTCTATAAGATGATGTTTGCAACCCCCTTGATTGGGCTAAGTCAATTCAACATTGACATTGTGGTTTATGTCATTACTATTGTGATCATTAAAGCTCACTTGTTCAAAGAGTATTAGTCACTCTATCCCATCAAAGGTACCTTTGTAATGATCACCACTGATCATTTAATGTGTTAATCAACTAATTAATTTGTCCCTCAATCACTTTAGGTACCTATGAGGTTTAGGTTAATCAACTACTAAACCATCTTGACCTCTAAAGCATCAAGCGATCTTTACCTTTTTAGACCTCAAACGGTCTTGCACACTAAACCTCTTAACGGTCTTAGACAGACCTTGAAACCATTTGGTGTTGAAGACCGTTTGGCCTTGTTGACTTTTGAAACCATTTGGTAAAGTGCACACTCAAGATCATTTTCCCAAGATGGGGGTGAAGACCGTTTGGTCAAGTTTGACTTTGAAACCGCATGGACATAACCGACCTTGAAACCGCATGAGACTAAATGGTTTGGGATCGATTGGTCCCAAACGGTCTTGAGATTTTTTGGTCCCAAACGGTCTTGAGACCGTTTGGACTCAAAGGGTCTTGAGACCGTTTGGTCCAAACCACCTCAAAACCGCATGGACCAAAAAGTGTCTCAACCACTTCAATTGAGTTAGGGTTTCCAATGCTGAACCCCTCAATCAACTATGAACTTGTTAACAACTCATCAATTGAGTCAATTAGGTCAACCCTCAACTGATTTGACACTCAGTTGACCCTCAATTGATCATCAATTAGTGCTTGGATCAATTGGATTAGGGTTTGAAATCGATGACCCTTCAACATGTTTTAACATGAGTCTAATTGATTTGAAACCATTGAACCATTATCCACTTTGGTCATGACCTGACCCTGAACGGTCTTGGGATCATTTAGATGACCTCCAAACGGTCTTGAGACCATTTTCCCAAGTCAACACCAAAAACTAACTCAACCAATTAAGGTTTGGCTCATTGGATTGATCACTAGGTCAAGAATCGATTGTACCTCAAATAATTACCTTTAGATCTTCAACCACTTAACCATAGTTAACCCTAGACCTCCAAATGGTCTTGAGTGGCCCCCAAACGGTCTTGGGATCGTTTGGATATCCTCCAAACGGTCTTGCGACCATTTTCCCAAAATTTCATAAAAAACCAAGTCATTCAATTAAGGTTTGAACCCTAGGCTTGGTCACCAATACAACAATCGATTATTCATCAACTTGATATCATTGGGTCCTCAATTGGTCAACCCTACTTAACCCTAGACCTCCAAATGGTCTTGGGTGATCACCAAACGGTCTTGAGACCGTTTGGGTGATCCCCAAATGGTTTTGAAACCATTTGGGCCACTCAACCCAAACTTCAACATAATACAATTATTGAAATCAACAATTGACCCGATTAGGGTTTTGATGATTGATGGGCCTTCAATTGGTGATTCACTTGGAATTAATTGATGATTTTTGGTAGGTGATTAGTATACTTTATTGAAAACAGACCTCCAAATGGTCAACACCTGGTCAACACCTCCAAACAGCCTTGGACCGTTTGCTCCCATGCGTTCTTGTGAAACCGTTTGAACTCAAACTGTTTGAAATTGTTTGCTCCAAACATTTTGGTAAACTATTTGCTAAAGGTTGGGAGACCATTTGCTAAAGTAAATTCTTGGATAAACATAGGAATTAATGATATTCTTCTACCTTTGTTCATCAAAGAACAGGGGCTGTTCTTTATGGAAAAGATAGCAAGAACACATAAAGGTGTCCAAAGAAGAAGTATAAGCAACGATTCTAGGAAAGAAGGATGCAAAAGCAAAGCTTAAGGGTTTAGAGTTATAAAATCCGCCTCTAGGACTGATCCAGAGCTCCAACCTTCGTATCTTTAATGGTGAATGAAGCTCCAGTGGTTGTCCAAGTTCTTTCCTCCACTTTTTGGATGAAGAAGATGGCTAGGAAGAAGAATCGTGTGAAAAACACCAATAAACCAACCTTGTTTTATGGTTTCCACCATGAATTCGAGGTAGATGATGATCAAAGCTTACCAAACTAGATTGGTCGTCCTTCCTCTGGTCTAGAACTCCTTCTTGGTCGGCAAAAGAAAGAATATAAGGAAAAGAACTAAGGGAAATGATCCCTTGCTTTGTTGAAAAGGATTCCTATATATATTTATGGGATTTTAGGGAAAAGGAAAAAGAGAATTATTTCCTTTTATCTCTCAAGTATATCCACCAAGTCCTCCACTTCTTGGCTACGTGTCCACCTTATAAAACCTTGCAATACTCCTCAATAATCCAAGGTTAAAAGGAAAAGAACTAACACCTTAAAGAGAGGTATAATAATACCCACCTTTATTGGATATTGCTTAATATATTATTATTTGTGAGTAATTTCCACTCCTACCATGATCATTCAAATGAGGCGCCCCTCTCATTTTACTTGCTCTACTTGATTCCAAGAAACATGAGAGATCCTCTAGAGGGTATATTTTACATGTTGGACCCTAGGTTTTGGGTAAATTGCACTTTACACCAAAACTAGGTTTTACAGCACAAGGATTGCTCTACAAGCTATAACTTGGTGTCCAAGATTGTAGAATCCATATCACCACATCATATTCATTCTTATGATATCTCATCATTAGAGGAACATCTTAACATGTTCAATTTTCAAGTTAACCCCTCATTTCAGTAATTTGCACTTTAGTCCAAAAATTAAAAAAACAATGTTTCAACATGATTCAAAAAGGACTGAAATAAAAATATAAGTTCCTCAAAAGCCTTAATTACATTTCAAAGGATAAACACAAGCATATAATCACTTAATTAAGCAAAACACCTAAGGTTAGTACATAACTCAGGTCAGGGATGTTACAAATTATCCACCCCTTACAAGGATTTCGTCCCCAAAATCAACAAAAACATATTAAGAGAAAAGATCATGGTATTTCCTTCTCATCTCTTCCTCTAGCTACCATGTGACTTCTTAAACACCAAGGTGATTCCAGAGGACTTTCACAAGACTTATATCTTTATTTTTCAACTTTTTAATTCTTTTGTCTAGGACCGACACAGGTCCTTCAACATAAGATACATCATCATTCAATTCTACCTCCATAGGTTGCAGAACTGATTCTGTATCAGGATGACATTTCCTATGCATGGAAATGTGGAACACAGGGTGTAACTTTTGTAGCTCTAGTGGTAACTCTAGCTTATAAGCTACTTTTCCAATTCGTTCAATGATTGGATAAGGCCCCATAAACCTAGGAGCTAACTTTCCTTTCCTTCCAAATCTAAGAACTCCTTTCCAGGGTGAGACCTTGAGATACACTTTGTCCCCAACTTGGAATTCTATAGGTCTACGACGCTTATCAGCATAAGATTTCTGCCTATCCTGTGCAGTCTTCAACTATTGTTGTATTATCTTAATCTTCTCGGTGGTTTGCTGCACAAGATCAGGACCTAAAAGTTGATATTCACCTATTTCATACCAACATAGGGGAGATGTACAACGTCTACCATATAAAGCCTAATAAGGTGCCATGTCAATGCTATGATGGTAGATGTTATTGTAGGCAAACTCTATCAAGCTTAGGTGCAGATCCCAACTCCCTATAAACTGAAGAACACATGCTCTAAGCAAGTCCTCCAAAGTCTGTATGGTCCTTTCTGATTGTCCATCTGTCTGAGGATGAAAGGTTGTACTAAACCTTAACTGTGTGCTTAAAGCTTTATGAAGTCGCTCCCAAAAATGACTCATAAACTGAGGACCTCTATCAGAGACAATGGTAATTGGGACCCCATGGAGCCGCACTATCTCATCTACATATAACTGTGCCAACTTCTCAGCAGAATAGGTTGTTTTGACAGGTAAGAAATGTGTTGCCTTTGTCAACCTATCAACTATTACCCAGATGGAATCATGTCCTTTGGCTGTCCTGGGTAAACCAACCACAAAGTCCATGGTTACATGATCCCACTTCCACTGTGGTATGGGCAAAGGTTGCATTGTTCCTGCAAGCTTCTGGTATTCAGCTTTAACTTGCTGACACACAGGACATCGCATAACAAACTCAGCAACATCCTTCTTCATTCCAGGCCACCAATACATATCTTTCAAGTTTCGATACATCTTGGTGCTTCCTAGATGCATAGCATACATCGAAGAATGAGCTTCTTCTAGGATTAACTTCCTCAAGTTATCTACATTAGGCACTATCATTCTACCATGATAACAGGCTACTTGATTATCTAAGTCATGGAAACCATCTTGTTTCTCACTACCATACTCCGATCTAATCAGTTGAACTGCAGTATCAACTTGTTGTGCCTCCTTAATCTGCTGTCTCAGAGTAGGTTTTATATGCATCTCAGCTAACAACCCGACTAACAATGATACTTCTAACTGTACATTGTCTTGCCTTAAGGAGATAAGCATATCTCTCCTTGAGCACACTAAGGAATTCAGTTGTGCTTTATCTAGGGCCGGTGTTGCTGATTTCCTACTCAAAGCATCAGTGACTACATTGGCCTTCCCTGGATGGTAATCAATTTTACAATCGTTGTCCTTGATTAATTCCATCCAACGGCGTTGCCTCATATTAAGCTCATACTGAGAAAAGATATACTTTAGGTTTTTATGGTCTGTGAAAATATGGAATGTCTCTCCATTTAGATAATGTCTCTAGATCTTCAAGGCATGGACAACGTCAGCTAGTTCTAGATCGTGTGTCAGATAATTCTCCTCGTGATTCTTAAGCTGTCGGGAAGCAAAAGAAATCACTTGCTTATCCTACATCAACACACATCCGAGTCCATTCATAGAGGCATCACAAAAAACTATATATCCTTTCCCTTGCTCAAGTAACACAAGCACTGGTGCACTTGTCAACCTCTCCTTCAACAACTGAAAAGATTGTTGACACTTGTCACTCCAGGTAAAAGGAATATCTTTCCTAGTCAACTTAGTCAAGGGTAAAGCTATGGAACTAAAGTTCTTAATGAACCTCCGGTACTAGCATGCCAACCCTAAGAAACTTCGAATCTCTGTTGGCATCTTCGGTTGTTCCCATAGAAGGAAAGATTCTAACTTTTTAGGGTCAACATGTATACCTAAAGTAGATATTACGTGCCCAAGAAAAGAAACTTCTGGTAACCAGAACTCACACTTGCTAAACTTAGCATATAGCTTATGCTCTCTTAGCAAAGTTAGAGTCTGATGAAGATGATGCTCATGCTGCTGAGCATCTTTACTGTAGATTAGGTGGTCATCTATGAAGACAACAACACATTGATCGAGAAAAGGTCGGAAGATTCTATTCATGAGTTCCATAAATGTAGTTGGTGCATTAGTTAGTCCAAACGACATAATTGTTAACTCATAGTGACCATACCTTGTCCTAAAGGCATACTTAGGTATGTCACCATCCTTATCACGCAGCTGGTGATATCCCGACCTCAAATCTATCTTTGAAAAGATGGTTGCACCACACAACTGCTCAAAGAGATTATCAATCCTTGGCAAAGGATACTTATTCTTTATCGTTACTTTATTTAACTGTCTATAATCAATGCACAACCACATTGACCCATCTTTCTTTTTAACAAAGAGGACCGGAGCACCCCAAGGCGAAGTACTCGGTCGGATGAAACCCTTTTCAAGCAACTCTTGCAGTTGTTTATTGAGTTCTGCCATCTCAGCAGGCGCCATCCTATATGGTGTTTGTGCTATAGGTTGTGTATTCGGGATTAGATTAATCTCAAAATCAATCTCTCGAGGCGGTGGTACACCTGGAAGTTCTTTAGGAAATACATCTTCAAATTCCCTGGCTATGGGAACTTCGGTAGGGTTAAGACTATCCATGGTAGTATCTACCACATGGGCCAAGAATGCATAACATCCTTGCCTCATCAGCTTCTCAACAACCATAGCCGACACAAGACAGGTGGCTAGAATCTTTCTATCTCCTTGAAAGATCCATGTGTCACTTTTGTTAGTGAACACATCTTGCTTGGACTCACAATCCAAGACAACCTTATACCTTTCTAAGGTATCCATCCCAAGGATTACATAAAATCCATGCATCTCAAATGGTATAAGATCCACTTGAATGCGATGTTCAGAAAAGAAGAGGATGCAGGGAGAACATATCTTCTGCAACACAACATATCCCATCAATGGAGTTTCTAGCAACAAACTATCTGCTCCATGACTTGTAGTCAAGTTGCTGTCAAGAATCACTCTTCGAGTGATAAAGCAGTGTGTAGCACCCGGATCAGTTAAAACAGATACGATGAAAGATGTAGACATATCAGAATTAAACAACTCCATCTAACCTGCCACAACCTGAGAGTTGATCACTGCATCAGGTGGATTCATCGCATAGAATCTTGTCATTGCATGTGGTTGATTCGGTGCCTCGATGACTAGGTGCCGATGATCCAGCTTGGGACGCTTGTCCATGTCCTCTAGCGTTGCCTCGAAACTATCTCCTTTGAGATCCTTGTTGACTCTGCCTTTCGGGTTGAGTTACACTCACTTCTCTGGCTCTGCAATCTTTCATCATATGTCCCATCTTTCCACATATATAATAGCTTATGTTCAGTTGTTATGGTCTGGGTGGTCCTGTAACCGACATAGATGCTGAGCTATGAGCTCCTACTAAAGGTAAGCTTCGTCATCTACCCCTATTTGACGTCCACTGCGTCTAGGTACTGAATCTAGGTGGTGGTGTAGGTACAGAAAATCTTGGTTTCTTAAAACCTTTAGATGAGGATCCTTGGAACTAGGGATACATATTCTTGTTCTTGGTCTGTCTCTTCTCTGGTACAGACATTTCTACCCTTCTGACAGACTCCACAAAGGTAGAAAACCTTTCCCTGTTCTCCAGAGCAGACACAGGGGTGGTCAACTCATCGTTTAACCCTTTCTCAAAACGCCTAATCTTTCTTCATTTGTGGTCGCCATGTGCAGACAAAACCGCAAAAGCTCCATGAACTTAGCCTCGTACTCACTAATGTTCATTAGTCCTTGTCTTAACCTCTCAAACTGAGAGATTTTCTCATCCAGAAACGTCTTAGGGAAGTATCTATTGATAAATTCCCGTCTGAAAACTTCCCATGCAATCTCCACACCTGGCCTTTTCTGTTCTTCCATGATCCACCAATGACCATCACTCCCCTTGAGACGATACACAACATGTCTAACCTTCTCATCCTCTGGGATGTTTAGGATTCTAATGGCTTTCTTTAGTTCAGTTAACCACAAGTCAGCATCTGCTGGGTCATCTGTTCCAGCATACTCTATGGCTCCAACATGGCAAAGTCGTTCAAATGTCTTGTCGATTCCTTATCCTTCTGGATGGGTAGGTTCCCTAGATGCAGGTATAGGCATCCTATTAGTCATATGTGTCATGGAAGTCATAAACTGCCCAAACATGGCTTGGACGACTGGGTTCCCCATGTCAGTTGGATTGAATTGGGGTGGTTCAGGCACATGTTCTTCTCTTCCTTGGTCACTTGCACCTCCTCTGGGTGCAGCGACACTATTCTCTACAACATGTTCCTCGTGTGACCTAGACATCTTTAGTTATATCTTCTCCTCCTAAATGAGCAGAAGACACTATCAGATATACTGGAAGACACTTGAACAGACTCAACAACCTAAGTCCTATGTCTCTGTAGACTCAACAAACCTAGAGCTATGATACCACTTAATTGTGGGACTACGTCTAGAGCGATCACCTAAAAAGGGTGTAAACTAGAGGGGTGAGACACACAGTCCCAGTGAGAAACATAACTCCCCGTAGACACTATAAAACCTCAAAAGGTTAAAGCAGATAACAGTAGATAACTGATAAAGTGTATAAAAAGAGTAGCATACTGAGCAAGGCTATTATTACCATCAAGCTTACCAAGATATTCGGGAGGCATATAACCAAGTATTTCTTTATGGAACATGATTGACAAGATAATCTTTATAAAAACTTATCACAAGATATAAGGATCGTACACACAACTGCATAGTACAACCAGATCAGCTATATAAGCAAGGCCTCAAACAATGTTTCATATTTGTTCTGTGTAGCGTATACTATCCGGTTGTATTACATTTTATTATTCCCTGAGGAAGTGAGCCTTCCCTGCTTAAATCCAACCATTGGCTGTGAAGCCCAATCCGGTGCCATACAAGTTCTAAGTAGATCCGGACTCCATGACCTCACCTTCTCATGGTCAGTACATGAATCATCAAGCAAGACCACAGTCTTATGCTTATAGGGCCTCAGCCTCTGGGTCAGCTCCGCAAGCTACCCATATCTCTAGCTCACCATGACACAGGTGCTAGTGTATACATCCAAGCCATGAACACATCATGCTCATCATCACATATCCTGAGCCATGGGTCTGTTCACTGTGCTCCATATATCCTGAGTCTGCAACCACAGCTGCACTCAAACCCTCCTATTTTAGGCTAGGGGAAACCTCGCATATTCAACAATATGTGCTCCAGGTAATCCCGCAGGATAAACCTATTTCACCATCACCAAATACTGACGATGATGGATCTATGGCCAGGGCAAACTACATGATATATTCGTCTATCATTAATTAGTATATTTTAAGCCAATTGTTGAGGCAATCAAAGTTGAAAACATGACCTCATAGCATTACATCATTATCGGCATCAATATACTATCTTGGGACCTCAATCCCTCATTACATAAACCACTGCCTCTCAAGGCATCATAATGATGCATCAGTATTCTGGGAATGCATCCCTTATCTCAACATCAGAGGATAACCCCTCAACTAGGCACTCAGCCTTATATCAGGTCCTCAGACCTATCAACATGTTATCTTATTAACAATGATTATCATCACATTGTGCTAGTCAAAGCACATATATCTCATATCTCTTACCGGGCTATGCATCCACATAGTGTACCTACATGGTTAGTATACACATAATAGGATTATCATGCTATCAAGTATAGAGCAACAATCATGATTATATCACACATAAAATTTATCATTCATAGTATTATTATCAATCATGAGCATACATCATGCCCATACTCATGACTGTAAGGACCCTGACCTCCGTTTAGGGCTTACCCTATTTGTTTTGCTTAAACCTGGTGTTTTGATGCCTGCTAATCACCTTTAGTGGTGATTAGGGTTTGGTTGTGCTTTGTTGAGAGTTCGAGGGGCTACTTGCAAATAACCTAAGTTTAGGGTTTTGTGTGTAATTTTTCCATCTTGTGAGGTGTTTTCCTCTCTTTGCTTCCTATAAAGTTGAGAGGAAGGCTTGGGCTTGATGTTTGAGTTCTTTGGGCCTTGGTTGAGCTTGTTTGGGCCTTGAGGTACCTTGTTTGGGCTTGGTTGAGCCTTATATCGGCCTAGGAGTGTTTGTGTTGGCCAAGTGGAGTGTGTGTCGCCCATGGAGCAATATGTTGTGTCGCCCATGATGCTTGCCTTAGTTGGACCTTGTGTGGTGAACACTTGGAGCTCATCTTGGACATGTGGATGAGGCTTGCTAGAGTGGTGGTTTGAGTTCTTGGACAAGTGTCCTTTGGGTGGGCGACACCTTGCCATGTTCCACCTTGTTTTCTCCTCCCTTTCTTTCTATATAGGTGGTTCTTTCCTTAGCTTAAGGTCCCTTTGGTTCCTCTCCCTCTTGTGCATGACACACTCCCTCTTTCCCTTGCTTGGTGGTCGACACACCCTTGGAGCAGAAGAAGTGGTGGCTGACACACCATTGAAGGAGTAGCTTGGAGGTCGACACACCCTTAGAGCAGAAGAAGTGGTGGCTGACACACCCTTGAAGGAGTATCTTGGAGGTCGAAACACCCTTGGAGGAGCATTGGTGGTCGATATCCCTTGGAGTTCTTCTTCTTCCTTGGAGCTTGGAGCTTAAGGCGGGTTGCATAACTCTAACCCTAGATTCTCTACTCTCATTTTCATATATGTTGACTCCATGATCTTACTTATATGCATATGAATAGATTAGTTCTTTCTTAGTATCCATGTTGGTCGATCCATATGAGTTAGGGTTTAGGGAGCAACACTCCTTTCTCCCCTTGGTCTAAAAGAGTGAGTTTGGGTCCTAGTGCCATGAGCAATACCCCTCTTTCTTAGTCGATTGAGGTGAGCTTATGACCTAGTGACTTGAGCAAGACTCTCTTCTCACTTTAGGAAAGAAGGTGAGCTCGTTTAGATGACCTTGTAGAGAGGTATCTTGAGTGTTTGGTGCTTGTGGAGGTGTTGCCCGACATCCCCCTTTCTGGTCTAGCTTTTCCTTGCACGGCCTGCTCGCTTTGAATCAATGAGAGTTCTTCTTTGTGTGGGGCGCGTGAGCCAACCCTTGGTTGCACGATAGGCTTCATGCTTTGGAGCTGCTCGCCCGGTAGGCTTGCTTGCCCGACAGAGAGGTTTTCCTAGACTGAGTATGTAGGACCCTGCACGGATCACCTTGAGGCGTGTTGTGATGATGAGCGGGTGAGCACTGCCCTGCACGCCCGATAGCTTAGCTCGCTCGGCCGAGCGACACACCTGCTCGCCCGGCACACCTGCTCGCCCGACACACCTTTTGCTCGCCCGACATGGTCAACTCGCCTGGCACCCCTTTTGCTCACCCAACATGGTCAGCTCACCCGACACACCTGCTCATTTGGCAATGGTCTGCACACCCTTTCACGCGTTAGCAGATGAGCCCTTCATGCTCAACAGTGTGCTGCACGCCTGACTTGGCTGCACGCCATGGTGTTTGGTGAGGGTGAACCTTACCCGGGATGGTCTTCTTGTGAGGGTTTTAGTATCTTTTATGAGGGACCTTTGTGTCATGGAAGTGGCTCGTCTAGTATATGCCCTTGATATCGTTAGTGACTCCTTGCTCACTTAATGATAACGATATATAGTGACAATGATAATGCTTGTGTTATATATATCCCTTTTTAGCATGATGTTGAAGCATGGTAAGGTACATAAATAGTTGTGTAGTAATGTGTCTTGTGCACACGATCATCAGATGATGTATAATTGATAATTATAGTACCTTGAATAACATCTAATGATAGTAGGCATATTCCTTGTGTTGAAGCTATGATTATTAATTGATGCTAACCATGCAGGTAATGCACAGCCTAATGAAAGGCTATGAGGAATGGTTATATGTGAATAATAAGATGACAGGTGTATTGTGAATAATGATCCATAATGATGATGAAAGCCCTGAGAGGCAATGGCATTATGTGATGATGGATTGAGATCCCACGTTATGTGATGATCCTTGAGGTGGATCTAGATGGTTGGCAAGAGGCCAAGTGATAAAATGTGATGTTGGATCCTTGAGATGGATTAGGTTGATGTAATTACAGTAACAACATAATGTTGAGTTTATGTTGTTTATTTCCTTCTATAATTTGCATGTTATACAACTTGGTTGAATCTTGCAATCCATCTAAAAGATACTAATTAATCACAGTGAAACCTGTCATGTAGTTGCCCTGGCCATAGATCCATCATTAGTCAGGATAGGGTGATGGTGAAACGGGTTCTCCTACGGGTTAACCTAGAGCGCATATTTGTGAATATGCGAGGTTTTCCTAGCCTCAAATAGAGAGGGAAACGAGTGCAGCTGCGGTTGCAGACTCAGATATGTGATGAGCATGGTGAACATGGCCCATGGCTCCGTATATGTGATTTGATGAGCATGAATGTGTTAATGGCTCAGAGCACGGTGTTTAGACTCGTGGCTCGGTTTTACTAGCGTCGTGATCTATACCAAGGCGGGCTAGAGGATGGGTAGCCTGAGGAGCTGACCCTGTGGCTGAGACCACTTGAGCATGAGACTGCGGTCCTGCTTGTTTCTCGTGTACTGACCACGAGGGGTGAGGTCGTGGATTCCGGCTCTTCCATTGACCTTGTATGGCACCGGTTATGGGCTTCGCAGCTGAAGGTTTGATTTGAATGGTACGGTTTATTTCCTCAGGGCATAATAAAATGTAATCCAGCTATTTGATATACACTGCTTAAGACAAACACGAAACATTGGTTGAGGCCTTGTTTGTGTTGTTTTTCCCTTTAGATCTTGTAGTTATTTATAGGTGTTTCTATGGCATAGAATTTGGATATCCTATCTTGTTAATCATGTTTCACATGTAATACTTGGATATATCCGGTAAGCTTAGACAACTTTAATTTCAATAAACTGTTCTTGCTATATCTTCTACCTGATAACTGCTCAATGTATATGTTCATCTGAGGTTTTGCGGTTTTGGCGGGAAGTTATGCCTCCCGCTGGGACAATGTTCAATTGTCTCACTCCGCTGGTTTATACCCTTTTTAGGTAGCCGATCTAGATGTGGTGGTGGACATGGAGTTGCAGCTGAGCAGCAAGAAGAAGAGTAGAAGGCAAGCCATGGATGAGCTGCTATTTTGGATGTTTTGCGATAGAGTCTAGAGTCATCCCTGTACTCTCAGGTCCTTGGCACTGTTTTGATGTTGTTTCACGATGTATGATCGATGATGTTTTGTATATCTTGATGTTGGCCGGATGTGGGTCTCTATGTATATGAACAAGTGACGAACTCAGATGATGACAAGACAGCTACTGGTCTAAGCTGTGAACACGTACCAGGCTTGTACATGTAACATGTTTTCTTGCTGGATATGGACTGGAATGTAATAGTTTCTTGGTTTATCAGTTTTCTGCAATCAGTTTTAATTAACCTGTGTTTTCATAATTTGTGGTTATGGTGATTTCCTCATGTTTTCGCGTACCACCTCATTATCTGTATGATAATGGGATGTGTTTCCACAAGTTTGGTATCAGAGCTCTAGGTTCGCTGAGTCTACAGGGATCTAGGACTAGGTTGTGTTTGTTCTTATGTGTTTTTCAGATTTCCTCACGATCATCTTCTGCCCTCAGCAGAAGAAAAGCAAAGATGTCTGGAAACCATGAAGAACACGCTGCTGAATACAGCGATGTTGCATCTGTTGATGGAGCAATAGGCCAGGCACATGAACATTGGGTGCCTGAGGTTCCCCACCCTGACCCAGCCATCCTTGAGCATCCTGCTTACCAACAGCTTTTGGGGCAGATGATGGCTATGATGAATCTCATGGTTGAGCGATTGCCAGTGCCTCCTCCGCGAGCACAGGCTCCCCATGGTGAAACATCGGGTATTGGGAAGACCTTTGAGCAGCTTCGCCGAGTCGGTGCTTCAAATTATGCTGGAATGGCTGATCCAGCAGATGCAGATCTATGGTTGACAAGTCTTAAGAAGGATTTCCAGATCCTCGACATCCCCGAAGTAGACAAAGTAAAGTATGTTGTCTACCTTTTGAAAGGTAGTGTTGGTCACTGGTGGACCATCGAGGAAGAGAAGCGGCCTGGTGAAGTGATTTGTTGGGAAGTGTTTCGATGCGAGTTCGTCAACAGATACTTTCCCAAGACGTATCTGGACGAGAAGATCAGTTAGTTTGAGAGCCTGCGACAAGGAGCGATGAGCATCACTGAGTACGAGTCCAAGTTCATGGACTTGTTGAGGTTTTGTCCTCACATGGCGACGACAGATGAGGAATGGATCAGACGTTTCGAGAAGGGTCTGAGTGCGGAGCTGACAACACCAGTCTCGACATTGGAGAACCGGGAGTGGTTTTCTACGTTTTTGGAATCTGTCCAGAGGGTTGAATGATCTGTAAGGGAGAAGAGAGAGTCTATGGCTAAGAAAAGACTTGCTCAGTTTCAGGGTCAGAAGTTTGGTGGCTTTAAGAAGCACAGGTTTTCAGCACCGGCAGTGATGAGAAGTTCTGGTGGATCGTCTCAGTGGTCTCCTAGTAGAGGAAGAGGTTATTTTTCTTCACCATATAGGGCACAAAGTTCGGCTTCTGTGGCAGTGACAGGGCCATCTAGACCACGTGTTGATGGTAGGACATGCTATGCTTGTGGTCAGATAGGGCATGTCAGGTCGAATTGTCCCTTCAGAGATGAGGAAGTGACACAACAACCGAAGCAGAACCTTCAAGGATCGGATCATCAGCAGCCTAGTGGTAGTAGAGGTCGAGGACGCGGTCAAGCGTCTCAGACTGGATCATCTTCTCAAGGAAGCAGAGGTCGTGGACAGCAAGCAACGACTCGATTCTATGCTATGAATCAGCTGGAGGCGATAGTCAACCCGCGAGTGGTGACAGGTCATATGGAGTTATTTCATTCTGATATGTCTTCTTCTTGCTTTATATTTGTTCTAGTTGACCCAGGTGCTACACACTCTTTTATCACCTATAGTATGCTTGAGAACTGTCATTTACGTGTTAGTCATAAGAAGGATAGTTTGTTGTTAGAAACCCCTCTTGTTGGTTCCTCTTTGCTTCGAGAAAAGTGTCCATCCTGTATCTTGTCTTTGTCGGGACGTTGCATTCAAGTGGACCTCATACCTCTTGCTATGTGTGGTTTTGATGTTATCCTTGGGATGGATACCTTAGAGAGGTACAAGGTCATTTTAGACTGTGGTACCAAGTAGGCGGTGTTTGATGATGATGGAGAGAAGTGGATCTTCCAAGGAGATAGGAAGATTCTTCCGACATGTCTGGTGTCGGCTATGGTGGCAGATAGGTTGTTACGACTGCACTATCGAGTATCATCCTGGTAAGGCTAATGTGGTAGCTGATGCGCTTAGTCGAAAGTCTTCTTTCTCTCCCAGGAAGGCACAGTTGAGTTCTCTGGTATGCCATAAGCGGGATATGTTTGTCTCTTTGTAAGAGATGAATGTGCAGTTTGAGGTTTCCTCATTGTCTGGACTCTTAGCACAAATGCATGTTAGACCTACGTTGATACAGCAGATCAAGAGTGCACAACAGACATACGATACGGTACAGTTGATCATATCAAAATTTCGCAGCGGAAAGCGTGATGGGTTTCATGAGTCCAAGGATGGACTAGTTTGCTATCGTGATAGGATGGTGGTTCCCGATGTTGATGAGCTGAGGAAGTTGGTGCTCGAGGAAGTAGACACGCCAATGTATGCCATGCATCCAGGTGTCACAAGATGTATCATGGTCTGAAGGACTTGTACTGGTGGCCAAGTTTGAAGAGAGATGTGCGGTATGTCAGCAAGTGAAGGCTGAGCATCAGAAGCCGGCAGGTACGTTGCAACCTTTGCCCATACCGCAATGGAAATGGGATCATATAACCATGGATTTCGTAGTTGGTCTACCAAAAACAACTAGGAATCATGATTTCATTTGGGTGGTTGTGGAGAGATTGACAAAGTCTGCCCATTTCATACATGTGAAGACGACATATACATTTGAGAAGCTTTCCAGAGTGTACGTGGATGAGATAGTTTGTTTGCATGGTGTGCCAGCAACGATAGTTTCTGACAGAGGTCCTCAGTTCACGATTCATTTCTGGGAGCAGTTGCACAAAGCGTTAGGAACGCAGTTGAGGTTCAGTACCGCCTTCCACCCACAGACTGATGGAGAGTCAGAGAGGACTATTCAGATTCTAGAGGATCTCCTTCAAGCTTGTGTTTTGCAGTTTCTAGGCAGTTGGGATGTGCATCTAAGTTTGATAGAGTTTGCCTACAACAACATTTATCAGCAGAGCATTGACATGGCTCCCTATGAGGCTTTGCATGGGAGGAAGTGCAGATCTCCCTTGTGTTGGTACGAGACTGGTGAATATCAGTTGATAGGTCCTGAGCTAGTGCAACAAACGACGGAAAAGATCAAGGTGATACAACAACAGTTGAAGGTGGCACATGACAGGCAGAAGTCTTATGTAGACAATCGTCGATGACCTTTGGAGTTCCAGGTAGGAGACAAGGTATATCTTAACGTCTCACCCTGGAAAGGTGTGCTGAGGTTTGGCCGGAGAGGTAAGTTGGCACCCAGGTATATGGGGCCTTACCCAATCATAGCACGTGTTGATAAGGTAGCTTATGAGATAGAGTTGCCTCCAGAGTTATACAGGTTACATCCAGTATTCCATGTCATTATGCTGAAGAAAAGTCATCCAGATTCAGGTACAGTGATACAACCAGTTGAGGTAGAGCTTGATGAAGATGTGACCTACGAGGAAGGTCCTATGGCAATCCTTGACAAAAGAGTCAAGAAGCTGAAGAAGAAGGACCTGGTTCTTTTGAAGGTTCTTTGGCAACGTCGTGGCGTTGAGGAAGCCAGGTGGGAGCTTGAGGAACAGATGAGGAGAAAGTATCCCTCACTTTTCTCTTCAGATTTCGGGGATGAAATCCCTTAAAGGGGGCTAGATTGTAAGGACCCTGACCTCCGTTTAGGGCTTACCCTGTTTGTTTTTCTTAAACCTGGTGTTTTGATGCCTGCTAATCACCTTTAGTGGTGATTAGGGTTTGGTTGTGCTTTGTTGAGAGTTCGAGGGGCTACTTGCAAATAACCTAAGTTTAGGGTTTTGTGTGCAAGTTTGCCATCTTGTGAGGTGTTTTCCTCTCTTTGCTTCCTCTAAAGTTGAGAGGAAGGCTTGGGCTTGATGTTTGAGTTCTTTGGGCCTTGGTTGAGCTTGTTTGGGCCTTGAGGTACCTTGTTTGGGATTGGTTGAGCCTTGTATCGGCCTAGGAGTGTTTATGTCGGCCAAGTGGAGTGTGTGTCGCCCATGGAGCAACATGTTGTGTCGCCCATGATGCTTGCCTTAGTTAGACCTTGTGTGGTGAACACTTGGAGCTCATCTTGGACATGTGGATGAGGCTTGCTAGAGTGGTGGTTTGAGTTCTTGGATAAGTGTCCTTTAGGTGGACGACACCTTGCCATGGTCCACCTTGTTTTCTCCTCCCTTTCTTTCTATATAGGTGGTTCTTTCCTTAGCTTAAGGTCCCTTTGGTTCCTCTCCCTCTTGTGCACGACACACTCCCTCTTTACCTTGCTTGGTGGTCGACACACCCTTGGAGCAGAACAAGTGGTGGCCGACACACCCTTGAAGGAGTAGCTTGGAGGTCGACACACCCTTGGAGCAGAAGAAGTGGTGGCCGACACACCCTTGAAGGAGTAGCTTGGAGGTCGACACACCCTTGGAGGAGCTTTGGTGGTCGATATTCCTTAGAGTTCTTCTTCTTCCTTGGAGCTTGGAGCTTAAGGCGGGTTGCATAACTCTAACCCTAGCTTCTCTACTCTCTTTTCATACATGTTGACTCCATGATCTTGCTTATATGCATATGAGTAGATTAGTTCTTGCTTAGTAGCCATGTTGGTCGATCCATATGAGTTAGGGTTTAGAGAGCAACACTCCTTTCTCCCCTTGGTCTAGAAGAGTGAGTTTGAGTCCTAGTGCCATGAGTAATACCCCTCTTTCTTAGTCGATTGAGGTGAGCTTATGACCTACTGACTTGAGCAAGACTCTCTTCTCACTTTGGGCAAGAAGGTGAGCTCGTTTAGATGACCTTGTAGAGAGGTATCTTGAGTGTTTGGTTCTTGTGGAGGTGCTGCCCGACATCCCCCTTTATGGTCTAGCTTTTCCTTGCACGGCCTGCTCACTTTGAATCAGTGAGAGTTCTGCTTTGTGTGGGGGGCGCGAGCCAACCCTTGGTTGCACGGTAGGCTGCATGCTTTGGAGTTGCTCGCCCGATAGGCTTGCTCGCCCGATAGGCTTGCTCGCCCGATAGAGAGGTTTGCCTAGACTGAGTATGTAGGACCCTGCATGGATCACCTTGATGCGTGTTGTAATGATGAGCGGGTGAGCACTTCCATGCACGCCTGATAGCTTAGCTCGCTCGGCCGAGGTGCACACCTAGAGTGACACACCTGCTCGCCCGACATGGTCAGCTCGCCCGGCACCCCTTTTGTTCGCCTGACATGGTTAGCTCGCCCAACACACCTGCTCGCTCGGCAACAGTCTGCACGCCCTTGCACGTGTTAGCCAATGAGCCCTGCACGCTCAACAGTGTGCAGCACGCCTGACTTGGCTGCACGCCATGGTGTTTGGTGAGGGTGAACCTTGCCCGGGATGGTCTTCTTGTGAGGGTTTTAGTATCTTTTGTGAGGGACCTTTGTGTCATGGAAGTGGCTCGTCTAGTATATGCCCTTGATATCGTTAGTGACTCCTTGCTCACTTAATGATAACGATAGTGACAATGATAATGCTTGTGTTATATATATCCTTTTTTAGCATGATGTTGAAGCATGGTAGGGTACATAAATAGTTGCATAGTAATGTGTCTTGTACACACGATCATCAGATGATGTATAATTGATAATTATAGCACCTTGAATAACATCTCATGATAGTAGGCATAGTCCTTGTATTGAAGCTATGATTATTGATTGATGCTAACCATGCAGGTAATGCAAAGCCTAATGAAAGGCTATGAGGAATGGTTATATGTGAATAATAAGATGACAGGTGTATTGTGAATAATGATCCATAATGATGATGAAAGCCCTGAGAGGCTATGGTACTATGTGATGAGGGATTGAGATCCCATGTTATGTGATGATCCTTGAGGTGGATCTAGATGGTTGGCAAGAGGCCAAGTGATAACATGTGATGTTGGATCCTTGAGATGGATCACGTTGATGTAATTACAGTAACAACATAATGTTGAGTTTATGTTGTTTATTTCCTTCTATAATTTGCATGTTATACAACTTGGTTGAATCTTACAATCCATCTAAATGATATTAATTAATCACAGTGAAACCTATCATGTAGTTGCCCTGGCCATAGATCCATCATCAGTCAGGATAGGGTGATGGTGAAACAGGTTCTCCTACGGGTTAACCCAGAGCGCATATTTGTGAATATGTGAGGTTTCTCCTAGTCTCAAAAAGAGAGGGAAATGAGTGCAGCTGATGTTGCAGACTCGGATATGTGATGAGCATGGTGAACATGGCCCATGGCTCCGGATATGTGATTTGATGAGCATGAATGTGTTCATGGCTCAGAGCACGGTGTTTAGACCCGTGGCTCGGTTTTACTAGCGTCATGACCTGTACCAAGGCGGTCTAGAGGATGGGTAGCCTGAGGAGCTGAGCCTGTGGCTGAGACCACTTGAGCATGAGACGGAGGTCTTGCTTGTTTCTCGTGTACTGACCACAAGGGGTGAGGTCGTGGATTCCGGCTCTTCCATTGACCTTGTATGGCACCGGTTATGGGCTTCGCAGCCAAAGGTTGGATTTGAACGGTACAGTTCATTTCCTCAGGGCATAATAAAATGTAATCCAGCCGTTTGATATACACTGCTTAAGACAAACATGAAACATTGGTTGAGGCCTTGTTTGTGTTGTTTTTCCCTTTAGATCTTGCAGTTATTTATAGGTGTTTCTGTGGCATAGAATTTGGATATCCTATCTTATTAATCATGTTTCACATATAATACTTGGATATATCCGGTAAGCTTAGACAGCTTTATTTCCAATAAACTGTTCTTGCTATATCTTCTACCAGATAACTGCTCAATGTATATGTTCATATGAGGTTTTGTAGTTTTGGCGGGAAGTTATGCCTCCCGCTGGGACAATGTTCAATTGCCTCACTTCGCTGGTTTATACCCTTTTTAGGTAGCCGAGCTAGATGTCGTGGTGGACGTGGAGTTGTAGCTGAGCAGCAAGAAGAAGAGTAGAAGGCAAGCCATGGATGAGCTACTGTTTTGGATGTTTTGCGATAGAGTCTAGAGTCATCCGTGTACTCTCAGGTCCTTAGCAGTGTTTTGACATTGTTTCACGATGTACGATCGATGATGTTTTGTATATCCTGCTGTTGGCCGGATGTGGGTCTCTATGTATATGAACAGGTGACGAACTCAGATGATGACAAGACAGTTGCTGGTCTAAGCTGTGAATACGTAACAGGCGTGTACATGTAACATGTTTTCTTGCAGAATATGGACTGGAATGTAATAGTTTCTTGGTTTATCAGTTTTCCGCAATCGATTTTAAATAACCCGTGTTTTCATAATCTGTGGTTATGGTGATTTCCGCACGTTTTTGCGTAACACCTCATTATCTGTATGATAATGGGATGTGTTGCCACAATGACCATATACACGTGCCACTTTATCATGTGTAGCAACATCATATCTTTCCAAACATACCTGGTTCACAACATATCATCTTATCTCATCATCCTAGTTGTAGAATTTGAGGTGAGTACATCATATCACTTGTATCATCATTATTAACAAAGAACTATATACATTCTGAGTTATCAGAACCCTCACCAAGGCTCCTGCAACACTCACTATAGGTATGGCGGGCAGTGCCAACCCTCACCAAAGGGTGTATCGGGTATGGTCATACCCTCACCAAAGGGTGCATCGGCTAGGGTTTCCCAACCCTAAGCAAGGTCACCACCATATCGGCCAACCCATCACTTCAACTATCATGCAACTAGAACCCACCAGCTCACATGGCGTCGGGCAAGGTGTATCGTGCATCAGCAGATGCTATCGGCCAAAGGCCTATTGTTCACAAGGATCATGGTTAGGGTTACGGTTCCTCTATCGGCTAACCCTCAACATTGACCATATCGTCCAAAGGGTATAACGCCCAAGGCGTCTCTATTGTGCAAACATCTCCATGTCGTTCAAGGGTCATCCATATCGGCCAGGGCACCCAGGTCGTCCAAGATACCATATTGGGCATGGACATGTTGGCTAGTTAAACAGCATATAGGCCAACAACACTAAGGTACTCACTAAGGTGCACCACTCAACCCATATTGGGCATCACCACAACTAAACCCTATCGCCCAACACAAGGATAGCCTACTAGGCTCCATATCAGCCAAAGCGTAATGGGAATCAAGCCAACCATCTCAACCCCATAAAGATCAACACAAGGTAGGGGTATCGGGAAACCTTACTTCAAGATGTATCGTTCAGAGCACAAGATATACGGTGTGTCGCCCAAGCTCTATCTGAAGCCAAGAGAACCATATTGGGCATCAAACCAACCATATCAACTAGGTGTATCGGTCAAGGGTACAACCCAAGACAAGGCTATCGGGCAACACTACTCCATGGTCATATCGTGCAAGACACAACCCGACAAGGTCATATTCAACCTCAAGCTCAATGGCACCAAACCCTAATTGATCAAGAAGATCATCTCACCTCTCAACAACCAAGAGAGAGGGGTTTTGCACAACCTCTATCACAAATCGGGCAACCACAAGGACCAACCTCAACATGGTTCATCATCTATCCAAAAGCTCACCTCTCAAATCTATGGTGAGAGGAGGGTGTTGCCCAAGCAACTAGGATGTAGACTCACCTCTCAACTTAAACGAGAGAGGGGTATTGCCCACATCACTAGAGCTCAAACTCACTTCTCTAGACCAAGGAGAGAAAGGGGTGTTTCTCAACAAGAAAACCCCAACTATGGTTCGGCCAACTAGATACAAAGGCATATAAATATCAACAACATCATGCTCACTATATCCATAAGATCAACAACATGTACTAGAGAAAGAAACATAACATGCATGGTCGATCATCAACATATATGAATCATGCAACATAAAGAAGGTAGTATAGCTAGGGTTAGGAGTTATGTAACCCGCCTTAAGCAAACTCCTCAAGCTCCAAAGCTCCAAGCTCCTAGCTCCAAGCACACCACTATCGGCCACCTCAAGAAAAGGAACAAGAACCATAACCACCATGGCCAAAGGGTAGGAAAGATGGAGAAGAATATGCTAAGGAGAGAGGGAAGATGCTTACCAAAGAACAAGACCCACCTAGGGTTTGACCATCAAGCTAGAGAAAGAAGAAGAAGACTCCTTCAAGGGGATCGGCCACCAACCTTAGCTCCTCCAAGGGTATCGGCCACCAAGGTTGCAAGGGAGAGGTGTATCGTGCACCAAGGAAGAGAGGAGCAATAAAGAGCTAAAGGGTTCCTAAGGAAGAGAAAGGCAAGGCATATATAGATGAGGATCAAGGTTAAACCAAGGCAAGGTGTCACCTTACCAAGGGACACTTGTCCACACATTTTACCACCTTGCAAAACACATGCACATGCCATGCCACCACTCAACCAAGAATCGACCACATGTCCAAGCTAGGGTGACACAACCAAGGCAAGGAGGTCAACAAAGGTCAAAGGCTGACACACCACCACCACCACCACCACCTTGGCCGACACACCCATGGGCGACTCAAAGCATCATTGCCCGATACAGGGCTCCTCAAAGCAACGAAAGGCCCAACAAGGCTCAACCGAGCCCAAAAGAGCTTCAACAAAGCCCAAGACAACTCAAGGCACGAGCCCAAACCTTCCTCTCAACTCTAGAGGAAGCAAAGTGAGAGAAAGACATCTCTCTAGGTGACAAACTTGTCTTCAACTCTAACTCAAGTTATTTTGCAAGTAGCACCTCCAACACTCAATAAAGCACAAGCAAACCCTAATCACCTCTAAAGGTGATTAGAAAGCAACCAAGCATAAGATTTAGGAAAAACTAACAGGGTAAGCCCAAAACGAAGGTCAGGGTCCTTAGAGGAACTCTGATGTGACACCTTGTCACACTAAACGAGATTACTTAAAACAAAAAACATGATCAACTACTAATTAATCACATAGTAAAAAATGTGGAACAATTAAAACCAATTCCAACAATGTAAATAAACTCTAGAACACTTACAAAAGGTCCATAATTTCATTCTCATATAATGTAACAAGTATTTACATATGGGTCCAAAGACCTCAGTCACATCTTGCATACAAAAGATATTTCACATGTACATGCCATATATTTACAACATTGGCACACTATGAAAATCTCATATCGATACAAGTATATCATCGATAAAACATATCCCATACCTAGACCTGAGAGTACAGGAACAAAACTAAGACTCTACTACTAAAATCTACAACTAACCAACCTTCTAAATCTATTGATCACCGAGTTGGTTTTCTTCCACAACGCAACCTCGACCTCGTTGCCTGCGACAACCTAAGAAAATGTGGTGACCCATGTGTGAGACTCAGTCCTAGTGAGAGATATAACTCTCTCCAACATATATTGATTACAACATATTAATTAACAATAAATACATTGAGAAGTTAGGGTATTGGATAAGCAATATCAATAGATTGAACAATTTAAGCATGCTAAGCAGTTAAGAAAATAAGTTGTAACATCAAGTAGAATTACACAATTTTCATAAATCTGTATCATGTAAGAACTATGTAGTGTAAAGACAAGACAAGGGTTAATCAATCAATGTGATACGTATTAAACCCTAGAAATTATACTACACAACTGGTATTATATCTTTTATTATTATGCCCTGGGGAGTTTGAGTCATACCACTCAAAGTCCAAGTGACCACTGCAAAGTGATATTCACTTCCGCATAAGATCTAGGAGTGTCGGTATCCTAAGATCACTTCCCCTCGGTCAGTATGAGTAAACTAAAGTGACATACCAGTCAAACTACCAACCGTGACATATAGTCAACTGATAACAACTAGTCTGTACTTATTACAAGTTACAACACTATAAAATAGGGTATACAAAACCCTCTAATCCGAGGTACAACCACGACTTTCCTCACTCACATAAAATGTCAGAGGCATGACCATAGCCATTCTCCATAACCTGCAATTATGGATGACAAGGATATATCCTCAACTTGCCACCCCCACATACTCAACAGTATGCGCTCAGAGTTTCCCTTGGGAATACTTGTTTCACCATCCAATAATTTTTGACACTAAAGATGGTTCTACGGTATAGGGCTCTAAATGATTAAGGTTACACTTGGATAATTACTGCCAATTGAATGCATTAAAGCTTTATCATACAAGTGGACATTCAAACCCTAATTCTATTCTAACAAGAGTATATGTATAACAACTTCAAAAGATATAAAACATTTGAGATATAAATCTTAATCACATTACCACATGCTATCATGCATTGCAAAGTAATGGACCACACTTATTATCATACTATTACAAGATACCAATATCTTATCACAAGTTCCAAGGTCTTAACCCTTATTGGAACATGAAGAGGTTTCACCTCAATCATGGCTTCAAACATTCCCAATGGTCTTAGCACATTATTCATAGTAAGGTTATAATCATCATTCCATGCCTTAAACAAGGCTCAAAAGATCATTAGCACATATATGTCCATAGATATTAACGTGGCAAGGCACTATGATATTCGAATAGTACTACATTGTGGTTTCAACACAAGAAAAGTGTAATTAATTATCACATTAATCATTGAAGAGGTTTTATTATAACCAATCAACATCATATAATTACATTAAGGTTAGGTATAATAAGCTAGATCACATGGGAGTTACGCATCCACTTATTATAGTGATTTATCAAATATAACTATATAATAGCAAAGGTAAGACTACAAATTAATGGTATTGAACCATTGAATTATCATCTCTAGGACCCAAATATAATACCATGTGATTTATTCTAATACATTGGATGTTAAAGCATCCAATATTATTCAGTGGAACAGGTTCATTGTTCAAGGTTATCAATTGAAGTACAGGTCTAACCATTAGATCAATTGAACCAAGGAACCATTGGTTCAAGGTTTAGTCAAATCTTCAATTACATTCTTAAATCATCATGTATGGTGATGACCTGATCCACCATTAATTTTGATCATTAGGTCACCATTGTTTGTTAGATCAGTAATACATTCAGTTAACACCATCAAATATTAAGCTAATGTTATCATCGATTGATAACATCATTAGAATACCTAGTAAATGATAATTAAACGTCTAATTGATACAAAACTTGACCTAAGGGGGTGACCATAGGTTGTCATGATAAATTTGACACCCTTGATCACAAACATCAGTTGCCAAGATAGCAACACCATTGGTTGTTGAATGGTATGACCATTGGTTGTGTGATAGGGAAGGAAATAACTTGAAAACCCTAATTTGAACCATCAATTATTTTGTGCTTAGCACCATAGGTTGATGCTATCAACCTGTCTCAGATCATGTTACACCTTAGAAAGGTAGTACACATGTTTACAAGTTCATATAGAACTGGAACAAAATAGGGAACACCACAAAAATTCGTAATTCTAAACAAGCATGGTTTCTTTATGCTTAGATCATCACATTAAAGCATAAACATGAACTAACAAGCTTCTAGTAAGAAATATAAGTGTAACTCACCTCTATAGAGTAGGTCAGATCTCAAATAGAAAGAATCTCGAGCAAATAAGGCAAGAAATCCCTAGATTCAGATCTGAACTTGGCCAAATAGGTACTTCTCTCCACAAAGAAGCAAAATCATAGAAAAAGAAATAAGAAGGATATATTTTTGAGTTCTAGCGCCACTTTCACCATGGAACAACAAGGTTCCGACCTAGAGATATATAGGAGGAAGAAGAGAAAATAAATAAATAAAGGAAATAAGTTAATACTTACATTTTTAGGTCAAGATCACTAGGAGGAAGCTTTTTAGACCCAAAAAGGAAATCAATTGCAACCCTAGAATTTTTTCCAAGAAGATCCCCACTTTCTTCTTTCTTGGGCAGGGAATTCACAGAAGCATAGAGTGAGAATTATGGTCAGAGAAGGAGGGAAGTGGTGGAGAGAAAATGGCTCATTTTGGTGCTTGGTGATAAGTATATGAAACTTTACGATAAAGAAAAAGAAAAAGTTGAAGTTCTAGTATCTATCCAAGTGTCCATGGCGTTAATTCTTTAAGAATATACAATCACACACACAAGAAGCTCCCCCACCATCTGTATAGACCTTCTTAGATTTCCTTTGTCAAATTTCCCAGACAATCACATAATTCATTAGTTGATAGCTACTAAAGGTAGCTCATCCATGAAGGGGTAAACCCTAAAATACCCTTGAGGAAAACACCTTCAAACCAAGGCTCAACTAGGAGCCCCATGGCTCAAAATACTCAATAATGATCATATAACATATATAGAACATAATGTATGTGACAAATTGCAAAGAAAACGCCTCAATTGGGTAAATTGCAGAAACATGTATAGAAAATTGCATAACTTGCTCAAACAGTGTCCAAATTGGACCAAATGTGAAACTTAAGCTTGCCTTATGATTTTAAAACATATCAAAAGGTTAGATTATGGCTATAGACATTAAATTATGGTAATTAATCTTATTCAACTCATTAAGCAAGTTCAGGGGCCTTACAACTACAAACCCCAAACAAGGATTTTGCCCCAAAATCCTACACAAAAAGAGATGGGTATTTTCTACCCATCTCATTCTCTAGTTCCCATGTGGCTTCCTCTATTCCATGGTGATGCCACAAAACATTCACTAGTATTACATCTTTTCTCTTCAGCTTTTTCACCCTTCTATCCAAGATCAACACAGGACCCTCAACATAGGAGATATCCTCCTCTAACTCAACCTCTATTGGTTGGATTGTCTTCTCAGTATCTGGATGGCATTTACTCAAAATAGAGATGTGAAAGACATTATTCAATCTATGTAGCTATCGTGGTAGCTCCAACTTATATGCTACCTTTACAACATGAGCTAGGACAGGGTATGGTCTCATAAATCTGGGAGCCAACTTACCCTTCTTTCCAAACCTCAGTACACCTTTCCAAGGAGAAACCTTAAGATATACTCTATCTCCCACTTGGAACTCAAGTGGTCTATGTCAGTTATCTGCATAAGATTTCTACTTGTCCTGGGATGCTTTCAACTATTGTTGTATCACTTTAATCTTTTCTATAGTCTGTTGTACTAGCTCAGGACCCAAAAGTTGATATTCACCTTTCTCATACCAGCAAAGAGGAGACCGACATCATCTCCCATACAGAGCCTCATAAGGAGCCATATCTATGCTTCTTTGATAGATATTGTTGTATGAAATCTCTATCAGAGTTAGATGTACATCCCAACTACCAAGAAATTGCAACACACATGCCCTCAAGAGATCCTCTAAAGTCTGAATAGTTCTTTCAAACTGGCCATCAGTCTGCGGATGAAAAGTTGTGTTAAATCTCAGTTGTATTCCCATTGTTGAATGCAAACACTACCAAAACTGATTTGTAAACTATGGAACTCTGTCAGAAACTATAGTCACTAGAATTTCATGCAGACAGACTATCTCATCAACATATATTTGTGCCAATTTCTATGATGTAAATGTCATCTTAACTAGAAGAAAATGATTTGACTTAGTCAATCTGTCTACTATCACCCATATGGAATCATGACCCTTGGATGTTCTAGGTACACCATCTACAAAGTCCATAGTAATATGATCCCATTTCCACTGTGGTGTTGGCAAGGGTTGTAATGTCCCTGCAGGCCTCTGGTGCTCAACGTTCACTTGTTGACAAACTGGACATTTGGCAATGAACTCTACCACATTACACTTTAGACTTGGCCACCAATACATGTCTTTCAAGTTTTGGTACATCTTGGTACTTCTAGGATGCATTGCATACATGGAGGAGTGAGCCTCCTCAAGTACCATCTTCCTCAACCCATCAACATTAGGAATTACTATCCTATAATGGTAACAAATTGTACCATCATCTGCCTCATCAAAGCCATCATACTTTTCACTTCCAATCCTTGATCGGATATTCTATATCACAATAGCATTCTTTTGTGCATCATGAATCTGATGTCTCTAGGTAGGTTTCACTTGTAACTGTGCCAACAATCCTTCCAATAAGGAAACTTCTACCTGTACATTCATCTGGAAAAGAGACACTAGCATATCTCTCTTATGGCACATCAAGGAATTTAATTGTGCATTATCTACTGTTGATGATGAAGATGACTTTCTACTCAATGCATCATCTACCACATTAGCTTTCCCTAGATGGTAATCTATTGTGCAATCATAAGTGTGGGCTCTGATCTCCAAAACCCGAGATAAACACATAAAACTCGAAGTAAACTTAGCGAAAGCGATTCGATTAGCAGCGGAATACCAAAAATCATCAGAAATAAAAACTTTTTGGGATAAGATATTGAAACCATAAAAACTTCATTCATAGAAACAGGATAAACTGTTTTACATCTCTGTTAATTACTTCTTGAGTAATTATATACAACATGATACAAAATCTCAAGAGTCGAAACAAAATCTCAGACCATTAACTCCAAGGACCTGAGAGTACAGAGACAACATAGGACTAACTATCTAACTACACAACTCAACAGACAGAATCTCCACCTGAGATTTACTACTGCTCCTGGTGCTGATGCTGCTGGTATTGGTCACCTGAAGATTGGTTCCTTCATCCTCGATGACCACCTAAAAAGTTGAAATCTACGGGGTGAGACAATTGTAAATAATTGTCCCAGTGAGAGTTATAACTCTCCGTCAGAAGCTTTATATAGCAATCAAAGAACAACATAAGTAATAACAGCTTTTTAGAGCAATCAACAGCAGACTGATATTAAGCAGAATACCAATCATCTAAGAAATATGAAGAACATATGAACTGTACAGTATAACAACATTCATGTATCTTGTAGTTCAACTTAAGCAGATATACAACACGGCTTATTATGTTTTACAAACATCCTTAAGCCCTACGGAGTTGAGGTATACCGCTCATACTCCAACCGACCACTACTAAGTCACCTCAGTATCATACTAGGTCATCAAAAGAGCCAGATTCTCATGACCTTCAACTTCCTCAGTCAGATTGAGGATAACATGCAGGACATCTAGTGTCTCTGCTACTATAGCTTACCAGGGTATTCTAGTCCTTCGCTATTAGAGTCACAGTGGCATTCTGCACTCTCTTCGCTATCGAAATATTTCTTGTTTATCTCTCATCGATGCGGTATAAAAGATTTCCCTCAGCAGAATAATGTTACATCACCCTGGTATAAACATATAGTGAAGGGATGATGGAATAAGATACATCTACATCAATTCCTACACTAGGATGTAAGGATTTACACATCCATATACCCCACATATTGAAAAGTATGTGATCCAGGAGTTCCCTTAGGAAAACCTATTTCACCATCATACAACTTCTGACTATGATGGATCTATGATCAGGGCTCTACATGGTATGATTATACTTGATTATTTAGGTACATTTCAGTATTCTTTTAACATCATACATGTTCTCAAACATTAATCATTAGCATAGCAGCTATGAAAGTAGAATACTAAATGTAACAAGTCTAACTCACATCAATTATCATTTCTCAATCATCTTATCACAAGTCATCTCATGACCTTTATAATACTCATGGCTCTTACAACCTATCATCTCATAGGATGCCATTTTCTGAGTAACAGGACATGTCACTATTCATAAAGCCGATAACCTGCTTTCAATGAATATGGTATCATCATCCTTACCTGGATGTGATCATCATTATATAAGAACCTGCATGGTTAATTCAACTGATAAAAGTAAACAATTCATTTCAAGAGTTATGCCTTCATACTCTTCACAAGAGCTAAGTTCCCTTATTCTCATCAATTAGGGTTTACTATTCACATTACATGTTATCACCCTAGAATTAGGGTTTACTATTCACATTACATGTTATCATCCTAGAATTAGGGTTTAATATTCACTTCATGTTATCACCCTAGAATTAGGGTTTACTATTCACTTCATGTTATCACCCTAGAATTAGGGTTTACTATTCACATTACATGTTATCACCCTATAATTAGGGTTTACTATTCACATTACATGTTGTCACCCTAGAATTAGGGTTTACTATTCACATTACATGTTATCACCCTAGAATTAGGGTTTACTATTCACTTCATGGTGAATTGAACCCATAACATCATCATGTATGAGAAACATCACCATTGATGCCTTAGATTAGATTAAGATTCACCAATTATCATAATTAGGGTTTCCATGATCTCACATAGGTGGATCATACCCTAACCATGTACTATCATACACATTGAAGGTGTTTTCTTGAGTTTTAGTAAAAAATGGTACTTTCTCTCTCCTCTTACTAGTAAGTGGTGATTTTCTCTCTCTTATTATACTATATGATGATTACATCACTCTAAAATAAGTTGGGTTAAGTCCCTATTGATTATCATAAACCAAAACATCACTTTCAAGTCATAAGGGTTTGGTTAAAACAAGATATCAATCAATTGGACCCTTTAGGGGTACATTGATAAAGTGCCCCATTGATCATCATCATGGGTCAATTCATTAGTCACTTAGTCCCTTAATGTCCTAGGGTACCATTAGGGTTTAGATTAGACCACCATTGAACCAAATAGAACCTTCAAAGAAGTAAGCAATCTCAGCCCTAAAACCTCCAAACGGTTACACACATACAACCTCCAAACGGTCTTGAGACCGTTTGGGTGCGTTGACCGTTTGGGGAGGGTTGACCTCCAAACCGTTTGAGCTTATGCGGTTTGAAACCGTTTGATCTTAAACGATCTTGAGATCGATTGGTACAAATGACCTTGAGATCGTTTGAGCCCAAACGGTCTTGAGACCATTTGGCCCCAAACGGTCTTGAGACCGTTTGGTCCAAATGGGCTCAAACCATTTGGACCTTAAAGGTGACTCAAAGGTTGTACTTGGTTGGGATATCTTATGTTGAAGCCTTCAATTGGCCATGTACTTGGTAACCACTTGTAAATTGAGTCAATTAGGATTAAACTCAATCAATTGGACACCAAATTGACCCTCAATTGAAAGCCAATTAGGGTTGAATCCAACTCAATTAGGGTTTCCAATCGGCTAGTCATCAATGTTCAACAATGTGAATCAAATCAAGGTTGAACCCATCAATTGACCTCCAATTGAACTCAAACTTGGCCCAAACGGTCTTGAAACCGTTTGGACATCCTCCAAATGGTCTTGAGACCGTTTGCCCAAAGTTTCATCAAAAACCAAGTCGATTAGATCAGGGTTGAACCCTAATTAGGTCTAAAAACAGCATTTTTATCAATTCATCAACTTATTGCAATTGGACCCTCAAACCATCAAATTACCTCAACCCTAGACCTCCAAACGGTCTTGGTTTGTCACCAAATGGTCTTGAGACCGTTTGGATGAACCCCCAAACGGTCTTGAGACCGTTTGGGTCCTTCAACCCAAAACTCACCAAAATCTATCTTTGAAATTAGCAATTCAACCCGATTAGGGTTTAGGGGGTTGAAGTGCCTTCAACTTGCAATTGGTTTGGAATTAGGTTATGATTCTTTATAGGAATTAAATTCAATATATTTCCAACAGACCCTTAAATGGTATTCCCTTGGTCAACCCCATAAAATGGTCTTGAGACCGTTTGATTCTAAACGGTCTTGCAAGACCGCATGAGATCAAAGTGTGAAACCATTTGGTCTCAAACGGTTTGCAAACCATTTAGACCAAAAGGGTCCAAGGTCGTTTGATAAAGTTGCCTAGGAAATCACGCATATCATCTTCAACCTCTGTGAAGGTCGGTTACTCCATGGATTGCTTGCAAGAATGCAAGGAAGAGTGGGGAAGAAGAAGAACTAAGTGTAATTTGTAAGAACAAAGATATGCATAATAAAGCAAGAGGTTTAGAGTTATAAAACCCACCTTAAACATTGTTCCTAGAGATTCCAAGCTTCCAAGCTTCAAGCCTTTAATGGCGTCTTGAGCTCCACAGGTTGTCCCAAGGTGATTCTCCAAGGAAAGGATGGAGATGATCGGCTAGAACAAGAAAACTAAGTAAATTAACCATGAAACCAACCTTATACAAGGAATTCATCCAAGAATCCAAGCTAGAAGACGGTTTCTTCTCACCTTAGAACTACTTGGTCGTCTCCTTGAGCTCCTTAGCTCTGCCTTGGTCGGTTGAGGAAGATGAGAAATGAAGAAGAGAAGAGATACATTTGTTTGGTTTGCATAGGAAAGGGCTTATATAGTTTAGGCTAATTCTCACTATAAGGACCTCCATTATTCATCTAAGTCCCTCCTTCCTTCTAAGGCACGTCCAAACCATCATAACTTAGATAAATTTCATCAAAACTCAAGATTTAAGGATAAGGAAAACCAACATGCAAACTAGGGTACATATGTGAAAGACCTTCTTACTCATATTAGGTGGATTTCACTACAAAGTTCATTCTTCTTATCTGATTATTTCATTAAAGCATCCCTTTAATCATTTCTACTCTAAATGATGTCAAGAGTCATATAATATATTTTAGAAGGTATATTTTACAAGTTGCACCCCACATTTTGGGTAAATTACACTTTACTCCAAAATTAGGGTTCTTAAGCACCAGGATCATTCCACAGGCTGCATCTGAATGCCCAAGATTTGAAAATCCATCATACCTCATCATATTCACTCATATGATGTCTCATTATTAGAGGATCATCTTTACCTGTGAAATTTTGCAAGTTAAACCCCTTAACTGGGTAATTTGCACATAGGTCCCTACATTACAAAACAATATTACAACTTTGTTTAAAAGGGACAAAATCAAAAGTGTATGTTCCTGAGGAACTTAATTACATACCAAAGAGTAATCACAAGTGTTTAATTACATATTAAGGCAAAACATCTAGGGTTAGATTATAACCCAGGTCAGGGATGTTACAAATTATCCACCCCTTACAAGGATTTCGTCCTTGAAATCGATAAAACGTATTAGGAGAAAAGAGCAGGGTATTTCCTTCTCATCTCATCCTCTAGTTCCCAAGTGGGTTCTTCGACACCAAGGTGATTCCAAAGGACTTTCACAAGACTTATATCTTTCTTCTTTATCTTTTTAATTCTGTTATCAAGAATTGACACTGGTCCCTCCTCATAAGTTATATCTTCATTCAATTCTACTTCCATAGGTTGTAGAACTGACTCAGTGTCAGGGTGACATTTCCTCAGCATGGAAATGTGAAACACAGGGTGTAACTTCTACAGCTCTGGAGGTAACTCTAGTTTATAGGCTACCTTTCCAACTCGTTCAATGATTGGATATGGTCCCATAAATCTAGGAGCTAACTTCCATTTTCTTCCAAAACAAAGGACTCCTTTCCAAGGTGAGACCTTGAGGTACACTCTATCTCTAACCTGGAATTCTAAGGGTCTACGACGTTTATCAGCATATGACTTCTACCTATCCTGTGCAGTCTTAAGCTGTTGTTGTATAACTTTGATCTTCTCTATAGTTTGTTGCATAAGATCAGGACCTAACAACTGACTTCACCAGTCTCATACCAACATAAGGGTGATCTACAATGCCTACCATACAAGGCTTCATAAGGTGACATATCAATACTATGTTGATAGATATTGTTATAGGCAAACTCTATCAAACTTAGGTGTAGATCCCAACTTCCTGTAAACTGGAGAACACATGCTCTCAAAAAGTCTTCTAAGGTCTGTATAGTCCTTTCTGACTGTCCGTCAGTCTATGGATGAAAGGTTGTACTAAACCTTAACTTGGTGCCCAAAGCTCTGTGTAACTGCTCCCAAAAATGACTGGTAAACTGGGGGCCTCTGTCAGAAACTATAGTGACAGGAACTCCGTGCAAATGCACTATCTCTTGAACATACAACTGTGATAACCTTTCTGCATAATAGGTTGTTTTGACAGGTAAGAAATGCGCTGTCTTCGTCAACCTATCAACAATTACCCAAATGGAATCATGTCCTTTGTTTGTCCTGGGTAGACCAAAAACAAAGTCCATGGTCACATGGTCTCACTTTCATTGTGGTATGGGTAAAGGTTGCATTGTTCCTGCAGACTTTTGGTGTTCAGCTTTAACTTGCTGACACACAGGACACCTCAGAACAAACTCAGCAACATCCTTCTTCATCCCAGGCCACCAATACATATCTTTTAAGTTTCGATATATCTTGGTGCTTCCTGGATGCATAGCATACATCGAAGAATGAGCTTCTTCCAGGACTAACTTCTTCAAGTTATCCGCATCTGGTATTATCATTCTCCCATGATAGCATGCCACTTGATCATCTGAGTCATGGAAACCATCTCTCTTCTCATCACCATACTCAGATCTGATCTGCTGAACTGCAGCATCAGCTTGTTGTACCTCCTTTATCTGCTCTCTTAAAGTAGGTTTAATATGCATCTTAGCTAATAAAATGGCTAACAATGACACCTTCAACTGCACATTGTCTTGCCTTAAATAGATAAGCATATCTCTTCTAGAGCATACTAAAGAACTTAGTTGTGCTTTATCCATGGTTGATGTTGCTGATTTCCTACTCAAGGCATCTACAACCACATTGGCCTTCCCTGGATGGTAATCAATTGTACAATCGTAGTCCTTGATTAACTCCATCCAACGACGTTGCCTCATGTTAAGCTCATGCTGAGAGAAGATATACTGAAGATTCTTGTGGTCTGTGAAAATTTGGAATGTTTCTCTATAGAGATAGTGTCTCTAGATCTTCAAGGCATGAACCACATCAGCCAATTCTAGGTCGTGTGTCAGATAATTCTCCTCGTGTTTCTTAAGCTGTCGGGAAGCGAAAGAAATCACTTGTTTATCCTGCATCAACACACATCCAAGTCCATTCTTGGAGGCATTACAGAAAACTACATATCCTTTTCCTTGCTCAGGTAGCACAAGAACAAGTGCACTTGTCAACCTCTCCTTCAATAGCTGAAAAGACTATTGACACTTATCACTCCAAGAAAAAGGGACATCTTTCCAGGTTAACTTGGTCAAGGGTAAGGCTATAGAACTGAAGTTTTAATGAACCTTCGGTAGTAGCCAGCTAACCCTAAGAAACTTTGAATCACCATCGGTGTCTTCGATTGTTCCCACCGTAGGACAGATTCTACCTTTTTAGGGTCAACACGAATACCCGAGGCAGATACCACATGTCCAAGAAAAGATACTTCCGGCAACCAAAACTCACACTTGCTAAACTTCGTGTATAGCTTGTGTTCTCTTAGCAAGGTCAGAGCTTGGCGAAGATGCTGTTCATGCTTATGAGCATCCTTACTATAAATCAAAATGTCATCTATGAAGACGACAACACACTGATCGAGGAAAGGTCGGAAGATTCTATTCATGAGTTCCATAAATGCAACTGGTGCATTAGTTAGTCCAAACGACATAACTGTGAACTCATAGTGACCATATCTTGTCCTAAAGGCAGACTTGGATATGTCACTGTCCTTAATACGGAGTTGATGATATCCAGATCTCAAGTCTATCTTTGAGAAGATTGTTGCACCACGCAACTGATCAAAGAGATCATCAATCCTCGGCAAAGGGTACTTATTCTTTATTATTACCTTATTAAGTTGTCTGTAATCAATGCACAACCGCATTGACCCGTCTTTCTTTTTAACAAACAAAACTGGAGCACCCCAAGGTGAAGTACTTGGTCGGATGAAACCCTTCTCAAGAAACTCCTAAAGTTGTTTCTTGAGTTTTGCCATTTCGGCAGGCGCCATCCTATACGGTGTTTGGGCTATGGGTTTTGTATCTAGGACTAAATTGATTTCAAAATCAATTTCCCGAGGCGGTGGTATATCGGGAAGTTCTTCAGGAAAAACGTCCTCGAAATTCCTGACTACATGAACTTCAGCAGGGTTGGGGGTCTCCTTGGTAACATCTACCACATGGGCCAAGAATGCATAACATCCTTGCCTCAACAGCTTATCAGCAACCATAGCTGACACAAGACAGGTGGGTAGAATCTTTCTTTCTCCTTGAAAGATCCATGTGTTGCTATCATCAGCAAACACAGCCAACTTGGATTCACAATCCAAGACAACCCTATACCTTTCCAAGGCATCCATCCCAAGGATTAGATCAAATCCTTGCATATCAAGTGGTATAAGATCCACTTGAATGTGATGGTCAGAAAAGAAAAGGATGTAGGGAGAGAATACCTCCTGCAAAACATCATACCCACTCAACGGAGTCTCTAACAACAAACTATCTGCCCTATGACTGACTGTCATATTGCAGTTACAAATCACTCTTCAAGTGATAAAGGAGTGCGTAGAACCCGGGTCAATCAAAACGGATACAACACAGGATTTAGACATATCATAATATAAAAGTTCCATCTTACCTGCCACAACCCGTGGATTGACCACTGCATCTAGTGGGTTCATAGCATAGACACTCGTTGTCGCCTTAGGTTGAGTCGGTGCTGATGATCCAGCTTGAGACGCTTGTCCACGTCCTCTAGCTGCTCCTTGAGATTGCCTCCTCTGTGATCCCTGTTGATTCTGTCTTGGAGGCTGTGTCACACTACCAGGCCTAGACCTGCAGTCCTTCATCAAGTGTCCCACCTTACCATAGTTGTAGCAGCTTCTCTCCTATTGTTGTGGTCTCGGTGGTCCAGTGACTGACATTGATGCAGAACTGTGAGTCTCTTGAGGCAGTTGACTCCGTCCTCTACCTCTACTTGGAGACCATTGAGTCTAAGAACTCAATATGGGTGGTGGAGGGGTAGGTGCAGAGAATCTAGGCTTCTTAAAGTCCCTAGATGAAGAACCCTGGAATTGTGGATATCTCTTTTAGGTTTGCCTCTTCTCAACCACAGACCTCTCTATCCTTCAGACTGACTCAACGAAGGTAGAGAACCTCTCCCGATTTTCTAGGGCAGACACAGGAGTAGTCATGTCAGCATTCAAACCCTTCTCGAACCTCCTGATTCGTTCCTCTTCTGTGGCAGCCATGTGCGTACAGAACCGCAACAACTCCATGAACTTAGCTTCATACTCGCTAATGTTCATCATGCCCTTCCTCAATCTCTCAAACTGAGAGATCTTCTCGTCCATGAAGGTCTTCGGGAAATATCTGTGGACAAATTCCTGACGAAAGTCTTCCCACGAGATCTCTATTCCAGGCCTCTTCTGCTCTTCCATGGTCCACCAGTGACCAACACTTCCTTTGAAAAGATAGAAAGCATGTCTAACCTTCTCAGCTTCAAGGATGCTAAGGATTCTGAAAGCTTTCTCCAACTCTGTCAACCACAGATCAGCATCTGTGGGGTTGGTTGTTCCAAAGTATTCGGCAGCCCCGACACGATGAAGTCGCTTGAACGTCTTACTGATACCTTTTCCTTCAGGCTGAATAGGTGCCCTGGGTGCAGGCATGGGCATCCTGTGGGTTATGTGTGTCATGGCCGTCATAAACTGCCCAAACATCATTTGAACTGCTGGATTACCGATGTCAGCTGGGTCAAACTGAGGTGGCTCTCTGGGTGGCTCAGGTACAAGCTACTCTAGTTCTAGGTGCCTTGCACCTTCCCGAGGTGCAGCAACACTACTTTCTACCTCGTACTCCTCGTGTGGCTCAGACATCCTTATATATCTTCTTCTCCTGAGGAGCAGAAGATTCTATTAGATAAGGAATGAACACTAAGGATATACTCGATATCCTAAATCCTATGTCTATGTAGACTCGGCAAACCTAGAGCTCTGATACAACTTAATTGTGGGCTATGATCTCCAAACCCCTAGATAAACACATAAAACTCGAAGTAAACTTAGCGGAAGCGATTCGATTAGCAGCGGAATACCAAAAATCACCGGAAATAAAAACTTTTTGGGATAAGATATTGAAACCATAAAAACGTCATTCATAGAAATAAGATAAACTGTTTTACATCTCTGTTAATTACTTCTTGAGTAATTATATACAACATGATACAAAATCTCAAGAGTCGAAACAAAATCTCAGACCATTAACTCCAAGGACCTGAGAGTACAGAGACAACATAGGACTAACTATCTAACTACACAACTCAGCAGACAGAACCTCCACCTGAGATTTACTGCTGCTCCTGGTGTTGCTGCTGGTGGTATTGGTCACCTGAAGATTGGTTCCTTCATCCTCGACGACCACCTAAAAAGTTGAAATCTACGGGGTGACACAATTGTAAATAATTGTCCCAGCGAGATTTATAACTCTCCGCCAGAAGCTTTATATAGCAATCAAAGAACAACATAAGTAATAACAACTTTTTAGAGCAATCAACAATAGACTGATATTAAGCAGAATACCAATCATCTAAGAAATATGAAGAACATATGAACTGTACAGTATAACAACATTCATGTATCTTGTAGTTCAACTTAAGCAGATATACTACGCGGCTGATTATGTTTTTAAAACATCCTTAAGCCCTGCAGAGTTGAGGTATACCGCTCATACTCTAGCAGACCACTATTAAGTTGCCTCGGTATCATACTAGGTCATTGAAAGAGCCGAATTCTCATGACCTTGAACTTCCTCAGTCAAATTGAGGATAACATGTAGGACATCTAGTGTCTCTGCTACTATAGCTTACCAGGGTATTCTGGTCCTTCACTATTAGAGTCACAGTGGCATTTTGCACTCTCTTCTCTATCGAAAGATTTCTTATTTATCTCTCATCGATGCGGTATAAAAGATTTCCCTCAGGAGAATAATGTTACATCACCCTGGTATAAACATATAGTGAAGGGTTGATGGATTAAGATACATCTACATCAATTCCTACACTAGGATGTAAGGATTTACACATCCATATACCCCACATACTCAAAAGTATGTGATCCAGGAGTTCCCTTAGGAAAACATGTTTCACCATCATATAACTTCTGACTATGATGGATCTATGATCAGGGCTCTACATGGTATGATTATACTTGATTAGTTAGGTACATTTCAGTATTCTTTTAACATCATACATGTTCTCAAACATTAATCATTAGCATAGCAGCTATGAAAGTAGAATACTAAATGTAACAAGTCTAACTCACATCAATTATCATTTCTCAATCATCTTATCACAAGTGATCTCATGACCTTGATAATACTCATGGCTCTTACAGCCTATCATCTCATAGGATGCCATTTTCTGAGTAACAGGACATGTCACTATTCATAAAGCCAATAACCTGCTTTCAATGAATATGGTATCATCATCCTTACCTGGATGTGATCATCATTATATAAGAACCTGCATTGTTAATTCAACTGATAAAAGTAAACAATTCATTTCAAGAGTTATGCCTTCATACTCTTCACAAGAGCTAAGTTCCCTGATTCTCATCATTTAGGGTTTACTATTCACATTACATGTTATTACCCTAGAATTAGGGTTTACTATTCACATTACATGTTATCACCCTAGAATTAGGGTTTACTATTAACTTCATGTTATCACCCTAGAATTAGGGTTTACTATTCACTTCATGTTATCACCCTAGAATTAGGGTTTACTATTCACATTACATGTTATCACCCTATAATTAGGGTTTACTATTCAAATTACATGTTATCACCCTAGAGTTAGGGTTTACTATTCGCATTACATGTTATCACCCTAGAATTAGGGTTTACTATTCACATTACATGTTATCACCCTAGAATTAGGGTTTACTATTCACTTCATGGGGAATTGAACCCATAACATCATCATGTATGAGAAACATCACCATTGCTGCCTTATATTAGATTAAGATTCACCAATTATCATAATTAGGGTTTCCATGATCTCACATAGGTGGATCATACCCTAACCATGTACTATCATACACATTGAAGGTGTTTTTCTTGAGTTTTAGTCAAAGATGGTACTTTCTCTCTCCTCTTACTAGTAAGTGGTGATTTTTTCTCTCTTCTTATAGTTTATTATGATTACATCACTCTAAAACAAGTTGGGTTAAGTCCCTATTGATTATCATAAACCAAAACATCACTTTCAAGTCATAAGGGTTTGGTTAAAACAAGATATCAATCAATTGGACCCTTCAGGGGTACATTGATAAAGTGCCCCATTGATCATCATCATGGGTCAATTCATTAGTCACTTAGTCCCTTAATGTCCTAGGGTACCATTAGGGTTTACATTAGACCACCATTGAACCAATTAGAACCTTCAAAGAAGTAAGCAATCTCAGCCCTAACACCTCCAAATGGTTACACACATACAACCTCCAAATGGTCTTGAGACCGTTTGGTCCCAAATGGTCTTGAGACCGTTTGGTCCCAAACGGTCTTGAGACCGTTTGGGTGCGTTGACCGTTTGGGGAGGGTTGACCTCCAAACCATTTGAGCTTATGCGGTTTGAAACCATTTGATCTTAAATGATCTTGATATCGATTGGTCCAAACGTCCTTGAGATGATTTGAGACCGTTTGGCCCCAAACGGTCTTGAGACCGTTTGGTCCAAATGGGCTCAAACCGTTTGGACCTCAAAGGTGACTCAAAGGTTGTACTTGGTTGGGATATCTTATGTTGAAGCCTTCAATTGGCCATGTACTTGGTAACCACTTGTAAATTGAGTCAATTAGGATTAAACTTAGTCAATTGGACACCAACTTGACCCTCAATTGAAAGCCAATTAGGGTTGAATCCAACTCAATTAGGGTTTTCAATCGGCTAGTCATCAATATTCAACAATGTGAATCAAATCAAGGTTGAACCCATCAATTGACCTCTAATTGAACCCAAATTTGGCCCAAACGGTCTTGAGACCGTTTGGACATCCTCCAAATGGTCTTGAGACCGTTTTCCCAAAGTTTCATCAAAAACCAAGTCGATTAGATCAGGGTTGAACCCTAATTAGGTCTAAAAACAGCATTTTTATCAATTCATCAACTTATTTCAATTGGACCCTCAAACCATCAAATTACCTCAACCCTAGACCTCCAAATGGTCTTGGGTTGTCACCAAAAGGTCTTTAGACCGTTTGGATGAACCCCCAAATGGTCTTGAGACCGTTTGGGTCTTTCAACCCAAAACTCACCAAAATCTATCTTTGAAATTAGCAGTTCAACCCGATTAGGGTTTAGGGGGTTGAAGTGCCTTCAACTTGCAATTGGTTTGGAATTAGGTTATGATTCTTTGTAGGAATTAAATTCAATATATTTCCAACAGACCCTTAAATGGTATTCCCTTGGTCAACCCTATGAAACGATCTTGAGACCGTTTGATTCTAAATGGTCTTGCAAGACCGCATGAGATCAAACGGTTTGAAACCATTTGGTCTCAAACGGTTTGCAAACCGTTTAGACCAAAAGGGTCCAAGGTCGTTTGATAAAGTTACCTAGGAAATCACACCCATAATCTTCAACCTCTGTGAAGGTCGGTTACTCCATGGATTACTTGCAAGAATGCAAGGAAGAGTGGGGAAGAAGAAGAATTAAGTGTAATTTGTAAGAACAAAGATATGCATAATAAAGCAAGAGGTTTAGAGTTATAAAACCCGCCTTAAACGTTGTTCCTAGAGCTTACAATCTTCCAAGCTTCAAGCCTTTAATGGCATCTTGAGCTCCACAAGTTGTCCCAAGGTGATTCTCTAAGGAAAGGATGGAGATGATCGGCTAGAACAAGAAAACTAAGTAAATTAACCATGAAACCAACCTTATACAAGGAATTCATCCAAGAATCTGAGCTAGAAGATGGTTTCTTCTCACCTTAGAACTACTTGGTCGTCTCCTTGAGCTCCTGAGCTCTGCCTTGGTCGGTTGAGGAAGATGAGAAATGAAGAAGAGAAGAGATACGTTTATTTGGTTTGCATAGGAAAGGGCTTATATAGTTTAGGCTAATTCTCACTATAAGGACCTCCATTATGTGGATTTCTCATCTAAGTCCCTCCTTCCTTCTAAGGCACGTCCAAAACATCATAACTTAGATAAAGTTCATCAAAACTCAAGATTTAAGGATAAGGAAAACCAACATGCAAACTAGGGTACATATGTGAAAGACCTTCTTACTCATATTAGGTGGATTTCACTACAAAGTTCATTCTTCTTATCTGATTATTTCATTAAAGCATCCCTTTCATCATTTCTACTCTAAATGATGTCAAGAGTCATATAACATATTTTAGAAGGTGTATTTTACAAGTTGCACCCCACATTTTGGGTAAATTACACTTTACTCCAAAATTAGGGTTCTTAAGCACCAAGATCATTCCATAGGCTGCATCTGAATGCCCAAGCTTTGGAAATCCATCATACCTCATCATATTCACTCATATGATGTCTCATTATCAGAGGAACATCTTAACCTGTGAAAGTTTGCAAGTTAAACCCCTTAACTGGGTAATTTGCACATAGGTCCCTGCATTACAAAACAATATTACAACTTTGTTTAAAAGGGACAAAATCGAAAGTGTATGTTCCTGAGGAACTTAATTACATACCAAAGAGTAATCACAAGTGTTTAATTACATATTAAGGCAAAACTTCTAGGGTTAGATTATAACCCAGGTCAGGGATGTTACAATAAGCCTTAATCAACTCCATCCATCTCCTATGCCTCATATTCAACTCCTATTTTGAGAAGATATACTATAGATTTTTGTGGTCAATGAAGATCTGACACTTTTCTCCAAAAATATAGTGTCTCCAGATCTTTAAGGCATGGACTACCACTGCAAGCTCTAGATCATGTGTTGGGTAATTCTCCTCGTGTTTCTTAAGCTGTCATGAAGCAAAAGAAATCACATTTTTATCCTTCATCAACACACATCCCAACCCATTCTTTAAAGCATCACAAAAGACAACATAGCCTTTTCCTTTCTCTAGCAGTACTAACACCGGTGCACAAGTCAACTTTTCTTTCAAAAGCTGGAAAGAACGTTGACACTTGTCATTCCAGGCAAAAGGAACATCCTTCCTAGTTAACCTAGTTAGGGGTAACGCTATAGAACTGAAGTCTTTGATGAACCTCCGGTAGTAACCTACCAGACCTAGGAAACTATGGATCTCTATCGGTGTCTTTGGTTGTTCCCATTCTAGTACATATTCCACTTTCTTAGTGTGACGAACCGATTATAAATCAAGCCATCACCAGTAATAATCGCGGAATAACCATAAGAAGCGTAATTAACAAAAATCACTAAGAACTAAAACAATTTTGCACATAGATCCTCTTCCAGGAAAACTCATATTGAAAGAACCAAAACTTTATATACACGTGGTTTATATCATACAGACAATGTACCGTATCTTCTCGAGGATAAAAAGTACTACTTGTCTTACTTTAACATATACATCAACAACTTAAAACCACGAAGAAAACAAACCAAAATATCAAGTCATTCATAAAACCACTAAGAACTATCTCCTATGGACCTGAGAGTACAGAGACAACACATAGGACTATTATCTACAAGACACGACATATAGTATTCTCAACCTGAGTTACTACTATTTTCCCTGCTGATGTGGTCCTTCCTCTACAGTCTGATTACTTCCACCTCGTCCGTGTCCACCTAAAAATTGTGGATCCCACGGGGTGAGACTATTGTCCCAGTGAGAGATATAACTCTCTCCCAACAATATTATTATCACTAGAAATAGTATGAAATTGAGCAGAGGATACTTTATGCTAGTAAGTAGGTTTATTTGTAGTTCAAAGCATAATTATTGATAATAGAGTTATAAGTCATCTATTTTCTTTATAAGGAATATGAAGAACATGTATAACATATATCTACTAAGATGTATAAAATTAATGAGGCATCAACCAATGTTTTCTGTATTCGATCCTTAAACAAATACGCTACACGGTTGATTACATATTCACATTCACACTTATTCCCATAGGAGATGAGGTATACCTCTCATTCTCCAGCTGACCATGACTACGTTAAACATTAGTACCATACAAGGTTAGTGGTAGAGCTGGCTGTCATGACCTCACTTGTCTCGGTCACTATGAGATAATTGGAAAGACATCTTGTATCAACTGCAAATAGCATGCCAGTGTATAGCGACATCTTCTCTATAGAGTTACAGTCGTAGCATGTACTCTCTTCGGGAGAATGCCACTGAGCTTTCCTAGATTTTTTTTCATCAGGAAGACCACTGAGTGATCCTAGTTTAGTTTCATCAGGAAGTTCATTGAGCAACCTGGTGTATTTGGGGAGTCCATTAAGCATTCCTGTTTAGTTGGGGAGTCCACTGAGCACCCTAGTGTAATAAGTACATATTCAAAAATATGTAAACCGAGTTAAAACATGTTTCACAATTCAAAAAATCCTGACACTGAATGGATCTATGGTCTGGGCAACTACATGATAACATTTAACTTGCTTAATTAAGTGCATTACGGTATCTTTTATCATCAATTAAGTTGCAAACAAGAATTATATTATATGCTACAAATAAAGATACAATATGTTTATCAAGTACATTCATGATTCTTTGGAATGTATATATCATTTAGGATCTCAATCTCTTATCTTTATCATGCCTGGGTATTCAAACCCTTAATTCATCACTGAGTATTGTCACCACTTAGTATGTAACCATTATGTCAAGGTCATCAGACCAAGGTATTAATTCACATAGTTCACAAATCTCATTAAATATGTATGATATAAACAACATAGATCTTACCTAGCTATGCTCATTACCTTATGATACCTGCATGGTTAGTATATCATGCTAACAACAATATCAAATACATGTCATAACCATGTAATGCAAAAGAAACACATTCTTCCCATTAATTAGGATTAGGGTTTCCCTTCGACAACCGATTAGGGTTTCAAATCATCTCATCACCCATTCATCGGGTTACAATTTACCTTTATTAACCAATTTACAGTTTCAAAATTCTCATCATAAAAGATTAAACCCTAATTCATACTCCATTCATAATAGGAGTATCAACATGTACTTATTACATAACTAACATTCCAATCTTAGTTTCTCTCTCATCCTCACTAGGATGTTGATTGCTTAATTCTCCTCTTAAGGTCCATTAGCTTACCATTATCAAATTGAAATAAACTTGTTGCATCTTAATGTTGCATTTAACATACAACATATATCACTTAGTTAAATCAATTGGATTGAAGAATACCTTTCATATCAGGCATCAAAGTGTATGTATGCTATCATATCATGCTTTAAGATGCACATATCATCATTTCTTGTATCCATATCGGGCATGTGGTATAACCATATCATCATATCATGTTTTAGGGTATATCCCCTAACACCATATCGTGTATCCATCTTGGGTTAGCTATTACTTAGTTCTTATCATCTCAAGTTAGAGGTACTTGACCTCATATCGTTTATAAGCTAAACACTTGACCTCATATCGGGTATAAGGGTACACTTGCTGTCATATTGTGCAAGGGGTGTGCACCATATCAGGCATATGGTATATACCTCATTATGGTATCGTCCTAATAGTATATACAAGATACCATATCGGTTTCCCATCTTGGATTGTCATATTGGGCTTGCATGTTGGGTAACATATCGGGTTACCATGTTGGGTACGCCCTTACGCTCATAAACTTTTATGCTTTCAAATATCAGTTCTATCATATAATTGCACGACAAGCTAGATATCTAGTTTAATTCTTTCACAACAATCCATTACACAAAAGATAGAATATATCGAATTTCAATCTATCATCTAGGGTTTTCAAGTCTATATCAGTTAGAGAGTTCAATTGGCACTATATCATGCATGGGGGTTGATTTTAACCTTGTATCATGTATAAGGTGTAAGTAGGCACCTCCCATATCATTCATAACACATGCCTCATATCGTGTATGAGGTATCACCCATCTCCATATCGGGTTACCCTTCATCTTGGGTTCCATATTGGGTTTAAGGTATTTCAACCTATGTTGGGTTATTCCATGGTGACATCACCATCATATACATCTAGACTATTATTATTACTTCCCTAAGACATGGAAAATAGTCCTAACATACGTTTGGAACTCAAGGGAACATCAATTAATCATAACAACTCGAAGTTGAAAGTAGTTCAACAAGTTCAACAATATTGAAAATGAATAATAACATAGTTGGGTTCAAGTTATATAACCCACCTCTAAAGAAACTTCCAAGATTCAAGATCCAACTCTTCACATTCCCAAGGTTAAAGATGAGCTTCTCCAAGATCCAAGACTTGAACTCCTTAGCACTTTCCCGATATCTTCACTCCTTGTGGCCGATATCACCATGCTAGGCTGATATCACCTTGTTTGACTGATATCATTCTTCTATGGCCAATACCAAGCTCTAAAACTCGACACTCCTCTCTCATGCACGATATTAGAGTAGTATGCATGATATGTAAGGGAAAGATGATAGCAAGATCCAAAAATTCTACTAATAGGAGAAGAGAAGGGTATTTATACTTGTGGTTTATGAAAAAGAGTGTAAGAGGTGTCATTACATTAAGCTACTAAATGCCACATAGACATGCATGTATTAATACATGTATTTGCATGCATCCTATATTTATCTTTCCATGAAAAAATAAAAGATCAAGGATAATACAAAGGATAAGGGTCGTCCCTTTGGTTATCTTCTAGGGCAAGTACTTCCACTCACATTATTATATTCACAATTCCACACAACCTTTTGCAAACTGATATCTATTGCTTGTCTAAAGTGCCTAGCCCGTAATGGGAAAATCCAAGAGTCAACAAACTGATAAGAGACTTCCTATATGGCTCCTTGGCCGATATGGACTCCTATATTCAAGTCTTCAACTTGATATATCTCATATGAAGCTTTCAACTATGCATTTTCTTAGTCTTTTCAACACTAAGAGTGCTACTATTATAAGATGACTCAAACATAGTGTCTCCTTCTTTCTCGCTCCTTTAGATGACACTAGGAAGGAGTAGAGACACTCTAAAAGGGTAATTTGCACATCAACCCTACATTTTGAATAAATTTCATTTTGTACCACAATTGATGCACAAAGCACTTAGCATTATTCAAATAAGTTCTCATTTATAATTTAGGCTTTCCACAAGCCACCACTTAGCAGAATTTTCTCTCTCATGATGTTAAAACACTTAGGGTACATTCAACATGTGACATTTTGCAATATAACCCCTTATCATGGGTAAATTGCACTTTACACACACTATCATATAATGCACACATAGTATGTAAATAAGCTCAAACTTGAAAATAAACTTCACAAAGAGTCTTAATTACTTTTCAAAAGATTAAAAAAAGTTTGTAAATAACTTACTTAAGAAAAACTTCTAGGGTTAAGCCATAACCCAGGTCAGGGATGTTACAAATATCAACCCCTAAAAAGGATTTCGTCCTCGAAAGCTCAAGAGAAAAGAGAAGGGTACTTCCTCCTCATCTCTTCCTCTAGCTCCCATGTGGCTTCTTTAACGCCACAGTGATGCCAGAGATCTTTTACAAGAACTATGTCTTTCTTCTTCAACTTCTTGACTATTCTGTCAAGAATCATCATAGGACCTTCCACATAGGATATATCTTAATTCAATTCAACCTTTATAGGTTGCAACACCAACTTTGTATCTGGATGACACATTTTTTCAGCATAGACACATGAAACATTGGATGTAATCTATGTAGCTCAGGTGGCAATTCCAACCTATAAGCTACTTTTCTAACCTGTTCTATCACTGGGTAAGGTCCCATAAATCTAGGAGCTAACTCACCCTTCTTCCCAAATCTGAGAACACATTTCCAAGGAGAGACCTTGAGATACACTCTGTCTCCAACTTGGAATTCTAAAGGTCTACGACGTTTATTAGCATACGACTTCTATCTATCATGTACAACATTCAACTATTGTTGTATTACTTTAATCTTTTCAGTTGTTTGTTTCACTACTCAGGACCCAGAAGTTGGTATTCTCCTGTTTCAAACCAACATAACAGATATCTACAATGTCTACCATATAATGCTTCATATGGTTCCATATCAATACTATCCTGATAACTATTTTTGTAGGAAAACTCTATTAAGCTCAAGTGTAAGTCCCAACTTCCTACAAACTGAAGAACACATGATCCAAGAAAGTCCTCCAAAGTCTGTATAGTCCTTTTAGACTGCCCATCTGTCTGAGGGTGAAAAGTTGTACTAAACTTCAACTGTGTACCCAAATATTTATGTAGTCGTTCCAAAATATGACTCATAAATTGGGGACCTCTATCAGACACAATAGTAGTTGGAACTCTGTGCAACTGTACTATCTCATATATATATATATATATATATATATATATATATATATATATATATATATATATATATATATATATATATATATATATATATATATATATATATATATATATATATATATATATCTGTGCACATTTCTCAGTGGTATAGGTTGTTTTGATAGGAAGAAAATGTGATGTCTTAGTCAACCTATCAGCTATCACCCAAATAAAATCAAGACTTTTGGCCGTTCTAGGTAGACCAACCACAAAGTCCATCGTCACATGATCCCATTTCCATTGAGGTATACGTAAGGGTTGTAATGTTCCTGCAGGCTTTTGGTGTTCTGCTTTAACTTGCTGACACACCTGACACTGCATAACAAAATCAGCTACTTCTTTCTTTGAATTGGGCCACCAATACATATCTTTTAAGTTATGATACATTTTAGTGCTCCTGGGATGCATTGCATGCATGTATGAGTGAGATGCCTTCATTACTAACTTTCTTAAGTTATTGTCATTTGGAACTACCATCCTACTATGGTAACAAACTATCATGTCCTATGACTCATGGAAACCATCCCATTTCTACTGTAAATCAAGATGTTGTCTATGAAAACCACTACAAACTAATAAAGGAATGGCCCGAAGATTCTATTTATCAACTCCATGAATGCAGTTGGTGCATTAGTTAGTCCAAACGATATAACTACAAACTCATAATGACCACACCTCGTCCCAAAGGCTGAATTAGTTATGTCACTTTCCTTGATACGTAATTGATGATATCGTGATCTTAGATCTATCTTAGAAAACATTGTTGCACCACACAACTGGTCTAACAGATCATCTATCCTTGGCAGCGAATATTTGTTCTTAATAGTCACCTTGTTAAGCTGTCTATAGTCTATGCATAGTCTGATAGACCCATCTTTCTTTTTAACAAAAAGAATGGGAGCACCCCATGGCAAAGTACTCGGTCGAATGAAAACTTTCTCAAACAACTCCTATAACTGTTTCTTGAGTTATTCCATCTCAACTGGCACCATCCTAAAAGGTGTTTGGGATATGGGTTTCACTTGGCGGAAAACTATGACCTCTACCTTTGTTGGACGTCCACTACGTCTGAGCAATGTACCTCTATGGTTCTACTGGTGTAGTAAACCTCGATTTATTAAAACTACCAGACCTCTAACCCTAGAACTGTGCAGGTACTTTCCTACTATATTCCTCTCGTTTCACATTCACGGACCTTTCTATCCACCTAACTGACTCCACAAAGGTGGAAACCTCTCTCTATTTTCTAGAGAAAATTTAGGTGTGGTTAATTCAACGTTTAAACCTTTCTCAAAACATCGAATTCTCTCCTCATCTGTGGTAGCCATATGTGGAAAAAACTACATAAGCTCCATAAACTTAGCTTCATACTCGCTAACCTTCATCGGTCCCTGTCTAATGTGCTCAAGCTGTGAGATTTTCTCATCTAGATAAGTCAAAAGAAAGTATCTACTGACAAACTCTCGTCATAATTCCTACCATCCGGCCTGAACACCAGGTCTTTTCTCTTCTTCGATGGCCCACCAATGGCTAGCACTTCCTTTCAGAAGGTACACATCATGCTTAACTTTATCAGCCTAAGGAATATCAAGGATCCTAAATGCTTTCTCTATCTTGGTAAGCCATGAATCTGCATCTGTTGAGTCAGCTATACCAACATATTCAGTGGATCCTACCTGACACAACCACTCAAAGGTCTTACCATATCCATGTCCCTCATTGGAAACTGGTACCCTAGGTGCTGGTGCTGGCATCCGGTCATCCATATGTGTCATTGCATTCAGGAATTGCCCAATGAGAGCATGCAAGGCTGGGTTTTCTAACATGGCTTTGTCAAGCTGGGGATTCTCAGGTACTGGTTCTTCTCTATCCTGATCCCTTGCACCACCTCCTGGTGCAATAACACTACTCTCAACAGCATGTTCTTCGTGCACTCCAGCCATCTTTCTGTTTTACTTCTTCTCCTAGATGAGGAGAAGTCACTATAAGATACACTAAAGGACACTAGAACAAACTCAACAAACTTAATCCTATGTCTCTGTAGACTCAAAAAACCTTAGGATCTGATACCAAAACTTTGTGATGACATGATTATAAATCAAGCCATCACCAGTATTAATTACAGAATAACCATAAGCAGCGGAATTAACAAAAATCACTAAGAATTAAAACCATTTTGCACATAGATCCTCTTCCAGGAAAACTCATATTGAAAGAACCAAAACTTTATATACATGTGGTTTATATCGTACATACAATGTACCGTCTCTTCTCAAGGATAACAAGTACTAGTTGTCTTACTTTAACATATACATCAACAACTTAAAACCTCAAAGAAAACAAACCAAAATCTCAATTCCTTAATAAAAACCACTAAGGACTATCTCCTAAGGACCTGAGAGTACATAGACGACACATAGGACTACTATCTACAAGACACAACAGACAATATTCTCAACTTGAGTTACTACTGATTTCCCTGCTGTTGTGGTCCTTCCTCTGTAGTCCAATTTCTACCTCCTCATCCACGTTCACCTAAAAATTATGGATCCCACGGAGTGAGACTATTGTCCCAGTGAGAGATATAACTCTCTTCCAACAATATTATTATCACAAGAAAATGTATAGAACTGAGCAGAGGATAGTTTATGCAAGTCAGTAGGTTTATTTTCATTGCAAATAATAATTATTGATAACAGAGTTATAAGTCATCTATTTTCATTATAAGGAATATGAAGAACATGTATAACATCTATCTACTAAGATGTATAAAAGTAATGAGGCATCAACCAATGTTTTTCATATTTGATCCTTAAACAAATACACTACACAGATGATTACATATTCACATTCACACTAATGCCCAGAGAAGATGAGGTATATCTCTCATGCTCCAACCGACCACGATTATGTTAAGCATCAGTGACATACAAGGTCAGTGGAAGAGCCAGCTATCATGAACTCACCTATCTTGATCAGTATGAGACAATTGGTAGGACATCTTGTGTCAACTGCAAATAGCTTGTTGGGGTATAGCGACATCTTCGCTATAGAGTTACAGCCGTAGCATGTACTCTCTTCAAGAGAAGACCACTGAGCATTCTCAGATTATTTTTCATCAGGAAGACCACTAAGCGATCCTAGTTTAGTTTATTAGGAAGTTCACTATGCAACCTGGAGTAGTTGGGGAGTCCACTAAGCATCCCTATTTAGTTGGGGAGTCCACTGAGCACCCCATTATAATAATTACATATTCAAAATTGTAGAAAAGTCTAAAATGTACATAAAATTGCATAACTTGCACAAACAGTGTCCAAATTGGACCAAATTTGAAACTTAAGCTTGTCACATGATATTGAATCATAGAACAAGGTTATATTAAGGTTTTAATACTCAATTATGGTAATTAATCACGTTCAACACTTTAAGAAGGTCAAGGGCCTTACACTTAGTACCCAAGGGTTGATATTCACATGTGTCATACCAACAAAGTGGAGACTAACAGTCTCCCGTATAAGCCCTCATAGGGTGCCACATATATGCTTCTCTGATAGATGTTGTTATAAGAAAACTCTATAAGACTTAGGTGTACTTCCAAACCTCCAAGAAACTGCACCACACACTCACTAAAGATCTTCTAAAGTCTAAATAGTCCTTTCAGATTGGCCATCTGTCTATGGGTGGAAAGTCCTGTTGAACCTAATCACATGCATACGTTCTCAAATTTGAATTGTAAATTGTGGACCTCTATAAAAAACTATAGTTACTAGAATTCCATGTAAACAGACAATCTCATTAACATATACATGTGCCAAGTTTTCTACTGTAAATATCGTCTTGTCTAGAAGGAAGTAAGTTGACTTAGTCAATCTATCTACCATCCCACATATGGAATCATGAACTTTGGATATCCTACGAAGACCAACCACAAAGTCCATAGTAATATGATCCCACTTACATTGTGGTATTGGCAACGGTTGTAATGTCCTTATAGGTTTCTGGTGCTCATCTTTAACCTAATGACAAACTGGACACTGTCAACAAACTCTACCACATTACGCTTTAATCCTAGATACCAGTACATGTCCTCCAATTATGGTACATCTTATACTTCCAAGATGCATCACATACATCGAGGAGTGATCCTCCTCAAATACCATCTTCCTCAACCCATCAACATCAGGAACTATTATCTTATTGTGAAAACAAAATGTACTGTTGATGTATGCACAAATTGTCAGTATTTTGATATCTAATTTGGTTATTTTCTGTGTCATTTGTGCTTAATTGAATATCTTTTTAATACATATTTTACCAAATTAGTAAAAATCACTTGTGCATCATTTCTTATATTTTTACATGTATTTTACATGCAGTTTACATGTTTTAATTATTATAATAATTATTTGATTTTATTCATTGATTATTTAATTGTAGATAATTATTATTTACTGGAGCAAAGTCAATACCATCGACTTGCAACTCGATGGTAGCAACATGGCATCAGAGTACAAATATTTTTTGCTCGAGATTGAAAAGGAAAAGGACGTTTTACTGTGAAGAAGTCGATACCATCGACTCAGACGTTGCGGACGAAATTTTAATGTGTTAAATCTAACACATGTTTGTATTAAAAATTGTATTTTTAGGTTTCCTCTTGACCTAAACATGTACGACGGCTATAAAAGGCACCATTAGAACCGCAATTGGGAGATTAATCACGGGGGGACGATACGGCAGCCGAACGGAGAGAGAAAAGTAGAGGAACCTTACACGGAAGACCTCGGAGGCATTTTGGCGGCGGAAACGACGGAAAATTCTCTCCATCTTCTCCAGATCCACTCTTTAACCCTTTCTCCAATTTACTGTATCTCGAAATTCATGTTTTACATCTTTTCGACTTACTGTGATACCATGTCATCTATTTTCGGCTAAAAACCATAATTCCTTAGGACCCGGGAGTAGCCCGGGTCGTTGTATGATACTTTTTACATAGTTTATCATAATTTGTCTCTCAAATCCGTGGTATGATTTCGTTTTATCCATTATATCATTATGATTGATCACCCTAATGATAATCTAATGCCTTTAATTACTTTGAAAGAAGAATTAACGGTTGAAAAGAGACTAGTTTCACATTAATTAATAAATCCCTTGAACAAGGTGATGTAAGGTTAATGGTGGACACCCAGAGGTCGATTCTAATGCACCTAGTTTAGGGTATATGTTACTACGACGGTGGAACCGACCTAGACATAGGTAGTGAATTGTACCACGACAGTGGGCAATTCTGACTACATGCCACTACACGGAATAGGAGACGAATTAGGATAATTATGAAGGAATTAGTAAAACGAGAACATGTGGTGAAACCGCAATCCTAAGGATTCCATTTTTAATTGATTAAACCAACCATTTAATCGATTGTTTTGTTTTCTTTTATTTTTATTTTCTTTTTCAATCAACTCTTGTTTTTGGCTTAGCTGATCAATCCTAATTAGTAATAGTCTTTAACCTCACAACTCCCCGTGTTCGATAACTCGGGACTCATAATCCCATATTACTTCGACACGTACACTTGCATATTACACGCACGTTATACGCGTGTCAAGTTTTTGGCGCCGTTGCCGGGGAGTTGGCATGGTTAACACTATGAAAAGTTAGGATCGTCCACTCTATGCCATTGTATTTATTTTCTTTTTTTTATAATTTTTTTATTCTTCCCATTTTTCATTACATAAAACTTTATTGTTAGTTTTGACATTGTACATATTCATCTAAATATTTCTTTATAGTTAGTCTTCTTTCATTAAAAAAAATTAAAAAAAAAGTGCATGGCCCCTATTTGTTTTGAGTGTGGAATTGCACATGTAGGTTATAAATGTCTGAGTCCACCTTCATTACATCATGAGGAAATATCAAAGGAAATTCATCGTGAGCATATTAGGATTTTGGTTCAATATGTTTTAAATCGCAAAGGTCCTATTTCTAATGGAGGATGGGGTAGAATAGAGAAAATGGAAGAAGTTGAGATTGAGGATAAGGAATTAGAGAGTGAGAATAACATACTGGAAGAAGTTTTAGAATCACCTCTATCATGACCTTCCATTGAGCCCACACCCACACCCACACCCTGGACTCCTAGGATTGATCTTGAATATGATTGGGGATCTAATGAGGAAGATGATGAAAATGATGCAAATAAGGTGGAAGACAATTTTGATACATGTGTTTGGGATATGAGTGAAGGAGAGGAGGATACATAAGGTGCTTTATTTGATAGTGATCTTGGAGAGGAGAAAGAGAGTGAGGAAGAGGATATTGAGAGTGAAAAGGTGGAGGAATTTCCCATTAACCATCATATAATTCCTTCACCACAAGACCCATCTCTTCATTTCCTTATTGAGGATCCTATATGGGATATATATCCAGATGATAATTTTGAAAGTTTTTGTGAGGATATGAATGAATGTAGAGGAATTGAATTATTAGAAGAGGAGGAGGCATACAAATTCACCTTTGATATAACCCTTCCATTATGTGTAGATAGGAGTGATCCATTGGGGATGGTCATAGAAATTAAGGAGCAATCATCATTATACCTTTCACCTCATGGCTATCTATTTCTACATGTGCTCCCACATCAATATTTGACTATGAGTCGTGTTCGTGTTCATGTTCATGTTCATTGCAATGATAATTTACTGTTAAAATGGAACGTCAACCATACATGTTGGTCTTCTAACTATTATTTATTTTTTCTCATTGTTGCAAGGAACCAAAAGTTTAGAAGGAAGAGGCGGAGAGAGCTTTACCCTCCTCCACGACCACCTGATTATTGTTGATTGACATGTGTCCATCCTAAGACGTTAAACAAGGAAGCTTGTGGGAGGCAACCCACCAATTAGGTTTATTTTGTTAAACTTTCAATTCTATTTTTACATTCCTATTTGTAGATTGTGATATCTAATTTTGATGCAAGTAAAAAAGGTGCCTTGATATGTGCATTCAGTGTGCAGGGACGCACTGAGTCAGTACCACCGACTTCACTATCGGTAGTACTGAGTTTTCATTAGTGACATCTCACAAGCTGAGCAAGCATAGACACTTCACTGAGCTTGAGTGCATATTGGAGGGCAGACTATCATGTGGATCGCAACTACTCATATTTGACCCTAGAGTTCACCATCCATACTGGTACAGTCGTTCCATGTATCTTCCTTTGCTTTTGACATTGAGGACAATGTCATATTCAAGCTTAGGGGGAGGAATGGAATGACACTTCTATCTTTATCTTGCATCTTTACTTTTTATCATATCTCTACATGTTTTGCTTTTGTTGTTGCTTTTGTTGTTTGAAATTTTTTTTAGGGTCCACTTCTATCTAGTGTACTTGTGGAAAAAAGGATTAGCCGTTTCTTGATGATGTGGTATCAATTCTGATAATTGTTGAAAACTGAATGTGCTTTTATGCTTTGCACTTTAAGCTAAATTTGCTATGTTTAAGAGTACATAACTGGAGGAATTGTTTGGATTAGTCAGCTTGAAGACATACTGATTGAATGAATTACCTAACTTAACCCTATGGCTTGTGTTATGACGATGATGTTTGAGTCCAAACCAACCAAACAATAACGTGATCTTTAATGTGAATTCTAGAAATAAACTCTAAGGTTACCCTGTTACACAAGTTGATAGAAGAGGGACATATCATGGTTGGGAAAGACATTGTCTCTTAGTCATGTGATCTCATCCACCTTCCATTCATCTTCATTCACCACCATAGGAAGATCAAGTTTAATCCAAGTTATTTTCCTCTTGTATGCATTACATGGCATGATAGGAAGCATATAGTTAGTTCATTTAATTATGCATTAGAAAAAGAAAAAAATCATATAATCTCTTTTGAGCATTTGTAGTTTGCATAACAAAATTTCATATAGTTGTATTTGCATTGCATATTTTATAAGGTGTTACATATTTGTTATCTTCTACCATCTTCTGTCATGAAAGAGTGTAAAAAAAAGTTGTATCTCCTTACTCCTCCAAATAAAAAAAAGCAAAAAAAAAACCCAAGCATGAACTATTCATCTTGCTAAAAATAGGGTAAGAAAAAAAAAGAGTTATTGAAAAAGAAAAAGGAGAAAAGGAGGAAAAGGATTTTTATTTCAATGTCATATTCTCTCTAAGCAATAAATAAGGGAATTATGGATCTTTTTTTTGTAAGTACCTTTCCACTTATACTCATCATTAGGATGAGACATTCATTGCATGCATCATTCCGCAAAAAAATAGTCATTAGAAGTCATGCATTCACATTTTACCCATCATACAGGTGCATCATATTTTTACTTTTTGCATAAATTATTTGGATTATTCTTGTGAATCCTATTTTCATAGACACCCACTTTTTTCCACCCATTGCTCTATATGGTAGGCCACCGTCATAATTAATCCCCTCATCCAATTTTATTTGGGGATCTGCTTCCAAGTAGTTTATTTAGGTAGATCAGAGCAATGTAGATAGGGAGATCACATGGTGCATCAAGCATGTGTCCTACTGGCCATGATATTAACTGCTTCATATTGATAGTGTTTTTCATTAATCTTATTGTGGACATCTATTATGAACATTATTGATCACTTTAGAGTAGTTACTTGTTCAGTGGTTGGCAAGGACCGGTTTGGGACCGACTGGTGGAGGGTGGTTAGGAAAAATAATTCATAGGTACATGTCTTTTTGCTGAGTTTTTAAAACAAATCCAACAGTAGTGTTGCTCGAGGACGAGCAATATTCAAGCTTAGGGGTGTGATGTATGCACAAATTGTCAGTATTTTGATATCTAATTTGGTTATTTTCTATGTCATTTGTGCTTAATTGAATATCTTTTTAATACATATTTTACCAAATTAGTAAAAATCACTTGTGCATCATTTCTTATATTTTTACATGTATTTTACATGCAGTTTACATGTTTTAATTATTATAATAATTATTTGATTTTATTCATTGATTATTTAATTGTAGATAATTATTATTTACTGGAGCAAAGTCAATACCATCGACTTGCAACTCGATGGTAGCGACATGGCATCAGAGTACAAATATTTTTTGCTCGAGATTGAAAAGGAAAAGGACGTTTTACTGTGAAGAAGTCGATACCATCGACTTTCAAGTCGATACCATCGACTCAGACGTTGCGGACGAAATTTTAATGTGTTAAATCTAACACATGTTTGTATTAAAAATTGTATTTTTAGGTTTCCTCTTGACCTAAACATGTACGACGGCTATAAAAGGCACCATTAGAACCGCAATTGGGAGATTAATCACGGGGGGACGATACGGCAACCGAACGGAGAGAGAAAAGTAGAGGAACCCTACACGGAAGACCTCGGAGGCATTTTGGCGGCGGAAACGACGGAAAATTCTCTCCATCTTCTCCAGATCCACTCTTTAACCCTTTCTCCAATTTACTGTATCTCGAAATTCATGTTTTACATCTTTTCGACTTACTGTGATACCATGTCGTCTATTTTCGGCTAAAAACCATAATCCCTTAGGACCCGGGAGTAGCCCGGGTAATCGTTGTATGATACTTTTTACATAGTTTATCATAATTTGTCTCTCAAATCCGTGGTATGATTTCGTTTTCTCCATTATATCATTATGATTGATCACCCTAATGATAATCTAATGCCTTTAATTACTTTAAAAGAAGAATTAACGGTTGAAAAGAGACGAGTTTCACATTAATTAATAAATCCCTTGAACAAGGTGATGTAAGGTTAATGGTGGACACCCAGAGGTCGATTCTAATGCACCTAGTTTAGGGTATAGGTTACTACGACGGTGGAACCGACCTAGACATAGGTAGTGAATTGTACCACGACAGTGGGCAATTCTGACTACATGCCACTACACGGAATATGAGATGAATTAGGATAATTATGTAGGAATTAGTAAAACGAGAACCTTTGGTGAAACCGCAATCCTAAGGATTCTATTTTTAATTGATTAAACCAACCATTTAATCGATTGTTTTGTTTTCTTTTATTTTTATTTTCTTTTTCAATCAACTCTTGTTTTTGGCTTAGCTGATCAATCCTAATTAGTAATAGTCTTTAACCTCACAACTCCCCGTGTTCGATAACTCGGGACTCATAATCCCATATTACTTCGACACGTACACTTGCGTATTACACGCACGTTATACGCGTGTCAACTGTCATTTGCCTCAGGGAAACCATCATGCTTCTTACCTCCCAATTCTGATTGAATATTCTATATCACGGTATCATCCTATCATGCATCATGGATTTGTTGTCTTAAAGTAGGTTTAACCTGTAACTATGCCAACAACCTACCAACAAGGCAATCACCAGTTGTACATTCATCTGGTGAAGAGACACCAACATGTCTTGATTTTTACAAACTAATGAGCATAACTGTGTTTGGTATGCAGATGATGACTAAGATGATTTCCTACTCAAAGCATCAACTACCATGTTTGCCTTGCCTGAATGGTAGTCGGTTGTGTAATGATAAACCTTGATTATCTCCATCCATCTACACTGCCTCATATTCAACTCCTCCTTTGAAAAGATATACTACAAATTCTTGTGGTCAGTGAAGATCTGACACATTTCTCCATAAAAGTAGTGCCTCCAAATCTTTAAGGCATGAACCACCGCTACAAGATCTAGATCATGTGTTGGATAATTCTCCTCATGTTTCTTAAGCTTTTGTGAGGCAAAAGAAATCACATTTTTGTCCTGCATTAGCACGCATCCCAAACCGTTCTTTGAAGTGTGGGCTCTGATCTCCAAAACCCGAGATAAACACAGAACCCTCGAAATAAACTTAGCGGAAGTGATTCGATTAGCAGCGGAATACCAAAAATCAGTAGAAATTAAAACTTTTTGAGATAAGACATTGAAACCATAAAAATTCCTTCATAAAAGGAGATAAACTGTTTACATCTCTGTCAAATTACTTCTTGAGTAATTATACAAATCATGATTCAAAATCTCAAGAATCGAAACAAAATCTCAGACCAACATCTCCAAGACCTGAGAGTACAGAGGACACATAGGACTGACTCTAACTACACCACATAGCAGCCTGAATCTCCACCTGAGATTTACTCCTGCCCCTGATGCTGCTGCTGCTGGGTTTGGTCACCTGTAGGCCGGTTTCTCCGTCTTCGATGACCACCTAAAAAGTTGAAGTCTACGGGGTGAGATAATTTTAAATAATTGTCCCAGCGAGAGTTATAACTCTCCACTAAAAACTTTATATAGCAAACAAATAACAATAGAAACAATAGAAGCCTTCTAAGTAATCAACAACAGATAGATAACTCAGTAGAGTAACAAATGTAAGCAATATGAATAACATATCTACTTATGCAGTGTAACATCAATCCAGTATCTCGTAGTTTATTCTAAGCAGATATACGACGCGGCCGATTATGTTTTACAAACATCCTTAAGCCCTGCAGAGATGAGGTATACCGCTCATACTCCAACCGACCACTGTTAAGTCGCTTCGGTATCATACTAGGTCATTGAAAGAGTCGGATTCTCATGACCTTCACCTTCCTCAGTCAGTAAGAGGATTGCTTGCAGGACATCTTGTGTCTCTACTGTTGTAGCTTACCAGGGTATTCTGTTCCTTCACTATTTTAGAGTTACAGTGGCATTCTGCACTCTCTTCGCTATCGGAAGATTTCGTGTTTATCTCTCATCGATGTGGTATAAAAGATTTCTCTCAGGAGAATAATGTTACATCACCCTGGTATAAACACTTAGTGAAAGATTGATGGATTACACATATACATCAACTCCTACACTAGGATGTAAGGTTCTACACATCCATATACCCCACATACTCAAAAGTATGTGTTCCAGGAATTCCCTTACGAAACCTGTTTCACCATCATATAACTCCTGACTATGATGGATCTATGATCAGGGCTCTACATAGTATGATTACACTTGATTAGTTAGGTACATTTCAGTATTCTTTTAACATCATACATGTTCTCAAACAATAATCATTGGCATAGCAGCTATGAAGGAAGAATACTAAATGTAACAAGTCTAACTCACATTAATTATCATTTCTCAATACTCTCATCACAAGTCATCTCTAAAGCATGACCTTGATGGTATATATGGCTTTCAGAGCCCATCAATCCCATAAGGTGCCACTGACAAGGCATCAGGATATTTCACTATTCATAAAGCTAACAACATGCTTTCAATGAATGTAGCATCATAATCCATACCTGGATATGATCATCCTCATATGGGTACCTGCATGGTTAATTTAACTGATAGAAGCAAGCAATTCAATTCTAGAATTATGCCTTTACTCTTTCCATAAGAGCTAAGTCCCCTGATTCTCATCAATTAGGGTTTACTATACATATTTCATGTCATCACCCTAGAATTAGGGTTTACTATTCACATTGAAGGTATTTTACTTGAGTTTCAAACATATTTGATACATTCTCTCTCCTCTCACTAGCATGTAGTGACTTTCTCTCTCCTCAAGTGGTAGGTGATGATTACATCACTCCAAAATAGATTAGGTTGAGTCCTCATTGATTAACATGAGCTAAGTCTCCAATATCAGGACATTAGGGTTTGATTAAAACAAGGTATCCTTCAAATGTACCCTTCAAGGGTATAAAGGTAATTTGCCCCATTGATCACCATCATGGGTCAACTCATTAATCACTTAGTCCCTTAATGTCCTAGGTTACCATTAGGGTTTAGATTAGGTCATCATTGAACCAATTACACCTTCAATTGATTATGTACTAACCACCTTGAAAACCTTCAAACGGTTTCAACCTTCAACCACCAAACGGTCTTGAGACCATTTGGTCTCAAACAGTCTTCAGACCGTTTGACCTCAAACGGTCTTGAGACCGTTTGGGTGCATTGACCGTTTTGACTTTCAAACAGTTTGAAGCTCGTGCGGTTTGAAACCGTTTGATCCAAAACGACTTGAGATCGATTGGTCCAAACGGTCTTGAGATCGTTTGAGCCCAAATGGTCTTGAGACCGTTGGACCCCAAATGGTATTGAGACCGTTTGACCTCAAATGGTCTTGAGACCGTTTGGATCCAAACGGTCTTGAGACCGTTTGGTCCAAATGGGCTCAAACCATTTGGACCTCCAAAGTGGTTTAAAAGCTACATATGTTTATGGTTATCTATGTTGAAGCCCTCAATTGGCCAAAACCATGTTAACCACTTACAAATTGAGTCAATTAGGGTTAGTCTTAATCAATTATACATAAAATTGACCCTCAATTGAAAGCCAATTAGGGTGAAATCCATTTAAATTAGGGTTTCAATCGGATAGTCATCAATATTCAACAATGTGAATCAATTCAAGGTTGAACCTATCAATTGACCTCCAATTGGGCCCAAACTTGGCCCAAACGGTCTTGAGGTCGTTTGGAAATCATCCAAATGGTCTTGAGACCGTTTTCCCAAAGTTTGGCCAAAAACCAAGTTGGTTGGATTAGGGTTGAATTCTAATTAGGTCTAAAATCAGCATTTTTATCAATTCATCAACTTGTTGCAATTGGACCCTCAATCCATTAAATTATCTCAACCCTAGACCTCCAAACGGTCTTGGGTTGTGCCCAAACGGTCTTGAGACCGTTTGGAGGAACCCCCAAATGGTCTTGAGACCGTTTGGGTCCTTCAACCCAAAACGCATCAAGATCTATACATGAAAACAACAATTTCAGCCCGATTAGGGTTAGGATGTTGAAGTGGCTTCAACTCTCAATTGGTTATGAATTAGATTGTGATTCTTTGTAGGAATGAAATTCAATGTGTTACCAACAGACCCTCAAACGGTCGTCCCTTGGTCAACTCCATCAAATGGTCTTGAGACCATTTTGATCCAAACGGTCTTGCAAGACCGTTTGAGATCAAACGGTTTGAAACTGTTTGCCCTCAAATGGTTTGCAACCGTTTGGACCAAAAGGGTCCAAGGTCGGTTGATAAAGTTACCTAGGAATCCACGCCCACCATCTTCAACCTCTTTTCAGGTCAGTTACACCACCGTTTTTCTTGCAAAAGTGCAAGGAAGATGGGAGGTAGAAGAAGAACTAAGTACTAGAATTGCAAGAATAAGACATGCATATAAAGTATAGAGTTTAGAGTTATAAAACCCACCTTAAATGTTGTTCATGGAGCTTCAAGCTTCCAAGATTCAAGCCTCTAATGGCGTCTTGAGCTCCACAACTCGGTCAGGGGTGATTCCTCCAATGAAAGGTAGGAATGGATGGCTAGAACAAGAAGACTAGGTGAGTTATCCACAAAACCAACCTTGAAAGATGAATTCATGCAAGAATCTGAGTTTGACGATGGTTCTTCTCACCTTAGCACCTAGTTGGCCATCTTCTGAGCTCCAGAGCTTTGCCTTAGCCGTTTTTGAGAAAGAAGAGAAGTGAAGAGAATGAGGAATCGTTCACTTGGTTTACAAGGGAAAGGCTTATATACCTTAGGCCATTTTGCACCATAAGGACCTCTAAAGCATGGGATTTTCATATAAGTCCCTTCTTGATTCTTAAGCACGTCCAAGCCATCTAAACTTAAGCAAAGCTCATCAACATTCGAGATCTAAGGGTAGAAAAGATCAACCTTCAACTAGGGTACATACATGAAAGTCTCCATACACATACATGGTGAATTTTATGCACAAAGATCACTTTTCTTATTTGATTATTTATTGATGCATCTCTTTCATCATTTCTACTCTAAATGATGCCAAGAGTCATATAAGATTCTCTAGAAGGTGTACTTTACAAGTTTCACCCACAATTTGGGTAAATTGCACTTTACTCCAAATTAGGGTTTTTAAGCACTAGGATCATCCCACAAGCTGCATCTGAATGCCCAAGCTTGGAAAATCCATCATGCCTCATCATATTTACTCTTATGATGTTTCATTATCAAAGGAACATCTTAACCTATGAGATTTGCAAGCTAAACCCTTAAACTGGGTAATTTTCACATAGGTCCCTGCATTACAAAACAATACTACAACTTTGTTTAAAAAGAACCAAAATTGAAAGTATATGTTCCTGAGGAACTTAATTACATGCCAGAGAGTAATCACAGGTTTTTAATTACATATTTAGGCAAAACTTCTAGGGTTAGGTTATAACCCTGGTCAGGGTTGTTACAAATCATCCACCCCTTACAAGGATTTCGTCCTCGAAATCGATAAACGTATTTAAAGGAAGAGAGCAGGGTACTTCCTTCTCATCTCATCCTCTAGTTCCCAAGTAGCTTCTTCAACACCACGGTGATTCCAGAGGACTTTCACAAGGCTTATATCTTTCTTCTTTAACTTTTTAATTCTGTTATCAAGAATGGACACTGGTCCTTCCTCATAAGTTATATCTTCATTCAATTCTACTTCCATAGGTTGTAGAACTAACTCGGTGTTGGGGTGACATTTCCTCAGCATAGAAATGTGAAAAATAGGATGTAACTTCTGCAACTCCTGAGGTAACTCTAGTCTATAGGCTACCTTTCTAACTCGCTCAACGATTGGATAAGGTCCCATAAATCTAGGAGCTAACTTCCCTTTCCTTCCAAAATGAAGGACTCCTTTCCAAGGTGAGACCTTGAGGTACACTCTGTCTCCAACCTGGAATTCTAGGGGTCTATGACGTTTATCAGCATACGACTTCTGCCTATCCTGTGCAGTCTTAAGTTGTTGTTGTATAACCTTAATCTTCTCTGTAGTTTGCTGCACAAGAGCAGGTCCTAACAACTGATGCTCACCAGTCTCATACCAACATAAGGGTGATCTACAACGTCTACCATACAAAGCTTCATAGGGTGCCATATCAATACTATGTTGATAGCTATTGTTATAGGCAAACTCTATCAAACTTAGGAGTAGATCCCAACTTCCGGTAAACTGGAGAACACATGCTCTCAGTAGGTCTTCCAAGGTTTGTATAGTCCTTTCAGATTGTCCATCAGTCTGTGGGTGAAAGGTTGTACTAAACCTTAACTTGGTGCCTAAAGCTCTGTGTAACTGCTCCCAAAAATGACTTGTAAACTTGGGACCTCTGTCTGAAACTTGAAAAACACTAGAGGGGTGGTGAATAGAGTTTTAAAGTGATTTTAACAATTATTTAACTCAACCAACCACAATTGAAAAAGGAAGAAGGAGACAAGGGTTTAGAGTGGTTCCTAACCTTAGAAAATACTAAGGTAGTCAGTCCACTACCCGATTGCTTACCCAACTGGGATTTTGAAAGTATTAATTTTATTACCTTCACAAGGAATTACACAAAATATAATACTTTCTTACACCCCTTGAACAGCCTTCACTTGAAGTAGATGCACCAACCCGAGGTAGCCTTCTTGAAGTAACTCCAAGCTCCACCTTGAAGTAGCCTTCCTCTCTAGAAGTAACCTCTTGTTGCACCAGCCTTCTTGAAGTATCTCAAGGTCCCCTTCTTCACCAAGAAGATTTCCAACCTCTCCAATCCGCAGCCTCCAACCTAGGAGTAGCAAGGAGAGTACAAACGATACAAGTGAACAAGAAAGGAAAATGGAAATTACAACTTATCCTTTTGTAGCACAATAGCTTGATTGCTTATATCAAGCGTGTAGATCTCCTAACCAATGAGTATGGAAGTTTGATTGCAGTGGATAGGAGATACTAGCCTATAGTACATGAAGTTGGAGCAATGGAAATGAATGGTCAAAGTTGGAATTGCTCAATTGCTCAAAAACAGATTGTAAATGCAAGTGCTTTCTCAAAGAGTACTCAAGTGTGTAATAGGTGAGTTTAGGTGTCCTATGGCTTGTCCTATTTATAGGAATGGCCTATGTTCTCTTAAGGACGTTCTAAACACTTTCTAGGGGGTTCTAAGTGCTTAACTAGCCGTTAGGTGCAAGTTTGTTGCTTTAACAACGGCTAATTAATTAATTCTGCAGTTGTTGTCAGAGTCCATCTCGCTCGAGAAATTGTCGACCGAGATGCCTACTCGGTCGAAGTTTTGTCGACCGACAAGCTCTCTGGATCAAGTGTTTACTACGTTCATCTTCAACTACCAACTACCTTGTCAGCTGTGTCTAACGGCTACCCGGGTCATTCTCCGTCGAGAAGTTTGTCGACCGAGAGTGTCTCGGTCGAGGAGTTTGTCGACCGAGATGGACCATGTTTCAATCTTTCAATTAAGGCAGTAAGTGTGTGTATGAGTGTGCATATGTGACACTATTTGAAGGGGATGACCTATCTAAATGTGGTGTTTAGCTAGGGAAGATCTAACGCTTGATTTACATGAAGTCTAAGTACTTGTACATTATATATTTGTACAAGTTTACAATTGATTACATTTCATGACATTTACAATCATTCAAGCATATAGATTCCCTAGAGCTTTGTCATCCATTTTATTCCTGCAACACTCAAGTAGCTCGTTAGATCAACAAGAATGAAATGTTTGTCATTTATCAAAACAAAGGGATTTACAGATGTCCATTTAGCCAACAATCTCCCCCTTTTTGAAGATGACAAACATTTCCTAAATATGAAATAAGAACATATAAAATGTGTGCTTATTATTTCCCATGAATTATGGAACATGAAATCCAATTCATTAGGGAATATAGCAACTTTTAATGTAAAGCCAAGAGTTTATGAAACTCATTGATTTGATTTTTGCACAATTACTAAGTTTTAAGATTTATATTTATTTCTCCCCCTTTGTCATTTCAAAAAGATATCCCTTAAAACAAGAAAACTCCCCCTTAATTAGATGTCCCATCAAATCCAAAAAAGATGTCCATTAAAAGCCAAAATGATGCAAATAAAAACATTGTTAAGAAGCACAAATATCAAAGAAAACATCTTCTAAAGGAGTGATAAGCAATTGCTTCCTTATTTTGTTGAATTGGTCTAGTGGAAGCGGTTTTGTAAAAATATCAGCCAATTGATCTTCCGTATCAACATGATGAAGGGAAACATGATTCTTAGAGATATGATCCCTTAAAAAGTGATGACGGATTTCAATATGTTTAGCTCGGCTGTGTAAAATAGGATTGCGTGCTAAGTTTATAGCGGTTGTGTTGTCACAAAAGATAGGCGTAGATGAGAGAGTAAAACCATAATCATTTAATACTTGTTGCATATAAAGCACTTGCGCACAACAAGATCCGGCTGCCATATATTCAGCTTCAGTTGTAGAGAGGGCAACCGTATTTTGTTTCTTGCTAAACCAAGATACTAAAGCTCTCCCTAACAAGAAACAGCTACCACTAGTACCCTTGCGATCAAGTCGACAACCAGCATAATCGGCATCAGTATAAGCTTTAAAATCCAAGGATTGTCCTTTGGGATACCATAAACCAAAACATGTAGTGCCGGCTAAGTATCGAAGAATTTGTTTAACTGCTTGAAAATGAGAGTGCATGGGTTGTGATTGAAATTGAGTACAAAGACCAACAGAAAACATGATGTCCGGTCCCAATTGGTATTAGAGCAGGCTTCTAGGAACCCTAACAAGGTCTTGAAATATGGGTGATGGGGTGCTAAACAACCTTAACCTTGAAGGGACACTTGTTGCTAGGCCTCCAGCGTTTGATGGAACAAACTACACATATTGGAAGAGAAGGATGCAGTTCTACTTCCAAGGCATTAGTTGGGACTTTTGGAGGATGGTGTCAACCCCATACGAGCTTCCTCAAACACAATATGCAAAGTGGGATGCAAATACGGTAAAGTCGGCTCAAATGAATGCCAAAGCTGTAAGCATTTTATATTGTTCAATTTTAGTAGGAGAATTTAATAGGATATCAAACTGTGACACAGCCTATGACATTTGGCATAGACTGTCCATAACTTATGAAGGTATAGTTCAAGTTAAGAATTCTAAGATTAGTATGCTTAAACAAAAGTTTGAACACTTTCGTATGGATCCGAATGAATCCATTAGTGAAATGTTTGCAAAATTCTCTTCTATTGTTAATGGTTTAAATGCATTAGGAAAAACTGTTCTTGAAGAAGATCATGTATCAAAAATCCTTCGATCCCTTCCTCCTAAATACAAGCCCAAGGTGACAACCATTGAAGAAGCTAATGACCTCACTCGACTGAAAATGGAGCAACTCATTGGCAATCTAGAAGCTCATGAAGCAACCCTAGAAGAGGAAGAAAGAAGAGAACGTGAACTTCAACAAGGAAAAAAGAAGGATGTGGCTCTTAAGGCTTCAAAAGTCACTACACCGGAAAGTGAGGAGTCAAGTGAAGAAAATGGAGAAGAAGCCCTAATCGTAAATGGTAAGAAATATAAAAGATTTCGAACTAATAAAATTTCTAGTTCTTCTTCTTCTCCTCCCAGGTGTTTTGAGTGTGGAAAGAAAGGACATCTCAAAAATGAATGTCCAAAAGCAAAGAAAGGAAAGAAAAGTTCACATAAAAAGAAGGGAGAAAAAGCCTATAAAGATGCATGGGATGAATCAAGTGAGAGGAAAGCAGAGAAGAAAAAGTGGAATGTCTAATGGCAAGAGAACATGAAGACTCCCAAGAGGTAAGCCTTTTTGATCTTTCTAAGGAAGAGTTAATTGCTAGTTTACAAGAAACTCATGATAAATATGTTGATTGCAAAAAGAAACTAAAGAAGGTTACAAAATTAAATAATGAGTTACATGTTAGTTTAAATGATCTTTCTTCTACAAAGGACAACATTGATCTTGAGAACTTGTCTTTAAAAACGTCCTTAAATGACTGCACCAGCAAATTACTTACTCTAGAAACAAATATTGCACTTCTTTCTCAAGAAAAGACTGACTTACTAGCTAAACTAAATGATTTTCAAACACAACCAATTTTGTGAAATCATCTAGATCATGACAATGTTGTAAAAGAAAAAGACTCCCTTTTAGAACAAGCAAAGAAAGACTTACACAAGAAAATGGAGCATATTGCCAAACTACAAAAAGACCTAAATGAATTAAGAGGTAGAGACATCCTCAACAATATCCTGCAAATGACCTCTAGTTTCAATGGAAGAAGAGGATTAGGATATACTCCAAAGAAAAGTCAACCCAAAAGAACAAGAGCTCAGACTATGTTTGTGCCCAAGAACACAATCCCTAGGAAAAGAAATGAAGTTGATTCTATTACTTGTCATTTTTGTCGTCGTCTTGGACATTATGCATTTTCATGCCCTTATAAGACCAATGATTCCGACTTAGTGTGGGTTCCAAAACCCCAAACTTAGTAGATTTGATTGAACTTCAGTTGAGATATGAATACATTATGTGTGCAAATTATATTGTCTTATCTCAACTTAATAAGAGGTCTTATGCATAATGGTAATTTTCTGAATCAATGTTCTGAAACAGAAACTTATTCGGTCGAAGTATTGTCGACCGAAATTCCAATCGGTCGAACTTTTGTCGACCGACCAAATGTCTGTAAATAAATTAAATCTACATCAAACTTTCTCGATCGACGATTGGTCGACCGAGAGAAATGTCGGTCGAACTTTTGTCGACCGACTGGAGTTCTGGATCAGAATTTTATTTCAGTCTGAAATTAAATGCTTCTAACCATACCGGACCATCACATGGGTACCAAAACCTACATTTTATTGCAGGATTGGGTGGTTGACAGTGGATGTTCCAAACATATGACCGGAAATAAGGATGCCTTTCAAACTTTTGAAGAAAAGAGGAGTGGAACAGTCACATTTGGAGATAATGGTAAAGGTAAAATCATTGGAATAGGTAACATTGGTACAAACCTTGAAATTAAAAATGTTTTACTTGTTGATGGTTTGCACCATAACTTAATAAGTGTTAGTCAATTATGTGATAGTGGATATGATGTTTTATTTAACAAAAATTGCTGCAAGTTATTAATAGAAAACACTAGAAATGTTGTCTATGAAGGAAAAAGAGTTGGAAATCTTTATATTCTTAGACCTAATTCTATGAAAGCTGTAGTAGGAAAATGTTTACTTGCAAATGAAAACTCCTTACAACTATGGCATAAAAAGCTAGGACATGCTAGTCCACATGTTATTAAAAAGTTAGTTAAACATGATCTTGTTCGTGGATTGCCTAATTTATCATTTGATCATATTGAAAATTGTGAACCATGTACCTTAGGAAAACAAACAAAAACATCTTTTAAACCTAAACATGATCTTAGCACCTGTAGATCATTAGAATTGATTCATATGGACTTATTTGGACCTATGAGAACACAATCTATTGGTGGCAAAAGATATTGTTTTGTTATTGTTGATGACTATAGTAGATATACATGGGTACATTTCCTTGCAAACAAAGATGATACTATTCATGTCTTTATAAAATTTTGTTCCAAAATTGAAAATCTATTACAAAACAAAATCTGTACCATTAGAAGTGATCATGGTGGAGAATTTGAAAATAACTTATTTGAAGATTTTTGCATTTCTCAAGGATATACTCACAATTTTTCTGCCCCACGCACTCTACAACAAAATGGTATAGTAGAAAGGAAAAATCGATCCCTACAAGAAATGGCTAGGACTATGATGCTTGAACACGACACACCAAAAACATTTTGGGCTGAAGCACTGAACACCGCATGCTATGTATTAAATAGAATAACTGTGCATTCTTATTTAAAGAAAACACCATATGAAATAATACATACCAAGAAACGTAGAGTTGATTATTTTCATACTTTTGGATCCACATGCTATATCTTAAATACCAAAGAGGATAGAGATAAGTTTGATTCTAAATCACATAAAGCATTCTTTTTGGGATATTCTACCTCTAGCAAAGCATTTAGAGCCTACAACACTATTTCTAGAAAAGTTGAGGAATCTATTCATGTCTCTTTTCATGAAGAATCAAAATCAGAAAATCTTGAAATAGTTGATCTAACTCATCAATTCGAAAACTTAAACATACCAAATGATAGTGAGAAAGATACTACAAACAATAACCAAGTTGAAACACAATCTATACCTCGACTTATTAAGGATCATCCTCAAGAATTAATTATTGGGAATCCAAATGAAAAAAGTCAAAACTCGGTCTTCTTTTAAGGATGTTGCAAACATGGCCTTCGTTTCTATCATTGAACCCAAGAAGGTATCTAAAGCCCTAAAAGATGATTATTGGATAATAGCAATGCAAGAAGAACTAAATCAATTCACTAAAAATGATGTATGGGATTTAGTTCCTAAACCACAAGATAAAACAATCATTGGAACTAAATGGGTCTTTAGGAACAAGCTCAATGAGGCAGGGGAAGTAATAAGGAATAAAGCTAGGTTAGTAGCACAAGGATATAATCAACAAGAGGGAATAGATTTTGATGAAACATATCCACCGGTAGCTATAATTGAAGCTATTAGAATGTTACTAGCCATTGCTGCACATAAAGACATCAAACTCTACCAAATGGATGTAAAAAGTGCTTTTCTAAATGGAATCATTCAAGAAGAAGTGTATGTTGCCCAACCACCTGGTTTTGAAATACCAGAAAAAGGTGACTATGTTTATAAACTTAAGAAAGCACTTTATGGTTTAAAACAAGCACCTAGGAACTGGTATGAAAGGCTCAAGACATATCTTTTTGATAATGGTTTTTCTATTGGAAATTCAGATTCTACTCTATTTTTCAAAACATATACATCTAATTTTCTAGTTGTTCAAATATATGTTGATGACATTATTTTTGGAGCTTCTAATGAATCATTGTGCACACAATTCAGTGACATTATGCAAAACGAATTTGAAATGAGCCTCATGGGTGAACTACCCTTCTTTCTTGGTTTTCAAATTAAACAAACACCTGCCGGATTTTTATAAGCCAAGAAAAGTATACTAAAGAACTCTTAAAAAGTTTTGGGATGGATCAGTGCAAACATGCTACTACTCCTATGGCTACCTCTATTAAAATTGATAAGGATGAAAATGGGGAACCTATTGATGATTCCTTATATAGAGCCATGATTGGTAGTTTGCTTTACTTAACTGCTTCACTAGAGGGGGGGTGAATAGAGTTTTAAAGAGATTTTAACAATTATTTAACTCAACCAACCACAATTAAAAAAGGAAGAAGGAGACAAGGGTTTAGAGTGGTTCCTAACCTTAGCAAATACTAAGGTAGTCAGTCCACTACTCGGTTGCTTACCCAATCAGGATTTTGAAAGTATTAATTTTATTACCTTCACAAGGAATTACACAAAATACAATACTTTCTTACACCCCTTGAACAACCTTCACTTGAAGTAGATGCACCAACCCGAGGTAGCCTTCTTGAAGTAACTCCAAGCTCCCCCTTGAAGTAGCCTTCCTCTCTAGAAGTAACCTCCCGTTGCACCAACCTTCTTGAAGTAGCTCAAGGTCCCCTTCTTCACCAAGAAGATTTCCAACCTCTCCAATTTGCAGCCTCCAACCTAGGAGTAGCAAGGAGAGTACAAACGATACAAGTGAACAAGAAAGGAAAATGGAAATTACAACTTATCCTTTTGTAGCACAATAGCTTGATTGCCTATATCAAGCATGTAGATCTCCTAACCAATGAGTATGGAAGTTTGATTGTAGTGGATAGGAGATACTAGCCTATAGGACACGAAGTTGAAGCAATGGAAATGAATGGTCAAAGTTGGAATTGCTCAATTGCTCAAAAACAGATTGTAAATGCAAGTGCTTGCTCAAAGACTACTCAAGTGTGTAATAGGTGATTTTAGGTGTCCTATGGCTTGTCCTATTTATAGGAATGGCCTATGGATGCTTAAGGACATTCTAGACACTTTCTAGGGGGTTCTAAGTGCTTAACTAGCCGTTAGGTACAAGTTTGTTGCTTTGACAACGGCTAATTAATTAATTCTGCAGTTGCTGTCAGAGTCCATCTCGGTCGAGAAATTGTCGACCGAGATGCCTACTCGGTCGAAGTTTTGTCGACCGACAGGTTCTCTGGATCAAGTGTTTACAACGTTCATCTTCAACTACCAACTACCTTGTCAGCTGTATCTAACGGCTACCTGGGTCATTCTCGGTCGAGAAGTTTGTCGACTGAGAGCGTCTCGGTCGAGGAGTTTGTCGACCGAGATTGACCATGTTTCAATCTTTCAATTAAGGCACTAAGTGTGTGTATGAGTGTGCATATGTGACACTATTTGAAGGGGATGACCTATCTAAATGTGGTGTTTAGCTAGGGAAGATCTAACGCTTCATTTACATGAAGTCTAAGTACTTGTACATTATATATTTGTACAAGTTTACAATTGATTACATTTCATGACATTTACAATCATTCAAGCATATAGATTCCCTAGAGCTTTGTCATCCATTTTATTCCTGCAACACTCAAGTAGCTCGTTAGATCAACAAGAATGAAATGTTTGTCATTTATCAAAACAAAGGGATTTACAGATGTCCATTTAGCCAACAAAACTATAGTGACAGGAACTCCGTGCAAACGCACTATCTATTGAACATACAACTGTGATAACCTCTCAGTAGAATAGGTTGTTTTGACAGGTAAGAAATGCGTTGTCTTTGTCAACCTATCAACAATTACCCAAATGGAATCATGTCCTTTGCTTGTCCTAGGTAGGCCAACAACAAAGTCCATGGTCACATGGTCCCACTTCCACTGTGGTATGGGTAAAGGTTGCATTGTCCCTGTAGGCTTCTAGTGTTTAGCCTTAACCTACTGACACACTGGACACCTCAGAACAAACTCAGCCACATCCTTCTTCATCCCAGGCCACCAATACATATCTTTCAAGTTTCGATACATCTTGGTGCTCCCTGGATGCATAGCATACATTGAAGAATGAGCTTCCTCTAAGACTAACTTCCTCAGGTTATCACTATCAGGTATTATCATCCTCCTATGATAGCATGCCACATGGTCATCTGAGTCATGGAAACCATCTCGCTTCTCATCACCATACTCAGACCTGATCTGCTGAACTATAGCATCCACTTGTTGTGCCTCCTTTATCTGTTCTCTTAGGGTAGTTGTAATCTGCATCTCAGCTAACAAACCGGCTAACAATGACATCTTCAACTGCACATTGTCTTGCCTTAAAGAGATAAGCATATCTCTCCTAGAGCATACTAAAGAACTTAGTTGTACTCTATCCATGGTTGATGTTGCTGATTTCCTACTCAAGGCATCTGCAACCACATTGGCCTTGCCTGGACGGTAATCAATTGTACAATCGTAGTCCTTGATTAACTCCATCCAATGACGTTGCCTCATGTTAATCTCATGCTGAGAGAAGATATACTGAAGATGTTGGTATGTATGCCCTGAGAGCCAATCATGGGATGATTGGTGGGATACATTAAGATTGATTTGATAAACATCAAAGGCAAGCTTCCAATTCATTCTGGTTCAGTCATATGAGATAGTGATAGAACAGATTGAATGTCTAGAGAATGACAGTACCCAATGACGTATGCCTTCAGGTTCATGACCTGAACGATGAGATCATACGGATGCTAAGAGTTTGTACATTCTTGTTATGTCCCTAGTCGGATGTCATTGTGGAAGGTAGATAGACAGCAATGACACACAAGACTGGATTGTGGTGTTGGTTGATGACAGAATCTCATTAGTCATGATATAGAGATATCAAACCAAACACATAGGTACTTGTTAGAGAACAAGGTACCGGACAGACCCACCGTGAGTTTGACACATGGAACCATGAGATGGTAGTCACAGTCAGTACTCACAGTGATGGTGGTGAGTGTGATTCTTAGACCTGAAATCACTGCACTCAACACATGTCGTTGGGCACACTTTGACATCATCAAACGCAGTCTTGAAACATGGGTTGTTATAAAGGTGATGATTGGGTGGCTTTGACACATGGGGCTTTTGAGGGGTGAGTGATAGATATGGGATTTGTCCCTCCTAAGTGAGTTTGATATCCAAGGCCACTTGATGAGTAGGATTGAGATAGGCGTGTGCACGCATGTGTGAATCAGTATGTGATATTGATGTCATACATATCTCGTTCAATCTGCTCTGAGATCAAGAAAGTGAATGAACGTTGACAGGATGACTGTTCCATGCCTTGAGTTCATTCGGGATATCAGTGACAAAGGAATTATACATTCGCTCTAACACCATTCACGGATTGTAGGATGAAAGTTGTTCTCCAACTTTCTACTTTCACTTGGGTAGCAATGATGTGTGACTAGGCACCGCTCTTTGCTTGTGAAGTCATAAGTGTTATGGACTTTCACTGCCAACGTGAAATGGACCTGCAGGGTCACACACATAGGATTTAACCTGGAAGAGGAGTTTTGTCCACAAGCAATGTTTAGATTGATTACTAAAGGAGTTTAGTAGTTCAATTAAACACTCAATCAGTCGATAGCTCAATATCATATGGTTCAAGGTGTTGGACGCATTGATTGGAGTATCGGATTGATTGAAATCGCAATTGACTGATTTTGCCCAACCTGCGCTCCCAACCGATCGGCTCATGTGATGAACCGGTCGGATGAGGTGCTGAACCGGTCGGCTGGAGTGTCCAGGCCGATCGGCTCATGCCCAGGTTGAAACGACCGGTTCAAGAGTTGAACCGATCGGCTCAACTGGTGCAACCGACCAGTTGGGAAAGTCATGTCGGCAAGAATTTTCCTTTGGTTTCAAATTGCCCAATTCGATTGGGAATAACATTGGTATTCGATACCACTTGAGAACGAAACAAGGAAAGTCTTTTTGAGCCGGATTAGGACCATGAACCGATCGGTTCAGGGCACCAACCGATCGGTTGGAGTGCCCCAAACGATCGGCTCAGGTCCAACCGATCGGCTCAATGGCCGAACCGATCGGTTCAGTTGTGAACCGATCATTTCAAGTTGCGAACCGGTTGCTTTTTGTGGAAAATTCTCGAACCCTTCTACTCCTGCTTTAGTCCCGTATTTCCGGGCACAGAGAACCATGTCCCATGACCCGTCTATATATAGGGGTATTGGGGGCTTCTCAAAGTACAACTCAATGCAAGCCGGTTGCTTTGCGAAGTTGTCGTTCTCTCTGGTTTTGGTAACCGTGAGAGATCCCGAGCAAGTGCTTCCCGCAAAAGGGAGGTGCAGCAAGGGAAGGACAACTACAGTTGCAACTGGTAGCAGGAGAGTGTGTTGGCGACTAGTACGTCAACAGGAGGGTGCGACTCCTTCCACTTCCTTGTGGGACAAGGAGAGTGGAGTTCCAGGTGGTCCGTGTGGACTACTACAGAGGCGGGAGGTCACTACCGCTCAGGAGGACAACTGTCATCTGACAGTCCGGTAGGAGGAGGAGTTGTCAGTCCCGATGCGACCAGGAGCTGCACAGACACCGTCCAAGACCGGATTTGAAGACTGCGCATTGCGCGAGGTATTGTCGCCGAGCAAGCCTCGGGACAAGGTATGATTCCACAAACCATCCTTTCCTATTATATAGACGTTGACGCATTTCCTCGGTATGGGTTGGGGGAGAATTTTTTTTGTTTCCGCTGCCTTCTCTGTCTCCCCTAAAACGCAACAGTGGTATCAGAGCCAGGTCAACTGCTCTATATTTTAGGAATATCTATATGATCGATTTTGGTTTGTCGCCTTTATTTATTGCATACGATGTGAATAATATCGGCTTTATGCATGTCCAATCCTAAATCCACAAATCCCAAATTACATATATGATATGTATTATTAATGCACTCGATACGCGTCGCCCTTAAATGAGTTTTGTGGTGGATGTGTGTAGCGTGATTATGGCCTATAAACCCCTATCTGTGTGTGGTTGTTTGTGGTTGCTTGCATCTCGGTCTGCGCACCGATCTTCCCTCTCTTATTCCTGATGTAACTCGAAATAATTCAAGATTCTTTCCTACCTTTTCTCCCCCCGAATGTAACTCGGGGTTTCTCCTTTTAAAGCAATGTAATTATTAGGATAGATTTTATTTCCTGTTATGTTGAAGACCGGTGGACATCAAGACGATAGCTAAAACGATCGGTTCAAGGCGTGAACCGATCGGTTGACGTTCCAGACGGTCGGTTCAAGGAGTGAACCGATCGGTTGATGACCGGTTCGAGGAGCGAGACGAGCGGGTGGCAGACATGACGAGATGCACGACGACCAGGCGAACCGATCGGCTGGTGGCACCCAGACGACCGGCTGGAGAGTACAGATCATTCATGAGATGAGTTGATCAACTCGGAAGGCAAGGCACAGAAGTTCATCTTGTACAGGTTGCATGTGATGTAGACCTAGATGACCGTGATTACTCTTGGCTCGAGGAATCACATTAGGATGGCCATAATCATCACTTTTTATCGTTTGTGCATGTTTTCTGTGGGATATAGCATGTATATGATACGTACTATGTATTGTGGTGATTGGATATGTATATGTATATAAAACCAAATCCCTCATTAAAATATTAAGTTTTAGATGCCTTCCAAACGTGACACACGTGAAAAGCTTGTTCGACCAAGTGTGGGCACGCCCTAGCGTGGTGCACCGTCTACCTCGTGGAAGTGTGAAGGATGAATGTGTGGGTCTACCCTAGCAGGGTGCATATTCATCGTGTTTGCTTTGGGTCGGACTTAACAAGGTGATCTAGATGGGATCTAGTACCTTGAGGCATGGAGATGATCATTGCAAGGAGTTGTATATGACATCTTATCAAGAGTTGCATATGATGCAATTGGCAAAAGTTGCCTACCTAAGAGATCTATGTTGTGGGTGACAGCCCTAGCTGGTACATGGCTTAGAGGATTTCAGGATCTTGCCCACTAGAAGGTTGTACGCTGCAATCTTCCAAATTGATGGTGAGGGCTATCAATTTGAACTAAAATAGTGGGAGCGATAATTAATTAAAGGCCTAATTTTATCGTCAACTTTTCAAATCAATCAAACAAGTCAAAAGGAGTTTTGGACTTAAAATTGCATATATTTCCTTTTTGTTAATATAAATGGTTAATCAACAAATCACTTTATTTGCGATCGGTCTTTGAGACCAACAAATTAAATGGGAATAATTCCACGACTGGTTAGGATGATGATGAGAAGTGTTCTCAATCAAAGAGTGAAAGCTCTAAGTCCTAGTTATACCAAAACCAGATGAACTCGATCCCACCACATCAATGGCTGAAAGTATGCTTATGGAAGCATACTGAGGATGACATTGATGAGGAGTGCTTGATGTTGTGTTCTCTGAACTATGAGTTGCAGAGACAACATGAGACATATGATGTCTCCAAGATACTATCCTAGTATGTCATGACAGAAGGAGATCCAGTAAGGTATTCACACACTCAATGTGATTGGGTATATGAAAACCTGATTAAGAAGGATTCCCTCTGAGCCAAGAGTTGGCTATTGGTATGATACTGCAAATGTTGTGAGAATCATACAATTCATGATAAGCTACAACATGAACAACTTTGACAAGCATTGACAGAGTTGTTAGACATGTTGAGGATAGTAGAGGCAAAGATGAAGAAAGACAAACCATAGTCTTTGATATGATCAAAGAAAAGGTAATCTTAAGGGCAAGGACAAGGGCAAAGCTAAGAAGTGTTCTGATGCTAGCCAGAAATCCAAGCCGTCTTCAGCCTCAAGGCACATGGGGAAAGGGTGTATGAGGGATTGCCCTCTATATCTAGAAGAACAAAAGAAGATGAAGGAGGGGATGGAGACCTCCACCTAAGGTATCAGGAAATGAACCGCTTCTTTATATGAGGTATATGATACCTAGATATGGATATGTCATATATGATATGCAATATCCACAAAGAAGTGATGGCCTTTGTGAAAGGACCAAGAAAGAAATACCCATCATTGGAGCAAGTGTTGCTGCCATAGATAAGAGTATCTTTCAGTTTATTTCAGCCTAAAAGGGCACGAAATAGAGTTGAGAACTGCTATTTCATATATTGCCAATAGATAGAAACACTTTATTATTGCATATTGTATGACAATGATGGCAATTAATAAAGTTGATGTTTCAATCTCAAAGATATGATCTTTGTGGCAATGCCTTGTTTATCTTGTGATACATGGTATGCATAAGATAAAATGATACCTAAAGTTATTGATAATTCAAACGATCAAATTAGCATCAATCATGAGAAATTCATTTCTAGTTTCCATATGATGGATAAATCTAGACTCTTTTGGTTAGAGAACCAGTAAGAGACATGAATCTCTTGTACATGATTAATCAATCTTCACTAATGGTAGTGGGAGAATGATTGTCCTATTAGGTATAATACATGTGATGTATTTACATACCTATTGGAGCGAATGCTAATACTTCTAATGATGTTTAGAGAAATACCAATATGAACATCTTGAAGTGTTCAAGATTGTCATAGATGAAGTACAAATTTGGTAAAGTATTAATTCTTGATGAGATCAATGAATGAAATACTTGGACCAAATGTTTGAGATCCTTATGAGTGATTATGATAGTGTATCATAGTGAACTCATGATTAAGGCATGGTGATGTCTAAATCAAGAAGGAATCATACTCTAAGGAGTTAGAGAATGATTATCGAATAACTGAATTCTTCTTAATAAGAGAATACCCCACACTAATAAAGGAAATTAAGAATCACAAGGGTTGTGAGTTCTTATGTCCTTGACAGATACACCTCAATTATCTATGTGATGAGTTGTTCATATGATGAGTCAACTATCTTGATAAGATATGAGGAACCAAATCTTGAGTTATGGTTTAAGACCATTACATCTTAAATGACATCCGTGTGTACCATAAGGTATGACCTTGATGGTAGCACTCATTGGATCATATCCATAAGTGCAAATAAGTCTTAAGTGTTAAGACAAATGGATAACATTTTGAGAAGGATGATGCTTGTTGATTGCAACTTAATGACTAAGACATTTGGCATATGGATACTAAAACCGCATTCCTTTGAGGAATAAAATCAGGATGTGTACGTGACACATCCTATAAGGTTTATGAATCCATTAATGCAAATGAAGTCTATAAGTTACAATGGACTAATCAATGTGATTGATTGAGTACAAGCAACTCAAAATTGGATCATTACTTTGATGATATAGTCAAAGGGTTTGACTGATATGTCAAAGATAAAGAAGGGATCTGTGATTTAGTGGGAGCGTGTTCACATTCCACATGTTGATGTGAAATGGAAATGTTCTAGAATGGAAATTCAAAAGTGGAAATTATCGTTAAGGAAGATAGAGATGTTTCCTATATGATAGGAATAGAGATCTATAGAGATAGTTCTCGACAAATCTCTTGACCTGGAAAAGAGAGAGCATACATTGGCAATCTGTACTGAAGGGTTCAGTATGCACAGATTCAGTGGGAGAAAACTTGTCCATGTTATATGGATATTAGTATCCCAAGGCCAAGTGTCCAATTCTTATGAAGAATGGGAACACTAAGAATAGATATGGATCTATCATGTATGTAATCATCCCATTGTCTAGCATGTATGACATGGCAAGAATAAAATGCATTCATCATCTTGTATGTAGGACATGGCAATATGATGTGCTCATCCTGATAACTCGTATGTGGGACATGACGAGTGGATGTCTGTCTGCTTCCAGTAAGGGTTACTGGAATACCATGAGAACTTGATAAGTGCTTGTGAAGTGCTAGTTCTATGGAGATAAGGAAGAGTTCGATGTAAAGAGTTACATTGATGCGAACTTCTGTAAAGACAGAGAATTAATCGCAAGATATACATAAGATGTATAAAAGTGAAAGTTTGTTGATAATTGGAAGTGTTCCAATAAAACCATTTAAAAGGGAAATGTCGAGTATCTGTGTGTTAGTGAACAGCAGTGGATACCATATGGATCTAAAAGTTCATGAGATGAACTTATATTCCACTCATTGATGACAAGTCTGGAATCCTTGATCATGCAATGTGGCTAAAGGTTAGCAAAGGAATACTAGATCGCATATTACGGCAACTCCATCTCATACGTGTGACGTACAGCGAAGAGATGAGAGACATGCAATTTATATAGACTTTGGCAAGATATTGCCATTACTCACTATGTTGGCACTAGAGCACAGTAACATGTGGGACATGTTTGAAGATCACTATGAATATGATTCAAGGGTGATTGGCTCGCAGTGCAAGTGGGAGTCTGTTGGTATGTATGCCCTGAGAGCCAATCATGGGATGATTGGTGGGATACATTAAGATTGATTTGATAAACATCAAAGGCAAGCTTCCAATTCATTCTGGTTCAGTCATATGAGATAGTGATAGAACAGATTGAATGTCTAGAGAATGACAGTACTCAATGACGTATGCCTTCAGGTTCATGACCTGAACGATGAGATCATACGGATGCTAAGAGTTTGTACATTCTTTATATGTCCCTAGTCGGATGTCATTGTGGAAGGTAGATAGACAGCAATGACACACAAGACTGGATTGTGGTGTTGGTTGATGACAGAATCTCATTAGTCATGATATAGAGATATCAAACCAAACACATAGGTACTTGTTAGAGAACAAGGTACCGGACAGACCCACCGTGAGTTTGACACATGGAACCATGAGATGGTAGTCACAGTCAGTACTCACAGTGATGGTGGTGAGTGTGATTCTTAGACCTGAAATCACTACACTCAACACATGTCGTTGGGCACACTTTGACATCATCAAACGCAGTCTTGAAACATGGGTTGTTATAAAGGTGATGATTGGGTGGCTTTGACACATGGGGCTTTTGAGGGGTGAGTGATAGATATGGGATTTGTCCCTCCTAAGGGAGTTTGATATCCAAGGTCACTTGATGAGTAGGATTGAGATAGGTGTGCGCACGCATGTGTGAATCAGTATGTGATATTGATGTCATACATATCTCGTTCAATCTTCTCTGAGATCAAGAAAGTGAATGAACGTTGACAGGATGACTGTTCCATGCCTTGAGTTCATTCGGGATATCAGTGACAAAGGAATTATACATTCGCTCTAACACCATTCACAGATTGTAGGATGAAAGTTATTCTCCAACTTTCTACTTTCACTTGGGTAGCAATGATGTGTGACTAGGCACCGCTCTTTGCTTGTGAAGTCATAAGTGTTATGGACTTTCACTGCCAACGTGAAATGGATCTGCAGGGTCACACACATAGGATTTAACCTGGAAGAGGAGTTTTGTCCACAAGCAATGTTTAGATTGATTACTAAAGGAGTTTAGTAGTTCAATTAAACACTCAATCAGTCGATAGCTCAATATCATATGGTTCAAGGTGTTGGACGCATTGATTGGAGTATCGGATTGATTGAAATTGCAATTGACTGATTTTGCCCAACCTGTGCTCCCAACCGATCGGCTCATGTGATGAATCGGTCGGATGAGGTGTTGAACCGGTCGGCTGGAGTGTCCAGGCCGATCGGCTCATGCCCAGGTTGAAACGACCGGTTCAAGAGTTGAACCGATCGGCTCAACTGGTGCAACCGACCAGTTGGGAAAGTCATGTCGGCAAGAATTTTCCTTTGGTTTCAAATTGCCCAATTCGATTGGGAATAACATTGGTATTCGATACCAATTGAGAACGAAACAAGGAAAGTCTTTTTGATCCGGATTAGGACCATGAACCGATCGGTTCAGGGCACCAACCGATCGGTTGGAGTGCCCCAAACGATCGGCTCAGGTCCAACCGATCGGCTGAATGGCCGAACCGATCGGTTCAGTTGTGAACCGATCATTTCAAGTTGCGAACTGGTTGCTTTTTGTGGAAAATTCTCGAACCCTTCTACTCCTGCTTTAGTCCCGTATTGCCGGGCACAAAGAACCCTGTCCCATGACCTGCCTATATATAGGGGTATTGGGGGCTTCTCAAAGTACAACTCAATGCAAGCCGGTTGCTTTGCGAAGTTGTCGTTCTCTCTGGTTTTGGTAACCGTGAGAGATCCCGAGGAAGTGCTTCCCGCAAAAGGGAGGTGCAGCAAGGGAAGGACAACTGCAGTTGCAACTGGTAGCAGGAGAGTGTGTTGGCGACTAGTACGTCAACAGGAGGGTGTGACTCCTTCCACTTCCTTGTGGGACAAGGAGAGTGGAGTTCCAGGTGGTCCGTGTGGACTACTACAGAGGCGGGAGGTCACTGCCGCTCAGGAGGACAACTGTCATCTGACAGTCTGGTAGGAGGAGGAGTCGTCAGTCCCGGTGCGACCAGGAGCTGCACAGACACTGTCCAAGACCGGAGTTGAAGACCGCGCATTGCGCGAGGTATTGTCGCCGAGCAAGCCTCGGGACAAGGTATGATTCCACAAACCATCCTTTCCTATTATATAGACGTTGACGCGTTTCCTCGGTATGGGTTGGGGGAGAATTTTTTTTGTTTCCGCTGCCTTCTCTGTCTCCCCTAAAACCCAACAGAAGATTCCTATGATCTGTGAAAATCTGGAATGTTTCTCCGTAGAGATAATGCCTCTAAATTTTCAAGGCATGAACCACAGTAGCCAACTCTAGATCATGTGTTGGATAATTCTCGTCATGTTTCTTAAGCTGTCAGGAAGCGAAAGAAATCACTTGCTTATCTTGCATCAACACACACCCAAGTCCATTCTTTGAGGCATCACAGAAAACTACATATCATGTTCCTTGCTCCGGTAGCACAAGCACTGGGGCACTTGTCAACCTCTCCTTCAACAGCTGAAAAGACTGTTGACACTTATCACTCCAAACAAAAGGGACATCCTTCCAGGTTAACTTGGTCAAAGGTAAGGCTATAGAACTGAAGTTCTTAATGAACCTTCGGTAGTAGCTAGCTAACCCTAGGAAACTTCGAATCTCCGTCGGTGTCTTCGGTTGTTCCCACTGTAGAACAGACTCTACCTTCTTAGTGTCAACACGAATTCCTGAGGTAGATACCACATGTCTAAGAAAAGATACCTCCAGTAGCCAGAACTCACACTTGCTAAACTTAGCATATAGCTTGTGTTCTCTTAGCAAGGTCAAAGCTTGGCGAAGATGTTGTTCATGCTGCTGAGGATCCTTACTATAAATCAAAATGTCATCTATGAAGACGAAAACACACTGATCAAGGAACGGTCGGAAGATTCTATTCATGAGTTCCATAAATGCAGCTGGTGCATTAGTTAGTCCAAACGACATAACTGTGAACTCATAGTGACCATATCTTGTCCTAAAGGCGGACTTGGATATGTCACTGTCCTTAATACGGAGTTGATGATATCCAGACCTTAAGTCTATCTTTGACAAGACTGTTGCACCACGTAACTGATCAAAGAGATCATCAATCCTCGGCAGAGGGTACTTATTCTTTATTGTTACTTTATTGAGTTGTCTGTAGGCAATGCACAACCGCATTGATCCGTCCTTCTTTTTAACAAACAAGACCGGAGCACCCCAAGGTGAAGTGCTCGGTCAGATAAAACCCTTCTCAAGTAACTCTTGAAGCTGTTTCTTGAGTTCTACCATCTCGGCAGGCACCATCCTATACAGAGTCTGGGCTATGGGTTTTGTATCGGGGACTAAATTGATTTCAAAATCAATTTCCCGAGGCGGTGGTATACCAGGAAGCTCTTTAGGAAACACATCTTCAAATTCCCTGGCTATAGGAACTTCAGTAGGGTTGGGGCTCTCCTTGGTGACATCTACTACATGGGCCAGGAATTCATAACATCCTTGCATCATCAACTTGTCAGCAACCATAGCTGACACAAGACAGGTGGGTAGAATCTTTCTTTCTCCTTAAAAGATCCATGTGTTGCTATCATCCGCAAACACAGCCAACTTGGATTCATAATCCAAGACAACTCTATACCTTTCCAAGGTATCCATCCCAAGGATTATATCAAATCCTTGCATATCAAGTTGTATGAGATCCACTTGAATGCGATGATCAGAAAAGAAGAGGATGTAGGGAGAGCATACCTCCTGCAAAACAGCAGGCCCACTCAACGGAGTCTCTAACAACAAACTATCTGTCCTATGACTAACTATCATATTACAGTTACGAATCACTCTTCAAGTGATGAAAGAGTGAGTAGCACCCGGGTCAATCAAAACAGATACAGCACAGGATTTAGACAAATCAGAATATAAAAGTTCCATCTGACCTGTCACAACCCGTGGATCGACCACTACATCTGGTGGGTTCATAGCGTAGAACCTCGCCGTCACCTGGGGTTGAGTTGGTGCTGATGATCCAGCTTGAGACACTTGTCCACTTCCCCAAGCTGCTCCTTGAGATTGCCTTCTCTGTGATTCCTGTTGATTCTGTCTCGGAGGCTGTGTCCCACTAACATGCCTCGATCTGCAGTCTCTCATCAAGTGTCCCGCCTTACCACAGTTGTAGCAGCTTCTCTCTTGTTGTTGTGGTCTCGGTGGCCCGGTGACTGACATTGATGCAGAGTTGTGAGTCTCTTGAGGCGGTTGACCCCATCCTCTACCTCTACTTGGAGACCATTGAGTTTGAGAACTCGATCTGGGTGGTGGAGGGTTAGGTGCAGAGAATCTAGGTTTCTTGAAATCCCTAGATGAAGAACCCTGGAACTATGGATATCTTTTCTGGGTTTGCCTCTTCTCAACCATGGACCTCTCTATCCTTTGAACTGACTCAACGAAGGTAGAGAACCTCTCCCGGTTTTCTAGGGCAGACACAGGGGTAGACATGTCCACATTCAAACCCTTTTCGAACCTTCTGATTCTCTCTTCTTCAGTGGCAGCCATGTGCAGACAGAACTGCAACAATTCCATGAACTTAGCTTCATACTCACTAATGTTCATCATGCCCTGCCTCAATCTCTCAAACTGAGAGATCTTCTCGTCCAGGAAGGTCTTCGGGAAATATCTATGAACAAATTCCCGGCGAAACTCTTCCCACGAGATCCCTATTCCAGGCCTCTTTTGCTCTTCCATGGTCCACCAGTGACCAGCACTTCCCTTGAGAAGATAGACAGCATGTCTAACCTTCTCATCTTTTGGGATGTTGAGAATCCTAAAAGCTTTCTCCAACTCTGTCAACCACAGATCAGCATCTGTGGGGTCGGCTGTCCCAAAGTACTCAGTAGCCCCGACACGACGAAGTCGCTCGAAGGTCTTACCGATACCTTGTCCTTCAGGTTGGACAGGTGCCCTAGGTGCAGGCATGGCCATCCTGTTGGTTATATGTGTCATGGCAGTCATAAACTGCCCAAACATCATCTGAACTGCTGGGTTACCCATGTCGGCTGGGTCAAACTGGGGTGGCTCCCTGGGTGGCTCAGGTGCAGGTTGTTCTATTTCTGGAACCCTTGCACCGCCTTGAGGTGCACTAGCACTACTTTCCACCACGTACTCTTCATGTGGCTCAGACATCCTTATGTATCTTCTTCTCCTGAGGAGCAGAAAATTCTATTAGATAATGAAGGAACACTAAGGATAAACTCGTCTTCCTAAGTCCTATGCCTCTGTAGACTCAGCGAACCTGGCTCTGATACCACTTAATTTTGGGCTCTGATCTCCAAAACCTGAGATAAACACATAACCCTCGAAATAAACTTAGCGGAAGTGATTCAATTAGCAGCGGAATACCAAAAATCAGTAGAAATTAAAACTTTTTGAGATAAGACATTGAAACCATAAAAATTCCTTCATAAAAGAAGATAAACTGTTTACATCTCTGTCAAATTACTTCTTGAGTAATTATACACATCATGATTCAAAATCTCAAGAATCGAAACAAAATCTCAGACCAACATCTCCAAGACCTGAGAGTACAGAGGACACATAGGATTGACTCTAACTACACCACATAGCAGCCTGAATCTCCACCTGAGATTTACTACTGCTCCTGATGCTGCTGCTGCTGGGTTTGGTCACATGTAGGTTGGTTTCTCCGTCTTCGACGACCACCTAAAAAGTTGAAGTCTACGGGGTGAGATAATTTTAAATAATTGTCCCAGCGAGAGTTATAACTCTCCACTAGAAACTTTATATAGCAAACAAAGAACAATAGAAACAATAGAAGCCTTCTAAGTAATCAACAGCAGATAGATAACTCAGTAGAGCAACAAATGTAAGAAATATGAATAACATATCTACTTATGCAGTGTAACATCAATCCAGTATCTCGTAGTTTATTCTAAGCAGATATACTACGCGGCTGATTATGTTTTACAAACATCCTTAAGCCCTACGGAGATGAGGTATACCGCTCATACTCCAACCGACCACTGTTAAGTCACCTCGGTATCATACTAGGTCATTGAAAGAGTCGGATTCTCATGACCTTCACCTTCCTCAGTCAGTAAGAGGATTGCTTGCAGGACATCTTGTGTCTCTAGTGTTATAGCTTACCACGGTAATCTGGTCCTTCGCTATTTTAGAGTTACAGTGGCATTCTGCACTCTCTTCGCTATCGGAAGATTTCGTGTTTATCTCTCATCGATGTGGTATAAAAGACTTCTCTCAAGAGAATAATGTTACATCACCCTGGTATAAACACTTAGTGAAAGATTGATGGATTACACATCTACATCAACTCCTACACAAGGATGTAAGGTTCTACACATCCATATACCCCACATACTCAAAAGTATGTGTTCCAGGAATTCCCTTAGGAAACTTGTTTCACCATCATATAACTCCCGACTATGATGGATCTATGATCAGGGCTCTACATAGTATGATTACACTTGATTAGTTAGGTACATTTCAATATTCTCTTAACATCATACATGTTCTCAAACAATAATCATTGGCATAGCAGCTATGAAGGAAGAATACTAAATGTAACAAGTCTAACTCACATCAATTATCATTTCTCAATACTCTCATCACAAGTCATCTCTAAAGCAGGACTTTCATGGTATATATGGCTTTCACAGCCCATCAATCTCATAAGGTGCCACTGACAAGGCATCAGGATATTTCACTATTCATAAAGCTAACAACATGCTTTCAATGAATGTAGCATCATAATCCATACCTGGATATGATCATCCTCATATGGGTACCTGCATGGTTAATTTAACTGATAGAAGCAAGAAATTCAATTCTAGAATTATGCCTTTACTCTTTCCATAAGAGCTAAGTTCCCTGATTCTCATCAATTAGGGTTTACTATACATATTTCATGTCATCACCCTAGAATTAGGGTTTACTATTCACATTGAAGGTATTTTACTTGAGTTTCAAACATATTTGATACATTCTCTCTCCTCTCACTAGCATGTAGTGACTTTCACTCTCCTCAAGTGGTAGGTGATGATTACATCACTCCAAAACATATTAGGTTGAGTCCTCATTGATTAACATGAGCTAAGTCTCCAATATCAGGACATTAGGGTTTGATTAAAACAAGGTATCCTTCAAATGTACCCTTCAAGGTTATAAAGGTAATTTGCCCCATTGATCACCATCATGGGTCAACTCATTAATCACTTAGTCCCTTAATGTCCTAGGTTACCATTAGGGTTTAGATTAGGTCATCATTGAACCAATTACACCTTCAATTGATTATGTACTAACCACCTTGAAAACCTTCAAACGGTTTCAACCTTCAACCACCAAACGGTCTTGAGACCATTTGGTCTCAAACGGTCTTGAGACCGTTTGACCTCAAACAGTCTTGATACCGTTTGGGTGCGTTGACCGTTTTGACTTCCAAACCGTTTGAAGCGCATGTGGTTTGAAACTGTTTGATCCAAAACGACTTGAGATCGATTGGTCCAAACGGTCTTGAGATCATTTGAGCCCAAACGGTCTTGAAACCGTTGGACCCCAAACGGTCTTGAGACCATTTGACCTCAAACGGTCTTGAGACCGTTTGGTCCAAATGGGCTCAAACCATTTGGACCTCCAAAGTGGTTTAAAAGCTACATATGTTTATGGTTATCTATGTTGAAGCCCTCAATTGGGCAAAACCATGTTAACCACTTACAAATTGAGTCAATTAGGGTTAGGCTTAATCAATTAGACATCAAATTGACCCTCAATTGAAAGCCAATTAGGGTGAAATCCATTTCAATTAGGGTTTCAATCGGATAGTCATCAATATTCAACAATGTGAATCAATTCAAGGTTGAACATATCAATTGACCTCCAATTGGGCCCAAACTTGGCCCAAACGGTCTTGAGGTCGTTTGGACATCATCCAAACGGTCTTGAGACCGTTTGCCCAAAGTTTGGCCAAAAACCAAGTCGGTTGGATTAGAGTTGAATTCTAATTAGGTCTAAAATCAGCATTTTTATCAATTCATCAACTTGTTGCAATTGGACCCGCAATCCATTAAATTATCTCAACCCTAGACTTCCAAACGGTCTTGGGTTGTGCCCAAACGGTCTTGAGACCGTTTGGAGGAACCCCCAAACGGTCTTGAGACCGTTTGTGTCCTTCAACCCAAAACTCATCAAGATCTATACATGAAAACAGCAATTTCAGCCCGATTTGGGTTAGGATGTTGAAGTGGCTTCAAATCTCAATTGGTTATGAATTAGATTGTGATTATTTGTAGGAATGAAATTGAATGTGTTACCAATAGACCCTCAAATGGTCGTCCCTTGGTCAACTCCATAAAATGGTCTTGAGACCATTTTGATCCAAACGGTCTTGCAAGACCGTTTGAGATCAAACGGTTTGAAACTGTTTGCCTCAAACGGTTTGCAACCGTTTGGACCAAAAGGGTCCAAGGTCGGTTGATAAAGTTACCTAGGAATCCACGCCCACCATCTTCAACCTCTGTTCAGGTCGGTTACACCACCGTTCTTCTTGCAAAAGTGCAAGGAAGAAGGGAGGTAGAAGAAGAACTAAGTACTAGAATTGCAAGAACAAGACATGCATATAAAGTATAGAGTTTAGAGTTATAAAACCCACCTTAAACGTTGTTCTTGGAGCTTCAATCTTCCAAGCTTCAAGCCTCTAATAGCGTCTTGATCTCCACAACTCGTTCAGGGGTGATTCCTCCAAGGAAAGGTAGGAATGGATGGCTAGAACAAGAAGACTAGGTGAGTTATCCACAAAACCAACCTTGAAAGATGAATATATGCAAGAATCTGAGCTTGAGGATGGTTCTTCTCACCTTAGCACCTAGTTGGCCGTCTCCTGAGCTCCAGAGCTTTGCCTTAGCCATTTTTGAGAAAGAAGAGAAGTGAAGAGAATGAGGAATCGTTCACTTGGTTTACAAGGGAAAGGCTTATATACCTTAGGCCATTTTGCACCATAAGGACCTCTAAAGCATGGGATTTTCATCTAAGTCCCTCCTTGCTTCTTAAGCACGTCCAAGCCATCTAAACTTAAGCAAATCTCATCAACATTCAAGATCTAAGGGTAGAAAAGATCAACCTTCAACTAGGGTACATACATGAAAGTCTCCATACACATACATGGTGAATTTTATGCACAAAGATCACTTTTCTCATCTGATTATTTATTTATGCATCTCTTTCATCATTTCTACTATAAATGATGCCAAGAGTCATATAAGATGCTCTAGAAGGTGTACTTTACAAGTTTCACCCACAATTTGGTTAAATTGCACTTTACTCCAAATTAGGGTTTTTAAGCACTAGGATCATCCCACAAGCTGCATCTGAATGCCCAAGCTTGGAAAATCCATCATGCCTCATCATATTTACTCTTATGATGTTTCATTATCAAAGGAACATCTTAACCTGTGAGATTTGCAAGCTAAACCCTTAAACTGGGTAATTTGCACATAGATCCCTGCATTACAAAACAATACTACAACTTTGTTTAAAAAGAACCAAAATTGAAAGTATATGTTCCTGAGGAACTTAATTACATGCCATAGAGTAATCATAGGTTTTTAATTACATATTTAGGCAAAACTTCTAGGGTTAGGTTATAACCCAGGTCAGGGATGTTACATGAAGCATCACAACAGACACTGTAATCTTTCCCTTGCTCTGATAATACTAACACTAGTGCACTGGTCAACTTCTTTTTCAACTGTTGGTAAGAATGCTAAAACTTGTCATCCCAAGGAAAAGGAACATCTATCCTGGTTTACCTAGATAGGGGTAATGTTACAGAACTGAAGTTTTTTACAAATCTCCTGTAGTAGCTCACCAAACCTAGAAAACTTTGAATATATGTCGGTGTCTTAGGTTGTTCCCATTCCCAAACGGACTCAACCTTCTTAGGGTCTACACAAACACCTTAGTTTATATGATACGACATGACCCAAAAAAGACACTTCAAACAATCAAAACTTGCACTTGCTGACTTAGCATATAATTGGTGCTTCCTCAACAAAGTCAACGCCTGTCGAAGGTGTTACTCATGTTGTAGACTATTCTTCAAGTATATCAGGATTTCATCTATCAACAGGACCACACACTGATCTAGATATTGTCTGAACACCATGTTCATCATATCCATGAATGTTTTTGATGCATTGGTTATCCCATAGGGCATAGCCACAAACTCATAGTAACCATACCTAATCCCGAAAAACTAACTTGGGTATGTCATCTGCCCTTATCCTCAACTAGTGGTAACCTGATCTCAGATCTATTTTTGAAAACACAGTGGCCCCTCTCAACTGATCAAAAAGGTCATCAATCCTTGGATACAAATATTTATTGTTTGTCATCACCTTATTCAACTGTTGGTAATCTATACACAACATGATTGAATCATCCTTCTTTTTGATGAAAAAAACAAAAGTACCCCAAGGGAAATGATTGGTCTACTAAATCCTTGTTCTAACAGTTCCTGCAACTATTTCTTTAACTCCTGCATCTCTATTGGTGCCATCTTGTACGGTGATTGTGCTATAGGTTTTTTTTTCTAAGAACAAGATTAATATCAAAACTAATATCTTTAGGAGGTGGAACATCAAGAAATTTCTCAAGAAAAATATCCTTGAATTTTCTCACCATCGGTACCTCCTAGATACTAGGACCTCCCATCTTGTTATTTGTAACATGTGCTAAGAAAGAATCACATCCTTGTCTTATCAACCACTATTGTCATAGCTAGCATCAAACATGTACAAAGAATCTTCCTATCACCTTAGAAGATCCATGAGACATCTTCATCATGGAATGTTTCCACCTTAGTACTACAATCCAATTCAACCTTGTACTTTTCGAAGGTATCCATCCTTAGGATCACATCAAATCCATGCATATCAAGTGACATGAGATCCTCTTGAATGATGTGTCCCGAAAAAGAAAGAACGCTAAAGGGACATACTTCCCACAACTTGGTAGAACCAACTAAAGGAGTTTCTAGCCAAAGGTTATCAGTTCTACAAATAACACCTCTCTGGTGATAAAAGAGTGTGTCGCACCCAGGTCTAATAGTACAGATACAAAAGAAGAAGCAGACAAATCAGAATGAAATAACTCCATATGACCTATCAGGACCCGTGGATTAACCACTACCTCCGGCTGGCTCATGGCATAGAATCTAGTCATTGTCTGCTAATGTCCACATCTTTTACTAGCCTGTCTAGAGGATCTTACATGTGATGCCTATAGGCATCCTATTCTACCACCACTGCTAAATTGTCATTGTTGTCAACCCTATTGACTCTGTCTTGGTTGCTGAATCACCTACTCAATTTTCACAGGGTAATAAAGCCTTGTATGCCTGACCTTTCCACACTTAGAACAAGTTTTATCCTCATACTATGGCCTAGACAGTATTGTCACCAAAACTTATGATGAGCTGCAGGCTCTTGACGGCAAAAAACTGCGACCTCTGTCCCTACTCGGGGACCACTGTGAAGGTGCATGTGATCTTTGCTAAATAGAAGTTGACCTCTATTGTGACTTTGGTGAAGAGAACCTCGTCTTCTTGAAGACTCTAGAAGACTACCCTTGGAACTGAGCAAGTCTTTTCTTAGATTTAGCTTCACACTTCTCTACAGGAAACCTCTCAATCCACCTCACTAATTCCACAAAGGTGGAAAAACTTTTTATGTACTCCAAAGTTGACGTTGTTGTAGTCAACTTTGTACTCAAGACTTTTTCAAACCTACAGATCCTTTCTTTATCTGTCACTTCTATATGAGGGTAGAACCTCAGAAGCTCCATAAACTTCAATTCATACTCATTGATGGTCATCACTCCTTGATAAATCTTCTCAAATTGAGAGATCTTCTTGTCGAGGTATGTCCCCGGGAAGTATATGCTGACAAATTCCTGATAAAACTCCTCCCATCCTATCTCCACTCATGGCCTCTTTTCTTCTTCTATGGCCCACCAGTGGCCTACACTACCCTTCAACAAGTACACAACATGTTTCAGTACATCTTTTTCAGGAATGTTAAAGATCTTAAATGCCTTTTTGAGCTCAGTTAGCCACATCTCTGCGTCTGTTGGGTAAAAGGTACCTACATATTCAATAGCCTTGACATGTATGAGTCGTTCAAATGTCTTCCCTACACCACGAAATTCCAAATCAGGGATGGCTGCCCTAGCTTGAGAATTTGGTGCTATGTCCGCTAGATGTGTAATTGTGTCCATCATATGTCTAAACGTGGAATGAAACATAGGGATGGCCATAGTTGTCGGGTCAAACTGAGGCATCGTGGGCTGCTCCTACCCCACTTCTGGCACTCTATGATCATGTTCATGCCTCCTAGTACCTCCTTCTGGTGCAACATAGATGCTCTCAATGTGTTCTTCATGTTCTCCAGACATATATGCATATGCATAAGTTATGATCAGATATTTTGGATACATAAGAACAGACTCAAACCTAAGTCCTATGTTCCTATAGACTAAGAGAACCTAGAGTTATGATACCAACTTAGACGTGACATCTCATAATGCTAAATGGGATTACTCAAAACATAAAACACGATCAACTACTAACTAATCACATAGTTAGACAAGTGGAAGAATTAAAACTAATTTCAACAATATAGTCAAGTACTAAAGCATTTACATCAAGGTCCATCTTTTACATAATAGGTGTTTACATTTGTATTCAGCAGCTGTGGCCACTACCTATACACAAAATAGATATTCCACATGTACATGCCATATATACAAACATTGGCATACTGCAAAAAAATCGTGTCAATATAAGTATATTGTCTAAAAAACACATCTCATACTCAGACTAGAGAGTACAGGGACGACACTAGGACTCTACTCCTAACAACAACATCTATCCAACCTTCTGGTTCTACTGATCTCCAGGCTGCTCCTCTTATATAGCACGATCTCGACCACATTTTCAGTGACCACCTAAGAAGATGTGGTGACCCACGGGTGAGACCCATGTCCTAGCAAGAGATATAACTCTCTACACTGGTTATTGATTACAACAACTTATTTAACAGTAAATAAAGTGAGCAGATAGAGTATTTAATAAACAAATGAGTAGATTGAATAGTTATAACATACTGAGTAAGCTAACAAGATATGATTAGCAACAAGTATGATCATCAAAGTATACAATGGAAACATATAGATCTTTTAATTTCATCAGATGATCACTCAGATTTCATAAGATTGCATCATATAATAATTGTGTAGTATAAAAGACATGGCCAGGGCTAACATTCAATGTAAAGCGTATGTAACCCTAGAAAATATACTACATGACTTGTATTACATCTTTTGTTATTATGCCCTGAGTTTGAGTCGTATCACTCAAAGTCCAACTGACTACTGCAAAGTCGAAATAAGTTCCACACAAGATCTAGGAGAGTCCAAATTCTAATATCTAAATTATGCCCAATCAGTACGGGTCAAAATACATTAAAATAACAGTAAAGTTGCCTACAGTGACATATAGTCAAGTTGATAACAACTAGTCCCCCCTTGTTAATGGTAATAACACTAGACACCAGGGTATGCAAAGCAATTCCCTGCCACTTGAGATACAACTACAGTGTACTCAATCACATCATACATACAAACATTTGAGCATCACTACAGCTATCCTCCATAACTTGCAATTGTGGATGACAAGGATATACACTCAACTTACCACCCCCACATACTCAACAGTATGCCCTTTGTGTTTCCCTTAGGAATACTTATTTCACCATCTAGGAAGTTCTGAAACTGAAGATGGTTCTACAACACATGGCACTACATGATTAGGGTTTTACTTAATTGGTTATGCCAATTGGGTGAACTGAGGATTCATCATACAAATGGAAATACAACCCTAATTCATTTCTAACAATGGTATAAGTATAGCAAATCCAGAAGATATAAAACATTTGAGTATAAACTGGAATCACATTACCATAGAACACTTGTTTACTGAATTTCATGTGAGTATATTAATCAACATACTACCACAGGGTACAACTCCACATTACAGTAATCTAGGGTTCCAAACCTTATCATGTTTATAAAGAGGATAACACCTCCAATAGGGATCAACCATGCCCAAAGGTCATTAATACCATCACATCAATTCCTACAAGTTCATCATTATCTTTCTATGCAATAGAACAAAGCTCAATAAGTCATCAACACACATGTGACATATAAGTTTAACATAGAAAGGAATTGTGATGTTCATATATCACCATATGAGAGTTTCAATCAACAATAAGAGTTTATCTTAGTAATCATTCAAGACGGCTAATTACAATCACTCACCATCACATAGTCACATTAGGGTTAGGTGTAAAAAGCTACATCTCATTAGAGTTACACATCCACTTATTATGGTGAATTATCAAATGTATCTATATGAGGTCAAATGTAAGACTACAAGTTAAGGGAATAAAACCATTGAATTCTCATCACTATAATCAACACATTACACTATAGCCTTCATCCCAAACCATTGGTATTGAAACATTATATTCTCATCATTAGATCAGGTTCTTCATTCAAAACCATTAGTTTTAGGCATAAAAGGATCAACTCATAAGACCTAGTCTCACCATCAGTGGTGGTCTCCTGGACCACCATTGGTTGTGAAACTTTGTATCACCATCAAATGATGTAATCTAATCTACCACTGGTTAACACCATTGGATGTTGAGCTACTTCTACCATCAATTGATGCCATCTTTAGGTTACCAAACCATCAAGTGTTGGTCATTCAAAGCAATCCAAAACTGACCTAAGGTGTGACCATTGATGGTGTCCATTGGTTGTCAGCATCGATTGTCCTAAAGGCAACTCCATTGGTTCTATTATAAAGACATCCATCATTTATAGAACAAGGAGAAAATATCCTAAAAACCTAAGGATAAGTCATCATTTAGAGGTACTAAACACTATCGGTTAATATGTAAGCAATAACCAAGTCTTCTTCTACCTCGGGAAGATCGTGTACATGGTTCCAGGTCCATCTAGAGCTGGAAACTACTTAAGGAACAACATAAAACCCAAAACTCTAGGCATGAATAGCTTCTAAGTGCTTAGATCTTCGTTTTAAAGCAAGAACATGAGTAAGCAAGCTTGTAGTAAGAAATAAACGAGAAGAGGGTTATAAAACTAGCCTCTAGGAAGAAGATTAGACTACAAGAAACAAGAAAACTTGAGTAAAGAAGGTAGGAGACCCTAGTATAAGCTTTGAACTCGGCCAAGTCGCTCCTTTCTCTATAAGAGAAGCAAACCCTAGGCATAAGGAGCAAGAAAGATAGGTTCTTTGAGCTCTACATCAATATTTTCCATGGAAAACCATGGTTCCTTCCAAGAAGAAGGTATAAGGAAGAAGAACAAAAAGATAAATGAATGAGAGAAGGAGAAACTTACTAGTTAAGGTCAAGATCACCCAAAGGAAGCTTCACAAACCCTAGATGAGGGTATATTTGAACTCTAGATGCTCCAACAAGAAGGTAGGATATCTTCTTACACTTTGTACACCTTGATTGCCACCAAGAAGGGGAATATGAAGCTTTGGAGAAGATTGAGAGATAAGGAACCAAAGATTTCATTTATGAGCTAAAGGATAGGTAAACAAAGCATGGATAAGGAAAAAGAGAAGATTGAGGTGTCCTAGTAGCTCTCCATGTGTCCATAGTCTAGAGATTCACCAATCATGCAAACAGTAGATCCACCAATCATGAAGACCTTATTAGCCATCTGTTGCTATATCTCCAGTCCAAGCATCAGTTTCCAAGCATGGTAACCATCAGTTCCTTGGAACCCTAGTCACTTAAGTGGTGAACCATCGGTTGGTCACATCTTTTAAGTGAACTGTCAGTCCAAGTGAACCCAAATAAGAAAAACATAAACCTACTACTTCTAGGGATGAACATAGGTTGTCACCGACTATTTGTGACCATCAATTGTCCACCAAATAGGGCAGACCATCGGTTCTAATCCTCAAAAGGTAGCTCATCCATGAAGGGGTAAAACCTTAAGACACCCTAGAAATGTAACACCACCAAACTAAGATACAAATGGGCGTCCCATTGTCCAACAAGATCAATAATGATAAGAAACCATCTATGGAACGTAAATAATGTGAAAAATTGCAAGTAAAACCTCAAATTCCAAAAAATTGCATAACTTGCTCAAACAGTGTCCAAATTGGACCGAACTTCAAACTTAGCTTGCCACATGACACCAAAACATATTACAAGGTTAGATTAAGGTTTAAAGCACTCAATTTTGGTAATTAAGCATGTTCAAACACTTTAAGCATGGTTAGGGGCCTTACAGTAATCATAAAAGGTGATGGATATTCATTAATAGTGGGGCAATCTACCAACCATTTTTTAAACACCTAATTTTTGTTACAATATTTTCTCTAGTCATATAAATTGGAAATATCTATTAGATATTCATTGTTTACCATTAGAAGTTGTTGAGTTGACAAATGATTGACAATAGGTGGTGAAAGTCATTACTTATCCAAATGATACAATAGTCTACGCCTAATGATATATAATTTTTTTGTAATATGGATATGCCTTGGTTTAAAAGGTATATTGTAATGAGCGCCATCAAACTGACAGCCAAATTGTTACTAATTATGTGGAATTACCATGATCAGCGGATTAACAAAAAAAACACTAAAAAAAATGCAAGGAGATCCTCTACCAGAAAACTCTTACTGAAAGATCCAAATCTTATACATAACATGATTTACATTTTACAATCACTTTTTCATTTCATCTCGAGGATAACATATAACAGTTGCTATATAAACACATGTACTGACGCAACATAAAACCTCGAGGCATACAAGCCAAAATCTCAGATCGTTCATGAAACCATTACGAACCAACTCCAAGGATCTAAGAGTACAGAGACGAAACATAGGACTTCTATCTACAAGACATGACAGACAGTACACTCAACCTATACCATTACTGTTGCGTTGTTGTTTATTGTACTTCCTTTATAGAACGGTCTCTACTTCTTCTTGCACGTCCACCTAAAAATTGTGGATCCCACAGGGTGAGACAATTGTCCCAGTGAGAGATATAACTCTCTGCCAACAATATTATTATCACAGATAGATAGTATAAAGTTGAGCAGAGGATTCTTTTACATTAATAAGAAGGATTAATCACTATTATAAGCAGAACCGAATAATCTCTCTTCTTAAAGTAATGCAATTCTAAATGATTGGGCAAAAAAATCATCTATTTACTTTACAAGGAATATGAAGAACATGTATAACATCTATCTAATAAGATGTATAAAAGTAATAAAGTATCAACCAATGTTTTCCTGTATTCGATCCTTAAACAAATATATTACATGGCTGATTACATGTTTACATTCACACTTATGCCTAGAGGAGATGAGATATACCGCTCATACTCCATCTGACCACTAGTAAATCGAAATTGGTACCATACGAGGTCAGTGGTAGAGCCGATTGTCACGACCTCATTTGTCTCTGTAAGTACGAGACCACTTAGACTTAGTAAGACATCATGTATCATCTACAATTAAAAATTTCGGGGTATAGCAGTGTCTTCACTACAGAGTTACATTCGTAGCGTGTACTCTCTTCGGGAGAGGACCGCTAAGCTTTCTCATATTATTAGGATGACCACTGAGCAATCCTGGTTTAATTTCATCAGGAAGTCCACTGAGCAACCTGGTGTATTTGGGGAGTCCACTAAGCACCCTCATTTAGTTTGGGAGTCCACTAAGCACCCTTATATAATTATCACATAATCAAAAATATGCATTCCAAGTAAAACTCATTTCACCATTCAACAAATGTTGACACTGAATATATGGTCTGGGAAACTATATGATAACATTTATCTTGCTTAATTAAATGCATTACTGTATCTTTTAGCATCAATCAAGTTACAAACAAGTATTATATCAAAAGCTACAAAGAAAAGCATAAATGTATTTATCAGGTACTTTCATGTTCTCTGAAACACATAGTTCACTTAGAATCTCAATCTCTTATCCTCGTCATACTTGGATATCTGAACCCTTAATTCATCACTGAGTATGGTCACCACTTAGCAAGAAACAATTACCTTTAGGTCATTAGACCAGGGTATTTATCCACATAGTTCACATAGCTCATTGAATATCTAGTAACTTGTCACTAAGCAACAACTACCTTTCAAAATGTTAGATTATATATACTTGCTGCGTAAATAATTCTCATAGTTCACAAAAACCATTTAAATAACTTATCACCTCTTATTTGGCAACGACTATTCACTTAGCTCACACAGCTTACGCAATAACAGACATACAACCTTTCCATTATTACGGTTAGGGTTTTCCTTCATAGTTGAATAGGTGTTTCAAATTCATATTACCAATCCAAACCCTAATTCATTGCTCCACACATCTAGGAGCATACATTGATATCATAAGTATTCAATCATACTTATTTATTCTCATCATTTTATCATTAACTGATTGTTAACACAAAGTATGAGTTTCTCTCTCATCCTTACTAGGATATTGATTTCATCCTATTTTATTAACTTGGCATAACCCCTTTTCTCACGGTAGGTTAGCCTACACTTATCAAAGTGCTTTAAACTTATTACATCTTAATGTAACAATTACATGCCACACTTCATGTTTTACTCATCCAAGTATATTGGATTTGAGGTAAACCAAGGTGTATCAACCCTAAGTTGTTGGATATAATATTTAACATGCCTTGGTTCATCACTTCCCTGATCACTTTTTAACTTACTTAAGTTCATCAAATTATCTTGTACTAGGTTATTTCCCATCCTAATACTTTATGCACTAGCTCATCACATTCTCCCTGTAGTGTATTGGTCATAAGTCACACAGTTGAATTGCTCATCTATCATCAAGTGGTATGAACTCATCTCGGGTTAAGGCATTATTGATATAGAGTTGAACATTATCAAATACTTTAGGTATTTCACCTAACCATGTATTAGCCATATCACTACTTGGTATTACACTCATCACTCCTAAGAGTGTTTTGCCCTCACCTTTACAAGGTGTATTGGGTTGAATCATGTATCTTGAAGTTGAATACATGTATTGGATTAGGTGTATATCAAGCTAGGCATCATCATATCTCCCATCACTTAATCATTAAGGTATTTAATCTTACCAGCCATATGGTGTATCACCTTGTCCATATATGGGTGTACATCCTTACCTCTCTCATGGGTATTTCCCACATCTTACTTTATTAAGTTTTAACTTAATCCTCCTCTTGAAGGTACATTAACTCACATTTATCAAATTGCACTAATACTTATTACTTCTTAATATAGTATTTATCATCTCCCACAACATATACCACTTAGTCAAATTGGATTGAAGCATACCTACCACACCAGACATCATGGTATACATATGTACTATCATATTGTGTTTGAGAAACAATCTTCATATCCTATTATGGATCCATATCAATCCAGTGGTATAACCACTTCATTATATCATGTGAGGTGTAGTTCCTAACACCATATCGTTTAGCCATGTCGAGTTGGCTATCACCTAGCTCTTATCATCTCAATCCATCCTCATATCATGTATGAGTGAAACTATTAACCTTATGTCGGGCATATGGTGTTCTTATATCGTGGACAAGAATGTGCCATAGCAAGCATAGTATGATATGCCTCACAATGTTTTATTTAAATGTATACAAATAACAACATGTGGGTTTCTTGTCTTGGATTACCATATCATGTTCCTATATTGGATTTGCCATATCGTGATCCCATATTGGATATCATATTGGTCTATGTGTTGGTCATCATATCGGTTTATGTGTTGTACATCATATTGATTTACCTATTTTAGATAAACCCCTTTTAGCTCATAACCATTTCATACTTTCAAGGTTCTATTCATTCTCTATGGTTACATGGCAAGCTAGATACTTAGTTACTTATCAACTCATATCAAGGTAGTAGGATATATCGGGTTTTTCAAAGGCAATAATATTTCAAACCATATCGAGTTTCCACTTTTTCCACCTAGGATTTTTTCCATATCATGTAAGAGATCTAACTTTAACCTTGTATCATGTATCAGGTAAAAATAGGTCCCTCCATATCGTCCATAGGACATGTCTTATATCGTGTATGGGATATCACCTACTTTGATATCGGGTGAATCACCATCTTGGGTTCCGTATCGAATTTCAAGGTTCTTCAACCCATATCAGGTTGTTACATAATGATGTCATCATCATCAACCTTAATATCCTTGTCTTACTATTCTAAACCATGGAAAACAGTGCTAACTACTTATTGGAACTCATGGATATATCAATTGATCAAAGAAAATCTGAATTTGAAAGAAATCAACTAGTAGAACAATACTGAAAAATAGATAATAATATAGATGGGTTCAAGTTATATAACCCGCCTCTAAATCAACTTCCAAGCTTCTAACTCCAACTCTTCAAGTTCTCAAGGTTGAATATGAGCTTCTCCAAGATCAAAGCCTTGAGCTCCTAACTTTTTACATGATACCTCCAATCCCAAAGGCTGGCCGATATCACCTTACTTATTTGCTATGACCTATTTGGCTAATATCCTTTGTCTTTGGCTAATACCAAGATTTCTACTCAACTCCTCTTGCTCATGCATGATACAAGAGGTGTATGCACGATATGTAAGAGAAGGATGCTAACAAAATTTCAAAAATTCTACTAACAAGTGAAGGGCAAGGTATTTATACTTGAGTTTTATGGAAAGGAGTGTAAGAGGTGTCATCATCTTAAGCTACTACATGCCACCTAGCCATGCATTATCGACACATATTATTTACATGCATCCCATCATTATCTTTCCATGCAAAAAATGAGAGCTTGAGGATAATGCAAAGGATAAGGGTCGGCCTCCTTTAGTTATCTTTTAGGACAACTCTTCTTCCACTCACTTTATTATTATATTCAACTCCATCTTTTTCTAAGATAAGTTTGAAAACAATATGAAATAAATTTGAAGATAATGCAAAGGATAAGGTAGATAAACAATATGAAAATGACTTGGAGAAAAGAGTAAGATATAAATTTGAAATGTAATAAGTGTGTTTGAAACAAAAGGAGAAATACAAAATAAGTGAAGTGCATTATGAAATAAGTTCTTATAAGTAACAACAAGAAGTAACATAGAATGAGGAGTATTACCCGATCCATGATCTGAAGTTAGCTGATGTAGTTCATGCTCTTAAGTCATGGCATCACTATCTTTATGATGTGACGATAGATTATCACCTTGGAAAGGTGAATGTGGTGGTTGATGCTCTGAGCACAAAGTCAAGTTCAACAGCTAATGTATTTTCCATGGCATGTTTCAAAAGAGACATGCTAGTGGAAATGTGAAAGTTGAACTTAGACTTTGGGGTGACAGAACAAAGTGGTTTGATTGCACAAATGCAAGTCAAGCCTACTTTTTATGACCAAATTAAAGAACTTTAGCAGAGTGACAGTGGGTTGCAGCAGATCGTACATGACATGACAGGGGGAAAAGACCAAAGTTTAGATTTTCAGATGATGGTGTGTTATATCAGCATGATAGGTTGTGTGTAACTCGAGACAGTGATTTGAAAGAAAAGCTTCTTGTGGAAGCGAATGCATCGATGTATGCTATGCATCTAGGCAACACTAAGATGTGCATGAATCTTAAGGAGTTGGACTGGTAGTCTGGTATGACAAAGAATGTAACTAAGTACATGGCTAGGTGCAGGGTGTGTCAGTAGGTTAAGACTGAGCACCAGAAAGCTGTAGGTATATTGCAATCTCTTTCTATGCCTGAATGGAAGTGGGAACATATCACAATGGATTTTGTGATAGGGTTGCCCATGACACCTAGAGGTTGTGACTCGATATGAATGATTGTGGATAGACTAATTAGGTCTGCTTACTTTCTTCATGTCAAGTCAACCTTTGATATCTCAAAATTGGCTAAGATATACATGGATGAAATAGTTAGGTTCCCTGGTATTCCAGTTTCAATTATATCAGATAGAGATCCTAAGTTCACATCCAGGTTGTGAAATTAGTTGCATCGAGCTTTGGGCACAAAGTTGAGGTGCAATACAACTTTTCGCCCGCAGACGGATGGTCAGTCAGAAAGGACCATTTAGACTCTTGAGAACATGCTGAGAGCATGTGTTCTGCAGTTCAGAGGAAGTTGGGAAGAACACTTGAGCCTTATGGAGTTTGCATACAACATTAGCTACCATTCTAGTCTTGGTATGGCACCGTATGAAGCTCTGTATGGTAGAAAGTGTAGATCACCCATATGTTGGTATGAGGTTGGTGAAAAGCAGATTCTTGGACCCGAGATAGTAGATTTGACCACTGAAAAGATTACTGTGATCAAAGAACAGTTAAAAGTTGCACAGGACAGGCAGAAGAGTTATGCTGAGAAAAGACGTAGACCTCTTGAGTTTGAGGTTGATGATGAAGTATACTTGAAAGTTTCACCATGGAAAGGAGTGCTGAGATTTGGTAAGAGGGGCAAACTGACTCCTAGGTTTATGGGCCCGTATCCTATCATTGAGAGGATTGGACCTATAGCCTATAAGTTGGAATTGCCATCTGAGTTAGCTAATCTTCATGATGTGTTTCACGTATCGATATTGAAGAAATGTTACCCTGATACAGAGAAGATAATAGACCCAGAACCTGCACAGCTCAGAACAGATGTGTCCTATGTTGAGGGACCAGTGCAGATAGTTGATCGGAGAAATCAAGGAGCTCAAGAATCGAGATGCCGTTAGTGAAGGTTTTGTGGAGAAACCACAACCTAGAGGAAGCCATGGGGGAGTTTTGGGTCAGATATGTGTAACAAGTTTCCTTTTCTCTTTTAGGAATTTCGGGACGAAATTCTTATAAGGGAGGGAGATTGTTATGACCCACGTTGAGTTTAGCCAGTAAATACCTCAATTAACATGAAACACCTTGATTAGTGTTGAGTATATTATTAAATAGCATGATTTAATCAAGATAAGTTAATATGTGAATCAATAGCTGAGATTGAATCACCTGAGGCAATTAATGATAATTGCAGTGCTGATTGTTAAGTTAATTGAGTGAGTTAAGTACTGAATGATGTAATTAGTGTTTTGATAATGTATTACTAGTTATTTAGCATGATTTTGATGCCTCCAGTTGTAGAGAATTATGTGCTTGAAAAGTTGTAAGAGGAATCACTCGAATCAGACATTCGAGTCAAACGTTATGACAGTTTTAAGATTTTTGGACCTGGTTGCAATTTTTCTAGTATTGGGTCTTTTATTTTCTTTTATTGCTTTGGGGTTCGGTTACCCCTTTCCTTTATCTTGTCTTCTCGAGCGCTAGCAGAGCAGCCGCAAAAGCGGCACCCAACTTGCCCGCTCGACCAGTAGCTAGGGCGGAAAACGGTGGCCGATCCAAGCATCTTCACTTCCGATCAGCGACGCCCAACCTCTGCCAACTCTTCTCCTTCCTTCGTTTTCCTCCAACCTTGCTCTACCCGCAGCCCTAGCCAGGGCGCCGGCCGGCCTACAGGTTGCAGTAGAAGCATTGGCCGACCAACTGAGGATGGGGCGGGACAGTTTTAGGGTAACTTGAGCTCCGATCCAGCGGTGCCAACCTTCCTCCTTACCTCTATTGCGGCCACCCACCTCTCAAGCAGCAGGGGCGACACCCCCTCTTGCCGCTGCGCCAGCAGCCAAGCAGCAGCTAGGGCGGCCGTTCTACAACCAGTAAGTGGCTGCAACAGCAGCCATGAGACTCGTGTATACAAGGCGCTCACAGGGGACCGGCTTGCATCTGACAGGGTCACTGGCAGCAACGCCCACTAATACTGAATTACAATGCTCAAAACGGACGATGGATCAGAAGAAGAGAAAGGAGGCAGTAAATCTGCCACTGAAGAAAAAGAGAAAAGGATCTGATTCTGATTGTTTTTTTTTGTTGGGGATCCTATTCCAGATGAGGAAGCCAGGAGGAGATGGCCACACCATTACCCGGAGAAGGTAATTTGAATAATCATAACTTCTTAAGACAATCGTGCTTGTTGGCATACATGCTCAGAATTTTGATTCAGTGGCAGAGAGAGACACAATACCATAAGCACTTGGAAGAAATGGAGGCTGTCAAAGCAGGAATGCCGGTTGTTGCTGTGACACACGATGGCATGGGCCAAGGTTCTGGGGCCAGGGATATCCACATGGAGAACTTCAATGTTTCTGTAGGTGGTCGTGACCTGATCCAAGATGCATCCATTACACTTTCATTTGTAAGGCATTATGGTTCTAAACTAGTAGAAATTGGATGCACGAGACATCAAAGAAAGAAAGCTTTGATCCCGACCTTGAGGCCTAGGTTGAAGATGATCCAGCAAATGCTCGAAATTTGGTATCTGGACGCAATTCTAGACGAATCCGGACATCCCAAATAGCTGTGAGTGGGGTTTCATTTATTTATCATTAATAAACTCAGGTGTTTGAATATTTTCTGTTTTGTGCGCGAATTATGCTGATAACAGGCGTTATCAGGCGTCGGGCAGCGTTTGGCGTCGCCCGATTTTTATTTCATAAAATGCTTCTAGACGCTGTTATATGATTTAGTTTAGCATCTGATCAGTTTGGATTGAATCAGTGAATTTATATGGTTCATTGGAACTTGAAATACGTAATATGCTTGATGAAAATGATGAAATTTCCTGTGTTATGTTGCAATGTATTTGTTGATTTAAAAATGGATATTTAGCTTGGAAACTAGATAAATGATACTGAATCATGTTTAAGGATGATAATTGATATATATGTGTTTTCAAGTGATGTTCAGAATGTGAAATAGGTATGAAATGTGATATTCCTGTTTAAATGGTTATATGTTAGTCAGTTAATAGACTTAAGTGCCCTAACACCGTAGAACCCCTTTGACAGATCTGCTTCTTAGGGGTGAAACTCATGTTGCAACATCATCCGTGCTTGTGTCATGGACACACGAGGAAAGAGAGGCAGTGTCCAACAACAATCGTGCTTGTGTCACGATGGCACTGGAGGAAAAATGGGGGTTATTCAACATCATCCGTGCTTGTGTCACGGAGGTGACCCGGTGAGACTCTCCGCCTGTGTACTCAGGTTAGAGGAGAATTCTAGAGCACTCAGAGTAGTGCCTTGAGGCCGTAGAGCCTATGAGTCAGGCCGGAGAGCCTGGGGTCCTGTGGCAGAGCAGGGCTGGCGTCAGACTTAGCATTTCCCGGGTGTGTCGCTAAGTCTTGTACGGTGGGATCGTAGTTCGCTACGGATCTTTATATGCAGGGTACACTGCATATGATTAGGGCATAATAATGATATAAATATGTAATCATATAGGATCACAGTAAATTAATATATCCGAACTTTTGTGCCAAATCATTATATCTGTTATTTTGGTTTAAATTATCTGTTGTTACTTAGAAATGTGATTATATTCTGTAATCTGCTATGTCGTTAGAACTGCACTGCTTGCACTGTATATATGTTTTATTTCAATTATAAACCTGACGAGTTGATTAGTGATAGCTAAGTGAAATGCTATTCACTGAGCGAGTAGGCTCATCCCTCTACTTAAATATTTTCAGGTCAGCATCAGCATCAGGAATCGGAAGGGTCGTTTCATCCTAATGCCTAGTTTATAAAAGGTTTGTAGTTAGTCTAGTTAGAGGTCTCTTAGTCCTTTCCCCTCGATCTTTGGGACATGATGTGGGTGAGAGAGAGTGTGTAAGTGGTATGTGTATAAAGATGTAAATTAACTATTATGTTTACTTTCTGTTAAACAATGTTACATGTTGTAAACTCTGTTTACTTACTCTAGCCAGTTTAATTGAAATGCTTCCGCAATAGTTTATTATGTTTTAGTTTACAACAATAATCTGGATATCATTACAAGGTTTTAAAAAGAAAAAGTTCTCAGTGATTTGTTTATGTGATAATCCCTCCGTCGCACCCTAATCTCGTGATTAGTGGTTAGTGTGAGATCGGGGTGTGACAATTGTTGGTACCAGAGCATAGGTTGAGTATATGAATACTCTAAGTCAAGGTCAGGGGACGATAAGAGACCAATAGGATTAGGACTTAAGTGTCTTCCTTCTAACTGCAATTTTCTAACAGGAAGTGTTCTGTTATACTATTGCAGATGGCAGGAAGAGGACGTGGTCACGAGAATCAAGTTGAGAGTTTAAGCTGAGTTATCAGGGATCATTAGGATCAAAAGAGAGTATTATAATTAAGATGGATAAGAAATGATGTGTCTTTAGCTCTGGGAGGTCTGAGTGTTTAGATACCCTGGCCAGGTGTCTGAATACTTAGATTGACCAGTATCAAGCTACTCTGTCTATTCTTCTCTGGATGCCCTGGCCAGGTATGCAGAGGAAGGATAGGCTAGAGAGAAACCCTAGAAATCTTAGGGTTAAGAAACTGGAAATTTATACAGGAATAAGAGATTAAACATAGGATGCGATGCAACTCTTGCCTTATATTGCTTAATTGATTGGAAATCTCTAGAAATGCCCTTATATGTATGAATTAAATTTTCAGTTTGAAGAATTAATATGATTCTTTTATATGGTTGTGTGTCATGAAGTGATTTATTTATTGTTTTTATTCTTTGTATTAAGTAGACCAGAAGTTATGCTTAAATGAGTCTGCCCTAAGTGGATATTCTTTCCACATGTTTGAGATTAATAGGAGTTGGTTAATCCTGAATAGCTCTTGGCTTCAGGACTACAGGTTCGGCCTGGTCCGGCTGGCAGGATGCGTTACTGAGATCTAATGACTCCTATTAACAGTATAATAAGAGTAGACTCTGGATAATTTAGACTCACATCATAGTAAGAATGTACATACACTAAGACGTTGAGATGTAAAAGAAAGATTAGAACAGCTAAGAATTTGCTGGAAATGATATCAGAGGCCCAATGTTGGAACCTCATATGAGCAATCCTTAATTAGAAATAAAGGAACACAATAAGGTTCAGATTAAATTTAATGATTAGGTGAGAGATACCCTTAATGGTACTAATCAATAATGCATAACCAATGCATGGATCCAATACATGATTAGTAAACCCTAGTGGAGGGTGTATCATTGTGAAACCCTAGCTGAGGGTGTATCATTGCGATTGTTTATAGGCAACTTTATAATAAAGTTATGCCTTAAAACTAAGACATGTCCATATCATGCGAGATAGCTGGACAATTCTAATGTGTGGCATATGCATTATATGCTAAAGGTGAGTATTCTTGGATGGAATGTATTAAGAGGGGAAATACCTTAATACAAGATAAAGTTGGTTAACTCTAGAGGGTCTGAATTAATGAGAAATGGGGAACCCTAACCCTAATTTGGGGAAAAGGGAATGATAAGCCCTGTTTGATAGTGAACCCTAATTCCTGGTCAAGGAATGATGATATTACTATTGTATCACATGATATGATGAATATCTTGTATGACTGTTATCATGCCTAATAACCATGCAGGTATGATGAGATGATGAATATAGCCAAGTTTGGGCTGTGACATTTATATAATAAATGTTGATTGGCTTTTTGTGTGATAATGTTGTTGTTGCTTAATAAAAGTAATAATGTGTGCGGATTTTATGGGCCATGTGAATAAGTTGTTGCCTAGTGAGAGGTGACAAGATATGAATGGCCTTGTGAGCCCTGTGTGATGCTTGGGTAACAAGTATCATGTTTATTTGTAGCATTTGTGTTAATAAGTTATGCTAGATAACTTGGCTGATGTTACATTTCAGTTATATATCTATAGTTCATTGATGATTATTCATATCTGTTGTATCCATTACAAGTAGATGGATGAACTTATGAGATCTAAAGTTTGATTTCAAACTAAGGAAGCAAAGTCACACCACAATAATTCTATGTTGCTGATAAGGACCAAACCCTAGAACGCTTAGAGTTGTAGTAGTTCAAGGAATATCACTAGTGATTTGACCTTGAATACTAGCATCTCTATAAAATAAGATCATGAGATTTGTTCTATGAAAAGTAATCTAGCACTGATAGTGATCCATGGTTTAAATGTAGCCAATCTTAAAGGTAGATAAACAATATGAAAATGACTTGGAGAAAAGAGTAAGATATAAATTTGAAATGTAATAAGTGTGTTTGAAACAAAACGAGAAATACAAAATAAGTGAAGTGCATTATGAAATAAATTCTTATAAGTAACAACAAGAAGTAACATAGAATGAGGAGTACTACCCGATCCATGATCTGAAGTTAGCTGTTGTAGTTCATGCTCTTAAGTCATGGCATCACTATCTTTATGATGTGACGATAGATTATCACCTTGGAAAGGTGAATGTGGTGGTTGATGCTCTGAGCACAAAGTCAAGTTCAACAGCTAATGTATTTTCCATGGCATGTTTCAAAAGAGACATGCTAGTGGAAATGTGAAAGTTGAACTTAGACTTTGGGGTGACAAAACAAAGTGGTTTGATTGCACAAATGCAAGTCAAGCCTACTTTTTATGACCAAATTAAAGAACTTTAGCAGAGTGACAGTGGGTTGCAGCAGATCGTACATGACATGACAGGGGGAAAAGACCAAAGTTTATATTTTCAGATGATGGTGTGTTATATCAGCATGATAGGTTGTGTGTAACTCGAGACAGTGATTTGAAAGAAAAGATTCTTATGGAAGCGCATGCATCGATGTATGCTATGCATCCAGGCAACACTAAGATGTGCATGAATCTTAAGGAGTTGGACCGGTAGTCTGGTATGACAAAGAATGTAACTAAGTACATGGCTAGGTGCAGGGTGTGTCACTAGGTTAAGACTGAGCACCAGAAACCTGTAGGTATATTGCAATCTCTTTCTATGCCTGAATGGAAGTGGGAACATATCACAATGGATTTTGTGATAGGGTTGCCCATGACACCTAGAGGTTGTGACTCGATATGAATGATTGTGGATAGACTAATTAGGTCTGCTTACTTTCTTCATGTCAAGTCAACCTTTGATATCTCAAAATTGGCTAAGATATACATGGATGAAATAGTTAGGTTCCCTGGTATTCCAGTTTCAATTATATCAGATAGAGATCCTAAGTTCACATCCAGGTTGTGAAATTAGTTGCATCGAGCTTTGGGCAAAAAGTTGAGGTGCAATACAGCTTTTCGCCCGCAGACGGATGGTCAGTCAGAAAGGACCATTTAGACTCTTGAGAACATGCTGAGAGCATGTGTTCTGCAGTTCAGAGGAAGTTGGGAAGAACACTTGAGCCTTATGGAGTTTGCATACAACAATAGCTACCATTCTAGTCTTGGTATGGCACCGTATGAAGCTCTGTATGGTAGAAAGTGTAGATCACCCATATGTTGGTATGAGGTTGGTGAAAAGCAGATTCTTGGACCCGAGATAGTAGATTTGACCACTGAAAAGATTACTGTGATCAAAGAACAGTTAAAAGTTGCACAGGACAGGCAGAAGAGTTATGCTGAGAAAAGACGTAGACCTCTTGAGTTTGAGGTTGATGATGAAGTATACTTGAAAGTTTCACCATGGAAAGGAGTGTTGAGATTTGGTAAGAGGGGCAAACTGACTCCTAGGTTTATGGGCCCGTATCCTATCATTGAGAGGATTGGACCTGTAGCCTATAAGTTGGAATTGCCATCTGAGTTAGCTAATCTTCATGATGTGTTTCACGTATCGATATTGAAGAAATGTTACCCTGATACAGATAAGATAATAGACCCAGAACCTGCACAGCTCAGAACAGATGTGTCCTATGTTGAGGGACCAGTGCAGATAGTTGATCGGAGAAATCAAGGAGCTCAAGAATCGATATGCCGTTAGTGAAGGTTTTGTGGAGAAACCACAACCTAGAGGAAGCCATGGGAGAGTTTTGGGTCAGATATGTGTAACAAGTTTCCTTTTCTCTTTTAGGAATTTCGGGACAAAATTCTTATAAGGGAGGGAGATTGTTATGACCCACGTTGAGGTTAGCCAGTAAATACCTCAATTAACATGAAACACCTTGATTAGTGTTGAGTATATTATTAAATAGCATGATTTAATCAAGATAAGTTAATATGTGAATCAATAGCTGAGATTGAATCACCTGAGGCAATTAATGATAATTGCAGTGCTGATTGTTAAGTTAATTGAGTGAGTTAAGTACTAAATGATGTAATTAGTGTTTTGGTAATGTGTTACTAGTTATTTAGCATGATTTTGATGCCTCCAGTTGTAGAGAATTCTGTGCTTGAAAAGGTGCAAGAGGAATCACTCGAATCAGACATTCGAGTCAAACGTTATGACAGTTTTAAGATTTTTGGACCTGGTTGCAATTTTTCTAGTATTGGGTCTTTTATTTTCTTTTATTGCTTTGGGGTTCGGTTACCCCTTTCCTTTATCTTGTCTTCTCAAGCACTAGCAGAGCAGCCGCAAAAGCGACGCCCAACCTGCCCGCTCGACCAGTAGCTAGGGCGGAAAACGGTGGCTGATCCAAGCATCTTCACTTCCGATCAGCGACGCCCAACCTCTGCCAACTCTTCTCCTTCCTTCGTTTTCCTCCAACCTTGCTCTACCCGCAGCCCTAGCCAGGGCGCCGGCTGGCCTACAGGTTGCAGTAGAAGCGTTGGCCGACCAACTGAGGATGGGGAGCGACAGTTTTAGGGTAACTTGAGCTCCGATCCAGCGGTGCCAACCTTCCTCCTTACCTCTATTGCGGCCACCCACCTCTCAAGCAGCAGGGGCGACACCCCCTCTTGCCGCTGCGCCAGCAGCCAAGCAGCAGCTAGGGCGGCCGTTCTGCAACCAGTAAGTGGCTGCAACAGCAGCCATGAGACTCGTCTATACAAGGCGCTCATAGGGGACCGGCTTGCATCTGACAGGGTCACTGGCAGCAACGCCCACTAATACTGAATTACAATACTCAAAACGGACGATGGATCAGAAGAAGAGAAAGGAGGCAGTAAATCTACCACTGAAGGAAAAGAGAAAAGGATCTGATCCTGATTGTTTTGTTTTGTTGGGGATCCTATTCCAGATGAGGAAGCCAGGAGGAGATGGCCACACCATTACCCGGAGAAGGTAATTTGAATAATCATAACTTCTTAAGACAATCGTGCTTGTTGGCATACATGCTCAGAATTTTGATTCAGTGGTAGAGAGAGACACAATACCAGAAGCACTTGGAAGAAATGGAGGCCGTCAAAGCAGGAATGCCGGTTGTTGCTGTGACACACGATGGCATGGGCCAAGGTTCTGGGGCCAGGGATATCCACATGGAGAACTTCAATGTTTCTGTAGGTGGTCGTGACCTGATCCAAGATGCATCCATTACACTTTCATTTGTAAGGCATTATGGTTCTAAACCAGTAGAAATTGGATGCATGAGACATCAAAGAAAGAAAGCTTTGATCCCGACCTTGAGGTCTAGGTTGAAGATGATCCAGCAAATGCCCGAAATTTGGTATCTGGACGCAATTCCAGACGAATCCGGACATCCCAAATAGCTGTGAGTGGGGTTTCATTTATTTATCATTAATAAACTCAGGTGTTTGAATATTTTCTGTTTTGTGCACGAATTATGCTGATAACATGCGTTATCAGGCGTCGGGCAGCGTTTGGCGTCGCCCGACTTTTTATTTCATAAAATGCTTCTTGACGTTGTTATATGATTTAGTTTAGCATCTGATCAGTGTGGATTGAATCAGTGAATTTATATGGTTCATTGGAACTTGAAATACGTAATATGCTTGATGAAAATGATGAAATTTCCTGTGTTATGTTGCAATGTATTTGTTGATTTAAAAATGGATATTTAGCTTGGAAACTGGATAAATGATATTGAATCATGTTTAAGGATGATAATTGATATATATGTGTTTTCAAGTGATGTTCAGAATGTGAAATAGGTATGAAATGTGATATTCCTGTTTAAATGGTTATATGTTAGTCAGTTAATAGACTTAAGTGCCCTAACACCGTAGAACCCCTTTGACAGATCTGCTTCTTAGGGGTGAAACTCGTGTTGCAACATCATCCGTGCTTGTGTCATGGACACACGAGGAAAGAGAGGCAATGTCCAACAACAATCATGCTTGTGTCACGATGGCACTGGAGGAAAAATGGGGGTTATTCAACATCATCCGTGCTTGTGTCACGGAGGTAACCCGATGAGATTCTCCGCCTGTGTACTCAGGTTAGAGGAGAAGTCTAGAGCACTCAGAGTAGTGCCTTGAGGCCGTAGAGCCTATGAGTCAGGCCGGAGAGCCTGGGGTCCTGTGGCAGAGTAGGGCTGGCGTCAGACTTAGCATTTCCCGGGTGTGTCGCTAAGTCTTGTACGGTGGGATCGTAGTTCGCTACGGATCTTTATATGCAGGGTACACTGCATATGATTAGGGCATAATAATGATATAAATATGTAATCATATAGGATCACAGTAAATTAATATATCCGAACTTTTGTGCCAAATCATTATATCTGTTATTTTGGTTTAAATTATCTGTTGTTACTTAGAAATGTGATTATATTCTGTAATCTGCTATGTCGTTAGAAATGCACTGCTTGCACTGTATATATGTTTTATTTCAATTATAAACCTGACGAGTTGATTAGTGATAGCTAAGTGAAATTCTATTCACTGAGCGAGTAGGCTCATCCCTCTACTCAAATATTTTCAGGTCAGCATCAGCATCAGGAATCGGAAGGGTCGTTTCATCCTAACGCCTAGTTTATAAAAGGTTTGTAGCTAGTCTAGTTAGAGGTCTCTTAGTCCTTTCCCCTCGATCTTTGGGACATGATGTGGGTGAGAGAGAGTGTGTAAGTGGTATGTGTATAAAGATGTAAATTAACTGTTATGTTTACTTTCTGTTAAACAATGTTACATGTTGTAAACTCTGTTTACTTACTCTAGCCAGTTTAATTGAAATGCTTCTGCAATAGTTTATTATGTTTTAGTTTACAACAATAATCTGGATATCATTACGAGGTTTTAAAAAGAAAAAGTTCTCAGTGATTTGTTTATGTGATAATCCCTCCGTCGCGCCCTAATCTCGTGATTAGTGGTTAGTGTGAGATCGGGGTGTGACACATTATCTCTCTTTTATGGTATTAAAACACTTAGAACACATTCAACATGTGACATTTTGCAATGTAACCCCTCGTCTTGGGTAAATTGCACATTTCACTCAGACTATCAATTAATGCACAAATAGTTTGCAATTAAGATCAGAATTGGAAATAAACTTCACAAGAAGCCTTAATTACTTTTTAAAAGATTAGAATCAGTTTGTAAGTAACTTACTTAAGAATCAATCCTTGGGTTAAGCCATAACCCAGGTCAGGGGTGTTACTATTATAAACCCCTATCAAGGATTACGTCCCCAGAATCCCAGATGAAGGAAGACAATTGTTGTTCATGCATCATATCATCAAGTCTCCACATAACATCTTGATGTTATGGAGATACCATACAACATTGACCAGCACAAAGTCCTTCCAAAAAACATCATCATAAGATATGTCACATATGACACATAATCAGTTGTCCTTTCCATTACTGACTGCGGAGTCAACTCTATGTCAAGGAACACTTTCTGAGTCAGAGAAGTACTATTCATACTTTGAATAATTCAGGTGTCAAACCTTATTGACTCACATCTTTTATGTGATAAGATTCTTGATACTAAGGAGTCTTTCAGACTCTTCACTTATCTTAGCATTTCACTTTCAAGGAAGGACCATGATTATGTTTTGTGACCCACTTGGGACTACAAGTCTTATCATACATCCTTAATACTACTCTAATCTATTGACACAACACAAAACTTTCTTATGACTTGTATCAACTATCTTCCTAATTGTACATTCTCTTGCCATAAGGAAAGGTCACTTACTAAAGAAGAACTTATCTCAGAGGTATCTCTAGAGATTAGGAATAATTTGCCTTAATAGATCTAGATAGGGATACTCTAAGGAATTATTTTTAGCTTGATAAGATTCCTTTCAAAACGATTCTACAATTTTTCCTTCAATTAATACATCCTTATCAATGTTATGTTTATGTGGAGCATAAACCCCTAACATATGATCTTCATACTATAGTTATCTCAGGGTTGGCCCTTCTAAGTGACCAAACATAATTCATCTTATCAGGAGTCATATCCTCACTTTCCCATACCACCTGGCACATCTTGGATACCAGAATCCCTTACCTTGGTATCCTTCACATGTGTCGAAAACACATCACATCCTCATCATTTACATCTCTCTATTGTTAATACCAAAGTCAAACATATAAAAGGATCTTTCGTTTTCATATTGGGACATAATATATTACACATATCTTTATCTTGGAACCAAAGTCCTAGACAAACTGATACTTTTCTAAGTATCCATCAATTGAACACTTCTAACTCATGCACATCAAGTGTCATAAGACTCAGTTGATTGCCATGTTCCTGAAAGGAAAGAACATAAAGGAACATATTCCATTTATCACCCCATCATTACCCAGGGTTCTTCATTAAAGAGGAGACATGTATTTAATTGGGGAAGTCCACTTAGCAACCCCTATTTAGTTGGGGAAGTCCACTTAGCAATCCCTATTTAGTTGGGAAAGTCCACTTAGCAATCCCTATTTAGTTGGGAAAGTCCACTTAGAAATCCCTATTTAGTTGGGAAAGTCCACTTAGCAATCCCTATTTAGTTGGGAAAGTCCACTTAGCAATCCCTATTTAGTTGGGAAAGTCCACTTAGCAATCACTATTTAGTTGTGAAAGTCCACTTAACAATCCCTATTCAGTTGGAAAAGTCCACTTAGCAATTCCTATTTAGTTAGGAAAGTCCACTTAGAAATCCCTATTTAGTTGGGAAAGTCCACTTAGCAATCCCTATTTAGTTGGGGAAGTCCACTTAGCAACCCCTCATAGCATCATTCCTTTCTTTTTATTGTCTAACATGTTTATGAACATTCTATAATTTTATCATATTTCGCGTTTCCACATTATGGAAAAGATCCTTACTATTCACACAGACTTTATCGAACATGGATCATCTCCCTCATTCTCTTTCTCTTATCGTGAGGATTATACTTTTTACTTCCTCATACACACAGATTGATCTGAGATCATTTCAGATTCCAATTTATTGTACTTAGGATGTGACAAAAATACCCATGCTATATTTCCAGTCCAGTTATGCTCACTAGATTGTCTCAAAATGACTTACTTGATCAGAGAAATCAGAAAGATAACAATCTAAGAGTTCCATACTTACCTTATCTTCAATAATTGAATACATGGCCAGGGTAGACAAGTACCGAGATTAGGTAGTATGCGTTTAAAAGAATACTGAATAGAATATAAATTCTAGTTCTCACCATTTATTCCCTATGTTCCCATAGGGTAATCAATAGGGAAGCCAATAACAACAATCTTTCTTATGATTATCAGATAAAAATCAAAAGAAGGTATATAAAAATGGAAAATCTCTATCTGGCTGTTACCCCTCACGGTCATCTACCGCTTCAGGTTGACTCAACACATAGAGTCTAGTTGTTTCATGTTGTTGGTTTTGCCTTTTTACTCTATTGAATTGTAACTTTTGTAGTCCCTATCGAGTCTACCTCAATTATTGGGTCATTTCCTCCCTTCTTTTTAAATAAAAGAGTTTAATATACTCAACATGTCCATATTGATAACATGTCTTGTCCTCGTACCATGGTCTCATCGGTCTTATTACCGATGTAGAAGCTAAGTCAGATGTTCTTATAGGTGGAAGGTTAGGACCTTTTCCTTTACTTAGAGACTACTGCCCTGGTACACTAGGCATTTATTGCACTGGTGGCACCAAGATCTTTGCCTTTTTGAAACAACTAGGCAAATGTTTCTAGAATTGTAGAGGCATCTCCTTAATTCTCAGCTTTTTGTCCCTTCTTGGGCACTGCCATCATAGATGTATTATCTATTTATACTTATGGTAGAGTCTATTTTCTTGCCATATGTTAATCATTTCCACATTTTCCACTGTTCCACCATGACTATGTCATTCAGGAACCCTTTCATAACCCAAAGATTCTATATCGAGGACTGGTAACCTAGGTTGTATTGCTAGTATCCAGCCTACTTTATGCATAACTGTTGTCCTAACCTGCCCAACAAGAGCATAAAAAGAAGGATTTTATATCCTGATTAGGTCAAGATGGGAATTCTCAAGCACTTGTTCTCCTCTTGTTTGATCCCTTGCACCCTCTCCTGGTGCAACAACATTGCTATCAACAATGTGTTCCTCATGTTCTCCAGTCATTTTTAAACTTCACTCTATCTTCTGCATAAGCAGAAGTCACTATAAGATATACTGGAGGACACTAGAATAGACTCAACACCTTAGTCCTATGTCTCTGTAGACTCAACGAACCTAGGCTCTGATACCAAACTTGTAACGAACCCCATCAAACCGACAACCAAATCATTACTAATTATACAGAATTACCATGATAAGCAGATTAACAAAAAATCACTAAAAAAATATTTTGTAAGGAGATCCTCTACTAGAAAACTCTTACTGAAAGATCCAAATCTTATACATAACATGATTTACATTGTACAATCACTATTTCATTTCATCTCGAGGATAACATATAACAGTTGCTCTATCAACACATGTACTGACACAACATAAAACCTCGAGGCTTATAAGCCAAAATCTCAGATCGTTCATGAAACCATTACGAACCAACTCCAAGGACCTCAGAGTATAGAGGTGATGGACTTCTATTTACAAGACGTGACAGACAGTACACTCAACCTATACCATTACTGCTGCCCTGTTGTTTATTGTCCTTCCTCTGTAGAACGGTCTCTACCTCTTCTTACACGTCCACCTAAAAATTGTAAATCCCACGGGGTGAGACAATTGTCCCAACGAGAGATATAACTCTCCGCCAACAATATTATTATCACAGATAGACAGTATAAACCTGAGAAGAGGATTCTTTTACATTAATAAGCAGGATTAATCACCATTATAAGCATAACTGAATAATCTCTCTTCTTAAAGTAATGCAGTTATAAATGATGGGGAAATAAATCATCTATTTTCTTTATAAGGAATATGAAGAACATGTATAACATCTATCTACTAAGATGTATATAAGTAATAAAGTATCAACCAATGTTTTCCCATATTCGATCCTTCGAAAAATATACTACATGGCTAATTACATGTTTACATTCACACTTATGCCTGGAGGAGATGAGATATACCTCTCATACTCCATCTGACCACTAGTAAATCGAATCGGTACCATACGAGGTCAGTGGAAGAGTCGGCTGTCACGACCTCATATGTCTCGATAAGAACAAGACCATTTAGACTTAGTAAGACATCATGTATCATCTGCAATTTATTATGTCGGGGTATAGTAGCATATTTGCTATATATTTATAGATGTAGCATGTATACTCTTCGAGAGAAGACCACTAAGCTTTATCGAATTATTAGGATGACCACTGAGTGATCCTAGTTTAATTTCATCAGGAAGTCCACTAAGTAACCTGGTGTATTTGGGGAGTCTTTTGAGCACCCTTATTTAGTTTGGGAGTCCACTAAGCACCCATACATAATTATCACATAATCAAAAATATGCATTCCGAGTAAAACTCGTTTCACCATTCAGCAAATGGTGACACTGAATGGATCTATGGTCTTGGCAACTATATGATAAAATTTATCTTGCTTAATTAAATGCATTATTGTATCTTTTAGCATCAATCAAGTTACAAACAAGAATTATATCAAAAGTTGCAACGAAAAGCTTAAATGTATTTATCAAGTACTTTCATGTTCTCTAAAATACATAGTTCACTTAGAATCTCAATCTCTTATCCTCATCATACTTGGGTATTCGAACCCTTAATTCATCACTGAGTATGGTCACCACTTAGCAAGAAACAATCACCTCTAGTTCATCATACCAGGGTATTTATCCACATAGTTCACGTAGATCATTGAATATCTAGTAACCTTTCACTTAGCAACAACTACCTTTCAAAACGTTAGATTATATATACTCATTGTATAAATAATTCTCATAGCTCACAAAAGCCCATATAAATAACTTATCACCTCTTATTCAGCAACGACTATTCACTTAGCTCACATAGCTTATGCAATAAGAGACATACAACCTTCCCATTATTAGGGTTAGGGTTTTCCATCATAGCCGAATAGGTGTTTCAAATTCATATTACCAATCCAAACCCTAATTCATTGTTCCACACATCTAGGAGCATACATTGATATCATAAGTATTCAATCATACTTATTTATTCTCATCATTTTATCATTAATTGATTGTCAACACAAAGTATGAGTTTCTCTCTCATCCTTACTAGGATATTGATTTCATCCTATTTTATTAACTTGGTGAAACGACCGTCTCACGAAAACAGGATTAACTAATGCGGAAGAGAATTATTTGCAGTGGATTACTGAAAATCACTGAAAATTTAAAACTTTTTGCAAAGAGATCCATTCATAGGAAAACTCTTTAACCATGAACCAAAGTATTCCAAATTCATCATGTTTCACAAGTACACAACCTGTACCATTCCTTTTCAAGGATTACAACATTGACTGCCCTGTTAACAAATATACACAGGCAGTATAAAAACTTTGAGGCACTAAGCCAAAACTCAGATTGATACATGTAAAACTTCGAGGACCTGAGAGTACATAGACGACACATAAGACTACTATCTATATGACTAGACAGACAATATTTCCACCTGAGATCTTATTGCTGTCCCTGCTGTTGCTGCTGCTCTTTCCCTGTCCTAGGGTTTCTGCTCTGCCTTCCATGCATACCTAAAAATGTTTCCCATGGGGGTGAGACAATTGAAAATTGCCCCAGCGAGAGATATAACTCTCCGCCAAAAACATTAATATTGCAGTTTATCAAATTAAAACTGAGTAGGGGTTACTTTTACATTATCAGGTAGAATTATTCATCATAGAACAGAATAAGATAATATCCATTCTCAAGGAGGTCATTGCATCTACCCATGGTAGATAAGTAATTCATCTGTCCATTTTGTAGAGAATATAAAGAAACATAATTAACATTTATCTACTAAGGAATGCACAAAGAAATGCAACATCAGCCAATGAATATCCGTATTCAATCCTTAAGCAAACATGCTATACGGCTGATTACATTTTACAATCACACTTATGCCCTGAGGAGATGAGGTATACCACTCATACTCCAACCGACCACGGTTACGTAAAGCATCGGTACCACACATAGGTCAATGGAAGAGCCGGATTCCCATGACCTCAACTATTTCGGTCAGTACGAGATAACATGTAGGACATCTTGTGTCTCTGCTAGATAGCTTTCTAGGGTATACTGGCAACATCGCTAATAGAGTTATAGCCCATAGCATATACTCTCTTCAGGATATGGCCCGTAGACAATGCCCGATATTATTTTGTGGAGTCATGGCCCGTAGCCATGCTCTTATTGGGGTATGGTCTGTAACCAATCCCGTTCATAGGACATAGCCCATAGCAATGCCTATGGGGCATAAGGATATAATTGCCCAATTACCCCCACATATTCAAAAATATGTGTTCCGAGTAAACTCGTTTCACCATTCAGCTAATTCTGACGCTGATGGATCTGTGATCAGGGCAACTACATTATATGGTATCACTTGATTAATTAAGTACATTATCATATTCTTTTAGCATCAGCTAAGTTTCCAAACATAACTTAATAATACAAATGCTATAAAGAAAACATGTACTATTTCCATTAATCACTTCTCAGTCTTTATAAGACATGGGGATCTCAGTCCCTCATTTCAATACTGGGAATTTTCATTCCTTTGCAACTCAATGCCATAATCATATGGTTCTGGGTATTCAAAACCTTAGCTCATCATTGAGCATTATTACCACTTTTTCAGGTAATTATCACCTTCAGGTCACCTGACCAAGGTAAATATGATGCTTATTACATAAACATCTTCTCATGGCACTTAAGGCCCATTATTTCTCTTATTACCTCATACTAGGCAATAAGGTATAGCATGGCACATAAGGCCCAATAAACAATGTCAATACATAAAATGTCATAGCTCATACCTGGCTATGTTCATCATCACATCATACCTGCATGGTTAGTACAGATGATAATACATCAATTTCATATCAGCACCATGCAAAACAATATATAACATCATTATTCAAGGGTAACACCACTATTCCCTTACCAGGGTTAGGGTTTCCCATTTCTCATTAATTCAGACCCTCTTGAGTTAACCAACTTTATCTTGTATTAAGGTATTTCCCCTCTTAATACATTCCATCACAGAATACTCACCCTTAGCATATAATGCATAGGCCACACATTAGAATTGTCCAGCTATCTCACATGATATGGACTTATCTTAGTTTAAGGCATAACTTTATTATAAAGTTGCCTATAAACAATCGCAATGATACACCCTCAACTAGGGTTTCACAAGGATACACCCTCAACCAGGGTTCACAATGATACACCCTCCACTAGGGTTTCACAAGGATACACCCTCAACTAGGGTTTACTAACATCCTAATTAGTGATTTCACATGTAGACAACCTCTTATTAAGGTTATACATTGAATCAGCCTCAATTAGGGTTTACATCATGTTTTGGGTCCATGCATTTGTTATGCATTAATGACTAGTACCATTAAAGGTATCTCCCACCTAATCACATTAGGTTTTCAAAAATGTTTGATCAATTAGACCTTCAATAACATGAGGTATCCAATTGAATTAACCAAATTGAACCACACACAATTCTAATCAATGGAACTTCAACCAATTGGATCATCAACTCAATCATCATTTGAATCATGGCTCACCCCTCAATTGGGACTTCAATTATGGTATGATCTCAATGGGATTAGGGTTTATAAACACCAATTAGAGCTTTGAAGTTGATCATCAATCATGCTACTAATTGTGTTTCAATTGATTGCATTGGACCTTCAACCATTGAATTCATGGAACCAATCATCAATTGGACCTATGCTCATACTTCAATTGAGTTTAATAGGTCAACCTTCAACTAATTTGACCCTCAATTGACCCTCAATTGGTCATAAATTAGGGCTTGATTCAATTGAATTACGGTTTGGAATTGAAGATCCAACAACACTCATCAATGCAAGATTGGTTACTTTGAAACTATTGAACCATTATCCAAATTGGGTATGACCTGACCCCAAACGGTCTTGAGGTCGTTTGGATGACCTCCAAACGGTCTTGAGACCGTTTGCCCATCATATCACTCAAATCCAAGCCATCCAATTAAGGTTTGGATCATTGGATTGATCACCAAATCAGCATTGCATTATATAACAGCTTGGTAGCTTTAGACCTTCAAACACCTAACCATACTCAACCCTAGACCTCCAAACGGTCTTGGGTGACCACCAAACGGTCTTGAGACCGTTTGGATGAGCTCCAAGCGGTCTTGAGACCGTTTGGCCCATCCAACCTTTGGATTCTAGTGAAAAATCATCATGGTTAGGTCTATCGAGTTGATCAACAGATCAGCACTACATTGCAATATGATTAGTACCTTTGGACCTTCAATTGGTCAACTATACTTGACCCCAGACCTCCAAACGGTCTTGAGGTGACCCCAAACGGTCTTGAGACCGTTTGGATGATCCCCCAAACGGTCTTGAGACCTTTTGGGCTAATCAACCCAAAATCTCAAATTAGCTCATTGTGATTTCAGCACTGATTTCAATTAGGTTTATCCCAATTGATTAGCCTTCAACTCATGACTCGTTTGGAATTAATCCATCAAATTTGGTGAGTCCTTAGATCACATCATTAGGAACAGTAATCCCAAACGGTCAACTCTTGGTCAACGCACTTAAACGGTCTTGAGACCGTTTTCCCAAAAAGTTCAATTAAATCAGATTGAAAATCAGAACTTAATCCAATTAGGTTTCCCTAATTGATTAGGCTTCAACTCACGATTCCTTTGGAGTTAATCCCTAAAATTTGGAGGGTTATTAATAAACATAATTATGAACAGTAATCCCAAACGGTCAACGCTTGGTCAACCATCTCAAACGGTCTTGAAACCGTTTTCTCAACCAGGTCAAGTTAATCAGGTTGAAAATCAGCACATAATTTAATCTGATTGCCTAATTGATTGGCCTTCAACTCTCGATTCCTTTGGAGTTAATCCCTCAAATTTGGAGGGTTATCAGCCTACATAATTAGGAACAAAATTCCCAAACGTTCAATGCTTGGTCAACCATCTCAAACGGTCTTGAAACCGTTTGCTCCCAAACGGTTTCAAACCGTTTGCCCTTAAACGGTTTGCTGAAACCGCATAGCCAATCAAATTAAAACGATTTGGAGTAGCTATCAAAACGGTTTTGCTTGGTAATTTTCTTTGGATAAGCATCTAGGATGATTTCATCATCCCCTTCCTTCTAACAACCAAGAACAGCAAACGTTCTTGATGGAAATTGCAGCAAAGAAACAAGAGTGTATCAAATTGAAGAAATCAATCAACAAAGCATAGAGAATTGATGCAATAGCAATGTTTAAGGGTTTGAGTTATAAAACCCTCCTCCAATTGAGCTCCAAAGCTCCAAGATCACGCCATTAATGGTGGATGAAGCTCTTGCAACTCCCCCTAGGCTCGTCCTCAAGCTTTTGATTGCAAAAGTTGGCTAGGGTTGAAGAGGAGATCGAAATAAGAAGGAATCCATAATTTATTTTCGATTTCCACCATGGAATCATGGAGAACGAAGGTCAAGGGCTTACCCACAGGTTGGGGACGTGCTTCCTGATCCTCCCTAGCTCCTTGGTCGGTTTTGCAAGCAAGGGGAAGAAGAAAATCCGAAAAAGGCCTTGGTTTGGGCTTAGAAATGGCACTTTTATAAGGAAATTGATGAGAGAGAAAATGCCTTATAAAAATCCAATTAATCCCAATAAAGTGGCCGCCTCTTCCCCCTCAACTACCTTGGGTACGAGGCACCTTCCTTGCCTTTAATTCTCCTTCATTATCCTCAATTTAAAGAAAAGCAAATTAAGCACCTTAATGCTTATAATATAATATCCCACATGTGAGTGGATATTACTTTTCTTTATAAAAAGGTGAGTGGAATTTCACCTAATTAAGATATTTTCGTTCCTTATCTTGTTAAAGGAACGTCCATCCTTATTCAAAATCAACATAAAACATTTTTGTTGAAAGCCCTTCAATTAGTTTTATTCATTTTTGCCCTAAATCGAATTAGGGTTTCAAATAGGCATTATTCTTGATTATTTTAATGTCAAGATTCTCTCTCCTACAACTTAATTCAAATGAGGAGTCCCTCTCATTTTATTTTCTCTACATGATGCCAAGAAACATTAAGGACCTTATTGAAGTGGTAATTTGCATATTGAACCCTAGATTTTGGGTAAATTGCACTTTACTCCAAAACTAGGTTTTAATGCACAAGGATTGCTTTACAAGCTTAATCTTGGTGTCCATGCTTGTGGAAACCATACCACTACATCATATTCATTCTTATGATGTATCAACATCAGAGGAACATCTTATCATGTGCAATTTGCAAGTTAACCCCTCAACTTGGGTAATTTGCACTTTAGTCCAAAATAAGCAAACATTGCTTCAACATTGTTCAAACAGGACCAAAATTGAAACATAGGTTCCTTTTGAGCCTTAATTACTTTTAACAAGATGACATTAAGCATATAATCATCTTTCTTAATCAAAACACCTAGGGTTAAAGCATAACCCAGGCCAGGGATGTTACAAATTATAAACCCCTAACAAGGATTTCGTCCCCGAAATCCCAGATAAAGGGAACAGATATTATTCATTCATCATATCATCATGTCTCTTCATAAAACCTCATTGTTATGTAGACATCATAGAACTTTGATCAGCACAAAGTTCCTTCACACAATATTCTCATAGAGTCAAATGAGAACTTATCTTAAAGACATATTTAGTTGTTATGTTTATGCAAAGCATAAACCCCTAACATATGATGTTCATATCATTTTATATAATTAGACTGATTTCATAGTTGACCATTCTAGGTAGCCAATCTAAACCATCTGATAATTCTCAGATACCAGAATCTCTTACCTTGGTATCAGTCGCATGTGTTGAAAACACATTATATTCTCATCTTTCTTTTATCATATTTACAACTTTATAGAACGGGGATCACCTCCCTTGTTCTCTTTCTCATCATATGAGGGTCATACTTTTACTTCCTCATATACACATACTGATCTGAATTCCTATCAGATCCTTCTTTCTTGTTCTTAAGATATGATACATTTATCCATATCATATTTCCAATTTCATGATACTCTTTAGATTGTATCAGAATGATTGCTTGATCAGGGCAATCAAAAAGATATCAATCTAAGAGTTTCCATACTCACTTTATCATCAATAGTTGTACACCTGATCAGGGTTTACAAGTACTGAGATCAAGTAGTATGCACTTACATGCTATCATATTTCTTGCTTTTCATATTATCATAACATAAGATTTAACATTCTTGGATTTTATCCAGGTATCTCTTCTATACCTCTTCCTCTTTCATAGAGGTAAGATCAATATAGAGTATTTAAAAGAATATTGAACAGAATGGTCGATTTAGGTTTGTCGCCTTTATTTATTGCATACGATGCGAATAATATTGGCTTTATGCATGTCCAATCCTAAATCCACAAATCCCAAATTATATATATGATATGTATGCACTCGATACGCGTCGCCCTTAAACGAGTTTTGTGGTGGATGTGTGTAGCGTGATTATGGCCTATAAACCCCTATCTGTGTGTGGTTGTTTGTGGTTGCTTGCATCTCGGTCTGCGCACCGATCTTCCCTCTCTTATTCCTGATGTAACTCGAAATAATTCGAGATTCTTTCCTACCTTTGCTCCCCCCGAATGTAACTCGGGGTTTCTTCTTTTAAGCAATGTAATAATAGGATAGATTTTATTTCCTGTTATGTCGAAGACCGGAGGACATCAAGACGACTGCTCAGACGATCGTTTCAAGGCGTGAACCGATCGGCTGACCTTGCAGACGGTCGGTTCAAGGAGTGAACCGATCGGTTGATGACCGGTTCGAGGAACGAGACGAGCGGGTGGCGGACATGACGAGATGCACGACGACCAGGCGAACCGATCGGTTGGAGGAGCCAACCGATCGCCTGGTGGCACCCAGACGACCGGCTGGAGAGTACAGATCATGCATGTGATGAGTTGATCAACTCGGATGGCAAGGCACAGATGTTCATCTTGTACAGGTTGCATGTGATGTAGACCTAGATGACCGTGATTCCTCTTGGCTCGAGGAATCACATTAGGATGGCCATAATCATCACTTTTTATCGTTTGTGCATGTTTTATGTGGGATATAGCATGTATATGATACGTACTATGTATTGTGGTGATTGGATATGTATATGTATATAAAAACCAAATCCCTCATTAAAATATTAAGTCTTATATGCCTTCCATTAGCGGCACACATGAAAAGCTCGATCGACCAAGCGTAGGTTACGCCAAAGCGTGGTGCGCCGTCTATCTTGTGGAAGTGTGAAGGGTAGACATGTAGGTTTTGCCAAAGCAGGGTGCATGTTCTATCGTGTCGGCTTTTGGGTTAGACTTAACTGGTGATTCTTAGAGCGTCTAAGCCCAGAGGCAAGGAATGTTCATGGCAAGGTGTTGTGCATGTTCATTCAACAAGAGTTGCATATGATGCAATTGGCAAGAGTTTCCTACCTGAGAGATCTAAGTTGTGGGCGATCAGCCAAAGCTGACTCATGACTTAGAGGATTTCAGGATCTTGCCCACTAGAAGGTTGTACGCTGCAATCTTCCGAATTGATAGTGAGGGCTATCAATTTGAAGTAAAATAGTGGGAGCGATAATTAATTAAAGGCCTAATTTTATCGTCAACTTTTCAAATCAATCAAACAAGTCAAAAGAGTTTTGGACTAAAATTGCATATATTTGCTTGTGTTAAAATAAATGGTTAATCAACAAATCACTTTATTTGCGATCGGTCTTTGAGACCAACAAATTAAATGGGAATAATTCCACGACTGGTTAGGATGATGATGAGAAGTGTTCTCAATCAAAGAGTGAAAGCTCTAAGTCCTAGTTATACCAGAACCAGATGAACTCGATCCCACCACATCAATGGCTGAAAGTATGCTTATGGAAGCATACTAAGGATGACATTGATGAGGAGTGCTTGATGTTGTGTTCTCTGAACTATGAGTTGCAGAGACAACATGAGACATATGATGTCTCCAAGATACTGTCCTAGTATGTCATGACAGAAGGAGATCCAGTAAGGTATTCACACACTCAATGTGATTGGGTATGTGGAAAACCTGATTAAGAAGGATTCCCTCTGAGCCAAGAGTTGACTATTGGTATGATACTGCAAATGTTGTGAGAATCATACAATTCATGATAAGCTACAACATGAACAACTTTGACAAGCGTTGACAGAGTTGTTGGACATGTTGAGGATAGTAGAGGCAAAGATGAAGAAAGACAAACCATAGTCTTTGATGTGATCAAAGAAAAGGTAAGTCTTAAGGGCAAGGGCAAGGGCAAAGCTAAGAAGTGTTCTGATGCTAGCCAGCAATCCAAGCCGTCTTCGGCCTCAAGGAACATGGGAAAGGGTGTATGAGGGAACTGCCCTCTATATCTGGAAGAACAAAAGAAGATGAAGGAGGGGATGGAGATCTCCACCTAAGGTATCATGAAATGAACCACTTCTTTATCCGAGGTATATGATACCAAGATATGGATATGTCATATATGATATGCAATATCCGCAAAGAAGTGATGGCCTTTGTGAAAGGACCAAGAAAGAAGTACCCATCATTGGAGCAAGTGTTGCGGCCATAGATAGGAGTATCTTTCCGTTTATTTCAGCCTAAAGGGAACGAAATAGAGTTGAGAACTGCTATTTCATATATTGCCAAAAGATAGAAACACTTTATTATTGCATATTGTATGACAATGATGGCAATTAGAAAAGTTGATGTTTCAATCTCAAAGATATGATCTTTGTGGCAATGCCTTGTTTATCCTTTGATACATGGTATGCATAAGATAAAATGATACCTAAAGTTATTGATAACTCAAACGATCAAATTAGCATCAATCATGAGAAATTCATTTCTAGTTTCCATATGATGGATAAATCTAGACTCTTTTGGTTAGAGAACCAGTAAGAGACATGAATCTCTTATACATGATTAATCAATCTTCACTAATGGTAGTGGGAGAATGATTGTCCTATTAGGTATAATACATGTGATGTATTTACATACCTATTGGAGTGAATGCTAATACTTCAAATGGTGTTTAGAGAAATACCAATATGAATATCTTGAAGTGTTCAAGATTATCATAAATGAAGTACAAATTTGGTAAAGTATGAATTCTTAATGAGATCAATGAATAAAATACTTGGACCAAATGTTTGAGATCCTTATGAGTGATTATGATAGTGTATCATAGTGAACTCATGATTAAGGCATGGTGATGTCTAAATCAAGAAGGAATCATACTCTAAGGAGTTAGATAATGATTATCAAATAACTAAATTCTTCTTAATAAAAGAATACCCCACACTAATAAAGGAAATTAAGAATCACAAGGGTTGTGAGTTCTTATATCCTTAACAGATACACCTCAATTATCTATGTGATGAGTTGTTCATGTGATGAGTCAACTATCAAGATGAATATGAGGAACCGAATCTTGAGTTATGGTTTATGACCATTACATCCTAAATGACATCCATGTGAACCATAAGGTATGACCTTGATGTTAGCACTCATTGGATCATATCCATAAGTGAAAATGAGTCTTAAGTGTTAAGACACAAGGATAACATTTTGAGAAGGATGATACTTGTTGATTGCAACTTAATGACTAAGACATTTGACATATGGATACTAAAACCGCATTCCTATGAGGAATAAAACCAGGATGTGTACGTGACACAGCCTATAAGGTTTATGAATCCACTAATGCAAATGAAGTCTATAAGTTACAATGGACTAATCAATGTGATTGATTAAGTACAAGCAACTCAAAATTGGATCTTTACTTTGATGATATAGTCAAAGGGTTTGACTGATATGTCAAAGATAAAGAAGGGATCTGTGATTTAGTGGGAGCGTATTCACATTCCACATATTGATGTGAAATGGAATTGTTCTAGAATGGAAATCCAAAAGTGGAAATTATCTTTAAGGAAGATAGAGATGTTTCCTATATGATAGGAATAGAGATCTATAGAGATAGTTCTCGACAAATCTCTTGACCTGGAAAAGAGAGAGCATACATTGGCAATCTGTACTGAAGGGTTCAGTATGCACAGATTTAGTGGGAGAAAACTTGTCCATGTTATATGGATATTAGTATCCCAAGGCCAAGTGTCCAATTCTTATGAAGAATGGGAACACTAAGAATAGATATGGATCTATCATGTATGTAATCATCCCATTGTCTTACATGTATGACATGGCAAGAATAAAATGCATTCATCATGTTGTATGTAGGACATGACAATATGATGTGCTCATCCTGATAACTCGTATGTGGGACATGACGAGTGGATGTCTGTCTGATTCCAGTAAGGGTTACTGGAATATCATAAGAACTTGATAAGTACTTGGGAAGTACTAGTTCTATGGAGAGAAGGAAGAGTTCGATGTAAAGATTTACATTGATGCGAACTTCCGAAAGGATAGAAAATTAATTGCAAAATATACATAGGATGTATAAAAGTAAAAGTTTGTTGATAATTGGAAGTGTTCCAATAAAACCATTTAAAAGGGAAATGTCGAGTATCCTTGTGTTAGAGAACAACAATGGATACTATATGGATCTGGAAGTTCATGAGATGAACTTATAGATATTCCACTCATTGATGACAAGTCTGGAATCCTTGATCATGCAATGTGGCTAAAGGTTAGCAAAGGAATACTAGATCGCATATTACGGCAACTCCATCTCATACGTGCGACGTACAGCGAAGAGATGAGAGACATGCAATTTATACTGACTTTGGCAAGATGTTTCCATTACTCACTATGTTGGCACTAGAGCACAGTGACATGTGGGACATGTTTGAAAATCACTATGAATATGATTCAAGGGTGATTGGCTCGCAGTGAAAGTGGGAGTCTATTGGTATGTATGCCCTGAGAGCCAATCATGGGATGATTGGTGGGATACATTAAGATTGATATGATAAACATCAAAGGCAAGCTTCCAATTCTTTCTGGTTCAGTCATATGAGATAATGATAGAACAGATTGAATGTCTAGAGAATGACAGTACTCAATGACGTATGCCTTCAGGTTCATGACCTGAACGATGAGATCATACGGATGCTAAGAGTTTGTACATTCTTGTTATGTCCCTAGTTGGATGTCATTGTGGAAGGTAGATAGACAGCAATGACACACAAGACTAGATTGTGGTGTTGGTTGATGACAAAATCTCATTAGTCATGATATAGAGATATCAAACCAAACACATAGGTACTTGTTAGAGAACAAGTGTACCGGACAGACCCACCGTGAGTTTGACACATGGAACCATGAGATGGTAGTCACAGTTAGTACTCACAGTGATGGTGGTGAGTGTGATTCTTAGACCTGAAATCACTGCACTCAACACATGTCGTTGGGCACACTTTGACATCATCAAACGCAGTCCTGAAACATGGGTTGTTATAAAGGTGATGATTGGGTGGCTTTGACAGATGGGGCTTTTGAGGGGTGAGTGATAGATATGGGATGTGTCCCTCCTGAGGGAGTTTGATATCCAAGGCCACTTGATGAGTAGGATTGAGATAGGTGTGCGCATGCATGTGTGAATCAGTATGTGATATTGATGTCATACATATCTCCTTCAATCTACTCTGAGATCAAGAAAGTGAATGAACGTTGACAGGATGACTGTTCCATGCCTTGAGTTCATTCGGGATATCAGTGACAAAGGAATTATACATTCACTGTAACACCATTCACGGATTGTAGGATGAAAGTTGTTCTCCAACTTTCTACTTTCACTTGGGTAGAACTGATGTGTGACTAGGCACCGCTCTTTGCTTGTGAAGTCATAAGTGTTATGGACTTTCACTGCCAACGTGAAATGGACCTGCAGGGTCAAACACATAGGATTTAACCTGGAAGAGGAGTTTTGTCCACAAAGCAATGTTTAGATTGATTACTAAAGGAGTTTAGTAGTTAAATTAAACACTCAATCAGTCGATGGCTCAATATCATATGGTTCAAGGTGTTGGACGCATTGATTGGAGTATCAGATTGATTGAAATCGCAATTGACTGATTTTGCCCAACCTGTGGTCCCAACCGATCGGCTCATGTGATGAACCGGTCGGCTGAGGTGCTGAACCGGTCGGCTGGAGTGTCCAGGCCGATCGGCTCATGCCCAGGTTGAAATGACCGGTTCAAGAGTTGAACCGATCGTCTCAACTGGTGCCACCGACCAGTTGGGAAAGTCATGTCGGCAAGAATTTTCCTTTAGTTTCAAATTGCCCAATTCGATTGGGAATAACATTGGTATTCGATACCAATTGAGAACGAAACAAGGAAAGTCTTTTTGAGCCGGATTAGGACCATGAACCGATCGGTTCAGGGAACCAACCGATCGGTTGGAGTGCCCCAAACGATCGGCTCAGGTCCAACCGATCGGCTCAATGGCTGAAATGATCGGTTCAGTTGTGAACCGATCATTTCAAGTTGCGAACTGGTTGCTTTTTGTGGAAAATTCTCGAACCCTTCTACTCCTGCTTTAGTCCCATATTGCCGAGCACAGAGAACCCTGTCCCATGACCCGCCTATATATAGGGGTATTGGGGGCTTCTCAGAGTACAACTCAATGCAAGCCAGTTGCTTTGCGAAGTTGTCGTTCTCTCTGGTTTTGGTAACCGTGAGAGATCCCGAGCAAGTGCTTCCCGCAAAAGGGAGGTGCAGCAAGGGAAGGACAACTGCAGTTGCAACTGGTAGCAGGAGAGTGTGTTGGCGACTAGTACGTCAACAGGAGGGTGCGACTCCTTCCACTTCCTTGTGGGACAAGGAGTGTGGAGTTCCAGGTGGTCCGTGTGGACTACTACAGAGCCGGGAGGACAGTGTCGCTCAGGAGGACAACTGTCATCCGACAGTTCGGTAGGAGGAGGAGGAGTCAGTCCCGGTGTGACCAGGAGCTGCACAGACACCGTCCAAGACCAGAGTTGAAGATCGCGCATTGCGCGAGGTATTGTCGCCGAGCAAGCCTCGGGACAAGGTATGATTCCACAAACCATCCTTTCCTAATATATAGACGTTGACGCGTTTCCTCGGTATGGGTTTGGGGAGAAAATTTATGTTTCCACTGCCTTCTCTGTCTCCCCTAAAACCCAACAGTGCTATCAGAGCCACGTCAACTGCTCTATATTTTAGGAATATCGATATGATCGATTTTGGTTTGTCGCCTTTATTTATTGCATACGATGCGAATAATATTGGCTTTATGCATGTCCAATCCTAAATCCACAAATCCCAAATTACATATATGATATGTATGCACTCGATACGCGTCTCCCTTAAACGAGTTTTGTGGTGGATGTGTGTAGCGTGATTATGGCCTATAAACCCCTATCTGTGTGTGGTTGTTTGTGGTTTCTTGCATCTCGATCTGCGCACCGATCTTCCCTCTCTTATTCCTGATGTAACTCGAAATAATTCGAGATTCTTTCCTACCTTTGCTCCCCCCGAATGTAACTCGGGGTTTCTTCTTTTAAGCATTGTAATAATAGGATAGATTTTATTTCTTGTTATGTCGAAGACCGGAGGACATCAAGACGACTGCTCAGACGATCGTTTCAAGGCGTGAACCGATCGGCTGACCTTGCAGACGGTCGGTTCAAGGAGTGAACCGATCGGTTGATGACCGGTTCGAGGAACGAGATGAGCGGGTGGCGGACATGACGAGATGCACGACGACCAGGCGAACCGATCGGTTGGAGGAGCCAACCGATCGGTTGGTGGCACCCAGACGACCGGCAGGAGAGTACAGATCATTCATGTGATGAGTTGATCAACTCGGATGGCAAGGCACAAATGTTCATCTTGTACAGGTTGCATGTGATGTAGACCTAGATGACCGTGATTCCTCTTGGCTCGAGGAATCACATTAGGATGGCCATAATCATCGCTTTTTATCGTTTGTGCATGTTTTATGTGGGACATAGCATGTATATGATACGTACTATGTATTGTGGTGATTGGATATGTATATGTATATAAAAACCAAATCCCTCATTAAAATATTAGGTCTTATATGCCTTCCATTAGAGGCACACATGAAAAGCTCGATCGACCAAGCGTAGGTTACGCCAAAGCGTGGTGCGCCGTCTATCTTGTGGAAGTGTGAAGGGTAGACATGTAGTTTCTGCCAAAGCAGGGTGCATGTTCTATCGTGTCGGCTTTTGGGTTAGACTTAACTGGTGATTCTTAGAGCGTCTAAGCCCAGAGGCAAGGAATGTTCATGGCAAGGTGTTGTGCATGTTCATTCAACAAGAGTTTCATATGATTCAATTGGCAAGAGTTGCCTACCTGAGAGATCTAAGTTGTGGGCGATCAGCCAAAGCTGACTCATGACTTAGAGGATTTCAGGATCTTGCCCACTAGAAGGTTGTACGCTGCAATCTTCCGAATTGATAGTGAGGGCTATCAATTTGAACTAAAATAGTGGGAGCGATAATTAATTAAAGGCCTAATTTTATCGTCAACTTTTCAAATCAATCAAACAAGTCAAAAGAGTTTTGGACTGAAATTGCATATATTTGCTTTTGTTAAAATAAATGGTTAATCAACAAATCACTTTATTTGCGATCGGTCTTTGAGACCAACAAATTAAATGGGAATAATTCCACGACTGGTTAGGATGATGATGAGAAGTGTTCTCAATCAAAGAGCGAAAGCTCTAAGTCCTAGTTATACCAAAACCAGATGAACTCGATCCCACCACATCAATGGCTGAAAGTATGCTTATGGAAGCTTACTGAGGATGACATTGATGAGGAGTGCTTGATGTTGTATTCTCTGAACTATGAGTTGCAGAGACAACATGAGACATATGATGTCTCCAAGATACTGTCCTAGTATGTCATGACAGAAGGAGATCCAGTAAGGTATTCACACACTCAATGTGATTGGGTATGTGGAAAACCTGATTAAGAAGGATTCCCTCTGAGCCAAGAGTTGACTATTGGTATGATACTGCAAATGTTGTGAGAATCATACAATTCATGATAAGCTACAACATGAACAACTTTGACAAGCGTTGACAGAGTTGTTGGACATGTTGAGGATAGTAGAGGCAAAGATGAAGAAAGACAAACCATAGTCTTTGATGTGATCAAAGAAAAGGTAAGTCTTAAGGGCAAGGGCAAGGGCAAAGCTAAGAAGTGTTCTGATGCTAGCCAGCAATCCAAGCCGTCTTCAGCCTCAAGGCACATGGGAAAGGGTGTATGAGGGAACTGCCCTCTATATCTGGAAGAACAAAAGAAGATGAAGGAGGGGATGGAGATCTCCACCTAAGGTATCATGAAATGAACCACTTCTTTATCTGAGGTATATGATACCAAGATATGGATATGTCATATATGATATGCAATATCCGCAAAGAAGTGATGGCCTTTGTGAAAGGACCAAGAAAGAAGTACCCATCATTGGAGCAAGTGTTGCGGCCATAGATAGGAGTATCTTTCAGTTTATTTCAGCCTAAAGGGCACGAAATAGAGTTGAGAACTGCTATTTCATATATTGCCAAAAGATAGAAACACTTTATTATTGCATATTGTATGACAATGATGGCAATTAATAAAGTTGATGTTTCAATCTCAAAGATATGATCTTTGTGGCAATGCCTTGTTTATCTTTTGATACATGGTATGCATAAGATAAAATGATACCTAAAGTTATTGATAACTCAAACGATCAAATTAGCATCAATCATGAGAAATGCATTTCTAGTTTCCATATGATGGATCAATCTAGACTCTTTTGGTTAGAGAACCAGTAAGAGACATGAATCTCTTGTACATGATTAATCAATCTTCACTAATGGTAGTGGGAGAATGATTGTCCTATTAGGTATAATACATGTGATGTATTTACATACCTATTGGACAGAATGCTAATACTTCAAATGGTGTTTATAGAAATACCAATATGAATATCTTGAAGTGTTCAGGTTTATCATAAATGAAGTACAAATTTGGTAAAGTATTAATTCTTGATGAGATCAATGAATAAAATACTTGGACCAAATGTTTGAGATCCTTATGAGTGATTATGATAGTGTATCATAGTGAACTCATGATTAAGGCATGGTGATGTCTAAATCAAGAAGGAATCATACTCTAAGGAGTTAGAGAATGATTATCAAATAACTAAATTCTTCTTAATAAAAGAATACCCCACACTAATAAAGGAAATTAAGAATCACAAGGGTTGTGAGTTCTTATATCCTTAACAGATACACCTCAATTATCTATGTGATGAGTTGTTCATGTGATGAGTCAACTATCAAGATGAATATGAGGAACCGAATCTTGAGTTATGGTTTATGACCATTACATCCTAAATGACATCCATGTGAACCATAAGGTATGACCTTGATGGTAGCACTCATTGGATCATATCCATAAGTGAAAATGAGTCTTAAGTGTTAAGACACAAGGATAACATTTTGAGAAGGATGATGCTTGTTTATTGCAACTTAATGACTAAGACATTTGACATATGGATACTAAAACCGCATTCCTATGAGGAATAAAACCAGGATGTGTACGTGACACAGCCTATAAGGTTTATGAATCCACTAATGCAAATGAAGTCTATAAGTTACAATGGACTAATCAATGTGATTGATTAAGTACAAGCAACTCAAAATTGGATCTTTACTTTGATGATATAGTCAAAGGGTTTGACTGATATGTCAAAGATAAAGAAGGGATCTGTGATTTAGTGGGAGCGTATTCACATTCCACATATTGATGTGAAATGGAATTGTTCTAGAATGGAAATCCAAAAGTGGAAATTATCTTTAAGGAAGATAGAGATGTTTCCTATATGATAGGAATAGAGATCTATAGAGATAGTTCTCGACAAATCTCTTGACCTGGAAAAGAGAGAGCATACATTGGCAATCTGTACTGAAGGGTTCAGTATGCACAGATTCAGTGGGAGAAAACTTGTCCATGTTATATGGATATTAGTATCCCAAGGCCAAGTGTCCAATTCTTATGAAGAATGGGAACACTAAGAATAGATATGGATCTATCATGTATGTAATCATCCCATTGTCTTACATGTACGACATGGCAAGAATAAAATGCATTCATCATGTTGTATGTAGGACATGACAATATGATGTGCTCATCCTGATAACTCGTATGTGGGACATGACGAGTGGATGTCTGTCTGATTCCAGTAAGGGTTACTAGAATATCATAAGAACTTGATAAGTACTTGGGAAGTACTAGTTCTATGGAGAGAAGGAAGAGTTCGATGTAAAGAGTTACATTGATGCGAACTTCCGAAAGGACAGAAAATTAATCGCAAAATATACATAGGATGTATAAAAGTAAAAGTTTGTTGATAATTGGAAGTGTTCCAATAAAACCATTTAAAAGGGAAATGCCGAGTATCCGTGTGTTAGAGAACAATAATGGATACGATATGGATCTGGAAGTTCATGAGATGAACTTATAGATATTCCACTCATTGATGACAAGTCTGGAATCCTTGATCATGCAATGTGGCTAAAGGTTAGCAAAGGAATACTAGATCGCATATTACGACAACTCCATCTCATACGTGCGACGTACATCGAAGAGATGAGAGACATGCAATTTATACTGACTTTGGCAAGATGTTGCCATTACTCACTATGTTGGCACTAGAGCACAGTGACATGTGGGACATGTTTGAAAATCACTATGAATATGATTCAAGGGTGATTGGCTCGCAGTGCAAGTGGGAGTCTGTTGGTATGTATGCCCTGAGAGCCAATCATGGGATGATTGGTGGGATACATTAAGATTGATTTGATAAACATCAAAGGCAAGCTTCCAATTCTTTCTGGTTCAGTCATATGAGATAGTGATAGAACAGATTGAATGTATAGAGAATGACAGTACTCAATGACGTATGCCTTCAAGTTCATGACCTGAACGATGAGATCATACGGATGCTAAGAGTTTGTACATTCTTGTTATGTCCCTAGTTGGATGTCATTGTGGAAGGTAGATAGACAGCAATGACACACAAGACTAGATTGTGGTGTTGGTTGATGACAGAATCTCATTAGTCATGATATAGAGATATCAAACCAAACACATAGGTACTTGTTAGAGAACAAGTGTACCGGACAGACCCACCGTGACTTTGACACATGGAACCATGAGATGGTAGTCACAGTCAGTACTCACAGTGATGGTGGTGAGTGTGATTCTTAGACCTGAAATCACTGCACTCAACACATGTCGTTGGGCACACTTTGACATCATCAAACGCAGTCCTGAAACATGGGTTGTTATAAAGGTGATGATTGGGTGGCTTTGACACATGGGGCTTTTGAGGGGTGAGTGATAGATATGGGATTTGTCCCTCCTGAGGGAGTTTGATATCCAAGGCCACTTGATGAGTAGGATTGAGATAGGCGTGCGCACGCATGTGTGAATCAGTATGTGATATTGATGTCATACATATCTCCTTCAATCTACTCTGAGATCAAGAAAGTGAATGAACGTTGACAGGATGACTGTTCCATGCCTTGAGTTCATTCGGGATATCAGTGACAAAGGAATTATACATTCACTGTAACACCATTCACGGATTGTAGGATGAAAGTTGTTCTCCAACTTTCTACTTTCACTTGGGTAGCACTGATGTGTGACTAGGCACCGCTCTTTGCTTGTGAAGTCATAAGTGTTATGGACTTTCACTGCCAACGTGAAATGGACCTGCAGGGTCACACACATAGGATTTAACCTGGAAGAGGAGTTTTGTCCACAAAGCAATGTTTAGATTGATTACTAAAGGAGTTTAGTAGTTCAATTAAACACTCAATCAGTCGATGGCTCAATATCATATGGTTCAAGGTGTTGGACGCATTGATTGGAGTATTGGATTGATTGAAATCGCAATTGACTGATTTTGCCCAACCTGTGGTCCCAACCGATCGGCTCATGTGATGAACCGGTCGGCTGAGGTGCTGAACCGGTCGGCTGGAGTGTCCAGGCCGATCGGCTCATGCCCAGGTTGAAACAATTGGTTCAAGAGTTGAACCGATCGGCTCAACTGGTGCAACCGACCAGTTGGGAAAGTCATGTCGGCAAGAATTTTCCTTTGATTTCAAATTGCCCAATTCGATTGGGAATAACATTGGTATTCGATACCAATTGAGAATGAAACAAGGAAAGTCTTTTTGAGCCAGATTAGGACCATGAACCAATCGGTTCAGGGAACCAACCGATCGGTTGGAGTGCCCCAAACGATCGGCTCAGGTCCAACCGATCGGCTCAATGGCCGAAACGATCGGTTCAGTTGTGAACCGATCATTTCAAGTTGCGAACTGGTTGCTTTTTGTGGAAAATTCTCGAACCATTCTACTCCTGCTTTAGTCCCATATTGCCGGGCACAGAGAACCCTATCCCATGACCCGCCTATATATATAGGGGTATTGGGGGCTTCTCAGAGTACAACTCAATGCAATCCGGTTGCTTTGCGAAGTTGTCGTTCTCTCTGGTTTTGGTAACCGTGAGAGATCCCGAGCAAGTGCTTCCCGCAAAAGGGAGGTGCAGCAAGGGAAGGACAACTGCAGTTGCAACTGGTAGCAGGAGAGTGTGTTGGCGACTAGTACGTCAACAGGAGGGTGCGACTCCTTCCACTTCCTTGTGGGACAAGGAGTGTGGAGTTCCAGGTGATCCGTGTGGACTACTACAGAGGCGGGAGGACACTGCCGCTCAGGAGGACAACTGTCATCCGACAGTCCGGTAGGAGGAGGAGGAGTCAGTCTCGGTGCGACCAGGAGCTGCACAGACACCGTCCAAGACCGGAGTTGAAGACCGCGCATTGCGCGAGGTATTGTCGCCGAGCAAGCCTCGGGACAAGGTATGATTCCACAAACCATCCTTTCCTAATATATAGACGTTGACGCGTTTCCTCGGTATGGGTTTGGGGAGAAAATTTTTGTTTCCGCTGCCTTCTCTGTCTTGCTTAAAACCCAACAGTGGTATCAGAGCCACGTCAACTGCTCTATATTTTAGGAATATTGATATGATCGATTTTGGTTTGTCGCCTTTATTTATTGCATACGATGCGAATAATATTGGCTTTATGCATGTCCAATCCTAAATCCACAAATCCCAAATTACATATATGATATGTATGCACTCGATATGCGTCGCCCTTAAACGAGTTTTGTGGTGGATGTGTGTAGGGTGATTATGGCCTATAAACCCCTATCTGTGTGTAGTTGTTTGTGGTTGCTTGCATCTCGGTCTGCGCACCGATCTTCCCTCTCTTATTCCTGATGTAACTCGAAATAATTTGAGATTCTTTCCTACCTTTGCTCCCCCCGAATGCAACTCGGGGTTTCTTCTTTTAAGCAATGTAATAATAGGATAGATTTTATTTCCTATTATGTCGAAGACCGGAGGACATCAAGACGACTGCTCAGACGATCGTTTCAAGGCATGAACCGATCGGCTGACCTTGCAGACGGTCGGTTCAAGGAGTGAACCGATCGGTTGATGACCGGTTCGAGGAACGAGACGAGCGGGTGGCGGACATGATGAGATGAACGACGACCAGGCGAACCGATCGGTTGGAGGAGCCAACCGATCGGCTGGTGGAACCCAGACGACCGGCTGGAGAGTACAGATCATTCATGTGATGAGTTGATCAACTCAGATGGCAAGGCACAGATGTTCATCTTGTACAGGTTGCATGTGATGTAGACCTAGATGATCGTGATTCCTCTTGGCTCAAGGAATCACATTAGGATGGCCATAATCATCGCTTTTTATCGTTTGTGCATGTTTTATGTGGGATATAGCATGTATATGATACGTACTATGTATTGTGGTGATTGGATATGTATATGTATATAAAAACCAAATCCCTCATTAAAATATTAAGTCTTATATGCCTTCCATTAGCGGCACACATGAAAAGCTCGATCGACCAAGCGTAGGTTACGCCAAAGCGTGGTGCGCCGTCTATCTTGTGGAAGTGTGAAGGGTAGACATGTAGGTTCTGCCAAAGTAGGGTGCATGTTCTATCGTGTCGTCTTTTGGGTTAGACTTAACTGGTGATTCTTAGAGCGTCTAAGCCCAGAGGCAAGGAATGTTCATGGCAAGGTGTTGTGCATGTTCATTCAACAAGAGTTGCATATGATGCAATTGGTAAGAGTTGCCTACCTGAGAGATCTAAGTTGTGGGCGATCAGCCAAAGTTGACTCATGACTTAGAGGATTTCAGGATCTTGCCCACTAGAAGGTTGTACGCTGCAATCTTCTAAATTGATAGTGAGGGCTATCAATTTGAAGTAAAATAGTGGGAGCGATAATTAATTAAAGGCCTAATTTTATCGTCAACTTTTCAAATCAATCAAACAAGTCAAAAGAGTTTTGGACTGAAATTGCATATATTTCCTTTTGTTAAAATAAATGGTTAATCAACAAATCACTTTATTTGCGATCGGTCTTTGAGACCAACAAATTAAATGGGAATAATTCCACGACTGGTTAGGATGATGATGAGAAGTGTTCTCAATCAAAGAGCGAAAGCTCTAAGTCCTAGTTATACCAGAACCAGATGAACTCGATCCCACCACATCAATGGCTGAAAGTATGCTTATGGAAGCATACTGAGGATGACATTGATGAGGAGTGCTTGATGTTGTGTTCTCTGAACTATGAGTTGTAGAGACAACATGAGACATGTGATGTCTCCAAGATACTGTCCTAGTATGTCATGACAGAAGGAGATCCAGAAAGGTATTCACACACTCAATGTGATTGGGTATGTGGAAAACCTGATTAAGAAGGGTCCCCGCTGAGCCAAGAGTTGACTATTGGTATGATACTGCAAATGTTGTGAGAATCATACAATTCATGATAAGATACAACATGAACAACTTTGACAAGCGTTGACAGAGTTGTTGGACATGTTGAGGATAGTAGAGGCAAAGATGAAGAAAGACAAACCATAGTCTTTGATGTGATCAAAGAAAAGGTAAGTCTTAAGGGCAAGGGCAAGGGCAAAGCTAAGAAGTGTTCTGATGCTAGCCAGCAATCCAAGCCGTCTTCAGCCTCAAGGCACATGGGAAAGGGTGTATGAGGGAATTGCCCTCTATATCTGGAAGAACAAAAGAAGATGAAGGAGGGGATGGAGATCTCCACCTAAGGTATCATGAAATGAACCACTTCTTTATCCGAGGTATATGATACCAAGATATGGATATGTCATATATGATATGCAATATCCGCAAAGAAGTGATGGCCTTTGTGAAAGGACTAAGAAAGAAGTACCCATCATTGGAGCAAGTGTTGCGGCCATAGATAGGAGTATCTTTCAGTTTATTTCAGCCTAAAGGGCACGAAATAGAGTTGAGAACTGCTATTTCATATATTGCCAAAAGATAGAAACACTTTATTATTGCATATTGTATGACAATGATGGCAATTAATAAAGTTGATGTTTCAATCTCAAAGATATGATCTTTGTGGCAATGCCTTGTTTATCTTGTGATACATGGTATGCATAAGATAAAATGATACCTAAAGTTATTGATAACTCAAACGATCAAATTAGCATCAATCATGAGAAATTCATTTCTAGTTTCCATATGATGGATAAATCTAGACTCTTTTGGTTAGAGAACCAGTAAGAGACATGAATCTCTTATACATGATTAATCAATCTTCACTAATGGTAGTGGGAGAATGATTGTCCTATTAGGTATAATACATGTGATGTATTTACATACCTATTGGAGCGAATGTTAATACTTCAAATGGTGTTTAGATAAATGCCAATATGAATATCTTGAAGTGTTCAAGATTATCATAAATAAAGTACAAATTTGGTAAAGTATTAATTCTTGATGAGACCAATGAATAAAATACTTGGACCAAATGTTTGAGATCCTTATGAGTGATTATGATAGTGTATCATAGTGAACTCATGATTAAGGCATGGTGATGTCTAAATCAAGAAGGAATCATACTCTAAGGAGTTAGAGAATGATTATCAAATAACTAAATTCTTCTTAATAAAAGAATACCCCACACTAATAAAGGAAATTAAGAATCACAAGGGTTGTGAGTTCTTATATCCTTAACAGATACACCTCAATTATCTATGTGATGAGTTGTTCATGTGATGAGTCAACTATCAAGTTGAATATGAGGAACCGAATCTTGAGTTATGGTTTATGACCATTACATCCTAAATGACATCCATGTGAACCATAAGGTATGACCTTGATGGTAGCACTCATTGGATCATATCCATAAGTGCAAATGAGTCTTAAGTGTTAAGACACAAGGATAACATTTTGAGAAGGATGATGCTTGTTGATTGCAACTTAATGACTAAGACATTTGACATATGGATACTAAAACCGCATTCCTATGAGGAATAAAACCAGGATGTGTACGTGACACAGCCTATAAGGTTTATGAATCCACTAATGCAAATGAAGTCTATAAGTTACAATGGACTAATCAATGTGATTGATTAAGTACAAGCAACTCAAAATTGGATCTTTACTTTGATGATATAGTCAAAGGGTTTGACTGATATGTCAAAGATAAAGAAGGGATCTGTGATTTAGTGGGAGCGTATTCACATTCCACATATTGATGTGAAATGGAATTGTTCTAGAATGGAAATCCAAAAGTGGAAATTATCTTTAAGGAAGATAGAGATGTTTCCTATATGATAGGAATAGAGATCTATAGAGATAGTTCTCGACAAATCTCTTGACCTGGAAAAGAGAGAGCATACATTGGCAATCTGTACTGAAGGGTTCAGTATGCACAGATTCAGTGGGAGAAAACTTGTCCATGTTATATGGATATTAGTATCCCAAGGCCAAGTGTCCAATTCTTATGAAGAATGGGAACACTAAGAATAGATATGGATCTATCATGTATGTAATCATCCCATTGTCTTACATGTATGACATGGCAAGAATAAAATGCATTCATCATGTTGTATGTAGGACATGACAATATGATGTGCTCATCCTGATAACTCGTATGTGGGACATGATGAGTGGATGTCTGTCTGATTCCAGTAAGGGTTACTGGAATATCATAAGAACTTGATAAGTACTTGGGAAGTACTAGTTCTATGGAGAGAAGGAAGAGTTCGATGTAAAGAGTTACATTGATGCGAACTTCCGAAAGGACAGAAAATTAATCGCAAAATATACATAGGATGTATAAAAGTAAAAGTTTGTTGATAATTGGAAGTGTTCCAATAAAACCATTTAAAAGGGAAATGCCGAGTATCCGTGTGTTAGAGAACAACAATGGATACTATATGGATCTGGAAGTTCATGAGATGAACTTATAGATATTCCACTCATTGATGACAAGTCTGGAATCCTTGATCATGCAATGTGGCTAAAGGTTAGCAAAGGAATACTAGATCGCATATTACGGCAACTCCATCTCATACGTGCGACGTACAGCGAAGAGATGAGAGACATGCAATTTATACTGACTTTGGCAAGATGTTTCCATTACTCACTATGTTGGCACTGGAGCACAGTGACATGTGGGACATGTTTGAAAATCACTATGAATATGATTCAAGGGTGATTGGCTCGCAGTGCAAGTGGGAGTCTGTTGGTATGTATGCCCTGAGAGCCAATCATGGGATGATTGGTGGGATACATTAAGATTGATTTGATAAACATCAAAGGCAAGCTTCCAATTCTTTCTGGTTCAGTCATATGAGATAGTGATAGAACAGATTGAATGTCTAGAGAATGACAGCGCTCAATGACGTTTGCCTTCAGGTTCATGACCTGAACGATGAGATCATACGGATGCTAAGAGTTTGTACATTCTTGTTATGTCCCTAGTCGGATGTCATTGTGGAAGGTAGATAGATAGCAATGACACACAAGACTAGATTGTGGTGTTGGTTGATGACAGAATCTCATTAGTCATGATATAGAGATATCAAACCAAACACATAGGTACTTGTTAGAGAACAAGTGTACCGGAAAGACCCACCGTGAGTTTGACACATGGAACCATGAGATGGTAGTCACAGTCAGTACTCACAGTGATGGTGGTGAGTGTGATTCTTAGACCTGAAATCACTACACTCAACACATGTCGTTGGGCACACTTTGACATCATCAAACGCAGTCCTGAAACATGGGTTGTTATAAAGGTGATGATTGGGTGGCTTTGACACATGGGTCTTTTGAGGGGTGAGTGATAGATAGGGGATTTGTCCATCCTGAGGGAGTTTGATATCCAAGGCCACTTGATGAGTAGGATTGAGATAGGCGTGCGCACGCATGTGTGAATCAGTATGTGATATTGATGTCATACATATCTCCTTCAATCTACTCTGAGATCAAGAAAGTGAATGAACGTTGACAGGATGACTGTTCCATGCCTTGAGTTCATTCGGGATATCAGTGACAAAGGAATTATACATTCACTGTAACACCATTCACAGATTGTAGGATGAAAGTTGTTCTCCAACTTTCTACTTTCACTTGGGTAGCACTGATGTGTGACTAGGCACCGCTCTTTGCTTGTGAAGTCATAAGTGTTATGGACTTTCACTGCCAATGTGAAATGGACCTGCAGGGTCACACACATAGGATTTAACCTGGAAGAGGAGTTTTTTCCACAAAGCAATGTTTAGATTGATTACTAAAGGATTTTAGTAGTTCAGTTAAACACTCAATCAGTCGATGGCTCAATATCATATGGTTCAAGGTGTTGGACGCATTGATTGGAGTATCGGATTGATTGAAATCGCAATTGACTGATTTTGCCCAACCTGTGGTCCCAACCGATCGGCTCATGTGATGAACCGGTCGGCTGAGGTGCTGAACCGGTCGGCTGGAGTGTCCAGGCCGATCGGCTCATGCCCAGGTTGAAACGACCGGTTCAAGAGTTGAACCGATCGGCTCAACTGGTGCAACCGACCAGTTGGGAAAGTCATGTCGGAAAGAATTTTCCTTTGGTTTCAAATTGCCCAATTCGATTGGGAATAACATTGGTATTCCATACCAATTGAGAACGAAACAAGGAAAGTCTTTTTGAGCCAGATTAGGACCATGAACCGATCGGTTCAGGGAACCAACCGATCGGTTGGAGTGCCCCAAACGATCGGCTTAGGTCCAACCGATCGGCTCAATGGCCGAAACGATCAGTTCAGTTGTGAACCGATCATTTCAAGTTGCGAACTGGTTGCTTTTGTGGAAAATTCTCGAACCCTTCTACTCCTGCTTTAGTCCCATATTGCTGGGCACAGAGAACCCTGTCCCATGACCCGCCTATATATAGGGGTATTGGGGGCTTCTCAGAGTACAACTCAATGCAAGCCGGTTGCTTTGCGAAGTTGTCGTTCTCTCTGGTTTTGGTAACCGTGAGAGATCCCGAGCAAGTGCTTCCCGCAAAAGGGAGGTGCAGCAAGGGAAGGACAACTGCAGTTGCAACTGGTAGCAGGAGAGTGTGTTGGCGACTAGTACGTCAACAGGAGGGTGCGACTCCTTCCACTTCCTTGTGGGACAAGGAGTGCGGAGTTCCAGGTGGTCCGTGTGGACTACTACAGAGGCGGGAGGACACTGCCGCTCAGGACGACAACTGTCATCCGACAGTCCGGTAGGAGGAGGAGTCGTCAGTCTCGGTGCGACCAGGAGCTGCACAGACACCGTCCAAGACCGGAGTTGAAGACCGCGCATTGCGCGAGGTATTGTCGCCGAGCAAGCCTCGGGACAAGGTATGATTCCACAAACCATCCTTTCCTAATATATAGACGTTGACGCGTTTCCTCGGTATGGGTTTGGGGAGAAAAAGTTTTGTTTCCGCTGCCTGCTCTGTCTCCCCTAAAACCCAACAGAAAGACATATTAGATTTAATATAGAGAAGCCACATTATCATTCCCAAATATTAGTTTATCCTCATGGACTTTATATTCAGTGATTCTTCTACAAAAACCAAACATTATAATCATTAAGTAGAAAGTAGTATAAGGCAATCTAGAACCTTAGTCACTAGATGAATAATGGCCATAAATGTGTAATGAAAGAAGCATGAAAAAATGTTTGCATGAAAAAAATGTTTGGTTGTAAAATAATGAGTTGATCTTTTATTTATCTTTCAATATATATTATTACTAAGCAATTATTTCATTATGTAGTCCATTTTTTATGATTTGTGTTTTTATTGATCTCATCTTGATTTTTCCCTATTATGGGGCATGTCAACATTATTCAAGATTGATGAGTGCTTTAAACCTAGGCATGTCAATATTCTAGGGTCATATGGGGCATGTAAAATTTTGCTTCTATTTAGGATCAACAAAATATTATGCAAGTCATGAATGAGAACCAACAAGCTATAGTTGAGTTAACTATTCATAAGATTCACTGAGTCATGTTCAAGTGTTTATCTATTTGAAGACTCACTAATACACCAATTTGGTTTTCGTAAAAGGTAAATACTAATGCACTCACGTGACATGCTTGGAATGTAAATGATGAACTTTTCCCTAGATTGCCAATCATGCTTCTAAAGACATCAATAATCACCCTAACTTGAAGAACTAGGATATGAATGATGAAACTAGGATTGTAGGTATAAGAATGACAACACATGTATTTCTTGGCCTAGAAACCCGCCCAAGATTTACTCATTAGGAGTAAATATTGGATAGTCCCCAGTTTGGGACTATTCTTGAACACCTAATCTCACTTAGGATGTAAGTGTACAATGTGTATTGGGTTTTCAAGAAAATTTTGGTAGCATTTCCCCATTTGTTCTCTAAGTACATATGTACTTGGAGAATAGCGGGGAAATGATGCCGAAATTTTCTTGAAAACTCAATACACATTATACACTTACTAGTGATCAGATTAGGTGTTCAAGAATGGAATAGGTGGTACACATTTATTATATATAAGACCTTAAACCCTAAAGTTTTAACCATATACTCTAATATGTTAACCCTAGACCCTAATCTTGTTCTAATATATACTTGTTTTCTCTTTGATCATAGAATGGATAGATCGTGGATGTCCATTCCAAATCGTTGCACCCCATAGTTTATTTCTGGTCTTTATCAGTTTATTAGATTTGCCGAGTAACATAGGAAACAACCTGGAGATAGGTTCTACTATCCATGTAGTCATTACATTAACAACTTGTAAGTTAGCACTGGTGATGAAATCAAAAGTCATGTCATGTGCAACGGGATTGTACAAGGGTATACAGAATGGCACTGGCATGGAGAGATTTCAAATCTGAAATTAGTGGATGTCGATAGCAGTGCTTGTGTAGAAGAAGAAGTTGCCTCCAATGATGTGGATGTGAACAAACCAGTTCCAGTAGACATCGTGAATGTGATGCTAGATAGTTGTGGGGTAGAGCACACCAATCTACCTCCCATGTTTAGAAACATTGTGCATGACGTTGAGATACCATTATACACATGTTGTAAGTTTACAAATCTTAGTGATGTGTTGAGATTGTATAAGTTGAAAGCTAACAATAGATGGAGCGACAAAAGCTTCACGTCATTGTTGTCTTTGTTGAAAGAAATTCTTCCTGAAGGAAATGAGATGCCAATCTCAACGTACCTGTAACATCCCTGACCTGGGTTATGAACTAACCCTAGATGTTTTGCTTAAAATATGATTAGAGGCTTGTGATTACCCCTTGATATGTCATTAAGCTTTAGAAGAATCTATAATTTCATTTCTGTCCTTTTAAAACAATGTTGTTGTAACATCCCTGACCTGGGTTATGAACTAACCCTAGGTGTTTTGCTTAATTATGTAATTAGATACTTGTGATTATCTTTTGGTATGTAATTAAATCTCCTAAGGAACATACATTTCCATTTCTGTCCCTTTTGAACAATGTTGTAATATTGTTTTGTAATACAGGGACCTATGTGCAAATTACCCAATTAAAAGGGGTTAACTTACAAATTGCACATGTTAAGATGTTCCTTTGGTGTTGAGACATCATAAGAATGAATATGATAAAGTATGATGGATTCTCCAAGCTTGGGCACCAAGATGCAGCTTGTGGAGCAATCCTTGTACTTAAAACTCTAGTTTTGGTGTAAAGTGCAATTTACCCAAAATATGGGGTGCAACTTGTAAAATACACCTTCTAGAGTATCTTTTATGACTCTTGGCATCATTAAGAGTAAGAATGATGAAGAGGTCACTTCAATTGAATAATTAAATAAGAATGATAACCCTTATAAATTAAATGATCAAGTTATAAGTCTAATAACACTTCTATATGCGCAACTTAGTAAGAAATTGGCTTTCTTCACATTTAGACCTTGGGTTTAAGATGAGTTTTGCTTAAGTATGGAAGGGAGAAACGTGGTTTATAATAAGGGAAGGACCTAGAGGAGAAATGCAGAAACAAGTTGTCCTTATGTTGAAATTTCACCTAAAGTACATATATACACCTTTTCTCACTTAGCAAGGATCGTTTCCTTCACTTCCTTTCTTATCCCCTTTCTTAGACCGACTTAGGACAGATCTATGGGGAAGAGAAGAACGGCCAAGCAGTTCTAGGTATGCTTTGATCATCATCTTGCTCGAATTCATGGAGGAATTCATGGTGCAAGGTTGGTTTTATGGTCTTCCTTACTTGTTTCTTCTTTCTAGCCATCTTTTCCCAACTTTTCCTTGGAGAAATACCCTTGGCCGACCTGTGGAGCTCAAGACACCATTAAATACTGGAAGCTTAGAAGCTTGGAGCTCAAGTAACGACCTTAAGGTGGGTTTTATAACTCTAAACCTTTTGCTTTCTTATGCATATCTTTGTACTTGCAAAAGTAGCTTGTTCTTCTTTCCCCCATCCTTCCTTGCTTTCTTGCATGTAAAACCATGAGGAACAGACCTGGATATGGAGTTAGAAGAAGGTGGGGCGTGAATACCTATGTCACTTTAGCAAACGGTCTTGCACCCTTGGCCAAACGGTTTGCAAAACCGTTTGAGGGGCAAACGGTTTCACATGGTCGGTTGGAGAAAACGGTCTCCAAGACCATTTGAGGGCATTGACCAAGCGTGGACCGTTTTGGATTTCTGTTCATAATTATGTAGGATAATGACCCACCAAATTTGAGGGGTTAACTCCAAAGGAATCGTAGGTTAAAGGCCAATCAATTAGGCAAATCAAATTAAATTAAGTGCTGTTTTTCCAATCAGTTTAACTTGAACTTCTTGGGTAAACGGTCTCAAACCGTTTGAGTGCGTTGACCAAGCGTGTACCGTTTGGGATTACTGTTCCTAATTATGTGGTCTAATAACCCACCAAATTTTATAGGTTATCTCCCAAGGAATCATGAGTTAAAGGCTAAACAATTAGGTAACCTAATTGGAATAAGTGCTGATTTTCCAATCTGATTAACTTGAACTTTTTGGGCAAACGGTTTCAAACCGTTTGAGTGAGCTGACCAAGAATTGACCGTTTGGTATTCCTGTTCATAATCATGTTGGTTAATGACCCTCCAAATTTGAGGGATTAACTCCAAAGGAATAGTGAGTTGAAGGCTAATTAATTATGTAAACCCTAATTGGATTAAGTGCTGACTTTCAACTTGATTGATTTGACTTTTTGGGTTTTCTTGCCCAAACGGTCTCAAGACCATTTGGGGGATCATCCAAACGGTCTCAAGACCATTTGGGGGTCACCCAAGACCGTTTGAAGGTCTAGGGTCAAGTATGGATAGGTGTTTGAAGATCCAAAGATGTGGTGTGAAACCTAATCGGCTAAGTGTTGGGTTTGCATTGAATTGAGTTGATTGTTTTGGGTTGATTGACCCAAATGGTCTCAAGACCGTTTGGAGGTCACCCAAGACCGTGTGGAGGTCTGGGGTCAAGTATAGTTGACCAATTGAAGGTCCAAAGGTACACAATTACAAAGCAATCAATTGCTGATTTGATGATCAACTCAATAGCTCAAACCCTAATGATTTTTCACTAGAATCCAAGGGTTGGGTGAGCCAAACGGTCTCAAGACCGTTTGGAAGTCATCCAAACGGTCTCAAGACCGTTTGGAGGTCACCCAAGACCGTTTGGAGGTCTAGGGGTGAGTATGGTTAAGCAATTGATGATACAATGATACTAAGTTGGAATGTAATCAATTGTTGTTTTGGTGATCAATCCAATGATCCAAACCTTAATTGGTTGACTTAGATTTTGATGATATGATGGGAAAACGGTCTCAAGACCGTTTGTAGGTCATCCAAACGAACTCAAGACCATTTGGGGTCAGGTCATGTCCCAATGTAATGATGGTTCAATAGGTTCAAATCAATTAGTCCCACATTGAAATATGTTGAAGGGTTATTGATTCCAATCCCTAATTCAATTGAGTTAAACCCTAATTGATGGTCAATTGAGGGTCAAGTGAGGGACAAATCAGTTGAAGGTTGACCTATTAAACTCAATTAAGGTATGAGTATAGGTCCAATTGATGATTGGTTCCATGAATTCAAATATTTAAGGAATCAACATTGGAAACCCTAATTCAATTGGATACCTTATGAAGTGGAGGTCCAATGTGATTGAATCTTTGAGAATTAAGATGATGAATGTTCTATTGATCCAATAATGATTAGTAATGATAATCAATGAAGGTGTGAAGGTAGAAACCCTAATAATACCTAAGTGATTAAGAACCAATTAAAGGGAGAATTCTTAATTGTTTATAGGATTAATAGCTTGATACACTATGTTAACCATGGTAGTATGTACTTGATAGAAGGGTCGATGTGACCTAATCAATTTGAAAGAATGAGAAATTAGAATACATATATATAGATAGATAGAAATATGAATCATGTAATGATTTGTTGTAGCACGACCGTGCAAGGGAGCACGGCCGTGGTAGCCCTTAGCTTGCACGACCGTGCAAGGGAGCACGGCCATGGTAGCCTTACTTTGCACGACCGTATAAGGTGGCATGGCCGTGGTGTCCTATATAGAAATTGAGAAGTTTTGGTATTGTGCTGACATTGTTATATATGCATGTCCTTATTTGTATAAGTCATACAGGTTGATATTATGAGGTAATCATAGCCAGGTATGAGTTATGATGTCATATTCCTTGAAAACAATTATAAGCTTTTAGAGTAATGATATGTGAAAAGTATATACATTGCTTCAATCAAGGTCATGCTAATAGATGACTTGATGCTGATATGGCACTTGATAGCAAGTGTTATGATGATATAAGGGTGTGAGCACCCATGTTCTTGAATCATAGTGATAAGATGATTAAGAATTGATATCCCAATATTAAAAATATGAGGTATGACCTAAACCAAAGTGTTTCTATGTGAAATTCTATTACGGAATAATCCTATGAAAAGCTTAACTACAGACTAATGGGTTATGAATGTAAATAACCCTTGTATTACATAAGTAATGTTAAGTCTGATATCATATGTACAAGTTATGCAGATATGTTGTGGAGTTGGAATCCTAACACTTTGGGAGAAGGAGTATGGCTACAGGCCATCCTTTCCCAAATAATAATGCCAGGCAATGGATATATGACCCAAGTCTGAAGGGAGTTAGTGATGTGATAAGTGACATGTGATTTTATCAATTTATAGTTGCATTGCTTTTAGTAGAAAGAATAGTTTAATCTGTTAAACATTGTTTTAACTACTCTCAAATATACATAACTTCTTTGTGTACATTTTTTTTCTTATGCTGCAATAATTACGCTTCTGGCGAAGAGTTATATCTCTCGCTGGGACGATTTTTATAATTGTTTCACCCCGTAGATTTCAACCTTTAGGTGGACGTGGGCGAGGAGGCAGAAATCCTTCAATAGGTGAAGGGCAGCATCAGCAGTACCAAGGACAGCAGTGAAGCTTCAGGTGGAGGCATTGGCTGCTATGTCATGTGTAGATAGTGTTAGAGTCCTATATGTCGTCTCTGTACTCCCAGGTCCTCGGAGTAATAGTTAGTGCTTTCGAGTTTTTGGTCCAGTCCTTAGAGACTTTTGTATCTTGCCTTACAGAGTTTTACTGATGGATCAGTTGTAAACAACTTATCATGTTGCTTTATGAGAAAGATTTACCTTTAAAGGATCTCTTTGTAAAAAGTTTAAATTTTTTAGTGATTTCTGGTAATCTGATGCTTAGTGAACGCTTATGCATTAGTTAATCTTGTTTTCTCGAAATAGACGTTTCAATTAGTGGTATCAGAGCTCTAGGTTCGCTGAGTCTACAGAGACATAGGACTAAGATTGTAGAGTCTGTTCTAAGTGTTTTCCAGATTATCTGACAGTATCTTCTGCTCACATTGGAGGAGAAAAACTTGAAGATGTTTGGACCACGTGAAGAGCATGTCGATGAGGGCAGTTCTGCTGCACCAGGAGGAGGTGCAGGAGACCAGAATAGGGAAGGGCCTGTACCTGAACAACCCTAGTTTGACCCAGCTGAGATAGAAAATCCAGATACTTATGCTTTATTTGATAAGCTTCTGGCAGCCATAACACACATAGCAGATAGGGTGCCACCATCTGCATCTAGGGCACCAGCCCATCAGGAAGGTTATGGAACCGGCAAGACTTTTGAGAGACTTCGCCGGGTTGGAGCCATAGACTATGCTGGTACATCTGATCCAGCAGATGCTGATCTATGGTTGACAGAGCTGGATAAGGCTTTCAGGATCCTTGATATTCCTAAAGTTGAAAAGGTTAAGCATGCGGTATACCTCTTAAAAGGAAGTGCTGGTAATTGGTGGATGATAGAGGAAGATAAGAGACCAGGTGAAGAAATAGGATGGGAGGTTTTCCGACGAGAATTCGTCAATAGATACTTCCCTAAGACGTATCTAGATGAGAAGATCTCTCAATTTGAGAAGATCACACAAGGACTGATGAACGTTAGCGAATATATAGCTAAGTTCATGGAGTTACTACGGTTTTGTCCACAAATGGCAGTTAGTGATGAAGAAAGAATTCGGTATTTTGAGAAAGGATTGAATGTTGAACTAGCCACTCCTGTGTCTACCTTGGAGAACAGAGAAAGGTTTTCCACCTTTGTGGAGTCAGTAAGAAGGATAGAGAGGTCAGAAACCGTGAAACAACAGACAAGTAGTAAGAAGATGTACACCCAGCCTCAAGAACAAAGGCCTGAAAGTTTTAAGAAGCCAAGATTTTCTACACCAACGACAATATCAGAATTCCCTACCCAGACACAATGGGTGTCAAGTGGAAATAGGGACCATAGTGGTATTCCAAGAAGACCCTCCGACATAGCCTCAGCATCGGTAATTGGATCGTATAGACACCTTGCACCCAGGATCTGTTACTTATGTAGACAACTGGGACATCTGGCAAGGGATTGTCCAGACAGGAATGCAATAATGATTCGACCTCAAGGACAGAGTCTGCAAGGCCCACAAGGGAGGCAATATAATAATAGAGGACGTGGACAAACATCCCATACAGGTCAGATGAAATAAGTATTGTTTTATTATTACATATTAGGATTCTATGTGTTAAAAATATGGAAGTTAGCTGCTTTTGAATTTCTTGACTAAGTCCTAGAAGGACACAAGAAAGATAAGAATTCATATCTTACTCAATATTCTTTAAAACAATTTATAATCTCCCTTAACTGTGTATTAAAAGGATGAGATATAGATGTGATACCTGAAGAATAACCTAGAGTGATAAATTCTGCGTGTATAATGATATGAAAAGCAAAGAATAGGATGATAAGTAAAATACATACTACCTAATCTCAATACTTATATACCCTGGCCAAGTATATGGTTATTGTAGATAAGGCAAGTATGAAACTCTTAGATTGTTATCTTTTGATTACTCTGATCAGGTAATTATTTTGAAACAATCTAAGGAGTATAAGAAAAATTAAATGAGAGGATCTTAGTGAATACTTAGTGAACATACTTTGTGAACATACTTAGTGAATATACTTAGTGAACTTCCTCAGTGAATACTTAGTGATCATACTCAGTGAATATACTCAGTGAATACTCAGTGAACATACTTAGTGAATATACTCAGTGAACATACTCAGTGAATACTTAGTGAACATACTTAGTGAACATACTCAGTGAATATACGCAGTGAATACTCAGTGAACATACTTAGTGAATATACTCAGTGAATACTCAGTGAACATACTTAGTGAATATACTCAGTGAATACTCAGTGAACATACTCAGTGAATATACTCAGTGAATACTTAGTGAACATACATAGTGAACATACTCAGTGAATATACTCAGTGAATACTCAGTGAACATACTTAGTGAATATACTCAGTGAATACTCAGTGAACATACTTAGTGAATATACTCAATGAATATACTCAGTGAATACTCAGCGAACATACTTAGTGAATATACTCAGTGAATATACTCAGTGAATACTCAGTGAACATACTCAATGAATATACTCAGTGAATACTCAGTGAACATACTTAGTGAACATACTCAGTGAATATACTCAGTGAATACTTAGTGAACATACTTAGTGAATATACTCAGTGAATATACTCAGTGAATACTCAGTGAACATACTTAGTGAATATACTCAGTGAATACTCAGTGAACATACTTAGTGAATATACTCAGTGAACTTACTCAATGAATACTTAGTGAGCAAACTTAGTGAATGTACTTAGTGAATATACTCAGTGAACTTACTCAATGAATACTTAGTGAGAAAACTTAGTGAATGTACTTATTGAATATACTCAGTGAACTTACTCAATGAATACTTAGTGAGCAAACTTAGTGAATGTACTTAGTGAATATACTCAGTGAACTTACTGAGTGAATACTTAGTGAGCAAACTTAGTGAACATACTTAGTGAATATACTCAGTGAATATACTCAGTGAATACTTAGTGAACATACTTAGTGAATATACTCAGTAAACTTACTCAGTGAATACTTAGTGAGCAAACTTAGTGAATTTACTTAGTGAAATCCTCCAAGACAAATTGCTTAGTGAACCTTCTCAGTGAATGTTTCCAAATTAATTGATTAGCAAGATATGATACTTAAATAATATCTGCTTCCTTTTATCTGAGATTTCGAGGACGAAATCCTTGTTAGGGGGATATAATTTGTAACATACCTGACCTGGGTTATGAACTAACCCTAGATGTTTTGCTTAAAATATGATTAGAGGCTTGTGATTACCCCTTGATATGTCATTAAGCTTTAGAAGAATTTATAATTTCATTTTTGTCCTTTTAAAACAATGTTGTTGTAACATCCCTAACCTGGGTTATGAACTAACCCTAGGTGTTTTGCTTAATTATGTAATTAGATACTTGTGATTATCTTTTGGTATGTAATTAAATCTCCTAAGGAACATACATTTCCATTTCTGTCCCTTTTGAACAATGTTGTAATATTGTTTTGTAATACAGGGACCTATGTGCAAATTACCCAATTAAAAGGGGTTAACTTACAAATTGCACATGTTAAGATGTTCCTTTGGTGTTGAGACATCATAATAATGAATATGATAAATTATGATGGATTCTCCAAGCTTGGGCACCAAGATGCAGCTTGTGGAGCAATCCTTGTACTTAAAACTCTAGTTTTGGTGTAAAGTGCAATTTACCCAAAATATGGGGTGCAACTTGTAAAATACACCTTCTAGAGTATCTTTTATGACTCTTGGCATCATTAAGAGTAAGAATGATGAATAGGTCACTTCAATTGAATAATTAAATAAGAATGATAACCCTTATAAATTAAATGATCAAGTTATAAGTCTAATAACACTTCTATATGTGCAACTTAGTAAGAAGTTGGCTTTCTTCACCTTTATACCTTTGGTTTAAGATGAGTTTTGCTTAAGTATGGAAGGGAGAAACGTGGTTTATAATAAGGGAAGGACCTAGAGGAGAAATGCAGAAACAAGTTGTCCTTATGTTGAAATTTCACCTAAAGTATATATACACCTTTTCTCACTTAGCAAGGATCGTTTCCTTCACTTCCTTTCTTATCCCCTTGCTTAGACCGACTTAGGACAGCGCTCTGGGGAAGAGAAGAACGGACAAGCAGTTCTAGGTAAGCTTTGATCATCATCTTGCTCGAATTCATGGAGGAATTCATGGTGCAAGGTTGGTTTTATGGTCTTCCTTACTTGTTTCTTCTTTCTAGCCATCTTTTCCCAACTTTTCCTTGGATAAATACCCTTGGCCGACCTGTGGAGCTCAAGAAACCATTAAATACTGGAAGCTTAGAAGCTTGGAGCTCAAGGAACGACCTTAAGGCGGGTTTTATAACTCTAAACCTTTTGCTTTCTTATGCATATCTTTGTACTTGCAAAAGTAGCTTGTTCTTCTTTCCCCCATCCTTCCTTGCTTTCTTGCATCTAAAACCATGAGGAACAGACCTGGATCTGGAGGTATAATAAGGCGGGTGTGAATACCTATGTCACTTTAGCAAACGGTCTTGCACCCTTGGCCAAACGGTTTGCAAAACCGTTTGGGGGTTTTGCAAAACCGTTTGAGGGGCAAACGGTTTCACATGGTCGGTTGGAGCAAACGGTCTCCAACACCATTTGAGGGCATTGACCAAGCGTGGAACGTTTTGTATTTCTGTTCACCATTATGTAGGCTAATGACCCACAAATTTTGAGGGGTTAACTCCAAAGGAATCGTAGGTTAAAGACCAATCAATTAGGAAAATCAAATTAAATTAAGTGCTGTTTTTCCAATCTATTTAACTTGAACGTCTTGGGTAAACGGTCTCAAACCGTTTGAGTGCGTTGACCAAGCATGGACCGTTTGAGATTACTGTTACTAATTATGTGGTCTAATAACCCACCAAATTTTATAGGTTAACTCCCATGGAATCATGAGCTAAAGGCTAAACAATTAGGTAACCTAATTGGAATAAGTGCTGATTTTCCAATATGATTAACTTGAACTTTTTGGGAAAACGGTTTCAAACCGTTTGAGTGAGTTGACCAAGCGTTGACCGTTTGGGATTCCTGTTCATAATCATGTTGGTTAATGACCCTCCAAATTTGAGGGATTAACTCCAAAGGAATCGTGAGTTGAAGGCTAATTAATTATGTAAACCCTAATTGGATTAAGTGCTGACTTTCAACTTGATTGATTTGACTTTTTGGGTTTTCTTGCCCAAACGGTCTCAAGACCGTTTGGGGGATCATCCAAAAGGTCTCAAGACCGTTTGGGGGTCACCCAAGACCGTTTGAAGGTCTAGGGTCAAGTATGGATAGGAGTTTGAAGATCCAAAGATGTGGTGTGAAACCTAATCGGCTAAGTGTTGGGTTTGCATTGAATTGAGTTGATTGTTTTGGGTAGATTGACCCAAACGGTCTCAAGACCGTTTGGAGGTCACCCAAGACCGTTTGGAGGTCTGGGGTCAAGTATAGTTGACCAATTGAAGGTCCAAAGGTACACAATTACAAAGCAATCAATTGCTGATTTGATGATCAACTCAATAGCTCAAACCCTAATGATTTTTCACTAGAATCCAAGGGTTGGGTGAGCCAAACAGTCTCAAGACCGTTTGGAAGTCATCCAAATGGTCTCAAGACCGTTTGGAGGTCACCCAAGACCGTTTGTAGGTCTAGGGGTGAGTATGGTTAAGCAATTGATGATACAATGATACTAAGTTGGAATGTAATCAATTGTTGTTTTGGTGATCAATCCAATGATCCAAACCTTAATTGGTTGACTTAGATTTTGATGATATGATGGGAAAACGGTCTCAAGACCGTTTGTAGGTCATCCAAACGACCTCAAGACCATTTGGGGTCAGGTCATGTCCCAATGTAATGATGGTTCAATAGGTTCAAATCAATTAGTCCCACATTGAAATATGTTGAAGGGTTATTGATTCCAATCCCTAATTCAATTGAGTTAAACCCTAATTGATGGTCAATTGAGGGTCAAGTGAGGGACAAATCAGTTGAAGGTTGACCTATTAAACTCAATTAAGGTATGAGTATAGGTCCAATTGATGATTGGTTCCATGAATTCAAAGATTTAAGGAATCAACATTGGAAACCCTAATTCAATTGGATACCTTATGAAGTGGAGGTCCAATGTGATTGAATCTTTGAGAATTAAGATGATGAATGTTCTATTGATCCAATAATGATTAGTAATGATAATCAATGAAGGTGTGAAGGTAGAAACCCTAATAATACCTAAGTGATTAAGAACCAATTAAAGGGAGAATTCTTAATTGTTTATAGGATTAATAGCTTGATACACTATGTTAACCATGGTAGTATGTACTTGATAGAAGGGTCGATGTGACCTAATCAATTTGAAAGAATGAGAAATTAGAATACATATATATATAGATAGATAGAAATATGAATCATGTAATGATCTGTTGTAGCACGACCGTGCAAGGGAGCACGGCCGTGGTAGCCTTAGCTTGCACGACCGTGCAAGGGAGCACGGCCATGGTAGCCTTACTTTGCATGACCGTATAAGGTGGCATGGCCGTGGTGTCCTATATAGAAATTGAGAAGTTTTGGTATTGTGCTGACATTGTTATATATGCATGTCCTTATTTGTATAAGTCATACAGGTTGATATTATGAGGTAATCATAGCCAGGTATGAGTTATGATGTCATATTCCTTGAAAACAATTATAAGCTTTTAGAGTAATGATATGTGAAAAGTATATACATTGCTTCAATCAAGGTCATGCTAATAGATGACTTGATGCTGATATGGCACTTGATAGCAAGTGTTATGATGATATAAGGGTGTGAGCACCCATGTTCTTGAATCATAGTGATAAGATGATTAAGAATTGATATCCCAATATTAAAAAATATGAGGTATGACCTAAACCAAAGTGTTTCTATGTGAAATTCTATTACGGAATAATCCTATGAAAAGCTTAACTACAGACTAATGGGTTATGAATGTAAATAACCCTTGTATTACATAAGTAATGTTAAGTCTGATATCATATGTACAAGTTATGTAGATATGTTGTGGAGTTGGAATCCTAACACTTTGGGAGAAGGAGTATGGCTACAGGCCATCCTTTCCCAAATAATAATGCCAGGCAATGGATATATGACCCAAGTCTGAAGGGAGTTAGTGATGTGATAAGTGACCTGTGATTTTATCAATTTATAGTTGCATTGCTTTTAGTAGAAAGAATAGTTTAATCTGTTAAACATTGTTTTAACTACTCTCAAATATACATAACTTCTTTGTGTACATTTTTTTTCTTATGCTGCAATAATTACGCTTCTGGCGAAGAGTTATATCTCTCGCTGGGACGATTTTTTTAATTGTCTCACCCCGTAGATTTCAACCTTTAGGTGGACGTGGGCGAGGAGGCAGAAATCCTTCAATAGGTGAAGGGCAGCATCAGCAGTACCAAGGACAGCAGTGAAGCTTCAAGTGGAGGCATTGGCTGCTATGTCATGTGTAGATAGTGTTAGAGTCCTATATGTCGTCTCTGTACTCTCAGGTCCTCGGAGTAATAGTTAGTGCTTTCGAGTTTTTGGTCCAGTCCTTAGAGACTTTTGTATCTTGCCTTACAGAGTTTTACGGATGGATCAGTTGTAAACAACTTATCATGTTGCTTTATGAGAAAGATTTACCTTTAAAGGATCTCTTTGTAAAAAGTTTAAATTTTTTAGTGATTTCTGGTAATCCGATGCTTAGTGAACGCTTCTGCATTAGTTAATCTTGTTTTCTCGAAATAGACGTTTCAATTAGTGGTATCAGAGCTCTAGGTTCGCTGAGTCTACAGAGACATAGGACTAAGATTGTAGAGTCTGTTCTAAGTGTTTTCCAGATTATCTGACAGTATCTTCTGCTCACATTGGAGGAGAAAAACTTGAAGATGTTTGGACCACGTGAAGAGCATGTCGATGAGGGCAGTTCTGCTGCACCAGGAGGAGGTGCAGGAGACCAGAATAGGGAAGGGCCTGTACCTGAACAGCCCCAGTTTGACCCAGCTGAGATAGAAAATCCAGCTACTTATTCTTTATTTGATAAGTTTCTGGCAGCCATAACACACATAGCAGATAGGGTGCCACCATCTGCATCTAGGGCACCAGCCCATCAGGAAGGTTATGGAACCGGCAAGACTTTCGAGAGACTTCGCCGGGTGGGAGCCATAGACTATGCTGGTACATCTGATCCAGCAGATGCTGATCTATGGTTGACAGAGCTGGATAAGGCTTTCAGGATCCTTGATATTCCTAAAGTTGAAAAGGTTAAGCATGCGGTATACCTCTTAAAAGGAAGTGCTGGTAATTGGTGGATGATAGAGGAAGATAAGAGACCAGGTGAAGAAATAGGATGGGAGGTTTTCCGACGAGAATTCGTCAATAGATACTTCCCTAAGACGTATCTAGATGAGAAGATCTCTCAATTTGAGAAGATCACACAAAGACTGATGAACGTTAGCGAATATGAAGCTAAGTTCATGGAGTTACTACGGTTTTGTCCACAAATGGCAGTTAGTGATGAAGAAAGAATTCGGCATTTTGAGAAAGGATTGAATGTTGAACTAGCCACTCCTGTGTCTACCTTGGAGAACAGAGAAAGGTTTGCCACCTTTGTGGAGTCAGTAAGAAGGATAGAGAGGTCGGAAACCGTGAAACAACAGACAAGTAGTAAGAAGATGTACACCCAGCCTCAAGAACAAAGGCCTGAAAGTTTTAAGAAGCCAAGATTTTCTACACCAACGACAATATCAGAATTCCCTACCCAGACACAATGGGTGTCAAGTGGAAATAGGGACCATAGTGGTATTCCAAGAAGACCCTCCGACATAGCCTCAGCATCGGTAATTGGATCGTATAGACACCTTGCACCCAGGATCTGTTACTTATGTAGACAACCGGGACATCTGGCAAGGGATTGTCCAGACAGGAATGCAATAATGACTCGACCTCAAGGACAGAGTCTGCAAGGCCCACAAGGGAGGCAATATAATAATAGAGGACGTGGACAAACATCCCATACAGGTCAGATGAAATAAGTATTGTTTTATTATTACATATTAGGATTCTATGTGTTAAAAATATGGAAGTTAGCTGCTTTTGAATTTCTTGACTAAGTCCTAGAAGGACACAAGAAAGATAAGAATTCATATCTTACTCAATATTCTTTAAAACAATTTATAATCTCCCTTAACTGTGTATTAAAAGGATGAGATATAGATGTGATACCTGAAGAATAACCTAGAGTGATAAATTCTGCGTGTATAATGATATGAAAAGCAAAGAATAGGATGATAAGTAAAATACATACTACCTAATCTCAATACTTATATACCCTGGCCAGGTATATGGTTATTGTAGATAAGGCAAGTATGAAACTCTTAGATTGTTATCTTTTGATTACTCTGATCAGGTAATTATTTTGAAACAATCTAAGGAGTATAAGAAAAATTAAATGAGAGGATCTTAGTGAATACTTAGTGAACATACTTTGTGAACATACTTAGTGAATATACTTAGTGAACTTCCTCAGTGAATACTTAGTGATCATACTCAGTGAATATACTCAGTGAATACTCAGTGAACATACTTAGTGAATATACTCAGTGAACATACTCAGTGAATACTTAGTGAACATACTTAGTGAACATACTCAGTGAATATACGCAGTGAATACTCAGTGAACATACTTAGTGAATATACTCAGTGAATACTCAGTGAACATACTTAGTGAATATACTCAGTGAATACTCAGTGAACATACTCAGTGAACATACTCAGTGAATATACTCAGTGAATACTTAGTGAACATACTTAGTGAACATACTCAGTGAATATACTCAGTGAATACTCAGTGAACATACTTAGTGAATATACTCAGTGAATACTCAGTGAACATACTTAGTGAATATACTCAGTGAATATACTCAGTGAATACTCAGCGAACATACTTAGTGAATATACTCAATGAATATACTCAGTGAATACTCAGTGAACATACTCAATGAATATACTCAGTGAATACTCAGTGAACATACTTAGTGAACATACTCAGTGAATATACTCAGTGAATACTTAGTGAACATACTTAGTGAATATACTCAGTGAATATACTCAGTGAATACTCAGTCAACATACTTAGTGAATATACTCAGTGAATACTCAGTGAACATACTTAGTGAATATACTCAGTGAACTTACTCAATGAATACTTAGTGAGCAAACGTAGTGAATGTACTTAGTGAATATACTCAGTGAACTTACTCAATGAATACTTAGTGAGAAAACTTAGTGAATGTACTTATTGAATATACTCAGTGAACTTACTCAATGAATACTTAGTGAGCAAACTTAGTGAATGTACTTAGTGAATATACTCAGTGAACTTACTCAGTGAATACTTAGTGAGCAAACTTAGTGAACATACTTAGTGAATATACTCAGTGAATATACTCAGTGAATACTTAGTGAACATATTTAGTGAATATACTCAGTAAACTTACTCATTGAATACTTACTGAGCAAACTTAGTGAATTTACTTACTGAAATCCTCCAAGACAAATTGCTTAGTGAACCTTCTCAGTGAATGTTTCCAAATTAATTGATTAGCAAGATATGATACTTAAATAATATCTGCTTCCTTTTATCTGAGATTTCGAGGACGAAATCCTTGTTAGGGGGATATAATTTGTAACATCCCTGACCTGGGTTATGAACTAACCCTAGATGTTTTGCTTAAAATATTACTAGAGGCTTGTGATTACCCCTTGATATGTCATTAAGCTTTAGAAGAATTTATAATTTCATTTTTGTCCTTTTAAAACAATGTTGTTGTAACATCCCTAACCTGGGTTATGAACTAACCCTAGGTGTTTTTCTTAATTATGTAATTAGATACTTGTGATTATCTTTTGGTATGTAATTAAATCTCCTAAGGAACATACATTTCCATTTCTGTCCCTTTTGAACAATGTTGTAATATTGTTTTGTAATACAGGGACCTATGTGCAAATTACCCAATTAAAAGGGGTTAACTTACAAATTGCACATGTTAAGATGTTCCTTTGGTGTTGAGACATCATAATAATGAATATGATAAATTATGATGGATTCTCCAAGCTTGGGCACCAAGATGCAGCTTGTGGAGCAATCCTTGTACTTAAAACTCTAGTTTTGGTGTAAAGTGCAATTTACCCAAAATATGGGGTGCAACTTGTAAAATACACCTTCTAGAGTATCTTTTATGACTCTTGGCATCATTAAGAGTAAGAATGATGAAGAGGTCACTTCAATTGAATAATTAAATAAGAATGATAACCCTTATAAATTAAATGATCAAGTTATAAGTCTAATAACACTTCTATATGTGCAACTTAGTAAGAAGTTGGCTTTCTTCACCTTTAGACCTTGGGTTTAAGATGAGTTTTGCTTAAGTATGGAAGGGATAAACGTGGTTTATAATAAGGGAAGGACCTAGAGGAGAAATGCAGAAACAAGTTGTCCTTATGTTGAAATTTCACCTAAAGTATATATACACCTTTTCTCACTTAGCAAGGATCGTTTCCTTCACTTCCTTTCTTATCCCCTTGCTTAGACTGACTTAGGACAGCGCTCTGGGGAAGAGAAGAACGGCCAAGCAGTTCTAGGTGAGCTTTGATCATCATCTTGCTCGAATTCATGGAGGAATTCATGGTGCAAGGTTGGTTTTATGGTCTTCCTTACTTGTTTCTTCTTTCTAGCCATCTTTTCCCAACTTTTCCTTGGATAAATACCCTTGGCCGACCTGTGGAGCTCAAGAAACCATTAAAGACTGGAAGCTTAGAAGCTTGGAGCTCAAGGAACGACCTTAAGGCGGGTCTTATAACTCTAAACCTTTTGCTTTCTTATGCATATCTTTGTACTTGCAAAAGTAGCTTGTTCTTCTTTCCCCCATCCTTCCTTGCTTTCTTGCATCTAAAACCATGAGGAACAGACCTGGATCTGGAGGTAGAATAAGGGGGCGTGAATACCTATGTCACTTTAGCAAACGGTCTTGCACCCTTGGCCAAACGGTTTGCAAAACCGTTTGGGGGTTTTGCAAAACCGTTTGAGGGGCAAACGGTTTCACATGGTCGGTTGGATAAAACGGTCTCCAACACCGTTTGAGGGCATTGACCAAGCGTGGAAAGTTTTGGATTTCTGTTCATCATTATGTAGGCTAATGACCCACAAATTTTGAGGGGTTAACTCCAAAGGAATCGTAGGTTAAAGACCAATCAATTAGGCAAATCAAATTAAATTAAGTGCTGTTTTTCCAATCTGTTTAACTTGAACGTCTTGGGTAAACGGTGTTAAACCGTTTGAGTGCGTTGACCAAGCGTGGACCGTTTGGTATTACTGTTCCTAATTATGTTTTCTAATAACCCACCAAATTTTATAGGTTAACTCCCACGGAATCATGAGCTAAAGGCTAAACAATTAGGTAACCTAATTGGAATAAGTGCTGATTTTCCAATCTGATTAACTTGAACTTTTTGGGAAAACGGTTTCAAACCGTTTGAGTGAGTTGACCAAGCGTTGACCGTTTGGGATTCCTGTTCATAATCATGTTGGTTAATGACCCTCCAAATTTGAGGGATTAACTCCAAAGGAATCGTGAGTTGAAGGCTAATTAATTATGTAAACCCTAATTGGATTAAGTGCTGACTTTCAACTTGATTGATTTGACTTTTTGGGTTTTCTTGCCCAAACGGTCTCAAGACCGTTTGGGGGATCATCCAAACGGTCTCAAGACCGTTTGGGGGTCACCCAAGACCGTTTAAAGGTCTAGGGTCAAGTATGGATAGGTGTTTGAAGATCCAAAGATGTGGTGTGAAACCTAATCGGCTAAGTGTTGGATTTGCATTGAATTGAGTTGATTGTTTTGGGTTGATTGACCCAAACGGTCTCAAGACCGTTTGGGGATCACCCAAACGGTCTCAAGACCGTTTGGAGGTCACCCAAGACCGTTTGGAGGTCTGGGGTCAAGTATAGTTGACCAATTGAAGGTCCAAAGGTACACAATTACAAAGCAATCAATTGTTGATTTGATGATCAACTCAATAGCTCAAACCCTAATGATTTTTCACTAGAATCCAAGGGTTGGGTGAGCCAAACGGTCTCAATACCATTTGGAACTCATCCAAACGGTCTCAAGACCGTTTGGAGGTCACCCAAGACCGTTTGGAGGTCTAGGGGTGAGTATGGTTAAGCAATTGATGATACAATGATACTAAGTTGGAATGTAATCAATTGTTGTTTTGGTGATCAATCCAATGATCCAAACCTTAATTGGTTGACTTAGATTTTGATGATATGATGGGCAAACGGTCTCAAGACCGTGTGTAGGTCATCCAAACGACCTCAAGACCTTTTGGGGTCAGGTCATGTCCCAATGTAATGATGGTTCAATAGGTTCAAATCAATTAGTCCCACATTGAAATATGTTGAAGGGTTATTGATTCCAATCCCTAATTCAATTGAGTTAAACCCTAATTTATGGTCAATTGAGGGTCAAGTGAGGGACAAATCAGTTGAAGGTTGACCTATTAAACTCAATTAAGGTATGAGTATAGGTCCAATTGATGATTGGTTCCATGAATTCAAAGATTGAAGGAATCAACATTGGAAACCCTAATTCAATTGGATACCTTATGAAGTGGAGGTCCAATGTGATTGAATCTTTGAGAATTAAGATGATGAATGTTCTATTGATCCAATAATGATTAGTAATGATAATCAATGAAGGTGTGAAGGTAGAAACCCTAATAATACCTAAGTGATTAAGAACCAATTAAAGGGAGAATTTTTAATTGTTTATAGGATTAATAGCTTGATACACTATGTTAACCATGGTAGTATGTACTTGATTGAAGGGTCGATGTGACCTAATCAATTTGAAAAAATGAGAAATTAGAATACATATATATATAGATAGAAATATGAATCATGTAATGATCTGTTGTAGCACGACCGTGCAAGGGAGCACGGCCGTGGTAGCCTTAGCTTGCACGACCGTGCAAGGGAGCACGGCCGTGGTAGCCTTACTTTGCACGACCGTGTAAGGTGGCATGGCTGTGGTGTCCTATATAGAAATTGAGAAGTTTTGGTATTGTGCTGACATTGTTATATATGCATGTCCTTATTTGTATAAGTCATACAGGTTGATATTATGAGGTAATCAGAGCCAGGTATGAGTTATGATGTTATATTCCTTGGAAACAATTATAAGCTTTTAGAGTAATGATATGTGAAAAGTATATACATTGCTTCAATCAAGGTCATGCTAATAGATGACTTGATGCTGATATGGCACTTGATAGTAAGTGTTATGATGATATAAGGGTGTGAGCACCCATGTTCTTGAATCATAGTGATAAGATGATTAAGAATTGATATCCCAATATTAAAAATATGAGGTATGACCTAAACCAAAGTGTTTCTATGTGAAATTCTATTACGGAATAATCCTATGAAAAGCTTAACTACAGACTAATGGGTTATGAATGTAAATAACCCTTGTATTACATAAGTAATGTTAAGTCTTATATCATATGTACAAGTTATGCAGATATGTTGTGGAGTTGGAATCCTAACACTTTGGGAGAAGGAGTATGGCTACAGGCCATCCTTTCCCAAATAATAGTGCCAGGCAATGGATATATGACCCAAGTCTGAAGGGAGTTAGTGATGTGATAAGTGACATGTGATTTTATCAATTTATAGTTGCATTGCTTTTAGTAGAAAGAATAGTTTAATCTGTTAAACATTGTTTTAACTACTCTCAAATATACATAACTTCTTTGTGTACATTTTTTCTCTTATGCTGCAATAATTACGCTTCTGGCGAAGAGTTATATCTCTCGCTGGGACGATTTTTATAATTGTCTCACCCGATAGATTTCAACCTTTAGGTGGACGTGGGTGAGGAGGCAGAAATCCTTCAATAGGTGAAGGGCAGCATCAGCAGTACCAAGGACAGCAGTGAAGCTTCAGGTGGAGGCATTGGCTGCTATGTCATGTGTAGATAGTGTTAGAGTCCTATATGTCGTCTCTGTACTCTCAGGTCCTCGGAGTAATAGTTAGTGCTTTCGAGTTTTTGGTCCAGTCCTTAGAGACTTTTGTATCTTGCCTTACAGAGTTTTACTGATGGATCAGTTGTAAACAACTTATCATGTTGCTTTATGAGAAAGCTTTACCTTTAAAGGATCTCTTTGTAAAAAGTTTAAATTTTTTAGTGATTTCTGGTAATCCGATGCTTAGTGAACGCTTCTGCATTAGTTAATCTTGTTTTCTCGAAATAGACATTTCTGTACCAATTAAAGAAATTGTTGTACCCAACAGGAATGGAGGCCAAGAAAATACATGCATGCCTGAATGATTGTGTATTATTTCAAAAGGACTATGTAGATTTGAAAGATTGTCCAAAATGTGGTGCATCAAGGTATAAATTGATGACTTCGGGGGAGTCCAAAACTGATTCTCCTACCAAGGTGATGTGGTATCTACCTATAATACCACGGTTTCAATGCTTGTTTGCCAATCCGATTGATGTGAAGAATTTGAGGTGGCATGTAGATGTTAAGAAAAATAATGATGGGATCCTACGACATGCGTCTAATTCCCCACAGTGGAAGAAGATTGATTTATTATACCCTGAATTCGATGAAGAAGTCAGGAATCTAAGACTTGGGATTTGTACATATGGGATGAATTGTATGGGACATTGACCAGCCAACATAGCACTTGGCTAGTTATACTTATTATATACAATCTTCCTCCCTGGTTGTGTATGAAAAATAAGTACATTATGTTGTCGGTGTTGATATCGGGCCCTAAACAACCTGGAAATGATATCGACGTTTATCTTAAACCTCTGATTGATGACTTGAAGAAGCTCTGGGGTGAAGGTGTGATGACATATGATGCTTCACGAAGAGAGACATTTTGTTTGCATGCTATGTTCAATGGACAGAATGAGGAACAGAGTGCACCTAAACCTATACCAGGGGAGAATGTTTATGAAAGAGTAAAAGACATGGCCAATGAATTTGGTAAAAGATCACAATGTACGATGGCCACACGGAGTGGCAAATCTTTATTCAAGAAGAAGTCAATATTTTGGGATCTTCCTTATTGGAGTTCTTTGGCACTCAGGCATTGTATCAATGTCATGCACGTTGAGAAAAATTTTTGTGATAGTGTCATCGGTACTCTGTTGAATATAGTAGGTAAGACTAAAGATGGGATAAAATCCAGAATGGACCTACGTGAAATGGGAATAAGGATAGAATTAACAGAAGTAGTTAGTAGCAATCAGAGAACATACTTACCTTCCGCTTGTTACACGTTGTCTAGAAAGGAGAAAATTGCTTTTTCTGAATGCTTGGTAAATGTTAAGGTGCCACAGGGTTACTCATCCAACATCTGTAGATTGGTATCAATGAAAGATCTGAAGTTGATAGGTCTTAAATCTCATGATTGTCACACTCTAATGCAAAAAAATATTGTCTGTGGCAATTCAATCTATATTTCTGAAGCATGTAAGGTTTGCAATCACCAGACTTTGTTTCTTTTTCAACAGTCTGTGCAGTAAAGTTATTGACCCTCATACTTTCAATAAATTGCAAAGAGAAGTGGTTGTTACCCTATGTCAGCTTGAGTGTATTTTCCTCCTTCATTCTTTGATATCATGGTACATCTTGTTGTCCACTTGATTAGGAAGTGAAAATGTTGGGACCAGTTTTCTTGCATTGGATGTATCCCTTTGAACGATACGTGAACATTTTTAAAGGTGATGTTCGAAACCGTTATCGGCCTGAATGGAGCATTATTGAGGGTTATGTGGTGAGAGAGGTTATGGATTTTTGCCATGACTTTCTGAGTGGTAATGACACTCCTATTAATGACAAGAATATTGAGGAGCATTTTGGCAAAGGAATTTTGGGATCACGGATGAAAGTAATCAGCCGTGAGCAGTTGGAACAAGGTCATTTGTATATTTTACACAACATCGACGAAGTGAGTGTTTATATCGAGGAACATACCAATTTCATCAAGAGACAATATCCTTGAGCCAATTCAATGTGGCTTGCTAGAGAGCATAACAAGACATTTATTTAGTGGTTTTAAGATAAGGTCTTACATCAACTATCTCAAACACCAGATAATCTTAATGAAACTATCAAATATCTCACCTTTAAACCAAAAATGAATGTTATGTCTTATGAAGGGTTTGACATAAATGGATTCTCATATTACACAAAGTGTCAAGATGATAAGAGTGTCATCTAAAACAATGGGGTCACCCTTCAAATGTCTTCATTATTTTTTGCAAGTGCAAAGGATAAGAGTCCACATGAAGCTAAAATGTCATATTACAGTGCCATTGAAGACATATGGGATTTTGACTTGTAGAATTCAGAATTCTGCTCTTTAAATGTAATTGGGTTGATAACACCAAAGGATTTATAGTGGATGAATTGGGTTTCACATTAGTGAACTTTGAAAAGATTGGCGAGAAGGGTGAACCATTCATATTGGCATCAGAGGAGAAACAAGTATTTTATATCGATGATCCTACAAATGATAAATGGTATGTTGTTCTTCATGGTAAAAGACAGTTCATTGAAAATCCTATAGATGAAGAACAATACTATGATAAGTATGATGACTCCAGTCCATTCTCAGTTCGGTTGCCAACACCAGCAAATATTGAAGCTAATGATGACTTGTATGTGCGCGGAGATCACAATGAAGGATTGTTAATTGATAAAAGATCGCAATATTAGAGGCATGCATGTTTATATTTTTATATGTTTTATTTTTCTGAATGTGAACTTTACAATATGAATGTGAACTTTACAATGTGAATTACTTTACAATGTGAATGTGAACTTTACAATGTGAATTACTTTACAATGTGAACTTTACAATGTGAATGTGAACTTTTAGATGGTTGAGCATTCTCCTGATGACCGTTTCGATGATTACTCTGAGGGTGAGGATGTCAATGTGCCGCCTCACAATGTAAGTTTTAAAAATATATCCCTGAGGTTTCTATATATATGTTCATTTATAGTTATATCATGTAAGTGTGTTTTTTGTTAAATTTTAGGTTGGTGATGTACCCCCTGAAGAAATTGGGGTACTTGATGAGAAGCAAACAAAAATTGAGAAAGTGAGGGCATCACAATGATGAACAAGTTACTACAGCAAAGAGGCAATGGACCCAAACTGGTTGTAGATTTTGATCATGCAGGAAATCCAGTTGGAGTGAACCGCAACTCATTTATTTCATATCTTGGGGTTCTTACTTGCAGCCATTGTAGTCTTAACGTAGAATCCTGGCATAAAGTTTCTAAGCGGAATAAAGACTTAGTATGGAAGGAACTATGTGTGAGTTATTATTATTTGCAATTCTATTTTTGTAGATTACTAATTTTTAGGATACTAGTTAATAAAAATTCTATTTTGCAGAGTATATTTGATCTGGATGAAAAGTTGCATCGTAAATGCATGATGCAATGTTTTGGGAGGGTCCTAAGGACCTATAGGACAAATCTCACCCGAGATTACATACGCGATGCTGAGAAAAGGTTCTTGATTGATTTCCAATTCTAGACATTGATCACTTTTTGACTAACTCTACACTAATAATTTTTGTTTGTATTCTCTTTAAAAAATAAATTTAGGAAGAAGGCAACCACTGAGCAATGGAAATACCTGGATCCCAAAGTCTGGGAGGAGTTTGTTACCCAAAGAAAAACATATGAATTCAAGGTATTAAGTGCCACTCCCATTTAATTAATATATGTTCTTATGTATTCACCTATTCAAGATTAACCTTTAGTGTTACTAACCAAATCAATGTGCTTACTAACAAGGTTATCAGCAATGCTCAAAGAGAAAGGTGTGCACTAAATGTGCATGACCACGCAATGGGTCCAAGAGGCTATGCAGGCATTTGCCAAAGACTACAGGTTGAGTCTGATGCTCAGTCTACTGCTACTCAGGAGACTACAGAGTCCTCTACTATTGGTCCCACACATCTGCCTCGCCATGCCATCTGGATAGCTGGGAGGCAAAATAAGAAGGGAGATATAACAAAGCCCCCAACTAATGAGGCGGCTACAAAAATGGTAAAATTCAAATCTTAGAGCAATCGATCGATATTGATTATTGTTATGTTTACTTACCAATTTCTGTTGATGGCGATTAGTGGGAGCTGCACGAGCAGAGGAAGGAAGGCAAGTTCATCCCTAAGGGCATAAGGGATGAATTGACAGTTGCTTTGGGTAACCTAGAGCATCATGGACATGTTAGGAGTGCAGGCGCTGGTGTGGGCATCAAAGCATTCTTTGGGCCATCCAAGTGTAAACCTATCCCAAAAGCGGGACTTTCACAAGCTGAGGTAACCTATTCTTTTTTTAGAATGTTATTGCAAAAGGGAATTCAGTAATCAGAATATAGTGTTTCTTTTATCCATGTATAGGTAGATTCGTTAATTGAGAGGAAAGTCCAAGAAGCAATGGTGAAGTGACAGGCATCTCAGACTGCCACTCAGACAGTACATGTGGCGGGCCGCTCTTCTCCTAGTGTAGATGTGGTTGGGAGTAATCATGTAGACCCACCACCTAGCCCTCTGTTGTAAGTATTTTTATGACATAGTAGCTAGCCTTTTAAAGATGATATGTTTATGTATATATGTATATAACATTTTTTATGTAAATTTTTAGGGGTTGAAGTCATGTCGTCTAAAAAGTCAAGAATATGTCATTGTAGAGGTGTCGACTTACCCACCCCTTCTAGGGGAAATCTTTTATGGGACTCCAGTACCAGATGGTGTGGTTCGTGTGAGCCCGATAAGTGTAGTCCCCAATTGGAGGGATCTTACATTGCCAGATCCCCACCCAGATTCTGAAACACTTGGTGATTCAGAATGCGGAGTGATATTGTGGCCCAAAGCAGATGTCGTCTATACTAATATTGTATGGTAAATTTACATTACGTTAATTTGTTAGTGTGTACATATATATATGAATCAATTGATCTGAAATTATATATACAGGTCAAAAGGAAGACACCTGCTACATCTCGGCCTCCTCCTCCACCTCCTGAAGTACCAAGTTGGCTTCCAAGGGACCTACATGCCTCGTTAGGTCCTAATTGTAGGGGTATGGGAGATTGGATAGGCGAACATGATCCAAATTTCCCTATAAATGTTACTATTCTGGAGGAAGTTGTAGTTCAATCATACGATAACAAGCTATTTATACAAGATATTTTGGAGATGTTTCATTATGCTTGGCTGAATACATCTATGATAGAGATATGAATATGGTGAGATCTTGTTTATACATCCATATACCTTGTTTTATATATGGTGATTTGGTTTCTTATATATTAATGCATATGTAATACATGTTTTGCACCCACTTACACACGATATGTATAGATTTTTCATTTCTGCATGTGGCATTTTTAGTTCCATCTTTGATTAGTCTTGTAGGTAAACACCCTAGGTCAGTTACTTCATATTGTTGTGATGTTTTTAAATATTTTGGTAAAAACAAGAAGATGGTGATGATAGCTCCATTCAATGTCGGGTAAGTTTTATTTTTCTTATAATTTGGACTTAAGAAAATTACATTTTTATTGTGACTTTTGAGTTATTAACTTTTAACTTTCTTACCTCTAGTGGTAAGCATTGGGAGTTACTAGTTATTGTCCCCGAGACGTTCACTATCTATTATCTAGATCCTGCGGGGAAGGAATTGAATATATATGGACACGCAATGAAAAGGCCATTATTCCCGTGAGAAATATTTCATATTTTTATATCTGTTAACATCTATTATTACATTACTATTTAATTATGAATTTTAATTTGTTACATTAACATGTAGGGCTTTACAAGAGTACGCCAAAGCTGGAGGAAAGGTCCCTAAGAAAAAGAACCAGCCACTAACTTAGCAGAATGTGAAAGTAATTTCCCGACTCCAATGTATACATTATTTATATGAACTGTGTTATTTGTATTTTTGAATATTTTGTATGTTTCAATTTATAGTGTGCTACACAAGACAACGGTTGGGCATGTAGATACTATGTGATGCGATTTATGAGCATAATTATCCAACATGCCGCAATGGAAATCGATACCATACATCAGGTATTATATGTAGTCTCATTAGATAATATGAAATATATCAATCGTATTATATATTATTAATTATATATATACATCATTCTCTTTGCAGGTGTTTAAAATTGACTTCACTACAGGTGAAAAGTTATTATATGTACATACTCCATATACGATGGATGAGTTAAATGATGTAAGAAAACAATGGGCAGAAGCCCTACAAGTAGTGGGAATTTTTAAATATAATTGGGATAATGACAATGATGAAGAAAGAATAATATTTCTAAACTTTGTTCTCATAATTATTTTTGTGTGAATGTGAATGACTTCTTATGAATTGTCATATGTGTGAATGTGAAGATGATCAATACATAAATGTTTCTACATGTCTGAATGTGAAAAGAGATGAAATGAATGGAACTACAGGTTGCTACTGGTTTCTACATGTGTGTGATGAAAAATAATATGAATTAAATGTGCTTATACATGTGTGTAAATCACATATATATAATATTGTACATCTTGCTAATTTTGTAGGTTTGTGGCTTGTTGTTGGCTGATATCAATGGATGTTGTAAACATGTAGTTCAGAACTGAACTGCAGGTTCTGCATCCTACTGACCAGCCATACACCAGGCCTGCAAACTGATAACAAAAAAAAAATCAATTCATAGGTGTCAGTTATTTGTCTAAAACCGACAACAAAACACATAGGAATCGGTTTTTAGTTTAAAACCGACGTTGTTATCCCATTCTGGCATTGGTTCTCCGTAAAACTGATGCCTATTACGGCCAGGTTCACCTATATGGCATCGGTTATATATATAACACCGACGCCTATAGTTCCCTTGTTGGTGCATTTTTGGTGGTGGGAAGGGTCAATTGTTGATTAATAATTGACATCTCTAATCAGGTGATGGTGTTGGTTTTTGTTAAGAACCGACTCCTATAGTCCCCTTGCTGGCACAATTTTTGTGGCGCGAAGGTTTATGGCGTCGGTTGGGAGACTGACGCTGAAGGTGTCGACTTTTAGCAGCGCCCACTTGGGTGTCGCTTGGAAACCGACGCCTTAGGTCTTAAATAATCGACGCCAAAGGCCATTTCTGTTGTAGTGTACTTTGATATCGGGTGAATCACCATGTTGGGTTCCATATCGGATTTCAAGGTTCTTCAACCCATATTGGGTTGTTTCATGATGATGTCATCATCATCAACCTTATGATCCTTGTCTTACTATTCTAAACCATGGACAACAGTCCTAACTACTTATTGGAACTCATGGATATATCAATTGATCAAAGAAAATCTGAATTTGAAAGAAACCAACAAGTGGAATAATACTGAAAAATAGATAATAATATAGATGGGTTCAAGTTATATAACCCACCTCTAAAGCAACTTCTAAGCTTCAAACTCCAACTCTTCAAGTACCCAAGGTTGAAGATGAGCTTCTCCAAGATCCAAGACTTGAGCTCCTAACTTTTTGCACAATACCTCCAATCCCAAAGGCCGATATCACCTTACTTGTTATGACCTATTTGGATGATATCCTTTGTCTTTGGCTGATACCAAGCTTTCTACTCAACTCCTCTTGCTTATGCACAATACAAGAGGGGTATGCATGATATGTAAGAGAAGGATGCTAAAAAGATTTTGAAAATTCTACTAACAAGTGAAGGGCAAGGTATTTATACTTGAGTAGTATGGAAAGGAGTGTAAGAGGTGTCATCATCTTAAGCTACTACATGCCACCTAGACATGCATGTTCGACACATTATATTTACATGCATCCCATAATTATCTTTCCATGCAAAAAATAACATCTTGAGGATAATACAAAGGATAAGGGTCGGACTCCTTTGGTTATCTTTTAGGACAAGTCTTCTTCCACTCACTTTATTATTATATTCAACTCCATCTTTTTCTAAGATAAGTTGCAAGACGATACATATCACTTTATTGAAGTATCTTGCCCATCATGGGCAAATATAAATCTTAAAAAATCGATAGGAGACTCCCTCCATGGCCCCTTGGCCGATAGGGACTCCCGTTCTAAGTCTACAACTTGATATAGCTCAAGTAAGGGCTTCACCTTCAATTCTCTCTTAGTCTTTTCATCACTAAGGGTACCATCCCTCAAAGATGGTTCAATCATGGCGCAGCCTTATTTCTCTCTCATATAAATGATACATAGAGGGAATAGGGACACACTACAAGTGGTAATTTACATATCAACCCTCTGTTTTAGAAAATTTCCAATTTGATACACAAAGCACTTAGCATTATTCAAACAAGTTCCCATTTAGAATTTAGGCTTTCTACAAGCCACCACTTAGCATCATTCTCTCTCTTTTATGATATTAAAACACTTATAACACATTCAACATGTGACATTTTGCAATGTAACCCCTCATCTTGGGTAAAATGCACATTTCACTCAGACTATCAATTAATGCACAAATAGTTTGCAATTAAGCTCAAACTTGAAAAACATCACAAGAAGCCTTAATTACTTTTCAAAAGATTAGAATCAGTTTGTAAGTAACTTACTTAAGCAAAAATCCTAGGGTTAAGCCATAACCCAGGTCAGGGGTGTTACATATATCATATCCCTTCACAAGATATCTAAGAATAGAAATAATTTGCTATTGAAATGAGATGAAGCGTTAAGGTACGGGTTGGTGTTTGCATTACTTTTGGTTCAAATATGTCAGAAAGGATAGTCAACACATAACCATATAACCCATTATTTTTAAAATATTTCCTACACTAAAAGGATGCATGAGAATAAGTTGCTTGAACACAATAATAATGGTTATTAGTTATATTCACTATAAATTGTTTATAATGATTAGATGGTCATAAAATATATTTTTATTGCCAATTTGCAACTACATAGAAATTGCTTGCTGCTTCAATCTATGCTAGGAGTTGAAGGACTTACCAAACCTTATTGTAGTAGTGGAGGCTATTCTTAAAAACTCTCCTAAAAATTGTGAGAACCCGTTACACTAAATGAGATTACTCAAAACATAAAACACAATCGATCACTAATTAATCGTATACTCAAAAATATGGGTAAATTAAAATTGATTTCAACATCAACACCCGCTCATAAATATTTGCATAAGATCCCAATATCTTTCTTGTATCCATACTATGACAAAAAATAGATACAAACTGTTCATCACCTTTGCCACAACATATATACACAAGAGAACAATATTTGTATATGCCACACAAATATGCATTAACATGCTAACAAAATTTTGATTCGTTTGAAACACCATATTCAAACTTTTCATTCCCAGACCTAAGAGTACATGGATGACTCGAGGACTAACTAGACATCTAATCAACTTTCTCAAAGTTTCATTACTATAGCTCCTCTTTGTTGCCACAGGTTTGTTTTCGTCACTTCTGATTACCTAAAAATATGTAGCAAACCACAAGGGTGAGACCCATGTCCCAGCAATAGATAACCTCCAACAATGTTTATTGATTCCAATATTTTTAGGTAATGAGACAGTTTAAGAAGATTAATCCCATATAACAAATAAGCTCAACATCATTGATGATTAACAAAATACATAAAGGAGCAGTAATAACTATCTTCATTAGCCAGACTATTCTCATATCCCTATTAATAATATAAGGAGTCTAGCAACATGAGCATCTCTAACATCATGAATAAGTCTAGTATCATAAGCATAGCTAACAACATCAACATGTCTATCAAGTTGAACATATAAACATCATAATTAGAGCTAACAATATAAGCACAACTATCTGCATAATCATGATTAGCAGTATAGGCATCTCTAGTTACAAAGGCATAACTAGCAATATAAGCATATCTAACAACATGTGACAACAAAATTCATAATCATAGCCAACAATAATAATATCTCTATCAACATAAACATGACTATTGTATGTACACATTTATAGCATGAGCATATTCACAACATAAAAATATCTACTATCTTTTAATGCATTAAACATCATCTATATGTACAGAGAACAACAAGGGTTATCATCCAATATGAAGCGTCATGTATAACCCTAAACAGATTTGCTAGACGGTTGTATTAAATCTTTTATTATGCCCTGGGGAGTTTGAGTCGTACCACCTGAAGTCTAACTGACCCCTGCGAAGGGCTATTCGGTTACGTACAAGATCTAGGAGTGTCGGTATCCTAAGATCTCTTCCCCCCAGCCAATACGAGTAAAAAGGTAGTGGCATATCATTCAAAGCTGCCACTATAACGATATATAGTCAAGAAGCTAACCACTAGTCTACCCTTGGTATAGGTCATGGTACTAGAAACCAGGGTGTACAAAATCCTATAATTCGAGGTACAACCGCAGTTGTCCTCAATCACATGAAATGTTTGAGGCATGACCATATCCATCATCCATAACCTGCATTGTGGATGACAAGGATATATCCTCAACTTGCCACCCCCTCATACTCAACAGTATGTACTCTGAGTTTCCCTTAGGAATACTCATTTCACCATCCAGTAAGTTATGACACTGAATATGGCTCTACGACATAGGATACTACATGATTAGAGTTTCACTTGATTAGTTAGCTCCTAGATTTATGGGACCTTACCCAATGACAACACGGATTGGAAAAGTAGCCTATAGGTTGGATTTTCCACTTGATCTACATAGATTACATCTGTGTTTCATATATCTATGTTGAGAAAGTGTCATCCTGATACAGAGTTGGTTTTGCAACCTGTAGAGGTAGAATTGATTGAAGATATATCTTATGTGGAAGGTCCAATGATGATTCTTGACAGAAGAATCAAGAAGTTGAAAAAGAAAGACATTGTTTTTGTGAAAGTTCTCTGACATCACTGTGGCATTTGATAAGCCACATGGGAGTTGGAGGAATAAATGAGGAGGAAGTACCCTTCTCTTTTCCCTTGAGATTTTGGGGACAAAATTCCTATTAGGGGTTGATAATTGTAACATCCCTGACCTGGGCTATGGCATAAACCTGGAATTTTTGCTTAAGTAAGTTATTTATAAACTTGTTTTAATCTTTTAAAAAGTAATAAGACTCAAGGAGAGTTTAATTTTCAAGTTTGAGTTTATTTGCAAACTGTTTGTGCATTATATGATAGTTTAAGTATAAATTGCAATTTACCCAAGATGAGGGGTTATATTGAAATATGTCACTTTTTGAATGTGCCTCAAGTTCTTTAGCATCATAAGAAATAAAATGATTCTAAGGGGTGGCTTGTGGAAAGCCTAAGTTCCGAGTTGGAGCTTGTTTGAATAATGCTTGTGCCTTGTGTACCAATTTTGGTGAAAATTGCAATTTACCCAAAATGTAGAGTTGATGTGCAAATTATCACCTCTAGAGTGTCACTACTCTCTCTTAGCATCATCTAGAGGAGAGAACAATAAAGAGGCACCATGTTTGAATTGTATTTGAGTAATGGTATTTTTTGTGATGAAAAGACCAAGAAGAGTTGTATAGTTGAAACCCTAAAATAAGTTGTATTGCATTGTAGAGCTTATATGGGAGTGACGATTAGCTAAGAATCCATATAAGAGGTCCCATATCATTTTATCAACTCTTAGAAAAGGCCATTATGAGTTAAGAACCTCAAGAAGGTGTTGGATATCGGTTTACAACATCCCTTGGAAAAGTGGTATCAGTTTGTGAATAAAGTGATGTTTGGTTGAAATATCTTGTTCAACAAGATAACTAATGGCTGAAATCTTATCCCTAGATTATCCCCAAGATTTTTGCATGTCAAGATAAATGTAAGGCTCCTGAACTTGCTTAATGAGTTGAATAAGATTAATTACCATAATTGAATACTTATAACCCTAATCTAACCTTTTGATATGTCTTGAAATCATAAGATAAGCTTAAGTTTCAAATTTAGTCTAATTTGGACATTGTTCGAGCAAGTTATGCAATTTTCTGTATATTTTGGACTTTTCTGCAATTTACCCAATTGAGTGGTTTTCTTTACAATTTATCACATACATTATGTTCCTTAGATGTTATATTATCATTCTTGAGATTTTTGAGCCATGGGGCTCCTAGTTGAGCCATGGTTTGAAGGTATTTTCATCAAGGGTATTTTAGGGTTTACCCCTTCATGGATGAGCTACCTTTAGTAGCTATCAACTAAGGAATTATGTGATTGGATGGGAATTTCGACAAAGTAAAGCTAAGAAGGTATAGAGGGATGGTGGGAGAGCTTCTTGTGTGTGTGCTTATATATTCTTCATAATTTAAAGCCATGGACACTTGGATATATACTAGAATTTAAAATTTTTCTTTTTCTTAATATTAAAGTGTCATATACTTATCCCCAAGCACCAAAACGAGCCACTTTCTCTCCACCACCTTTCTCCTTCTCCCAGCTTCGTTCTCCCTCTGTTCAGCTGCGAATTTTTCTGCTCAAGGAAGAAGAAAGTGGGGATCTTCTTGGAAAAAATTATAGGGTTGCAATTGATTCCCTTTTTGGGTCTATAAAGCTTCTTCCTAGTGATATTGACCTAAAAGTATAATTTTTTTCTTATTTCCTCCATTTAATTCTTTTCTCTTCTTCCTCATACATCACTCCAAGTCAGAACCCTGCTGTTCCATGGTGAAAATGACTGTAGAACTCAAAAACTCTACCTTCTTGTTTCTTTTTCTAGGATTTTGCTTCTTTGTGGAGAGAAGTGCCTATTTGGCCAAGTTCAGATCTGAATCTAGGGATTCCTTGCCTTATTTGTTCTAGATTCTTTCTTTTTGATAACTGAACTACTCTATAGAGGCGAGTTATATAACATTATTCACTTATATTGCTTATTAGAAGCTTGTTAGTTCATGCTTATGCTTGAATGTGATGATCTAAGCATAGAAAAACCATGCTTGTTTAGAATTACGAATTTTTGTGGTGTTCTCGGTTTTGTTCCAGTTCTATATGAACTTGTAAACATGTTTACAACCTTTCTAAGGTGTAACATGATCTGGGACAGGTTGATAGCATCAACCTATGGTGCTAAGCACACAATAATTGATTGTTCAAATTAGGGTTTTCAAGCTATTTCCTTCTCTATCACATAACCTATGGACATACCATTCAACAACCAATGGTGTCGCTATCTTGGAAACTGATGTTCGTGATCAAGGGTTTTAAATGTATGGTGACAAACTATGGTCACCCCTTAGGTCAGGTTTTGGCTCAATTACACATTTAATTATCATCCACTAAGTATTCTAATGATGTTATCAATCCATGATAATATTGTCTTAATATATGATGGTGTTAACTGAATGTATTACTGATCTAGCAACCAATGGTGACCTAATGATCACAATTAATGGTGGATCAGGTCATCACCATATATGATGAATTAGGAATGTAATTGTAGATTTGACTAAACCTTAAACCAATTGTTCCTTGGTTCAATTCATTTAATGGTTAGACTTATACTTCAATTGATAACCTTGAACAATGAACTTGATCCAATGAATAATATTAGATGGTTTAACATCCAATGGATTAGAATAAATCACATGGTATTATATGTGGGTCCTAGTGAAGATAATTCAGTGGTTCAATACCATTAATTGGTAGTCTTACCTTTGCCATTATATAGTTATATTTGATAAATCACTATAATAAGTGGATGCGTAACTCCAATGGGATCTAGCTTGTTATACCTAACCTTAATGTAATTATATGATATTAATTGTTTATAATCAGACATCTTGAATGATTAATGTGATAATGAATTACACTCTTCTTGTGTTGAAATGATAATGTACTATTATTTGAATATCATAGTGCCTTGCCATGTTAATATCTATGGACATACATGTGCTAATGATCTTTTGAGCCTTGTTTAAGGCATGGAATGATGATGATAACCTTACTATGAATAATGTGATGGTCTTAAAGACCTTTGGGAATGTTTGAATCCAAGATTGAGGTGAAATCCTCTTCATGTTCCAATAAGGGTTAAAACCCTGGAACTTGTGATAAGATATTGGTATCTTGCAATAGTATGATGATAAGTGTGGTCCATTAATTTGCAATGAATGATAGCATGTGGTAATGTGATTAAGATTTATATCTCAAACGTTTTATATCTTTTGAAGTTGTTATACATATACTATTGTTATAAAATAACTAGGGTTTGAATGTCCACTTGTATGATAAAGCCTTAATGCATTCATTTGGTAGTAATTAATCAAGTGTAACCTTAATCATGTAGAGCCCTATGTCGTAGAGCCATATTCAGTGTCAGAACTTACTGGATGGTGAAACGAGTATTCTTAAGGGAAACTCAGAGTGAATACTATTGAGTATGTGGGGGTGGAAAGTTGAGGATATATCTTGTCATCCACAATTGTAGGCTATGGAGGATGGCTATGGTCATGCCTCTGAAATTTGAGGTGATTGAGGACAGCTTCGGTTGTACCTCAGATTAGAGGGTTTTGTATACCCTATTTTCTAGTATCGTAACTTGTACCAAGTACGGACTAGTTGTTATCAGTTGACTATATGTCACTGTTGGCAGTTTGACTAGTATGGCACTACAGTTTACTTATACTGACTGAGGAGAAGAGATCTTAGGATACCGGCACTTCTAGATCTTATACGGAACTGAATAGCACTTCACAGTGGTCAGTTGGGTTTTGAGTGGTACGACTCAAACTCCCCAGGGAATAATAATAAAAGATATAATACCAACCGTGTAGTATAATTGCTAGGGTTTAATACGTATCACATTGGTTGATTAACCCTTGTTTTGTCTTTACATTACATAGTTCATACATGATGCAGACTTATGAAAATTAGGTACTTCTACTTGATGTTACAACTTATTTGCTTAACTGCTTAGTATGCTTAAACTATTCAATCTATTCATATTGCTTAATCAATATCCTAATTTCTCAATGTATTTACTGTTAATTAATATGTTATAATCAGTATATGTTGGAGAGAGTTATATCTCTCACTGGGACTGGGTCTCACTCGTGGGTCACCACATTTTTTTTGTGGTCGCGGGCAACGAGGTTGAGGTTGCGCTGTCGAAGAGAACCAATCTAGTGATCAATAAATTCAGAAGGTTGGTTAGTTGTAGATGTTAGCAGTAGAGTCCTAGTGTCGTCCCTGTGCTCTCAGGTCTGGGTATGGGATGTGTTTTCTAGATGATATACTCATACCGACATGAGATTTTGGTAGTATGCCAATATTTGTAAATATATGGCATGTACATGTGAAATATCTTTTGTATGTAGGATGTGACTGAGGTCTTTGGACCCATATGTAAATACTTGTTACAGTATATGAGAATGGAGTGATGGACCTTTTCTAAATGTTCTAGAGTTTATTTACATTGTTGGAATTGGTTTTAATTATTCTGCATTTTTTAATATGTGATTAATTAGTAGTTGATCGTGTTTTGTGTTTTAAGTAATCTTGTTTAGCATGGTGAGGTGTCACAATAAATATGTGTGCATGCATGGACACGTGTCAAACCATGCATGGACATGTTTCACCTAGTAGTATAAGGTGATAACACCTCTTATACACTCTCTCTCATGAGCCTCAATTATATACACCACTCCTTTCACCTACTAGTGAAACTTTTCGAATTCTACAACCCATCTTTCTCTTAGATATCATGCATAGTATTTGAGTAGCTAGGAGGAGCAACTTTTTGAATCCTGCAACCCTCTTTCTCTTAGATATCGTGCATAGTAGTTGAGGAGCAAGGAGGAGCTCAAGCCTTAAGCTTAAGGTGAAGCCATGGTCATCTTCAACCTTGGTTGAAGCATGAATCTCGAGTTGTGATTCTTCCTTTCTTTTCTTCTTCACCAAGTTCTTATCTATGGTGATTCTTTGTATATAGAGGAGTTGTGAACAAGTCTTGGATCTTTGATAAGTTCATCTTCAACCTTGGGAACGTGATGCTTTGGAGCTTGGAGATTTTAAGTTGTTCTTGAGGCTAGTTATATAACTTGAACCCAATCATGTTATTATTCACCTTCAATCTTGCTATACTTGTTCATCTACTTTCAATTTCAATTTTTCTTGAATAATTGATAAATCTATGAGTTCTAATAGTTGCATAGGACTGTTATCCATGAACTAGAATAGTAATAGACAAAAGTCTAGAGCTTTATGACGATGACATCATCATGGAACAAACTGATATCGGGTTGAAGCACCTCTAACCCGATATGGTAATGAAACCCAATATGGTGATATGAAATACATTATACCTTGGAACCCCACACCCCTATCATTTTGTGCATTTGGGTTGGTTGAAAAAGGACTAACCAGTTGTTTAGGATGTCACTCAACACATGGTAGGTTGATACCTTATAGGTTTGAAAAGGTATGAGCATAAGGGTCTAACCTGATATGCAAAACTCTACACTAGAGTAACCTGATATAAGTGACGCACACACACACACCTCTTGGACGATATATGGTGGTAAGCACACACCTCTTGGACGATATGGTGGTAAGAACAAACCTCATGGATGATATGGTGATAAGCACACACACCTCTAGAACGATATGGTGATAAGCATACACCTCTTAACCGATATGGTAGTAAGCATACACCTCTTGCCCGATATGGTAGTAAGCATACACCTCTTGCCCGATATGGTAGTAAGCATACACCTATTTCCCAATATGGTAGTAATCATACACCTCTTGGACCAAATGGTAGTAAGAATACACCTCTAGCTCGATATGGTGGAAGCACCTCAAAACCAATATGGAGGTAAGCACCTCAAATCTGATATACTTGATTGAGTAACACATGAAGTGTGTTATGTCAAATGATACATTAAGATGTAAAGATTTTAATGTATTTTGATAAGTGTAGGCCAATGTACCTTGAGAAAAGGATTGAGTCAACTTAATAAAGTATGATGTAATCAATATCCTAGTGAGGATGAGAGAGAAACTCATACTTGTGTGATAATCATTTAATGATAAATGATGAGAATAAATAAGTATGATTGATATCAATGTATGCTCCTAATTTGTGTGGAGCTATGAATTAGGGTTTTGATTCTTAATAATGTGAATTTGAAACTCTAATCAGCTAAAAAGGGAAACCCTAACCCTAATAGTGGGAAGGTTGTATTTCTCTTGTATCGCATGGTGACGATATGTACTTGATATTGTTTTTATCATGAAATACTAACCATGCAGGTATCATGAGATGATGAGCATAGACAAGTATGAGCTATGATGTTTCATATGATATAGATTAAATGGGCCTTGTGAGCCATGTCAAATACTTGTGTAACAAGTATAATGTATACCTGGGTCTGAGGACCTAGAGGTAATAGTTACCTAATAAGAGGTGACAATGTTCAGTGATGAACTAAGGGTTTGAATACCCAGTTCTAGCAATCATGATGATGATAATGTTAAGGAATGAGAATCCCCAATAATGTGATAAGGGACTGAGATCCCGAGTGTTATGCATTCAATGTGTTCCAAAGATTATGAAAGTACTTGATAAATGTATTACACCTTTCTTTGTAGCATATGTTATAATTCATGCTTATAACTTGGTTGATGCTAAGAGATATTGTAATGCACCTAATTAATCAAGTGGAACCTTATCATGTAGTTGCCCTGGCCATAGATCCATTCAGTGTCAAAATTTTCTGAATGGTCAAACGAGTTTAACTTGGAGAGCATATTTTTGAATATGTGGGGGTGATGGACAAAAAGATCCTTACCTCCAAATAGGGATTGCTATGTGATCTTTCTCTCATATACTGAGGTTGTTGTGTGATCTCCCCAAAGAAGAAAATATATCGGGGTTGCTGTGTGATCGCCCCGATAAGAGTGCATGATCCGGCTGTAACTCTATAGTGAAGATGCTACTATACCCTGGAAAGCTAATTGCAGTTTGACATGTGATGTCACTGCCAGTGGTCTCGTACTGACCGATACAGGTGAGGTCTTGGAAGTCAGCTCTTCCTTTAACCTTGTATGGTACTGATTTCGACTAAGAGGTGGTCGGTTGGAGCATGAGCGGTATACCTCATCTCCTCAGGGCATAAGTGTGATTGTAAATATGTAATCAGTCGTGTAGCATATTTGCTTAAGGATTGAATATGGAAACATTGGCTGATGTTACACTACTTTTATACATCTTAAATGGATAGATTTATATGTGTTCTTTGTATTCCTTATAAAGTGAATATATGATTTATTTCTCTATCATAGATAGTTGCATTGATTTAAAAGATGATATTGCTCTATTTTGCTTATAAACAGTGATTAAACTTGATTATTAATATAAAACATCCTATACTCATTTTTATACTATTCACCTGGGATAATAATGTTGTTGGAAGATAGTTATATCTCTTGCTGGGACTTTTGTCTCACCCCGTTAGTCCCAACATCTTTTAGGTGGACGCGGACAATGAGGTAGAGACCATATTGTAAAGGGAGGACAACAACAACAGGGATAGAAGTAACAGCTCAGGTTGAGTGTGTTGTCTGTCATGTTTGGTAGATAGAAATCCTATGTGTCATCTCTGTACTCTCAGGTCTTTGGGAATTAGTACGTAATAGTTTTATAAACGATCTTAGATTTTGGCATGTATGCCTCGAGGTTTTATGTTGCTTATGTATATGTTTGGATAAAGTAACTGGTATATGATATCCTCGAAATGAGATGGTATAATGCATGTACGATGTGAATCATGATCTATATATAGCCTTGGTTCTTTCTTTAAGAGTTTCCTGGCAATGGATCTCTTTGAAAAATGGTTTTAATTTTTAGTGATTTTTTAATCTACTTCTAATGGTTATTCCGCGTAATTACTGTGTGATTTGGTTTTCAGTTTGATAGCGGTCATCACATTCATTATCTTTTCATGCCTTATAATAAGGCTCAACAAAATCACTTACATATAATACACCAGATCAGCATAATATTGCATTAATGAGCTAGGAGATATTCATAAACAATCATAGTAGGGTTATATTAACATTAAGAACATTCCTATATTACATCAACATGCTAGGAATCTAGATATGATTAACCCTCACCATATTCATAATGCACATGTTTAGCATAAGAAAATATCAACCATGTGGCTATAATAACCACCAATTAACATATTAAGGTTATGATTATATTAAGGAGGTTCTTTCACCATCATTCCATCATATAAGAATGGTAAACATGAATTCTCATCTTTATCTATTTTCATTAGAGTTAGGTTCAACAAGATAAAATATATTAATGTTACTAATCAACACTTATACCCAAACCCTAACACATGACATCCCCATTGAATCATGGATGCATAAGGTGAAGCATCACCATCACATTCCATATTATTCTCAAGTATGAATCCACACATAAATCAAGGTGTAACCATCGGTTTATAGCATACTAAGGTTTCAACAAGAATAAGAGAGTACTCCATGATTGTATTAATCATTCAAGGACTATTCATACCCAATTACCATCATTTAGTTATATTAAAGCTAGGTATAACAAGCTATACCTCATTAGGGTTACCCATTAATTTATTATGGTGATTATCAATCATAATCATACGACGGTAAGGGTAAGACTACAATTTTAAGGCATTTAACCATCAAATTCTCATCATTATAATCATAACATTACACTATAGGCTTCACCCAAAACAATGGGAATATTGAAGCATCAACTTCTAACTATTAAATGTTGAAAAGGTAAAGCCATTGGTCATTTACATAAGTAAACATCTTGAATAAACCACCTATGAAGTCATTGAGTTGTGCTCTAGAAAGAGTCACCATCTAACCCTAGACATCCCTTGATTAACAACATGAAAAATTCCATGAGAGTAGGGTAAAACCCATAAGTGATTGTTTATTTAAAACAAGCCGTCAGTAAATGAGCTTCTTAAGTTGATCTCATAAAGGAAACCATTTTAATAATTTTATTAGGACCAACATATTACATTTAGGCATCATTCCAATTTATTGGATGAAGAAACATTAGATCTTAACCATTAGGTCAAGTTCATATAATAAAATCATTAATTGGAGTACAGGTCCGACCATTGCATCAAATGACCCAAGAAACCATTGGTTTAAGGCTTAATTGATGCTACAACTACATGCTTAACTCACCATAGGTTTTGGAGACCTGATCCAACATCACTAGTGACCATTAAGTCACCATAGGTTGTTAGATCAGCACTACATTCATTAATCACCATCGAATATCAAAATAATATCACCATTGCTTGATAGCATCATTAGGGTACTTAGTTGTTAATCACTAAGATTCTAATTAGGCCAACACCTGACCTAAGGGGTGAACGTCAGTTGACACTCTTGGTCACCACCATCAGTTGTCATGAAGAGAACAACATCGGTTGTTGCAATGGTACCTGTAACATCCCTGACCTGGGTTATGAATTAACCCTAGATGTTTTGTCTAAGAAGGTTGAGTATATTCTTAATCTTATCTTGGGAAAAGTAATTAGGCCTCATAAGAAACTTATGTTTCAATTTTGGTCCTGTTTGAGCAATGTTGAAGCAATGTTTGCTTATTTTGGACTAAAGTGCAAATTACCCAAGTCGAGGGGTTAACTTGCAAATGTTGCATGATAAGATGTTCCTCTGATGTTAAGACATCATAATAATGAATGTGATGTTGTGGTATGGTTTCCACAAGCTTGGGCACCAAGATTAAGCTTGTAAAGCAATGTTGTGCATTAAAACCTAGTTTTGGTGAAAAGTGCAATTTACCCAAATTCTAGGGTTCAATATGCAAATTACCACTTCAATAAAGTCCCTAATGTTTCTTGGCATCATGTAGAGCAAAGAAAATGAGATTTACTTCTCATTTGAATTAAGATGGAGGAGAGAGAATCTTGATATTAAAATAATCAAGATTTAATCCTAATTGAAACCCTAATTCAATTTAGGGCAAAAATGAATAAAAATAATTGAAGGGATTTCAACCAAAATGTTTGGGTTGATGTTGAATAAGGATGGACGTTCCTTTGCCAAGATAAGGAACGAAAATATCTTAAGTAGGTGAAATTCCACTCACCTTATTATAAAGAAAAGTAATTTCCACTCACATATGGGACATTAATATAATAAGCATTAAGGTGCTTAATTTGCTTTTCTTTAAATTGAGGATAATGAAAGAGAATTAAAGGCAAAGGGATATTCCTCATATCCATGGAGTTGAGGGGGAAGAGGCGGCCATAATTTTTGGATTAATTGGATTTTTATAAGGCATATTCTCTCTCATCAATTTCTTTATAAAAGTGCCATTTCCAAGCCCAAACCAAGGCCTTTTTCGGATTTTCTTCTTTCCTTTGCTTGCAAAACCGACCAAGGAGCTAGAGAGGAGAAGGAGGACGACTCCCTACCTGTTGGTAAGATCTTGACCTTTGTTCTCCTTGAGTTCATGGAGGAAATTGAAAATAAATTATGGATTCCTTCTTATTTCGATCTCCTCTTCAACCCTAGCCTACTTTTGCAATCAAAAGCTTGAGGACGAGCCTAGGGGGAGTTGCTAGAGCTTCATCCACCATTAATGGCGTGAGATTGGATCTTTGGAGCTCAATTGGAGGCGGGTTTTATAACTCAAACCCTTAAACATTGCTATTGCATCAATTCTCTATGCTTTGTTGATTGATTTCTTCATTTTGATACACTCTTGTTTCTTTGCTGCAATTTCCATCAAGAACGGTTGCTGTTCTTGGTTGTTCGAAGGAAGGGGATGATGAAATCATCCTAGATGCTTATCCAAAGAAAATTACCAAGAAAAACTGTTTTGATAGCTACTCCAAATCGTTTTAATTTGATTGGCTATGTGGTTTCAGCAAACCGTTTAAGGGAAAACGGTTTGAAACCGTTTGGGAGAAAACGGTTTCAAGACCGTTTGATATGGTTGACCAAGCGTTGACCGTTTGGGAATTTTGTTCCTAATTATGTAGGCTGATAACCCTCCAAATTTGAGGGATTAACTCCAAAGGAATCGAGAGTTGAAGGCCAATCAATTAGGCAATCAGATTGAATTATATGCTGATTGTCAACCTGATTAACTTGACCTGGTTGAGCAAACGGTTTCAAGACCGTATAAGATGGTGTACCAAGCGTTGACCGTATGGGATTCCTGATCATAATTATGTTTATTAATAACCCTCCAAATATGAGGGATTAACTCCAAAGGAATCGTGAGTTGAAGCCTAATCAATTAGGGAAACCTAATTGGATTAAGTGCTGATTTTCAATCTGATTTAATTGAACTTTTTGGGCAAACGGTCTCAAGACCATAGAAGATGGTTGACTAAGCGTTGACCGTATGTGATTACTGTTCCTAATGATGTTGGTTAATGACTCACCAAATTTTATGGATTAATTCCAAACGAGTCATGAGTTGAAGGCTAATCAATTGGGAAAACCCTAATTGCAATCAGTGCTGAAATTCCAATGAGTTAATTAGAGATTTTGGGTTGATTAGCCCAAACGGTTTCAAGACCGTTTGGGGATCACCCAAACGGTCTCAAGACCGTTTGGGGGTCACCCCAAGACCGTTTGGAGGTCTGGGGTCAAGTATAGTTGACCAATTGAAGGTCCAATGGTACTAATCATATTGCAATGTAGTGCTGATTTGTTGATCAACTCGATAGACCAATCCATGATGATTTTTCACTAGAATCCAAAGGTTGGATGGGCCAAACGGTCTCAAGACCGTTTGGAGCTCATCCAAACGGTCTCAAGACCGTTTGGTGGTCACCCAAGACCGTTTGGAGGTCTAGGGTTGAGTATGGTTAGGTGTTTGAAGGTCTAAAGGTACCAAGCTGTTATACAATGCAATGCTGATTTGGTGATCAATCCAATGATCCAAACCTTAATTGGATGGCTTGGATTTGAGTGATATGATGGTCAAACGGTCTCAATACCGTTTGGAGGTCATCCAAACGACCTCAAGACCGTTTGGGGTCAGGTCATACCCAATTTGGATAATGGTTCAATAGTTTCAAAGTAACCAATCTTGCATTGATGAGTGTTGTTGGATCTTCGATTCCAAACCCTAATTCAATTGAATCAAACCCTAATTGATGATCAATTGAGGGTCAAATCAGTTTAAGGTTGACCTATTAAACTCAATTGAAGTATGAGTATAGGTCCAATTGATGATTGGTTCCATGAATTCAATGATTGAAGGAATCAACATTGAAAACCCTAATTCAATTGGATACCTTATGTCATTGAAGGTCCAATGGATCAAACCTTTTTGAAAACCTAATGTGATTAGGTGGGAGATACCTTTAATGGTACTAGTAATTAATGAATAACAAATGCATGGATCCAATACATGATGTAAACCCTAATTGAGGCCGATTTCATGTATAACCCTATTAAGAGGTTGCCTACATGTGAAATCACTAATTAGGATGAATAGTAAACCCTAATTCATTTGGATACCTTATGTAATGGAGGTCCAATGTGATGATGAATCTACTATTGATCCAATGATGATTAGTAATGACAATCAATGAAAGTACAGAGGTTGAAACCCTAATAGTACCTAAGTGATTAAGTGTCAATTAAGGGATGAATCCCTAATTGCTTATAGGATCAATGACTTGATACACTATGTTAATCATAGTTATATGTATACGACTAAAGAGTTGATATGACCTAATCAAGTTAATAAGTTGATAGCATGAATTCATACATGAATATGATTCATGTGGTGATTAAGGGTTATGATCCTTAAGCAAAGAGATCATGAAACCCTAAACATGAACATAAACCCTAATTGACAGGGTTATTGAACTCAAACCCTAGTTGAGGGTGTATCCATGTGAAACCCTAACTGAAGGTGTATCCATGTGAAGCCCTAATTGAGGGTGATGTTACGAGAAACCCTAATTGGGAATGATTAGTAAACCCTAATTATGGGCAATGTGATATGAAACCCTAATGAAGGGTGATGCTATATGCAATCCCTATTCTAATGGAGGGAAATGGTATGTGAAACCATAATTCCCTAATAAAAGAATAGAATTCATACTTGAATATGATACATGAGATTTGTGATGGAAATCCTAATCCTAGTAAAGGATTAAGGGTAATACTGATACATGAGATGTGTGATGGAAATCCTAATCCTGGTAAAGGATTAAGGGTAATACCCTTGAATTATTAATATATTGTTTTTGCATGGTGATGATAGATAATTGATGTGCTGCTATCATATGTGGTAACCATGCAGGTATCATGAGATGATGAGCATAGCCAGGTATGAGCTATGATGTGTTATTAGTTTGAATTTGTTTATTGGGCCTTGTGTGCCATAATATACCTTGTGCCCGGTAAGAGGTAGCAAGAGAGTTGATGGGCCTCAAGTGCCATGATGGATGCTTGTATAACAAGTATCATGCTTATCTTAGTCAGATGACCTAAAGGTGTTAATTGCTGGAGAATGTGGTAACAATGCTCAGGTGATGAGCTAAGGGTTTAATTACCCAGAATCACATGTTAGTGCATTGAAATTGTGAAGGGATGAGAATTCCCAGTGTTGAAATAAGGGATTGAGATCCCAACACCTTGTGAAAAGAGTGTGGCTATGGGCCATGACTCCACAACGATAATGCCAGGCTTTAGTTATATGATCTAAGCCTGAAGAACGTCAATGCAGTGATAATGATTCTGTAGTTTGAATAGATGTTATACATGTTCTTCATATTCCTTAAAGGATAAATGATATGTTGATTCTATTTTAACTGTAATGCTTCTGACATAGAATGATGTTCTAAACTATTAGACATTTACCTGCTGTCAATTAAATTTGATTTCTCTGTTCATATTTATCTTCTTAAGTTACAATAACAATGTTTCTGGCAGAGAGTTATATCTCTCGCTGGGGCAATTTTTATAATTGTCTCACCCCTGTGGGAACCACATTTTTAGGTGGAGGCGGACGAAGAGACAGGAATCCTTCAGGAGGTGAAGGACAACAACAGCAGCAGCAGGGACAGCAGTGAAGTCTCAGGTGGAGACATTGGTTGTCATGTCATGTTCAGATGTATATAAAGTCCTATATGTCATCTCTGTACTCTCAGGTCCTCGGAGTAGTAGTTAGTGATTTCGAGATTTTGACTTAATGCCTCGAGGGTTTTATACTACCTGTGTATAGATAAGACAGAGTAGTTAATGTTTGCATTCCTCGAGAAGCAAAAGTACATGAGATGTATATATATGAACCAGGATGTAAAGCTTTACTTTGGTTCTGAATGAAAGGGGTTTTCCTGTGAATGGATCTCTTTGCAAAAAGTTTTAATTTTTAGTGATTTTCACTAATATGTTGCTTGATGAACGCTTCCGCATTAGTTAATCTTATTTTTGCGAGACGGTCGTCACAGTACCACCACTGAGTGATGTGTTTATAGAAGAAATCAGCTTAAAACCCTAAAATTGACCATTGGTTGATAGGTGTTTAGCACCATCGGTTGTCAAACCAACCTGATCCAAGTCATATTATACCTTTGGAATAACACACCATGATCACAGGTTCATATAGAACTGAAATCAGAATAGGGAACATTATAAAAATTGAAATCCAAGTCAAGCATAGCTTTTTAGTGCATGGATCATCATTTAAAAGCAAGAATATGAGCTAACAAGATTATGGTAAGAAATAAACATAGAGAAAGTTAGAAAACTTGCCTTTAATTATAATATAAAATTTCAAACAGAAAAAAACACGAGAAAGTGGGGTAGAAAATCCAAGCATAAGTTGTGAACTCATCCATCTAACACCTTTCTTCATCAAATGAGCAAACCCTAAGCATAAGGAGCAAGAAAGGTAGGGTTTTAGAGCTTTCGAAAAATTTATACTATGGAACCGCAAGGTTCCAACCTAGAGAAAGGTAGGAGGAAGGATAAAAAAGAAGTAAATGGAGGAAATAAGGGGATTCTTACTCTTTTAGGTCAAGATCACTAGAAGGAAGCTTTTTAAACCCTAAATGAGAGAAAAACAAAACTCTAGGAGCTTCCACCAAGAAATTTGCCTTCTTCTTCCTTGGATAGGTCCTCCACAGTTAAATAGATAAGGAACGAGGTTCTTATCATGAGGGAAGTGGTGGAAAGAAAAAATTTCTTTGGGAGCTCAAAAATAGATATATAAAGCTCTAGGATAAGGGAGAGAAGAAGCATGAGGTGTCTAAAAAGCTCTCCATGCATCCATGGCCTTAAACTACTAAGGATATACAAGAAGTCACACAATCAGATCCCCCACCATCCATAGAGACCTTCTTAGCTCTCCTTTGTCAAATTTCCAAGCCAATCAGATAAATCATTGGTTGATAGCTCCTAAAGGTAGCACATCCATAAAGGGGTAAGCCCTAAAATACCCTTGAGGAAAACACTTCCAAATCAAGTTTCAACTAGGTGTCCCATGGATTAAAAAGCTCAATAGTGATGAGATAACATCCAAAGAACATAATGCAAGTGATAAATTGCAAATAAAACCTCACAATTGGCTAAATTGTAGAAAAGTCCAAAATGTGCATAAAATTGCATAACTTGCATAAACAGTGTCCAAATTGGAACAAACTTGAAACTTAAGCTTGTATTTTGATACAAAGAATATCAAAATGTTAGATTAAGGTTATAAACATTCAATTATGATAGTTAAGTATGTTCAATACTTTAAGCAAGGTCAGGGGTCTCTCAACCATAAACCTCTAATAGGGATTTCGCCCATGAAATCCAAGGTAAACAAAGATGGATAATTCTCATGCACCTCATCCCCAATATTACACATGGTATCTTTCATCTCATGATGGTCACATTATTCTCATAGAATTCATATTCTTCTCCCTCAACTTCTGCATGTGTAACCTTATTCATCATATGAACTATTGTACCACGTGTACATGTCTGGTAGTATCTTTCAACTTTGGAACTCGATTGTCATCTTGAACTATTCTATCTGCTGTATCACACTTCACTCAGAGTCCATAATCATTAGATTTTACCAAACATAGAACATCATGTATCTCTTATCATATGTAACTTTACAAGTTTTCATCTCTATGTCCCTTCAATGGTTGTTGTAATTAACAACTCAATCAACTAGGTACGCATCTCCTAATTTTCAAGAACTATGAAGCATATATATTTTTTTAGAGGATTCTCTAATCATCTCAATGGTGAATTGGCCATCTATTTGGTTGAAGAATCATACATTTGTTTATAACCGTTAACAAATATAACTTCCTGATTGACCTTGTTAGGAGTAAAACAACGACAATGTATTCATCTTATCAGGATTCTCACAACACACTTTATAGAGATATCATAACTCCAAGAGGATACTTTAGTCAAACCCAACTCACTCTTTCTAGACTTGTCACACATAAGTATAGTTGTTTCATTATTCTTAAGGTTTAGCAAAAATATTGACCATGTTACTGACCATCTTTGGAATACTTTGAGACGTCATAATTCAAAGCTTGCTACAACTTGTAAGACATTACCTGAACACTTTGTTCCTCCTATTCATAAATTCTATTGGTACATTGGTTTGTCTAAAGGACATAGCCATAAACTTGTCACAGTCATGTAATTTATGTCATCCACTCTAACTCTTATGCATTGATATTTGATCCTAGGTTTATCTTAAAGGAACATGGTAACACATGTCCACTAATAAGCAAACCATCTATCTTGATAGTGATCTTACCTAGATATCACTGAATCATACACAACATTACAAAATCACTTTTGTTTTTCCTTCCAAACAACATTTATAGGGTCATCATCAACTCTCTGTGTGTGTGTGTGTGTAAGGGAGAGGAATACTTGGAATGTTCATTTAATAGACATATCCAACCTTCACATACTTCCATATTGTTGATACATATTGGATACTAGGATTCATTACCTTGGGTATCCACCTCAAGCACTATAAGGAACTCACATCCTTATCTCATCTACTTTTACCAACATAACAAATCTCAAGACATATAAAAGGAGTCTTCCTAATTATTGGAAGGCTCAAAAGTAAACTCATCACAAACTTTATGATCTTGGAACCATAGTCCAAGAAACCTTATGCTATAATAAGCTATCCACCTTCATGTTTACAAAGAATGCACACATACCAAGTGGAAATGATCCACTTGAAAACTGGGCCCTAGAAAGGAAAGACACAAAGGGAAACACACTTCCCACGTCATAGCAGAATTGTTCAAGGGTCACTAGCAAAAAGGTAACCAATTCAGTTTTCATTATGCAGGTTACAACTTCTTATGTATCGTTTTACCTTTTTCATTTTAGGTTCCATTCCATTAGCATAGGAATCATCATGATTAACATATCTCATTACTCCTTCCTTGATGAACATTTATCATACTTGGATATGTTCTCTTGCTTTATTATGTTTTTCAACGATTTATCCAGAGGTAAATTATCATATTCCAAATTTTCTTCATTAAACAAGGATCGTCTCCCTTAATTTCTTACACATGCCATGCTGATTTTACATTAAAATTTTCTTACATACATGGGTTTCTCTGATATTAACTCAGGTTCTACTTTATCCTTTGTCATTTTTCCCATTCATCTTCTCATTTTTATACTTATCTTAGGAATTCTCTCCATCTTATGTGAATTTCATACCTTGAATCACTTCATAAGTTTAGACTTATCTGTCTTTTACTTTATTATCATCTTGAATTACATCTTCAAGAACTCCTCTTTTGCTTATTTGTATTCAGATTTAGATTTCGTGTTATTGTATCTTTCTCTTATAGTTACCAAACATTCAAGTTTTGATAGTTAATGATGTAATTCTCATCCTCTCTTGAGGTAATATTGAGTTATCTGCACCATGATTTCTGATTCATTATTCTCTTTAGATTGTTTCAAAATGACTATTTTATCATAATAATCAAAAAGATAACAATCTAAAAGTTCCATACTTACTTTTTCTTCAATAATTGAATACATGGCTAGGGCACCCAAGTATTGAGATTAGGCAGTATGCACCATGATTATATGTCATGTTCCTAACTTAGACATCATCCTAGTCCTAATTCCTAGTGTCCCTATAGACTCAGCAAACCTAAAGCTCTGATACCAACTTATGAGAACCCATTACATCAAACGAGATTACTCAAAACATAAAATGCAATCGATCACTAATTAATCACATACCCAAAAATATGGGTAAATTAAAACTGATTTCAACATCAACACCCGCTCAGAAATATTTGCATAAGAACCCAATATCTTTCTTGTATCCATACTATGATAAGAATTTGATATAAATTGTTCTATCTCCTTAGCCACGACATATATACACAGGAGAACAATATTTGTATATGCCACATAAACAAGCATTAACATGCTAACAAAATTCTGATTCGTTTGAAACACCATATCCAAACTTTTCCTACCCAGACCTGAGAGTATAGGGACGACTCTAGGACACACTAGACATCTAATCAACTTTCTCAAAGATTCATTACTATAGCTCCTCTTTTCTTCCACAGGTTTGTTTTCGTCACTTCTGATTACCTAACCACAAGGGTGAGACCCATGTCCCAGCAAGAGATATAACCTCCAATAACGTTTATTGATTCCAACATTTTTAGGAAATGAGATAGTTTAAGCACTTTAATCATATATAACAAATAAGCTCAACAGCAATAATGATTAATAAAATACATAAAGGAGCAGATAATAATTATCTTCATTAGCTAGACTATTCTCATATCCCTATTAACAATATAAGGAGTTTAGGAACATGAGCATCTCTAACATCATGAATAAGTCTAGCATCATAAGCATAGCTAACAACATCAGCATGTCTATCAAGTTGAGCATATCAACATCATAAGTAGAGCTTACATTATAACCACAACTATCTGCATAAGCATGATTGGCAGTATAGGCATCTCTAGTTACAAAGGCATAGCTAGCAATATAAGCATAGCTAACAATATGTGATAACAAATTTCATAATCATTGCCAACAATAATAATATCTCTATCAACTTAAACATGACTATTGTATGTACAAATTTATAACATGAGAATATCCACAACATAAGAATATCTACTATCTTTTAATGCATTGAACATCATCTCTATGTATAGAGAACAACAAGGGTTATCATCCAATATGAAGTGTCGTGTATAACCCTAAACAAATTTGCTAGACAGCTGTAATACATCTTTTATTATGCCCTGGGGAGTTTGAGTCCTACCACCCAACGTCCAACCGACCCCTGTGAAGGGATATTCAGTTTTGTACAAGATCTAGGAGTGTCGGTATCCTAAGATCTCTTCCCCTCAGTTAGTACAAGTAAAAAGGTAGTGACATATCAGTCAAAGTTGCCACTACAATGACATATAGTCAAGCTACTAACCACTATTCTGCCCTTGTTATAGGTCATGGCACTAGAAACCAGGGTATACAAAACCCTCTAATCTGAGGTACAACCGCAGTTGTCCTTAATCACATCAAATGTTTGAGGCATGACCATAGCCATCATCCATAACCTGCATTGTGAATGACAAGGATATATCCTTAACTTTCCACCCCCGCATACTCAATATTATGCACTCTGAGTTTCCCTTGGGAATGTTCATTTCACCATCCAACAAGTTCTGACACTGAAGATGGATCTATGATACAGGGCACTACATGATTCGAGTTGCACTTGATTAGTTATGCCAATTGGATGAATTAAGGCTGCATCAAACAAGTGGACATACAAAACCTAATTCACTTCTAGCAAGCATATAAATATCACACTTCAAAAGATATAAAACATGTGAAACATAATTTCTCATCTCATCATCACATGGTACTATTCACTTGCCATTCATGAGACTACACTAGTCACCATGTTATTACAAGATATAAATAATTTTCACAATATCACGGGGTATCACTCCTTATCAACTCAAGAGGATTACACCTCATTTAAGGCTCAACCATGCTCAAAGGTCATTAAGACCATCATACTATTCCCCACAAGATCATCATTATCTTTGCATGCCTTATAACAAGGCTCAACAACATCACTTACATATAATACACCAGATCAGTACAATATTGCATTAATGAGCTAGGAGATATTCATAAACAATCATAGTAGGGTTATATTACCATTAAGAACATTCCTTTATTACATAAACATGCAAAGAATCTAGATATGATTAACCCTCATCATATTCATAATGCACATGTTTAGCATAAGAAAGTATCAACCATGTGGCTATGATAACCACCAATTAACATATTAAGGTTATGATTGTATGAAGGAGGTTATTTCACCATCATTCCATCATATAAGAATGTTAACCATGAATTCTCATCTTTATCTATTTTCTTTAGATTTAGGTTTAACAAGATAAATTGTATTAATGTTACTAATCATCACTTATACCCAAACCCTAACTCATGACATCCCCATTAGATCATGGATGCACAAGGTGAAGCATCACCATCACATTCCATACTATTCTCAAGTATGAATCCACACATAAATCAAGGTGTAACCATCAGGTTATAGCATATTAAGGTTTCAACAACAATAAGAGAGTACTCCATGATTGTATTAATCATTCAAGGACTATTCATACCCAATTACCCTCATTTAGTTATATTAAAGCTAGGTATAACAAGCTATACCTCATTAGGGTTACCCATTAATTCATTATGGTGATTATAAATCACAATCATATTAAGTTAAGGGTAAGACTACATGTTTAATGCATTGAACCATCAAATTCTCATCATTAGAAGCATATCATTACACTATAGGCTTCACCCAAAATAATGGGAATATTGAGGCATCAACTTCTAACCATTAAATGTTGAAAAGGTAAATCCATTTGTTGTTTACATAAGTTAACATCTTGAACAAAACACCTCTGAAGTCATTGAGTTGTGCTCTAGAAAGAATCACCATCTAATCCTAGACATCCCTTAATTAACAACATAAAAAATTCCATTGAGAGTAGGGTAAAACCCAGAAGCAATTGCTTATTTAAAACAAGCCATCAGTAAATGAGCTTCTTAAGTTGATCTCATAAAGGAAATCATTTTAATAACTTTATTAGGACCAACATATTACATTTAAGCATCATTCCAATTTTTTGCATGAAGAAAGATTAGATATTAACCATTAGGTCAAGTTCATATAATAAAACCATCAATTGGAGTATAGGTCCAACCATTGCACCAAATGACCCAAGAAACCATTAGTTTAAGGCTTAATTGATACTACAACTACATGCTTAACTCACCATAGGTTGTGGAGACCTAATTAACCATCAGTAGTGACCATTAAGTCACCATAGGTTCTTAGATCAGCACTATATTCATTAATCACCAACGAATATCAAACTAACATCACCATTGATTGATCGCATCATTAGGATACTTAGTTGTTAATCATTAAGCTTCTAATTAGGCCAACACCTGATCTAAGGGGTGAACATCAGTTGACACCCTTGGTCACCACCATCAGTTGTCATGAAGACAACATCATCGGTTATTGCAATGGTACCACCATTAGGTCATGTTTTTATAGAAGATATCGGCTTTAAACCCTAAATTGACCATTGCTTGATAGGTGTTTAGCACCATCGTTTGTCAAAACAACCTGATCCAAGTCATATTATAGCTTAGGAATAATGTATACATGATTGCAGGTTCATCTAGAACTAAAATCAGAATAAAGAACATTATAAAATCAAAATCCAAGTCAAGCATAGCTTTTTAGTTCATGGATCATAATTTAAAAGCAAGAAAATGAGCTAGCAAGCTTATGGTAAGCAATAAACATGGAGCAAGTTAGAAAACTTTCCTTTAATTAGAAGATAAAATCTCAAATAGAAGAAAACATGAGCAGGTAGGGTAGAAAATCTAGGCATAAGCTGTGAACTTGTCCATCTAGCACTTGTCTTCATCAAATGAGCAAACCCTAAGCATAAGGAGCAAGAAAGGTAGGGTTTTAGAACTTTAGAGCAATTTCTACCATGGAACAATAAGTTTCGACCTAGAGAAAGGTAGGAGGAAGGATAACAAAGAAATAAACGGAGGAAAGAAGGGGATTCTTACTCTTTTAGGTCAAGATCACTAGAAGGAAGCTTTTTAAACCCTAAAAGAGAGCAAAACAAAACCCTAGGAGCTTCCACCAAGAAATTTGTCTTCTTCTTCTACCTTGGACAGGTCCTCTGTAGCTAAATAGATAGGTAACGAGGTTCTTAGTAGGAGGGAAGTGGTGGAAAGAAAAACTTTCATTTGGGACCTAACAAATAGATATATAAAGCTCTAGGATTAGACCTATCAAATGGGTGGGTGGGTTGGGCTTGGGTTGGGTCGTTGCGGGTGCGGGTCTGGTGGGTGTGGGTCAAAAAGATACACTTCTAAATGGGTGAAAGAAAAGCACACCCAAAACTGACCCAGAGGGTTGTGGGTTGCTCATGGCTGCCCATATAAAATGTGTACAATAAACAATAAGTTACTAGTTGCTTTCCTTAACACTAAAAATAACATTTGAGACATGTTGTAACTATTGATTTTCTATAAAATATAGTACAAGAGAGTTGTGGCATCCAACTTATGAAAACAGGATTAATTAATGCAGAAGCAAATTATTAGCAGCGGAATTACTGAAAATCACTAAAAATTTAAAACTTTTTGTAAAGAAATCCACAAATAGTAAAACTCTATCATAAAGAACCAAAGTGAGTTATTTACATTCTGATTCCTCAGTACATCTCTGTATCATCTCATCTCAAGAGTCATAACATTGACTGCCCAGTTAAACTGTACATGAGTAGTATACAAAATCTTGAGGCATCAAGCCAAAAATCTCAGATCTATTTCAAATCATCTACTGATTCCTAGGACCTAAGAGTACAGAGACGACACATAGGACTCTCTCTATATACAAGACTTGACAAACAGTGTCTCCACCTGAAGATCACTGATGTCCTTGTTGTTGTTGTTGCTGTTGTTGTGGTTGTTGTTGCTGCTCACCCACTGAAGGGTTTCTTCTTCCTCGGCATCTACCTAAAAGGTTGAATCCCACGTGGGTGAGACAATTGAAAATTGTCCCAGCGAGAGTTATAACTCTCCACCAGAAGCATTGTTATTGCAGATATTAAAATAACACTGGGCAATAGAATTATAAATATTCAACAACAGGTAAATCATTGAATAAGATATGCAGAGCAGTATTCTCTATGCAATCATTTCAATTATAACTTAATTAAACAGAAAGTCATTCATTTAATAAGGAATATGAAGAACATGTATATCCTTTATCTTTCTAAGATATAATAAACAATGTATCAATAATCATTGTTTCTCATAGTTCAACCCAAAGCAAATATACTACATGGCTGATTACATTTTACAAACAACTTATGCCCTGAGGAGATGAGGTATACCGCTCATACTCCAACCGACCATTGCGAAATCAAAATCAGTACCATACATAGGTCATTAGAAGAGTCGAATTTCTATGACCTCATCTTCCTCATTCAGTGTGAGGAACAACATGTAGGACATCTTGTGTCCATACTATAAATATAGCTTTCCAGGGTATACTGGCAACTTATCTATTAGAGTTACAGTGGCATGTTGTACTCTCTTCACAATTGAGGGATTTCTTGTTTATCTCACATCGATTCGGCATTAACATCATCATCGGGAGATTAGTTATACATCATCCCGGCATATACATATAATGAAGGATTGAGAGATTTAATGTTTATCTCACATCAATTCCTCCATTAGGGCATAAGGATATTCACGCCCATTACCCCCACATACTCAAAAGTATGCTCTCCAGGAGTTCCCTTAGGAAAACCTGTTTCACCATCACCTAACTTCTGACGATGATGGATCTATGGTCAGGGCTCTACATGATATCATTTCACTTGATTAATTAAGTACATCACATCATTCTTTTAGCATCAGGCATGTTTTCAATCATAAAACATTATAACAATTGCTATAAAGAATGAGTACTATTTTTATCAAGTTCATTTCACAACTTTGCTAACATTGGGATCTCAATCCCTTATTATCTCATCATCATGATTCAAGAATATGGGTGTTCAAACCCTTAGATCATCAATATACTTGTTACCACTTTAACAGGTCACATAATTCTAACAAGTCATTTGACAGTGTAAACATGATAATTGCAATGCAGATATTTCACATGGCTCTTACATCTTATCAACCTCTTTTGTTACCTTTCACTAGGTAACATAGCATATCATTGCTTACAAGGCTCATAAAGTACTTTCAATAACCAAAGCATCATATCTCATACCTGGCTATGTTCAATATCTCATAATACCTGCATGATTAGTACAGATGATAACATATACATCAATTTCCTCTCGGCACAATGTAAAACAATTATGACATCATTGTTCAAGGGTTATACCACTATGCCCTTGCTAGGGTTAGGGTTTCGCTTTTTAATTTAATTAGGGTTAATCATCCCCTTTAGCTCAAATAGGATAAATGACTCATCATTTCATTATCCAACCTTAGAGCTTCTTAGTATAAAGTATAACCCAAAATTAGGGTTTCACATATTCATTCACCTTATTTGGAATTAGGGTTTACTATTTACATCACCTCACCCTTGATTAGGGTTTATAACCAACAACCCATAATTAGGGTTTACTATTCACATCACATCACCCTAGGTTAGGGTTTACTATTCATATCACATCACCCTAGGTTAGGGTTTACTATTCATATCACATCACCCTACGATAGGGTTTTATATTCACCCCAAGTAGGAGTGAGAATCAAAGTGCCTTGAATTAAGGTTTATCATGTCATCACTATGAATTAAGTTCATACCATCATCATGTATAGGATTTCACCTATCAATGCCCTCAGTTAGGGTTATGATTCATCATCCATCATAATTAGGGTTTCATGATCCCACTATGAAGGATCATACCCTAATTAGACATTCATTCATATTAGAAGTCCATTACTTAATTATCATCCATGTAGGCAATCTTCTCTTTCATCTTTTAAAGCTGATGTATGCTTCAGTCTTGATTAGGTTAAGTCGACTCACTCTTGAGGTAGAATTGACATCATTGGTTATGTCATTGTCACCATGAACATTAAGGCTTAATTATTCAAAGGGTACTAATCACCTCATCCCATTAAGATGTAATTACTATAATCATCTTTGATTACATCATGTATTAGTCAACTAATCACTTTGTCCTTTAACCACTTTAAGTACCCATGCGGTTTTGGTTGATTATCCACCAAATGATTTTGGCCTTATAGACCTTAAACGGTCTTGACCAATTCATACCTCAAATGGTCTTGAGCAACCAATGAAACCATTTTCTAAAGTACCACCTTGAAACCGTTTAGTAACGTAGTTGGTGAAGACTGTTTGCCCAAAGTTGACTTTTGAAACTACATGAACTCAATCGATTTGGAAACTGCATGAACCTAAATGGTTTGGGATCCTTTGGTCCCAAACGGTATTCCCAAATGGTCTTGAGACCGTTTGGAATCAAACGGTCTTGAGACTGTTTGGTCCAAACCTCCTCAAAACCGCAAGGACCAAAAATAGTCTCAACAAGTCAAATTGAATTAGGGTTTCCAATGATGGTTCCTTCCACCATTGAATTCATGTAACAAATCATCAATTGGACCAATCACCATACTTCAATTGAGTTGAATAGGTCAACTTTCAACTGATTGGTCCCTCAATTGATCCTCAATTAATCATCAATTAGGGTTTGAATCAATTGTATTAGGGTTTGGAATCGATGATCCTTCAACATTAATCAATGTGAGATTGGTAACTTTGAAACCATTGAACCTTCATCCAAATTGAACATGACCTGACCCCAAACGGTCTTGAGGTCGTTTAGATGACCTCCAAACGGTCTTGAGACCGTTTTCCCATGTCCACATAAAAATCCAAGTCAACCAATTAGGGTTTGGTTCATTGGATTGCTCACCAAATCAGCAATTGATTACTCTTCAACTCAATACCTTTAGATCTCCAAACACCTCACCATAGTCAACCCTAGACCTCCAAACGGTCTTGGGTGACCCCCAAACGGTCTTGAGATCGTTTGGATGACCTCCAAATAGTCTTGAGACCGTTTTCCCATCACATCATCATCAACCATGTCATTCAACTAAGGTTTGGATCCTAGGATTGCTCACCAAATCAACAATTGATTGTACATCAACTTAATATCTTTGGACCTTCAATCGCTCAACCATATTTAACCCTAGACCTCCAAACGGTCTTGGGTGACCACCAAACGGTCTTGAGACCGTCTGGGTGATCCCTAAACAGTTTTGAAACCGTTTGGGTCAATCAACCCAAGTTTCAAACTCAAACACTTATGAAATCAGCACTCAACCCGATTAGGGTTTTGGTGATTGTTGGACCTTCACCTCATGAACCAATTGGAACTAATAAATTATATTTAGTGGATCAATAACCAACATTATTAGCAAAAAAATCCCAAATGATCAACCCTGGTCAACACCTCCAAACGGTCTGAAACCGTTTGCCCTCATGCGGTTTGGTGAAACCGTTTCATCTCAAACGGTTTGAAATCGTTTGCTCCCAAACGGTTTGGGAAACCGTTTGAGCAACATATGCAAACTGTTTGACCTAATAATTTTCTTGGGAAGCATTTCAATATGATGTCATCATCATCTTCCTTCGTGCATCCAAGAGCAACCATTTTTCATGGAAATTGCAGTAATGCATCAAAAGAGTTCGAAATAGAAGATAATAACCAACAAATCATAGAGAACTTGATGCAATATAAATGTTTAAGGGTTAAAGTTATAAAACCCGCCTCAAATATGATCTCCAAGCTCCAAGCTCCACGTCTCTAATGGTGGATGTAGTTCCAGCAACTGCCCAAGGTCCGTTCTTGAGCTATTGGATGAAAAAGATGGCTAGAATTGGAAATCGGGTGAAGAAAACCAAGAATCAAGCATTGCTTTAGGGTTTCCACCATGAACACAAGGTAGAAGATGATCAAAACCTTACCAACAGGTTGTGTTCGTACTTCTCCTGCTCATGAGCTCTTCCTTGGTCGGCCAAAGCAAAGTGACAAGAGAAAAACTAAGGAAAGGTCCTTATGTGTATTGTAAAAAGAACATGTATAAGGGATTTCAAGGAAAGAGAAAATGGATTATTTTCCTTAAATCCCAAAATAATTCCCATAAAACTCCCCTCCATTTCTTGGACACGAAGCCATCTTCATTTTCTTGCAAAACTCCATCATTATTCAAGAATTAATGGAAAAGAAACTAAGCACCTTAAAGAGTTTTATATTAATATCCAACCTTTTAGTGGATATTACTTTTTATTATAATAATGTGAGTGGCTTCCACTCAACCAAGATCTTTTTGTGCCATAGCAAGGCACAATATCTTCCAACACTATTGAAAACACATCCTTCAACTTTTGGTTGAAGGGCTCCTCAATTAATTTATTTCTTTTTGCATTAAATTAAATTAAAGTTCCATTTATGCTTAAATCTTGATTATTTTAATGTCAAGATTCTCTCTCCTCCAAGATAATTCAAATGAGGATCCCCTCTCATTTTCTTTGCTCTAATTGATGCCAAGAAACATGAGAGACCCTCTAGAGGTGGTATTTTGCATATTGAACCCTAGATTTTGGGTAAATTGCACATTACACCAAAACTAGGTTTTAATGCACAAGGTTTGCTCTACAAGTTTTATATTGATGCCCAAGCTTGTGGAAACCATACCACTACATCATATTCATTCTTATGATGTCTCAACATCAGAGGAACATCTTATCATGTGCAATTTGCAAGTTAACCCCTCAACTTGGGTAATTTTCACTTTAGTCCAAAATTAACAAAACAATCTTTCAACATTATTCAAATGGGAATGAAATTGAAATATAAGTTCCTCAAAAACATTAATTACTTTTCAAAAGATAACAGCAAGCATCTAATCAACTTTGTTAGGCAAAACACCTAGGGTTAAAACATAACCCAGGTCAGGGATGTTACAAATTATCCACCCCTTACAAGGATTTCGTCCCCGAAATCATAAACAAAACATTAAGAGAAAAGAGTAGGGTATTTCCTCCTCATCGCTTCATCTAGTTCCCATGTAGCTTCTTCAACGCCACGATGATTCCAGAGGACTTTTACAAGACTAATGTCTTTCTTCTTCAGCTTCTTGATTCTTCTATCAAGAACCAACATAGGTCCTTCTATATAGGATATATCATCATTCAATTCTACTTCCATAGGCTGCAGAACTGGTTCTGTGTCTGGATGACATTTCGTTAGCATGGAAATGTGGAACACTGGGTGCAACTTTTGCAGTTCAGGTGGTAACTCCAGCTTATAATCTACCTTTCCAATCGATTCAATGATTGGATAAGGTCCCATAAATCTAGGAGCTAACTTTCCTTTCCTTCCAAATCTAAGAACTCCCTTCCAATGTGAGACCTTGAGGTACACTCTGTCTCCAACCTGGAATTCTAAAGGTCTACGACGCTTATCAGCATAGGATTTCTGCCTATCATGTGTAGTCTTCAACTGTTGTTGTATTATTTTAATATTCTCAATGGTCTGTTGCATAAGATCAGGACCCAAAAGTTGATATTCACCAGTTTCATACCAACATAGGGGAGATCTACAATGTCTACCATACAAATCTTCATAAGGTGCCATGTCAGGCAAACTCTATCAAGCTTAGATGTAGATCCCAACTTCCTGTAAACTGAAGGACACATGCCCTAAGCAAGTCCTCCAAGGTCTATATAGTCTTCTCTGATTGTCCATATGTCTGAGGATGAAAGGATGTACTAAACCTTAACTGTGTGCCTAAGGCTTTATGAAGTCGCTCCCAAAAATGACTCGTAAACTGGGGACCTCTGTCAGAAACAATGGTAACTGGGACCCCATGCAGCCACACTATCTCATCTACATATAACTGTGCCAGTTTCTCAGCAGAAAAGGTTGTTTTGACAGGTAAGAAATGTGTTGTCTTTGTCAACCTATCAACTATTACCCATATGGAATCATGACCTTTGGTTGTTCTAGGTAACCCAACCACAAAATCCATGGTCACCTGAACCCACTTCCACTGTGGTATGGGCAAAGGTTGTAGTGTTCCTGCAGGATTATGGTGTTCAGCTTTAACCTGCTGACACACCGGACACCGCATAACGAACTCAACAACATCCTTCTTCAAACCAGGCCACCAATACATGTCTTTCAAGTTATGATACATCTTGGTGCTTCCTGGATGCATAGCATACATTGAAGAATGAGCTTCTTCCAGGACTAACTTCCTTAAGTTATCAACATCAGGTACTATCATTCTACCATGATAGCAGGCTACCTAATCATCTGAATCATGGAAACCATCCCGTTTCTCACTACCATACTCTGATCTAATCTGCTGAACTACAGAATCAGCTTGTTTTGCCTCCTTAATTTGTTGTCTCAGAGTAGGTTTTATGTGCATCTCAGCTACAAATCCATATAATAATGATACTTTTAACTGTACATTGTCTTGCCTTAAAGAGATAAGCATATCCCTCCTAGAACACACCAAAGAATTTAATTGTGCTCTATCTAAGGCTGGTGTTGTTCATTTCCTACTCAAAAGCATCGGCAACCACATTGCCCTTCCCTGGATGATAATCAAATGTACAATCCTAGTCCTTGATTAACTCCATCTAGTGGTGTTGCCTCATGTTTAACTCACGCTGAGAAAAGATGTACTTTAGTCTCTTATGGTCTGTGAAAATCTGGAATGTTTCTCCATAGAGGTAATGTCTCCAGATCTTCAAAGCATGGACTACAACAGCTAGTTCTAGATCGTGTGTTGGATAATTCTCCTCGTGTTTCTTAAGCTGTCGAGAAGCAAAAGAAATCACTTGTTTATCCTGCATTAACACACATCCTAGTCCATTCTTAGAGGCATCACAGAAAACTATATACCCTTTCCCTTGCTTAGGTAATACCAGTACTGGTGCACTAGTCAACCTCTCTTTCAACAGCTGGAATGATTGCTGACACTTGTCATTCCAGACAAAAGGAACATCCTTTCTAGTCAACTTGGTCAAGGGTAAAGCTAGAGAACTGAAGTTATTAATGAACCTCCTGTAATTGCTTGCCAACCCTAAGAAACTGTGAATCTCCATCGGTGTCTTCGGCTGCTCCCATTGCAGGACAGATTCTACCTTTTTAGGGTCAACACGTATACATGAAGCAGATATTATGTGTCCAAGAAAAGAAACTTCTGGTAACCAAAACTCACACTTGCTAAACTTAGCATATAACTCATGCTCTCTTAGCAAAGTTAGATCCTGACGAAGATGTTGCTCATGCTGTTAAGCATCTCTACTGTAGATCAAAATGTCATCTATGAAGACAACTACACACTGATCGAGAAAAGGTCGAAAGATTCTATTCATGAGTTCCATAAATGCAGCTGGTGCATTAGTTAGTCCAAACGACATAACTGTGAACTCATAGTGACCATACCTTGTCGTGGAAGCAGGCTTAGGTATGTCACCCTCCTTAATACGCAGCTGATGATATCCCGACCTCAAATCTATCTTTGAGAAGACAGTTGCACCATGCAACTAATCAATGAGATCATCAATCCTTGGCAAAGGATACTTATTCTTTATAGTTACTTTATTTAACTGTCTGTAATCAATGCATAACCGCATCAATCCATCTTTCTTTTTAACAAAAAGGACCAGAGCACCCCAGGGTGAAGTGATTGGTCAGATAAAACCCTTCTCAAGCAACTGTTACAGTTGTTTCTTGAGTTCTGCCATCTCAGCAGGCGCCATCCTATATGGTGTTTGAGCTATTGGTTGTGTGCTCGGGATTAGATTAATCTCAAAATCAATTTCTCGGGGAGGAGGTACACCTGGAAGTTCTTTAGGAAATACATCTTCAAATTCCCTGACTATAGGAACTTCAAAAGGATTAAAACTCTTCATGGTGGTATCTACCACATGGGCCAAGAATGCATAACATCCTTGCCTCAATAGCTTCTCAGCTACCATAGCTGACACAAGACAGGTTGGAAGAATCTTTCTATCTCCTTGAAACATCCATGTGTCACTTTCATCAGTAAACACAACTTGCTTGGACTCACAATCCAAAACAACCTTATACCTTTCTAAGGTATCCATCCCAAGGATTATATCGAACCCATGCATTTCAAGTGGTATAAGATCCACTTGAATGCGATGCTCAGAAAAGAAAAGAATGCAGGGAGAACACACCTCCCGCAACACGACCGATCCCATCAAAGGAGTTTCTAACAACAAACTATCTGCTCTATGACTTGTAGTCATGTTGCAGTCAAGAATCACTCTTCGAGTGATAAAGGAATGTGTAGCACCCGGATCAATTAAAACAGATATGATGCAGGATGTAGACATATCAGAATAAAACAATTTCATCTGACCTGTCAAACCCGAGGGTTGATCACTGCATCAGGTGGATTCATCGCATAGAATCTCGTTGTTGCCTGTGGTTGATTTGGTGCTCGATGACTAGGTGTCGATGATCCAGCTTGGGACGCTTGTCCACGTCCTCTAGCGCCACCTAGAAACTGTCTCCTTTGAGAACCTTGTTGACTCTCCCTTTGAGGTTGAGTCACACTTGCCTCTCGAGCTCTGCAATCCTTCATCAAATGCCCCACCTTTCCACATATGAAATAGCTTTTGATCCCTTGTTGTGGTCTGGATGGTCCTGTAACAGACACAGATGCTGAGTTGCAGCTCCTTCTGGTGGTAAACTCCGTCCTCTACCACTATTTGACGTTCACTGCGTCTGGGTACTGAATCTAGGTGGTGGTGTAGGCATGGAAAACCTTAGTTTCTTGAAACCCTTGGATGAGGACCCTTGGAACTGGGGATACACCTTCTTGTTCTTGGTCTATCGTTTCTCCATCACAGACCTCTCTATCCTTAAAACAGACTCCACAAAAGTAGCAAATCTTTCCCTATTCTCCAGAGCAGACACAGAGGTGGTCAACTCAGCATTTAATCCCTTCTCAAAATGCTGAATCCTTTCTTCATCTATGGTTTCCATATGCGGACAGAACCGCAAAAGCTCCATGAACTTAGCCTCGTTGTTATGACCCACTCCATGATTAACTAATAAATACCTCGAATTACGTAAAACACCTCAATTAGGGTTGAGTATCAAATTAAACATCATGGATAATCAAGATAAACTAAGATGTGAATTAATACCTGAGATTGAATCACCTGAGGCAAGTAATGATGACAATGTTGATTATTTAGTACATTAAGTTGAATCAAGTAATCACAGTTGTAATTAGAGCTTTGATCCAGTGAAATAGTCCTTTTAGCATGTTTTGTACTTTGAGGTTATAGAGAATTCCGTGCTTGAAATGTTGCAAGAAGAATCGTCCAAATCGGACCTACGATCCATAAGTAATGACCTTTTTAGTTTCTAGGGTTTAAGTTGCAATTTTCCCAATTATTCATTTTAATGGGGCGGTTGCTTTCTTTCCCTTATCTTCTCCCTTCTCAGCCGATACCCGATAGAACAGAGCCGCAGAAGCGGCGCAGCGGGAGCAGCTGAAGGGGGGGGTGCGTGTGGGCGATTTTTGGCGTGATAGCTAGCGATCGAGATTCCCTCACCTCCGTCCTCCCTTCCCCTTCTTCACCCTTCTCCACCCAAACCTTAACACAGCCACCCAGCTAGGGCGTCAGCCCATAGCTGCAGCAGCAGCTTCACCAGCCATGAAGGAGAGGAAGAGCGGTCGATTAATGGCTGGTTCTCTTCGGTTTAGCAGCACCATCTCCTTCTCTTCTCCTTCCCTTTCCCTTCTCTACCTGCATACCTTGCCCTAGCGGCGCCTCCAACCAGTGGCTCGCCCTAGCCATGGGCGGCTGGCCTGCAACCAGCAGCTATGCAGGCAGCAGATAGGCGCCCCTTGGGAGCAGCTAGCAGCAAGGCGAAGGTGCCTTTGACCTCGGCCTGGAGGTCCCAACCGGAATCCGCAGCCATAGCTACGTCTAGCACCAAGAACGGACACCATCTTCAACCTGTGCGTGAAGGAGTTGTTGTTTGCAGCAGCATGACCGACTAGGAACAACCTGGGCATAAGAGGCATTAAGGATAGGTAATTCTGACTTTGACTTAAGGTCCAAATCATGAATTCGTAGTCTTAGCTTAAGACTTAGCTTTTGATCGAGCTATCCTTAGATTTTCTTTTGGGTTAAGATGCTAGTTACTGTTTTATTGCAGGGTAAGCTTTTTGATCGGCCGAATTTGGTGTGATTCGGCCGAGTTTCCTTTATAAGGAAATCGAACAGGGTTCCAATCGGCCGAGATTGCAGACTGATCGACCGAGTTGTCAGCCGATCGGCCGAGTTCCCAGTTTGGGTCGGCCGAGTTCCAGAAGTGAGTAGTAGTTCATTCAGTAATCATTATTTAACTCAATTAAAATGTTTAATTGCTTCTGTATCAGTTAGTATAACTTCTAAACAGTGTAGTACATACAATAGAGTATGTTAGTTTCATTGGAACTTGAATTACTTAATATGCTTAGTGAAAATGATGAAATTTTCCTGTATTATAATTGTTATGTATTTGCTGATTTAAAAATAGATGTTTAGCATCGAAAGTAGATAAATGATACTGAATTATGTTTAATGATGATAAAGGATATATATTTGCTTCATGTGTTATTCAGATTGTGCAATATGCATGAAATGTGATATTCCTGTTTAAATGTTTATTTGTTATTTAATTAATAGACCTAGATGCCCTAACACCATAGAACCCCTAAGGGAGGTCTGCAACTTAGGGGTGAAACTCGTGTTGCAACATCATCCGTGCTTGTGTCATGGACAAACGAGGAAAGAGAGGCAGTGTCCAACAACAATCGTGCTTGTGTCACGATGGCACTGCGAAAAAGAGAAAACTTGGTTATCTAACACCATTCGTGCTTGTGTCACGAAGGTAACCCTGTGAGACTCTCCGCCGGTGTACTCAGGTTAAAGGAGGAATCAGGAGCACACGTGGTTGTGCAGCACACGTGGTTGTGCGTTGAGGCCGTGGAGCCTGGGTCCTGTGCAGACCAGGACGAGTAGTCAGACTTAGCACTTCCCGGGTGTGTCGCTAAGTCTTGTACGGTGGGTCCGTAGCATGAACTTGCTGCGGATCTTTATATGCAGAGTACACTGCATATATTTAGGGCATAATAATAAAATGAATAAATAATCATGTAGGATCACAGTAAATTTATATAACTGCTTATTTATCTGAGATACCTGTTGATGCATAGAAATGTGATTATTATCTGTATACCTGCTATGTCAATAGAGCTGCCCTGCTTGAACTACATTTATGTTTAATTTCAATTTATAAACCTGATGAGTTGTTTAGTGATAGCTAAGTGAAATTTTATTCACTGAGCGAGTAGGCTCATACCTCTACTCAAAACATTTTCAGGTTAACATCAGCAGCAGGAAATCTGAAGGATCCTTTCATCCTATCGCTTAGTTTGTAGAAGATATATGTAGTTAGTAGTTAGAGGTCTCTTAGTCCTTTCCCCTCGATCTTTGGGACAAGGTGTGAGTGAGAGAGTGAATGTGTATAAAGATGTAAATTGTTTGTTATGCTTTATTTTATGTCGGACAAATGTAAAATGTTGTAGACTCTGTTTATATTGCTAGTCAGTTAATAAAGATGCTTCCGCAGTTTGTTTAGTTTCATTTTTACAACATAAATCAGATTACCCTATTAATCTCTATAAAATGTTTTAAAAAGTAAAGAGTGGTTGGTTTATGAGTAAATCCCATCTTGTTGCATCCTAATTTCGTGGTTTGTGGTTAATGTCAGATCGGGGCGTGACAATTTTGGTATCAGAGCTTTGGTTTGAGTACTTAGTTACTCAAGATCAGGGGACGATAAGAGACCAATAGGATTAAGGTTTAGGTGTCTTTCTTCTATCTGTAATTTTCTAATAGGAAATGTTCATTTATATTATTGCAGATAGCAGGATGAGGATGTGGTCACGAGAATCAAGTAATGAGCTTAAGATAAGTCGTTAAGAATCATTAGGGTCAAAAGATAAAGTTATAAGTGAGACGAATAATAAATGATGTGTTTTAGCTCTGGAAGGTCTGAGTGTTTAGATACCCTGGCCAGGTGTCTGAATACTTAGATTGACCGGTATCAAGCTACTCTGTCTGTTCTTCTCTGGATGCCCTGGCCAGGTATGCAGAGGGAGGATAGGCTAGAGAGAAACCCTAGAAATCTTAGGGTTAAGAGATCAGAAATTAATGTAGGAGTAAGAAATTAAATAAAGGATGTGATATAACTCTTACTTGATTTTGCTTATTTGATATAAGGATCATTAGAAACGCTCTTATATGCATGAATTTAGACTTTCAGATTGTACAATAAATATGATTCTTTTATATTGTTGTGACATGAAGTGAATTGTTTAATGTATGTTTTCTTTGTATTAGAATAGACCCGAAATTATGTATAAATGAGTTTTCCCTAACTGGATATTCTTTCTACATGTTTAAGATTAATAGGGGTTGATTAATCTCGAGTAGCTCTTGGCTTCAAGACTACAGGTTCGGCCTGGTCCGGCTGGCAGGATGCGTTACTGGGATCTAATGACTCCTATTAACAGTAAAATGAGAATAGACTCTGGATGATTTAGACCCGTAACATAGTGAGAATGTATATACACTAGGATGTTTTAGTTACGATAAGAAGTCTAAATGTTCTTTTGTCTTGAGAATTAGGGTTTGAGAAGCGTAGACCCTAATTGGCCCAAAATAAGGTTTTGATGATACATAAACACAAATTTGATAAGTAAAGTGTCTCAGTAAATGATTTCTAGTATTTTATGTGTAACTCTAATTTGGCTAAAATTGAGATATGAGTTGGATATATATAATGTAAGCAACATTTGGAAAATATCAGAATTTTTGAAGAATATTCTAATCTGTTTATCGGCCGAGTTTCAAACTCGACCGATCACATTTTCTGAATGATATAGCAGTGTGGTAATTGAATTTTATATTTTTATTGGTATATCTAATTGATCTCAAATTTTAACTGTGCTTGAAAAACATAATTTTAGACACTCTGTAAAATTGTCATAATTTTTGGATGACTTTTGACCTCTACAGTAAGGGTGTCGGCCGAGTTTGTAACTCAGCCGAACCTGCTGCAGACTGCAATATAGCAGTGCACTGTTCGATTTTTAATTATTTATTGGTAACTTGAAATGATCTGAAATTTTTACTAGAGGTCTGAAACTTCATTAGGAACAACATATAAAATTTCCAGAATTTTTGGAGCTTCTGTTAGCCATTTAATAAACGAATTACAGAAACTATTGTGAAAACTGAATTTTCAAGCTAATGCAATTAAAGTTGAGTGTTGGGTTAATATGCTATTGACCCAAGCAACTCAAATTGATCTATATGATCGATCACACATACACACAATAATGCTATGTTACTGATATGGACAAAACCCTAGAATGATTAAAGTTGTAGTAGTTTAAGGGATATCATTAGTGATGTAACCTTGAATACTAGTAACTTTGTAAAATAAGACATTGAGATTTGATCTATGTAAAGTAAACTGGCTTTGATAGTGACCTAGGGTTTTGAGGTAGATAATCTGAACGGTACATGAGCAATATGTAATGACTTAGAGAAAAGAGTAAGACATAAATCTAAAATATAACTATAAGAAAGTAGCATAGAAATCGGAGTATTATCCGATATATGATATAAAGATAGCTGATGAAGTTCATGTTTTAAGACATGGCGTCACTATCTTTATGATGTGACAATAGATTATCACCCTGGTAAAGAGAATGTGGTGGCTGATGCTTTCAGCAGAAAGTCAAGTTCAACAACTAATGCATTCTCTATGGCAGGTTTCAATAGAGACCTGTTAGTAGAAATGTGGAAGTTGAACTTAGGCTTAGGGGTGACAACACAAAGTGATTTGATTGTATAGATGTAAGTTAAGCCTACTTCTTATGATCAAATCAAGGAACTACAAAAGGGTGATAGTGAGTTAAACCAGACCATACATGACATGATAGGAGGAAAACAGACCAGAGTTTAAGTTTTCAAGATGATAAGGTGTTGTATTAGCATGACATGTTGTGTGTACCTCGAGATAGTGTAAATTTCTTTTAAGGGGAAAAGGCTGAAAGAAAAGATTCTTATGGAAGTGTATGTATTGATGTATGCTATGCTTTCAGGAAACACTAAGATGTATATGAATCTCAAGGAGTTGAAATGAATGCTCAGATATGCAGAAGAATGTAGCAGAGTACATGGTTAGAAATAGTGTGTACCAGTAGGTTAGGGCTGAACCCTAGAAATCTATAGCTACCTTGTAATCTTTTTCTATGCCTGAATGGGAATGGGAATTTATCACAATGAATTTTGTGGTAAGATTACCCAGGACACCTAGAGGTTGTGACTCGATATGAATAGTTGTAGATAGACTAATTTAGTCTGCTCACTTTCTTCATATTAAGTCGACCTTTGATGTCTCGAAACTTGACTAAGATATACATGGATAAAATAATTAAGTTGCCTGGTAATCCAGTTTAAATCATATCATTTTAAGTTTAGAAATACACAACTGATAATGGTACGGTTTGAGTATGAACCCAGAAAACGCAGAGTTGGTAAATCATTAGATGCATGATTTCAAGCTAGCAAGACAGCATTAAAATATGTAAATAAATCTAATTGCATGCTTCCTGTTATGTTAATGTGTGTGACCTAACATTTTACATGAATTGGCACATTTCTCTAAGATATTAACAGAAATTCTCAAGTACTATTAAATATTTGTGTTATGATACGTAAATAACTCTTAATTGAGTTATGTGGTGCATAAACCAAGAATTTGGTTAATATGCACGTACTTCGAGAAATTTCAGATAATTGATAAATATTGCAGATGGTTTCTTATAAGTGGAGTAAATTACTCTTATTGGTATAATAAGATGTTCAATTACATGAATTTAGTATGTATGTGCCAAAATTGATTTGAGTTTGGAATATTTATGAAATTTTAATCTGTCAACATGCATGATGGAAAGATTACTCAGTAATTACAATGAATTTGAATATACTGCTCTGCCAGTTCCAGAATGATACCGTATTGTGATTTGAATTGCAATCAAACAGATGAGATAATGGAAACCCTAAGAGTAGGGTGTTGCCATGTGATTAGTGAATGAGATAACCCTAAGAGTAGGGTGTTGGCATGTGATGAATGAACAAGGCAAATGAAACCCTAAGGATAGGGTGTACGATGAATCAAGTATTTTAATATCAATTCTCAGTATGATATGTAGTGATGTTTAACAGTTAAATCGCATGATTTAATTTTAGTACCAAATAGACATGCATTCTGTTTATTTAAGAATTTTAGTTTGTTTGCATGAATAGTATAATGATTTCTCGGTAATTACCATGAATTGAGATACTGTTACAACAAGTTTTAGAAAGACCATGTATTGTGGTTTGATCTGGAATCAGATCAAGATGTGTCCTATGTTGAAGGACCAATACAGATAGTTGATCAGTGGATCAAGAAACTCAAGAGTTGAGAAATACCATTAGTAAAAGTTATGTGGAGAAATCTTAACCTAGAGGAAGCCACGTGGGAACACGAGTCAGAAATGAGTGACAAGTTTCCTTTCTCTTTTAGGAATTTCGGGACGAAATTCTTTTAAGGGGAAAAGGTTGTTATGACCCACTCCATGATTAACTAATAAATACCTCGAATTACGTAAAACACCTCAATTAGGGTTGAGTATCAAATTAAACATCATGGATAATCAAGATAAACTAAGATGTGAATTAATACCTGAGATTGAATCACCTGAGGCAAGTAATGATGACAATGTTGATTATTTAGTACATTAAGTTGAATCAAGTAATCACAGTTGTAATTAGAGCTTTGATCCAGTGAAATAGTCCTTTTAGCATGTTTTGTACTTTGAGGTTATAGAGAATTCCGTGCTTGAAATGTTGCAAGAAGAATCGTCCAAATCGGACCTACGAGCCATAAGTAATGACCTTTTTAGTTTCTAGGGTTTAAGTTGCAATTTTCCCAATTATTCATTTTAATGAGGCGGTTGCTTTCTTTCCCTTATCTTCTCCCTTCTCAGCCGATACCCGATAGAACAGAGCCACAGAAGCGGCACAGCGGGAGCAGCTGAAGGGGGGTGCGTGTGGGCGATTTTTGGCGTGATAGCTAGCGATCGAGATTCCCTCACCTCCGTCCTCCCTTCCCCTTCTTCACCCTTCTCCACCCAAACCTTAACACAGCAACCCAGCTAGGGCGTCGGCCCATAGCTACAGCAGCAGCTTCACCAGCCATGAAGGAGAGGAAGAGTGGTCGATTAATGGCTGGTTCTCTTCGGTTTAGCAGCACCATCTCCTTCTCTTCTCCTTCCCTTTCCCTTCTCTACCTGCATACCTTGCCCTAGCGGCGCCTCCAACCAGTGGCTCGCCCTAGCCATGGGCGGCCGGCCTGCAACCAGCAGCTATGCGGGCAGCAGATAGGCGCCCCTTGGGAGCAGCTAGCAGCAAGGCGAAGGTGCCTTTGACCTCGACCTGGAGGTCCCAACCGGAATCCGCAGCCATAGCTACGTCTAGCACCAAGAACGGACACCATCTTCAACCTGTGCGTGAAGGAGCTACTGTTTGCAGCAGCATGACCGACTAGGAACAACCTGGGCATAAGAGGCATTAAGGATAGGTAATTCTGACTTCAACTTAAGGTCCAAATCATGAATTCGTAGTCTTAGCTTAAGACTTAGCTTTTGATCGAGCTATCCTTAGATTTTCTTTTGGGTTAAGATGCTAGTTACTGTTTTATTGCAAGGTCAGCTTTTTGATCGGCCGAATTTGGTGTGATTCGGCCGAGTTTCCTTTATAAGGAAATCGAACAGGGTTCCAATCGGCCGAGATTGCAGACTGATCGGCCGAGTTGTCAGCCGATCGGCCGAGTTCCCAGTTTGGGTCGGCCGAGTTCCAGAAGTGAGTAGTAGTTCATTCAGTAATCATTATTTAACTCAATTAAAATGTTTAATTGCTTCTGTATCAGTTAGTATAACTTCTAAATAGTGTAGTACATACAATAGAGTATGTTAGTTTCATTGGAACTTGAATTACTTAATATGCTTAGTGAAAATGATGAAATTTTCCTGTATTATAATTGTTATGTATTTGCTGATTTAAAAATAGATGTTTAGCATCGAAAGTGGATAAATGATACTGAATTATGTTTAATGATGATAAAGGATATATATTTGCTTCATGTGTTATTCAGATTGTGCAATATGCATGAAATGTGATATTCCTGTTTAAATGTTTATTTGTTATTTAATTAATAGACCTAGATGCCCTAACACCGTAGAACCCCTAAGGGAGGTCTGCAACTTAGGGGTGAAACTCGTGTTGCAACATCATCCGTGCTTGTGTCACGGACAAACGAGGAAAGAGAGGCAGTGTCCAACAACAATCGTGCTTGTGTCACGATGGCACTGCGAAAAAGAGAAAACTTGGTTATCTAACACTATTCGTGCTTGTGTCACGAAGGTAACCCTGTGAGACTCTCCGCCGGTGTACTCAGGTTAAAGGAGGAGTCAGGAGCACACGTGGTTGTGCAGCACACGTGGTTGTGCGTTGAGGCCGCGGAGCCTGGGTCCTGTGCAGACCAGGACGAGTAGTCAGACTTAGCACTTCCCGGGTGTGTCGCTAAGTCTTGTACGGTGGGACCGTAGCATGAACTTGTTGCGGATCTTTATATGCAGAGTACACTGCATATATTTAGGGCATAATAATAAAATGAATAAATAATCATGTAGGATCACAGTAAATTTATATAACTGCTTATTTATCTGAGATACATGTTGATGCATAGAAATGTGATTATTATCTGTATATCTGCTATGTCAATAGAGCTGCCCTGCTTGAACTGCATTTATGTTTAATTTCAATTTATAAACCTGATGAGTTGTTTAGTGATAGCTAAGTGAAATGCTATTCACTGAGCGAGTAGGCTCATACCTCTACTCAAAACATTTTCAGGTTAACATCAGCAGCAGGAAATCTGAAGGATCCTTTCATCCTATCGCTTAGTTTGTAGAAGATATATGTAGTTAGTAGTTAGAGGTCTCTTAGTCCTTTTCCCTCGATCTTTGGGAGAAGGTGTGAGTGAGAGAGTGAATGTGTATAAAGATGTAAATTGTCTGTTATGCTTTATTTTATGTCAGACAAATGTAAAATGCTGTAGACTCTATTTATATTGCTAGTCAGTTAATAAAGATGCTTCCGCAGTTTGTTTAGTTTCATTTTTACAGCATAAATCGGATTACCCTATTAATCTCTATAAAATGTTTTAAAAAGTAAAGAGTGGTTGGTTTATGAGTAAATCCCATCCTGTTGCGTCCTAATTTCCTGGTTTGTGGCTAATGTGAGATCGGGGCGTGACACTCGTACTCGCTAATGTTCATTGGTCCTTGTCTTAACCTCTCAAACTGAGAGATTTTCTCATCCATAAAGGTCTTAGGAAAGTATCTATTGACAAATTCTCGTCGAAATACTTCCCATTCAATCTCCACACCAGGCCTTTTCCCCTCCTCTATGGTCCACCAGTGACTAGCACTCCCTTTAAGAAGGTACATAGCATGTCTAACCTTCTCAGCTTCTGGGATGTTAAGGATTCTAAAGGCCTTCTCTAGTTCAGTTAGCCACATGTCAGCATCTGTTGGGTCAGCTGTCCCAGCATATTCCGTGGCTCCAACGCAGCATAGTCATTCAAACGTCTTGTCGGCTCCCTGTCCCTCAGGATGGGTAGGTGCCCTAGGTGTAGGTATGGGCACCCTATCAGTCATATGTGTCATGGTAGCTATAAACTGCCCAAACATAGCCTAGAAGGTAGGATTCCCCATGTCAACTTGATCGAACTGGGGTGGTTCAGGCACAGGCTCCTCCCCTCCTTGGTCTCTTGCACCTCCTTCGGGTGCAACAACACTACTTTCAGCAACATGTTCATCATGTGATCCAGACATCTTTAGTTTTCTCTTCTCCTCCTATATGAGCAGAAGACACTATCAGATAGACTGGAATACACTAGCATAGACTCAACAACCTTAATCATGTGTCTCTGTAGACTCAACAAACCTAGAGCTCTGATACCACTAAATTGTGGCATCCAACTTATGAAAACAGGATTAATTAATGCGGAAGCGAATTATTAGCAGCGGAATTACTAAAAATCACTAAAAATTTAAAACTTTTTGTAAAGAAATCCAAAAATGGTAAAACTCTATCATAAAGAACCAAAGTAAGTTATTTACATTCTGATTCCTCAGTACATCTCTGTATCATCTCATCTCAAGAGTCATAACATTGACTGCCCAGTTAAACTATACATGAGCAGTATACAAAATCTCGAGGCATCAAGCCAAAAATCTCAGATCTATTTCAAATCATCTACTGATTCCTAGGACCTGAGAGTACAGAGACGACACATAGGACTCTCTCTATATACAAGACTTGACAAACAGTGTCTCCACCTGAAGATCACTATTGTCCTTGTTGTTATTGTTGCTGCTGCTGTGGCTGATGTTGTTGCTCACCCACTGAAGGGTTTCTTCTTCCTCGGCGTCTACCTAAAAAGTTGAATCCCACGGGGGTGAGACAATTGAAAATTGTCCCAACGAGAGTTATAACTCTCCGCCAGAAGCATTGTTATTGCAAATATTAAAATAACACTGGGAAATAGAATTATAAATATTCAACAGTAGGTAAATCATTGAATAAGATATGCAGAGAAGTATTCTCTATGCAATCATTTCAATTATAACTTGATTAAATAGCAAGTCATTCAATTAATAAGGAATATGAAGAACATGTATATCCTTTATCTTTATAAGATATAATAAACAATGTATCAATAATCATTGTTTCTCGTAGTTCAACCCTAAGAAAATATGCTACACGACTGATTACATTTTACAAACAACTTATGCCCTGAGGTGATGAGGTATACCGCTCATACTCCAACCGACCATTGCGAAATCGAAATCGGTACCATACATAGGTCATCAGAAGAGCCGGATTTCTATGACATCATCTTCCTCAGTCAATGTAAGGAACAACATACAGGACATCTTGTGTCTCTGCTATAAATATAGCTTTCCAGGGTATACTGGCAACTTTGCTATTAGAGTTACAGTGGCATGATGTACTCTCTTTGCAATCGAGGGATTTCTTATTTATCTCACATCGATTCGGCATTAACATCATCATCGGGAGATTAGTGATACATCATCCCGACATATACGTATAATGAAGGATTGAGATATTTATTGTTTATCTCACATCAATTCCTCCATTAGGGCGTAAGGATATTCGCACCCATTACCCCCACATACTCAAAAGTATGCTCTCCAGGAGTTCTCTTAGAAAAACCTATTTCACCATCACCTAACTCCTGACGATGATGGATCTATGGGCAGGGATCTACATGATATCATTTCACTTGATTAATTAAGTACATTACAACATTCTTTTAGCATCAGGCATGTTTTCAATCATAAAACATTATAACAATTTCTATAAAGAATGAGTGCTATTTCTATCAAGTTCATTTCACAGCTTTGCTAACATTTGGATCTCAATCCCTTATCATCCCATCATAAGGATTCAAGAATATGGGTGTTCAAACCCTTAGATCGTCAATATACTTGTTACCACTTTAACAGGTAACATAATGCTAACAAGTCATTTGACAGTGTAAACATGATAATTGCAATGCAGGTATTTCACATGGCTCTTACAGCTTATCAATCTCTTTTGTTACCTTTCACTAGGTAACATAGAATATCATTGCTTACAAATCTCATAAAGTACTTTCAATAACCAAAGCATCATAGATCATACCTGGCTATGTTCAATATCTCATAAGACCTGCATTATTAGTACAAATGATAACATATACATCAATTTCCTCTCAGCACAATGTAAAACAATTATGACATCATTGTTCAAGGGTTATACCACTATTCCCTTACTAGGGTTAGGGTTTCCCTTTTTAATTTAATTAGGGTTAATCATCCCCTTTAGCTCAAATAGGATAAATGACTCATCATTTCATTATCCAACCTTAGAGCTTCTTAGTATAAAGTATAATCCAGAATTAGGGTTTCACATATTCATTCACCTTATTTGGAATTAGGGTTTACTATTTACATCACATCACCCTTGATTAGGGTTTATAACCAACAACCCATAATTAGGGTTTACTATTCACATCACATCACCCTAGGTTAGGGTTTACTATTCATATCACATCACCCTAGGTTAGGGTTTACTATTCATATCACATCACCCTAGGTTAGGGTTTGCTATTCACCCCAAGTAGGAGTGAGAATCAAAGTGCCTTGAATTAAGGTTTATCATGTCATCACTATGAATTAAGTTCATACCATCATCATGTATTAGGATTTCACCTATTAATTTCCTCAGTTAGGGTTATGATTCATCATCCATCATAATTAGGGTTTCATGATCCCACTATGAAGGATCATACCCTAATTAGACATTCATTCATATTAGAAGTCCATTACTTAATTATCATCCATGTAGGCAATCTTCTCTTTCATCTTCAAAAGATGATGTATGCTTCAGTCTTGATTAGGTTAAGTCGACTCACTCTTGAGGAAGAATTGACATCATTGGTTATGTCATTGTCACCATGACCATTAAGGCTTAATTATTCAAAGGGTACTAATCACCTCATCCCATTAAGATGTAATTAATATAATCATCTTTGATTACATCATGTATTAGTCAACTAATCACTTTGTCCTTTAACCACTTTAAGTACCCATGCAGTTTTGGTTGATTATCCACCAAACGGTTTTGGCCTTATAGACCCTAAACGGTCTTGACCAAATCAGACATCAAACGGTCTTGAGTAACCAATGAAACTGTTTGCTAAAGTACCACCTTGAAACCGTTTAGTAAAGTAGGTGGTGAAGACTGTTTGCCCAAAGTTGACTTTTGAAACCGCATGAACTCAATCGATTTGGAAACGGCATGAACCTAAACGGTTTGGGATCGTTTGGTCCCAAACGGTCTTGAGACCGTTTGGTTCCAAATGGTCTTGAGACCGTTTGGTCCAAACCTCCTCAAAACCGCAAGGACCAAAAATAGTCTCAACAAGTCAAATTGAATTAGGGTTTCCAATGTTGGTTCCTTCCACCATTGAATTCATGTAACCAATCATCAATTGGACCAATCACCATACTTCAATTGAGTTGAATAGGTCAACTTTCAACTGATTTGACCCTCAATTGACCCTCAATTAATCATCAATTAGGGTTTGAATCAATTGGATTAGGGTTTGGAATCGATGATCCTTCAACATTAATCAATGTGAGATTGGTAACTTTGAAACCATTGAACCTTCATCCAAATTGAACATTACCTGACCCCAAACGGTCTTGAGGTCATTTGGATGACCTCCAAACGGTCTTGAGACCGTTTTCCCAAGTCCACATCAAAATCCAAGTCAACCAATTAGGGTTTGGTTCATTGGGTTGCTCACCAAATCAGCAATTGATTACTCTTCAACTCAATAACTTTAGATCTCCAAACACCTCACCATAGTCAACCCTAGACCTCCAAATGGTCTTCGGTGACCCCCAAACGGTCTTGGGATCGTTTGTATGACCTCCAAATGGTCTTGAGACAGTTTTCCCATCACATCATCATCAACCATGTCATTCAACTAAGGTTTGGATCCTAGGATTGGTCACCAAATCAGCAATTGATTGTACATCAACTTAATATCTTTGGACCTTCAATTGCTCAACCATACTTAACCCTAGACCTCCAAACGGTCTTGGGTGACCACCAAACGGTCTTGAGACCGTTTGGGTGATCCCCAAACGGTTTTGAAACTAGAAACATCTTTTAACAGATGTATGTGTATATTATGTGTATAAATATATTGAAACTAGAAACATCTTTTAAAGGTCATCATCTTCCTTCATGCATCCAAGAACAAAAACCGCTTTTCATGGAAATTGCAGCAATGCATCAAAAGAGTTCGAAATAGAAGAAAATAACTAACAAATCATAGAGAACTCGATGCAATATCAACGTCTAAGGGTTAAAGTTATAAAACCCGCCTCAATTCTGATCTCCAAGCTAAAAGATCCATGGCTCTAATGATGGATGGAGTTCCAGCAACTGCCCAAGGTTTGTTCTTGAGCTATTGGATGAAAAAGATGGCTAGAATTGGAAATCAGGTGAAGAAAACCAAGAATCAAGCATTGCTTTAGGGTTTCCACCATGAACCCGAGGTAGAAGATGATCAAAACCTTACCAACAGGTTGTGGTCGTCCTTCTCCTAATCCTAAGCTCTTCATTGGTCGGCCAAAGAAAAGTGATAAGAGAAAAACTAAGGAAAGGTCCTTATGTGTATTGTAAAAAGAACATGTATAAGGGATTTTCAAGGAAAGAGAAAATGGATTATTTTCCTTAAATCCCAAAATAATTTCCGTCAAACTCCCCTCCATTTCTTGGCCACGAAGCCATCTTAATTTTCTTGCAAAACTCCATCATTATATAAGAATTAATGGAAAAGGAACTAAGCACCTTAAAGAGTTTTATATTAATATCCAACCTTTTAGTGGATATTACTTTTTATTATAATAATGTGAGTGGCTTCCACTCAACCAAGATCTTTTTGTGCCATAGAAAGGCACAAGATCTTCCAACACTATTGCAAACACATCCTTCAACTTTTTGTTGAAGGGCTCCTCAATTAATTTATTTCTTTTTGCATTAAATTAAATTAAAGTTCCATTTATGCTTAAATCTTGATTATTTTAATGTCAAGGTTCTCTCTCCTCCAAGATAATTCAAATGAGGTGCCCCTCTCATTTTATTTGCTCTAATTTATGCCAAGAAACATGAGAGACCCTCTAGATGTGGTATTTTGCATATTGAACCCTAAATTTGGGATAAATTGCACATTACACCAAAACTAGGTTTTAATGCACAAGGTTTGCTCTACAAGCTTTATCTTGATGCCCAAGCTTGTGGAAACCATACCACTACATCATATTCATTATTATGATGTATAAGCATCATAGGAACATCTTATCATGTGCAATTTGCAAGTTAACCCCTCAACTTGGGTAATTTGCACTTTAGTCCAAAATTAACAAAACAATGTTTCAACATTATCCAAAATGGACTGAAATTGAAATATAAGTTCCTCAAAAACATTAGTTACTTTTCAAAAGATAAGAGCAAGCATCTAATCAACTTTGTTAGGCAAAACACCTAGGGTTAAAACATAACCCAGGTCAGGGATGTTACAAGGACCAACTAACCACTATGTTTGATCTCAAAGCATTTGATGAGTTGTCGATGTATGTTTATGCAAACTTAATGAAAAAGTAACAACTAGTTGTTGTATGTTGATATAAATTGAGAAAACCGATGTAGTCTTTATATATAAATATCACAAAAGCACAATACATAATTTTTTCGTATAACATTAGACTTCCTAATATTACAAGTATTTGTTATTTCCTATTAGAAACACAAAATAAAGATAATATAAGTGTTGTTGGTAAAGTTAAAGATTTAACGTGTATGAAACAAGAAACATCTTTTAACAGATGTATGTGTATATTATGTGTATAAATATATTTTCTTCAATTAACTGGGTCACCCATGGGTGCCCGCGGATCACCTGTGAAACTCGCTAAATAAACGGGTGGGTATGGGTTTGGGTGATTTTAAACGGGTGGCAAATTTTTCCACCCAAACCTAACTTAAATGGGTCAACCCATGGGCGCTGGTGGATTGTGACCCAATTTGATAGGTCTATCTAGGATAAGGGAGAGAAGAACCATGAGGTGTCTAAAAAGCTCTCCATGCATCAATGGCCTTAAACTATTAAGGATATATAAGCAGTCACACAAGAAGCTCCCCCACCATCCATAGAAACCTTCTTATCTCTCCTTTGTCAAATCTCCAAGTCAATCAAATAAATCATTGGTTGATAGCTCCTAAAGGTAGCTCATCCATAAAGTGGTAAACCCTAAAATACCCTTGAGGAAAACACTTCCAAACCAAGGTTCAACTAGGCACCCCATGGCTCAACAAGCTCAAGAATGATGAGAGAACATCCAAAGAACATAATGAAAGTGATAAATTGCAAAGAAAACCTCTCAATTGGGTAAATTGTAGAAAAGTACAAAATGTACATAAAATTGCATAACTTACATAAACAGTTTCCAAATTGGACCAAACTTGAAACTTAAGCTTTTCTTATGATTAAAAAGCATATCACAATATTTGATTAGGTTATAAACATTCAATTATGATAGTTAAGTATGTTCAATACATTCATCAAGGTTAGGGGTCTCTCAAAAATGATATATGTCAGACAACATATGGGGGTAGATGATATGCAAGAGAATTTTCCAAGTAGATAAATGTGTTATCCACGTTGATGGGAATGGGGTTCCTAAAAATAATAAAGAAGATTACATGTAACCTTGGTACGGTTCATATAAATGACAATAAGAATATGAAAAAGAATTCATAGTGGAGAACATATTGTCCTCCATTATGATGGATCAATAAGAGGAAGTAGAATTTACTAATATCATGATAGAAAAAACATGCACCTTGCTAGTATCAGTGACCACTTGTTCATACAAAGAATTTTGTTGTACTGTTATTGTATAATGCAAAAAAAACTATGATATTAATAAACTACTTCTTCATTTATGGATTGGTATAGTCAAAAAATTTAGAAGACTCCAGACGGATCGGAAATAAATAAACAAGAGATGCATTCAACTAAGAACTTGGCTTCCATTACCAACCATCATAGTATAGAATGAGATCACACTGAGTTGTCAAGTGGTAGACATTGCATGGGAGGTGAATTGTGCATCAGGTAACTGATGTCCATCAAGTAATGCAACATATTTTTGTGCCTTACACAACCAAGTCATCAAATCATCATACTATGTCATAAAATCACTGTCTTGTAAATAATTGACAAATAACCCTTGAAGATTATGATCTTAATTGTACCAAAACCATCACGATCCTCGCTATATCAAAACCTTGCCATGAGCCTCATCTCATTGCCACACACGTTCTGGATGTAGAGTTATAGGAAGTATTGATGCTGATACAAAATAGGGGTTCATAATCACGGAGTCTATGAAACTGTGATAATTAACCTGCCATTAGCAATTCTTGTATTATGGTAGTATGTTGATGCTCCTTGGACCACATGCTTGTGGCTTGGTGATTGTTGATTGAACTCATCGATGATCGAGAAATATGATGTGAAAACCAAAATTAAGGATGGTGGCGGCAAGAAAACTAATTGTAGTACCAGTGATTGATTTTAGATGGAGTTCAATTTTACATGAATTTTGAAAATGGGTGACAATAGACAGTAATAATTATCTTCCTAAGAGTCCATCCCAAAACCAAAACCGCTGAGGATGCAGAGAGTCTTTCCGTAAAGGGAAACATGTAGATGACGGAAATGAGTTCTAGCACTTAGAAGATTAAAATAGTAGATTAGGGTCATTTTCATATGTATTTTGAAATTCAGCTCAAGTAGGATTGCAAGGACACTTAATCAAAATATACAAAGACATTTTGTTGGTCGGATCAATATACAAAGACATACTTTGAGAGATCAACTATTACACAATAAGTCCATTCCTAATTAACCTACTTATTACCACGAAATGTCGTGTCTTGTGCCTCTCGGTTTTATTTATGTTGTTGAGAAATAGGAGCGTAAGATAATGTGGAGCGCATGGACAATAAGCAATGGCCAACCACAAACTATCGATTAGGTTGACCTAGTCTATAGGAGAAGAAGAACATATTCGTATTGTACTATAGAAGAGAAGAGTAGAGGTGCAGAGGTCTAGGAAAGAGGTAGAATGATCTATGGCACAGTCAGTGGATTCTGCGGATACAGAGTGTTAGAAAAACCACAACTACAGAGAATGTGTGTGTCTACATATAGGTTAATTTTTCTCGAGGCCTATATTCATTCATGTTGCCTCTCCCAACTTACTGGCCGGCCTCCTTAGGTACCATACTAATCGGGTCTGACAAAACATGTGTTAATTTTTCCCTTGGATTTATAATATGATGAGCACAATACTTGAAAGCGTGTAAGATACCCGATGTGAGATGAAATGAATCGATGTGTGATTATTGGCCTATTTCTTGGTGGGATTGGAATTCTGGGTGTTTTGGCGCCCCCACGTAGTACTGTGGTCTCCACTCGATAGCTTAAGCGTGTCCCCACTAATATATGATGTTAAAGTATCCATTATTTTTATTTTTCAGTGTCGGGTTTGAAGTTTAGTAAATGACTGGAAAATGAGATGACATGATTTCGAAACACAGAATGGCATAATTAAGAAGATAAAAGATAAATTTCGGTAATATTGAGCCAGTAAGTGAGGGATGAGATGGGTGAGTGTTCGCGTAATAAGTGCAATTAGTGTTGTAATTAACGTAAGTGTACATGTAACATCCTTATACGTTAACAGTGTGTTCCTTTAACATTAACAGTGTGCCTTGGGAAGAACCTCAATAGAGCGTTTTTCCAAACGAACCCTATAAATTACAGTTATAAAAGAGTTAAAATATTAGAATCCACAAAATTGGTTGTGTAGAATATTAATATAAACTAAGAAAATGTGTTGGTGGGGACGACGGGGCCTACTCCACAAGAGAATATTTGTCGTGCAGACCACATATGCCACAACATTCCCAGCAGCGATCCAGCGCCACAGATCCAGTCACAGTGCTCCAGAGTTCGACATGCGCACTGCAAGTGCCGTCCATCCTCGATGCCACGCCTCAACTCCACCGACAAGACCACTCGCTGGGGCATGCTAACTTGGTTTTAGACCGCCAGGTGCTAGCGATTCCACCCTCGCGAGTCCATGGCTCGGTCACCGATAGGCAGGCCTACGAAGGTGTCTGTAGACGTGTCGGCCTGATAGACGCAGCGGCGCTGGGACGGCTCCACGTCCACTTTGCCATGCACATCGACGTCGCCGCTGAGGGTTATCCGGCTCTCAGCTTTTCCGCCGGACGTCTCTGCTGAGAGCACTGCGCAGCTGACAGGGCCGTGCGGGTATAAGTAGTACCCGAGAGCAGGCACTGAAACGGCACCGAACGTGTTTGCTTACTGCTTGTTAAGTACTGTCTAGTGCCAGCTTGAACTCGTGTGATAGAAAGGAGAAGTAGCTTGTCGTTGCGTAGCGCTACAGTAGTAGTCATGGCATCCGGACAGCAGAAGAGGTCTGATCTCGAGGAGAGGGCCAAGCAGGGAGAGACGGTGGTTCCTGGGGGGACAGGCGGGAAGAGCCTGGAGGCACAGGAACACCTTGCTGAAGGTACAGTCCTAGAACAGGAACAGGCAGACAACTGCTGTTCTAGACAGATCCACCATACCTCCTTTACTGCTGCTGCTTCTATCTGATTCATCAGCATTAGAATACAGTTTTCTCTAACAACAAAATCTAACGTTTAATTTACACTTTTGTTTGTCTCGTTTGTTTCTTGTTTGCAGGCCGCAGCAAGGGTGGCCAGACCAGGAAGGAGCAACTGGGAACCGAAGGCTACCAGGAGTTGGGCCAGAAAGGTGGGCAGACGAGGAAGGAGCAGCTGGGAACCGAGGGTTATCAGGAGATGGGCCAGAAAGGTGGGCAGACAAGGAAGGAGCAGCTGGGAATCGAGGGTTATGAGGAGGTGGGCCAGAAAGGTGGGCAGACAAGGAAGGAGCAGCTGGGAACCGAGGGTTATCAGGAGATGGGCCAGAAAGGTGGTCAGACAAGGAAGGAGCAGATGGGGACTGAAGGGTACCAGGAGATGGGCCGCAAAGGTGGGCTGAGCACCATGGAAGAGTCTGGTGGGGAACGTGCTGCAAGGGAAGGCATCCAGATCGACGAGTCCAAGTTCAAGACCAAGTAGATGTTCCGTCTCTTCTGATGTGTGGCTATCGTAATAATAATAAATAGATGTAGTATGTGTCTGTTGTCTGTTCGTATGCGTCCGTAGTTGGTTACTAACTTCGTACTTAGCAGATAGTATGTAAATTTGTTATTGGTGTCATCACCCCAACGCCGGGGTTTGTTAGCTGTATCAGTTGAAAATTATTAGTTAGACTTTCTTACATGAGATCTCTTTTCTTGGCGTTTCTGATCAGTCCCTTGATTCTCCTCTATACTGGGTAGTGGGAAGAGGGGAAGTCGATTCATTGCTGTTCTGCTGTTCTAACATCTTACAGTCACTCAAGAGTAGTGTTGGTAACCCGCGTGAGGTGTATATTTAGCTCCTTTATTCCTTGTATGTCCGAGCTTAAGTCTGCAAAGTCTTAACCACTATCCTATTACTCTTGTTCCGCTATTTCCTGAAGGTTCTATAAAAATTGACTTGGTTAGGGGCTTTCTGATGCTGGCTAGTTCTTCTGAACTACTGACAGAACGACAGCTTATGAAACTGAACGTAAAAAGAAACCAGCACCACCCAACAAGAAAAACACGGAAGGGAAAAAAAGCACTCTTATCACAGGTGAACAATAAGGAGCGACTATTGTGCATGCCATGCGTCCACAGTAGCCATATCTTCGCAAATATCTCAAAAAAATATTTTCCCAGAGTGAAATGCGGATAGTCATTATTGAATGGGATTGTGTCCTCTATGGATTCTTCAAGTTTTGGTATTGGAGAGTGCTGCCCTCCCCGGTCTTCTGCATAAGATAGTCCAGACGTAAGTTTTGGTACTGGAGAGTGCTGCCCTCCCCGGTCTTCTGCATAAGATAGTCCAGACGTTAAGACTTACATATGAAAGTTAACCAATATGATCATATGCCATATAGGCGGTTATCAATATGATCACCCATGATTAAAACAGATGGCTATCAACACAGTTGTACATGAGCTAGTAAATTCCGTGACATGCTCCAACGGATATAAAATCTGGATTGTTGTTTAATTCAAGTTTGTTTGCTTACGTGGGGTGCATGGGAGAGTGGAGTAACATGGCCCTTGCACGGGGGTAAAGTACAAAATCATCTTGTGTGGTTTCTTCAGTGGATGTTATCTTACAATACAAAAAGGAAAGTGGAGAACCTTAGTAGATGTTATCTACACTAGTACAAATAGGGAAGCGGAGCACCCTCGTCTTTTGGTGAGAGCTTCAATAATCCATGCATGCAACTTGCCATAATGTTCGAATAAGGTTCGTCATATTACATCTCTTCTGCTGATAGCTTTAGGCCCAGTTTGGGCGGCTACTTCGGAAATCCCAAAAAATTAAACAGTAAAACGGTAATTGTAATCACCACTTTTGAGCATGGAAATTGCAGCGCGGGCAATAAAAGATAAAATGGGAACATTTTGCGGGAGTGTTCTGTGGATTAATGATTACAAGCAATAGGAGGCATCATCTCCTTCTGCACCCCAGCTTCCGTTGCGTCAGAAAAAGGGTGTCGTAACTGCCACGTACAGTACAAATTTTTGGTATTTTAGAAGTACGTCGGCCTTAATAATCCATGCATGCAACTTGCCACAACTCTCCACGCCATTTCATTGTGATGGTTAACATCGTATTGTGCGTATATCAAAAAAAAAGACTTATCTTTTTTTTTAAAGTAAAAAAAGACTTATCTTGTAATAAGACGTATATCAAAAAAAGACATCTTTTTTTTTTTTAAAGTAAAAAAAGACTTATCTTGTAATAAGACAATAATTTATGCACCCGCCCAAAATGAAAAACACCATTCGATTAATAATCAATCAAAATACGCCGGACGAGAGAGGTTACCAGCTACATGTAGACATTTTGATGTGGAATAGCAAAAAGTAAAAGATCGTAACATAGGTCCACGTCAACTTTTCTAGGTAATCTTCATTTCCGCAAAAAGCAATGGACGCCTCTTCACTTATTCTAATATTACATTCACATGGATTCCTTTCGGTCGTCCCATTGTGATCACTAGCATAGTAAAGAAAAGGATCAACCGAAAAACTCAAAAAATGGTATAAAACATGTAGAAAGTGTAGAACCTACACTCGATGATATTGCTTCCCCTTTCAATTCACCATTAAAGGCTGTGTTTCGTCCAAGAGATCTCTAGAGTGCGGTAGAGATTCTAATAAATTCTTATCCAATGACGTCCCTTTCTACTTTGTGGCTCATTCAAAATTACTCCAGCTAAACAAGTATCCTACTAATTTTGTGACCCTGTATGATTACTTGTAGAACTAGTAGAACTAAAAGTGCAAAGCGAAACCGCATAAAAGATGGGTTTGTTAAACAGGACGTCTTGGGTTTGAATTGATTATATACAAATTTCAGGAAGAAAAAGACACATCGTCTTCAGGCTAGACTTGTGACGGCATTGCACGCTAACGGGTATGATATTGGGGTGACTTGTCCCCATATGTCTCTAATCACGGTTTCCTCTGTTGGGTTGTATCTAATATGACCTACCTGGGAGGGATTGCCTTATGTCAAAAACATGATACTACCACATAATGTTGTAAAGGATGCAGATATCATAAGATCAGAACTTTAGACAACTCCACCTTGAGAGCTTTTGCTTCTCCGAAGAGAGTGAGTAGGCAGATAAATTCAACAATGAAATATTAAAATTTGTGTCCAACCATGCACCTTTTAGTTGGTTGTGTAAAGCTTCTTTCTACAACGCATGAAAAGAAGCACTTGGGACTAGACAAATGGGGGCTAGAACGAATCAAAGAAACATCAATGGGCTATTTTCCTTGTAGATACCTAAGTAATGTACATCATGAATGAGCAATTGGTTTTGCCCTGAAATAAGCATGTTGGAAACCAAATCGTGTCAATTTGGCGTTTCCTGGTCCTTTTTCTACCTCCTAAGATGCCTCTTTATCATCCAATAAAGAGAAGCATCGGACCAAAAAGGTATATCAGATTCCTAACTGCATACACCAACAACTAAGAGAAGGGGCTTGAAATGTCAGCGTAAAGTGTGCTACGGGGGAGATGGATAAATCAAGGGGAAACCACACATATTCATGATAGATATAGACGCCTATGGTTGTAACAACAATAATTAAAAGCATAAGAACGAGGCCCCTCTGCCATACTTTATTGAAACTAAGTAGATTCCTTGTGGATGAATGGTTTCCTAAGATGAGTACGAGGATGGGAAGGTTGAGGATGAAAGTTGTAAAAGAACATTAATATGATGGGTTCAATGTGGATAAGTTATGTGTTTAATCTAAGGTGCATCTAATCAGTTGAATTTTGATTAGATACGCCTAAGGAACACGCAATAGGCTCTTTTGAATTTATAAAATCCTAATAGGTTCGTACACATAAACTAACACACTTCTCCCACAAGAATATGGGGTTGTGTTATAGTATAGAAAAGTATCAACTTAGGGTTTGAATCAAGAGAAAAAGGGAGTACTAGAAGTAGTTAGTTTTGACTAGGTTCCTAAAGAGGAGTACGGTTGAAGGGTTTGAAGGTGATTTTGTTTGATTCTGTTAAAGTTGAACAAGCAATTAAAGGAGAACAAGAATCAAAATTTAAGTCACGCTAGACAATTAGTTTTAATGAGAAGAAAGGATGCTAACCAAGTAAAGAAGCAAATTACACTAAGACATGCAATGTAAGATTGTAAAACTACACTGAAATAGTAAGTAGGACTAAAAGACAATTAAAGATGTTAACTAGAAAGAATAATTAACTAGGAAGTAAAGAGACTAGTTAAATGAGATAAACTATGAAACAAGAAAATTAGGAGTGCAATGCAATAATGAGAAGTTTGAGTTGTTTGGAGGAATGTACTTATCAATTGAATTGGGGGTGGTAACATGTAAACATTGCTCTTTCATTTAGATTATCAAACCAAGCAAGATAGATGCTAATGAATTATACTAAATTATTAATCGACCATGGATGAGGTAGGGTGTGTTATAGGGGAACTAATCTCTATCACCTCCTATCCACCCTACCTCACTTGGATTAGGGTGTAGGTGAATTTCTATTAGGATCTAATCAAGTCTAAGTTTCTTAGTACATAAATTCTTAGAAAAATTGGGAGTCGAGAGTAGTAATGGAAGGTGGGAATGAGGTTTTACGCATCACCTACCATCTAGCATTTAAGAGGCTCAATGTCAATTACACTAAATGCTTCTAAACTAGTTATATGGAAACCTGCTACGCTAAATGAGATTACTCAATATCTAAAACATGATCTAACACTAACTAATCATGTTACTTAACATGTCCATAATTAAATTAAATTAAACTTTTTAAATATGTCCAAGAATATCTACCTATAGGTCTAGCATGTTGCATAAAATCATAGATTGTATTAGGCATCTTTATAACTCTTCCTTAGCCTCAGCCACAACCTGTATACAAAAGGTATTATCCACATATTTACATCATGTACAAACATCAATACCCTACCAAAAAGTGGGTCAATGTACATCATCTATAAAGCTTCCCCATCCAGACCTGAGAGTACAAAGATGACTCTAGGACACACTAAACAACTAGTCAACCTTCTTCCACTATGGATCTCTAAACTTGTTCTCCTCTCTACCACGGGTCTGCCGACTCTACTGACAATCACCTAAAAAGATGTGGTTACCCACGAGGTGAGACTCATGTCCCAATGAGAGATATAATTCTCAACAACGTCTATTTCTTATAGAAGATTACAAAATTAAACAGATAAAGCAGATAATATCATTGAGTTTAGAGATTAACATAATAGTTAAAGGGACATATAGAGACAACACCCTACCTACAACTATTTTCTCTTACCATATTATTAATTATCTAAATAATAAAAGAGATAAAGCAAGGGTTATCATCCCATGTGAGTCGTCGAATAACCCTAACAGATATGTTACACGATTGAATTCTACATTTTGTTAAGATTTGGGTAGTTTGAGGCGTACCACTCAAACTACCAGCTTTCTATTGTGAAGTTGCAATCAGCTCTGTACAAGATTTAGGAGAATCAGAATCCTAAGATCTATTCCCCTCGGTCAGTACGAGTCTGTCGTAGTGACATAATAGTCAAATGCAAATCATCTTAGTCTGACTTGGGTACACATACCATGGTACTAGAAACCAAGGTATATATATCCAAGATGAGAGAGAAATGTGGTCAAATGGTTGCAAACTATCTTGCCATGTGTAAAATTGTAAGGCCTCTGAACTTGCTTAATGAGTTGAATAAGCTTAATTACCATAATTGAATGCTTAGGACCCTAATATAACCTTTTGATATGTTTTAAAATTATAATAGCTTAAGTTTCAAATTTGGTCCAATTTGGACACTGTTTGAGCAAGTTATGCAATTTTTTATACATTTTGGACTTTTCTACAATTTACCCAATTGAAGGGTTTTCTTTATAATTTGTCACATACATTATGTTCCTTAGATGTTATATTATCATTCTTGAGTGTTTTGAGCCATGGGTCTCCTAGTTGAGCCATGGTTTGAAGGTGTTTTCCTCAAGGGTATTTTAGGGTTTACCCCTTCATGGATGAGCTACCGTTAGTAGCTATCAACTAATAAATTATGTGATTGGCTGGGAAATTCGACAAAGGAAAGCTAAGTAGGTCTATATGGACGGTGGGGGAGCTACTTGTGTGTGTCTTTGTATATTCTTAATAGTTTAAGGCCATAGACACATGGGGAAGCTACTTTTACACCTCATGCTTGCTTCCATCCTTATCCATGGGCTATATTTACCTCTTCTTTGCCCAAGTACAAAACTATGCTTGCTTTCTCTTTCGTCTAACCTGGATCAATGACTCCACTCTATTTTGCTCTGGGACCAAGTGCTCTAAGGTATAAGACAACCTCTTTTTGAAGAAGAAGGTCTCCTAAAGCTCCATCTAGCCCTACCTAGGGTTTCCAAGGTCATCTTCTAGGGATTTTGACCAAGGCAAGTTGTTTTCTTCCTTCCTTCTCCATTTCTCTTGCTCTTCTCCTTCGTTAGACCTTCCTCTAGGTTGGAACCTTATTTTTCCATGGTGAAAGTGGCTCTAGAACTAAAAAATCTATCCTTCTTGTTTCTTTTTCTAGGGTTTTGCTTCTTTGTGGAGAGAAGTACCTATTTGACCAAGTTCAGATCTGATTCTAAGGTTTTCTTTCCTTATTTGCTCGAGATTCTTGTTGTTTGGAATTTGATATACTCTATAGAGGCGATTATAAAACATTATTCACTTATATTGCTTGTTAGAAGCTTGTTAGTTCATGTTTATGTTTTAATGTGATGAACTAGGCATAGAGAAACTATGCTTGTTTAGAATTACAATTTTTGTGGTGTTCCCTGTTATGTTCCAGTTCTATATGAACTTGTAAACATGTGTACAACCTTTCTAAGGTGTAACATGATCTGGGACAGGTTAATAGCAACAACCTATGGTGTTAAGCGCAAAACAATTGATGGTCCAAATCAGGATTTTCAAGCTATTCCCTTCCCTATCACACAACCGATGGACATACCATTCAACAACCAATAGTGTTGCTATCTTGGCAACTGATGTTCGTGATCAAGGGTGTCAAATTTATGGTGACAACCTATGGTCACCCCCTTAGGTCAGGTTTTGTCTCAATTAGACGTTTAATTATCATCTACTAAGTATTCTAATGATGTTATCGATTGATGATGACATTAGCTTAATATTTGATGGTGTTAACTGAATGTATTATTGATATAACCACCAATGGTGGCATAATGATCAAAATTAATGGTAGATCAGATCATCACCATATATTATGAGTTAAGAATGTAATTGTAGATTTGACTAAACCTTGAACCAATGATTCCTTGGTTCAATTGATCTAATAGTTAGACCTATACTTCAATTGATAACCTTGAACAATGAACCTGATCCAATGAATAATATTGAATGCTTCAACATCCAATGGATTAGAATAAATCACATGGTATTATATGTGGGTCCTAGTGATGATAATTTGATGGTTCAATATCATTAATTTGTAGTCTTACATTTGCCATCATATAGTTATATTTGATAAATCACTATAATAAGTGGATGTGTAACTCCCATGTGATTTAGCTTGTTATACCTAACCTTAATGTAATTATATAATGTTGATTTCTTATAATCAGACCTCTTGAATGATTAATGTTATAATGTATTACACGCTTCTTGTGTTGAAATCACAATGTAGTACTATTTGAATATCATAGTGCCTTTCCATGTTAATATCAATGGACACATATGTGCTAATGATATTTTGAGCCTTGTTTAAGGCATGGAATGATGATGATAACCTTAATATGAATAATGTGATGGTCTTAATGACCTTTGGGAATGTTTGAAGCCATGATTGAGGTGAAATTCTCTTCATGATTCAATAAGGGTTAAAACCCTGGAACTTGTGATAAGATATCGGTATCTTGTAATAGTATGATGATAAGTGTGGTCCATTAATTTTCAATGAATGATGGTATGTGGTAATGTGATTAAGATTTATATCTCAAATGTTTTATATCTTTTGAAGTTGTTATACATATACTCTTATTAGAAAAGAATTAGGGTTTGAATGTCCACTTGTATGATAAACCCTTAATGCATTCAATTGGCAGTAATTAATCAAGTGTAACCTTAATCATGTAGAGCCATGTGCCGTAGAGACATCTTCAGTGTTAGAATTTACTAGATGGTGAAATGAGTATTCCCAAGGGAAACACGGAGTGCATACTGTTGAGTTTTTGGGGGTGGAAATTTGAGGATATATCTTTGTCATCCACAATTACAGGTTATGGAGGATGGATGTGGTCATGCCTCTGACATTTGATGTGATTGAGGACAGCTGCAGTTGTACCTCAAATTGGAGGGTTTTGAGTACCCTATTTTCTAATGTCATAACTTGTACCAAGTACGGACTAGTTTTTATCAGTCGACAATATGTCATTGTTGGCAGTTTGACTGGATTGTCACTACAGTTTACCCGTACTAACTAAGGGGAAGAGATCTTAGGATACCGACACTCCTAGATCATATATGGAACTAAATAGCACCTCGCAGTGGTCAGTTGGACTTTGAGTGGTACGACTTAAACTCCCTAGGGCATCATAATAAAAGATATAATACCAGTTGTGTAGTATAATTTCTAGGGTTTAATATGTATCACATTGGTTGATTAACCCTTGTCTTGTCTTTACACTACATAGTTCTTACATGATGCAGACTTATGAAAATTGTGTAATTCTACTTGATGCTACAACTTATTTTCTTAACTGCTTAGTATGCTTAAACTGTTCAATATGTTCATATTGCTTATTCAATACCCTAACTGCTCAATGTATTTACTATTAATTAATATGTTATAATCTATATATGTTGGAGAGAGTTATATCTCTCATTGGGACTGGGTCTCACCCGTGGGTCACCACATTTTTTAGGTGGTCGTGGGCAACGAGGTCGTGGTCACATTGTGGAAGAGAACCAACCTAGTGATCAATAGATTTAGAAGGTTGGTTAGTTGTAGATGTTAGTAGTAGATTCCTAGTGTCATCCCTATCCTCTCAAGTCCGGGTATGGGATGTGTTGTCTAGATGATATACTCATATCGACATGAGATTTTGGTAGTATGCCAATTTTTTTAAATATATGGCATGGACATGTGAAATATCCTTTGTATGCAGGATGTAACTGAGGTCTTTGGACCCATATGTATATACTTGTTACAGTATATGAGAATGCAATGATGGACCTTTTGTAAATGTTCTAGAGTTTATTTACATATTTGGAATTGGTTTTAATTAACCCAAAATTTTACCTATGTGATTAATTAGTAGTTGATCGTGTTTTGTGTTTAGAGTGTGACACAGATAAGTTGATATTAGAGCTCTAGGTTTACTGAGTCTACAGGGACATATGACTTAGGTTTGAGTCTATTCTTATGTATCCAACATATCTGATCATAGTTTATGCTTATGCAGATATGTTTGGAGGACATGAAGAACACGTTGAGAGTAGCTATGTTGCACCAGGATGAGGTGCTAGGAGGCATGCAGATGAAGAGAGAGTACCAGAATTAGGGCCAGAGCAGCCCGCAATGCCTCATCTAGACCCGACAATGATGGCCAATCCTGAGTTTCAGTCTATGTTTAGACAGATGATGGCCACAATTACACATATCGCTGACAGAGAACCAACACCTCAAGCTAGGGCAGATGCCTCCAATGTGGAGTCCCAAGGTGTCGGGAAGACATTTGAACGTCTTAGATGTGTAGGGGCGATTGAATATGCAGGTACTTCTGATCCAGTAGATGCTGACATGTGGTTGACTGATCTAGAAAAGGCATTTAAAATCCTAAACATCGCTGAAGAAGACAAAGTTAATCATGTGATATACTTGTTGAAGGGTAGTGCTGGCCACTGGTGGGCCATAGAAGAGGAGAAAAGGCCAAGAGTTGTGATAGTATGGGAGGAGTTTCAGAGGGAACTTGTTAGCTGATATTTTCCAGAGACCTATCTAGATGAGAAGATATCTCAGATTGAGAAGATTTGTCAAGGGGCTATGACTATTAATGAGTGTGAATCAAAGTTTATGGAACTTCTGAGGTTCTACCCGCATATGGTGGAAACAGACAAGGAAAGGATCTGGAGATTTGAGAAGGGCCTAAGTACTGAGTTGACTACAACATCATCAGCCCTAGAAAATAGTGAGAGGTTTTCCACCTATGTGGAATCCGTAAGGAGGATTGAGAGGTCTTCCATAGAGAAGCATGAAGCTAATGCTAAGAAATGACCTATGCAGTTTCAAGGGCAATCATTTGGAGGATTTAAGAAGACGAGGTTTTTCCCGCCACACTCGTAACCAAGGACAACCTTCACTGAACCAAGATCACATGCACCGTCATAGTGGACCCCGAGTCAGGGTAGAGTTCACAATTTTCCACCAACGGGAACCTGCAGTACCTCATTGGTTTCAGTGACAGGGCCGTTTAGGCCATATCAGGACACCAGAACATGTTACAAGTGTGGGCAAGTGGGGCATACAAGACTTTATTGCCCTATGAAAGATGAGGAGGTGACTTAGTAGCCAAGGCAAAGTCAACAAGGTCCACAACAATGATATTTTAGTAGTGGCAGTGGAAGAGAACGTGGTCAGGTGTCCCATGTAGGATCCTCTAGGCAAGCGAGCAGAGGACGTGGACGGCAATAGGCAACAGCAAGGTTCTATGTGATGACCCAACCGGAAGCAGTGGTCAATCCATGAGTCATGACATGTTAGATGGAGTTATTTCATTCTGACTTGTCTGCTTCTTGTTTAGTATCTGTGTTAGTAGACCCGGGTGTGACACACTCTTTTATCACCATAGAGGTGATAGATAGTTGTTATCTACTTGTTAGTCTTAGATCTGATAGCCTGTGGCTAGAGACTCCTTTGGTTGATTCCAATGAGTTGGGGGAAGTGTGCCCTTCTTGTGTTCTTTTTTTTTCTGGACACAACATTCAAGTGGATCTTTTGCCACTTGACATGCATAGTTTTGATGTAATCCAAGGAATGGATACCTTGGAAAAATACAAGGTAGTCTTAGACTATAGTACTAAGGTGGCGACGTTCCATGATGGAGATGTACAGTGGATTTTCCAGGGTGATAGGAAGATTCTTGTAACATCCCTGACCTGGGTTATGTACTAACCCTAGGTGTTTTGCTTAAATATGTTATTAGATGCTTGTGGTTATCTTTTGAAATGTAATTAAAGCTTTTGAGGAACTTATATTTCAATTCCAGTCCTTTTTGCATAATGTTGAAACATTACTTTTGTTAGATATGGACTAAAGTGCAAATTACCCAAGTTGAGGGGTTAACTTGAAAATTGCACATGTTAAGATGTTCCTCTGATGTTGAGGCATCATAAAAATGAATATGATGTGGTTATATGGATTCCACAAGCTTGGGCACCAAGATATAGCTTGAAGAGCAATCCTTGTGCTTTAAAACCTAGTTTTGGTGTAATGTGCAAATTACCCAAAACCTAGGGTCCAACATGTAAAATGTACCCTCTAGAGTATCTCTCATGTTTCTTGGCATAAAGTTGAGCAAATAAAATGAGAGGGGCGCCTCATATGAAGGATCATAGAAGGAAAGATAATCTTGGTATTGAATAATCAAGATTTAAGTAAATAGCTCTTTAATATATACAACTTATTAAGATGTTGGGTTTCTTTTCCTTTAAACCTTGGATAATTGAGAATTCTTGCAAGGTTTAGAAGTTGGGAACGTGGCCAAAGAATGGAAGAATATTTAGTGGTTTTAGTTAGGAAATAAAAGGAGATAATCCTCTTCTTTTCACTTTCCTTGAAAATACCCATAAATATATAAAGCATCCTTAACAACAAAGCAAAGGATCGTTTCCCTTAGTTTCCTTCCATATATTCTTGCCTTGACCGACCAAAGGATAGCTCTAGATCAGAAGGAGAATGACCAAGATGGTTTGGTAAGTATGGACCATCATCTACCTCAAATTCATGGTGGGAACCCTAAAACAAGGTTGGTTTATTGGTGTTTTTCACACAATTCTTCTTCTAGCCATCTTCTCCATCCAAAACTTGAAGAACGGACCTTGGACAACCACTGGAGCTTCATCCACCATTAAAGCTACGAAGCTTGGAGCTCTGGATCAGATCTAAAGGCGGGTTTTATAACTTTAACCCCTAAGCTTTGCTTTTGCATCCTTCTTTCTTAGAATCGTTGCTTATACTTCTTCCTTAGACACCTTTGTGTGTTCTTGCTAGTATTTTCTGTGAAGAACAGCCCCTGTTCTTGAGGTAGAAGATGATGATGTTAATTCCTATGTTTATCCAAAAAGTTACTTTAGCAAACGGTCTCTAACACCTTGCTCAAACGGTTTCCCAAACCGTTTGGGAGCAAACGGTTTCAACCAAACCGCATGAAAGCAAACAGTCCAAGACCATTTGGATGCGTTGACCAGGCGTTGACCATTTGGAGGCCTGTTGTGAATAATGTGGAATAATTTCCTACCAAAAATCATCTATTAATTCCAAGTGAATCACCAATTGAAGGCCCATTAGTCACCTAAACCCTAATCGGGTCAATTGATGATTTTAATAATAGTATTAAGTTGAAGTTTGGGTTGAGTGGCCCAAACGGTTTCAAAACCATTTGGGGATCACCCAAATGGTCTCAAGACCGTTTGGTGATCACCCAAGACCATTTGGAGGTCTAGGGTTAAGTAGGGTTAACCAATTGAGGACCCAAAGATATCAAGTTGATGAATATTCGATTGCTGATTTGGTGACCAAACCTAGGGTTCAAACCTTAAGTGAATGACTTGGTTTTTGATAAAATAATGGGAAAACGGTCTCAAGACCATTTGGAGGATGTCTAAACGATCCCAAGACCGTTTGGGGGTCACCCAAGATCGTTTGGAGGTCTAGGGTTGACTATGGTCAAGTGGTTGAAGATCTAAAGGTAACAAATTGATGTATAATTGCTTGTTGACCTAATGATCAATCTAATGAGCTAAACCTTAATTAGTTGAGTTAGTTTTTGGTGTTGACTTGGTAAAATGGTCTCAAGACCGTTTGGAGGTCATCCAAACAATTCCAAGACCATTTGGGTTGACCAAATGGAATAATGGTTCAATGGTTTTAAATCAATTAGACTCACATTGGAACATGTTGAAGGGTAATCGATTTCAAACCCTAATCCAATCAATCCAAGCCCTAATTGATGATCAATTGAGGGTCAATTAAGTGTCAAATCAGTTGAGGGTTGACCTAATTGACTCAATTGATAAGTGGCTAGCAAGTGCATGACCAATTGAGGAGTTCAACATTGGAAACCCTATTATAATTGAAATGGTTAAAACACTTTTTGGTCCTCACGGTTTTGAGGTGGTTTGGACCAAACGGTCTCAAGACCGTTTGGGTCCAAACGGTCTCAAGACCATTTGGGACCAAACGATCCCAAACCATTTGGTGCTCATGCGGCTTCAAGATTGGTTATGTCCATGCGGTTTCAAAGTCAAACTTGACCAAATAGTCTTCACCCTATCTTGGGCAAACGGTCTTGAGTGTGCACTTTACCAAACGGTTTCAAAAGTCAACAAGACCAAATGGTCTTCAACACCAAACGGTTTCAAGGTCTGTCCAAGACCGTTTGGGGGTTTAGTGTGCAAGACAGTTTGAGGTCTATAAAGGTCAAGATCGTTTGATACCTTAGTGGTCAAGATGGTTTAGTAGTTGATTAACTTAAACCTCATGGATGCTTAAAGTGATTAAAGGACCAAGTGGTTAATTGGTTAGTGTATGTTATAGTAAAGGTACCTTTGATGAGATAAGGTGATTAGCACTCTTTGAATAAGTAAGCCTTTATGATCACAATGGTAATGACATAACCTATGATGTCAATGTTGAATTGACTTAGCTTAATCACGAGTGATGCAAACATCATCTTATTGCAAGAAGAGAGAGAAGACTTCTTATATGAATGATTAATCAAGTAATGAACTCCCAATATGGATGGATACTTAATTAGGGTATGATCCATGATAACGAGATCATGAAACCCTAATTATGACAGCTAATGAACCATAATCCTAATTGAGGGAATTAAAGGAAATAATCCTCATATATGATGATGGTATGATCTTAATTCATTATAATGTGAATAGTAAACCCTAATCTAGGGTAATGTAATGATAATGAATAGTAAACTCTAATTTATGGGTTATGCTTTTAAGCACGAAACTCTATGATGAATTATGAAATGAGGAATCATTATTCCTAAGTAAGCTAAAGGGGGGGGTTGGATAACCCTAATTGAATTGAATAAGAAATCCTAACCCTGGATACCAGCCGTGGTAATGTAAAATGGTCGTGGTAATTTTCTATAGCACGGCCGTGGTGTTCTATACTTGACTTGGAAATAACTTGTATTGTGTTGATTCAGATATGATTTATATGTTATCAAATGTATTAATTATGTAGGTTTTTATGAAATGGTGAACATAGCCAGGTAAGAGCTTTGATGTCATATTCATTGAAAGTACTTATAATCTTTGAAGGTAATAATATGTTATGTTGCCCAGTGAAAGGTAACATAAGAGATTGACAGGCTATATGAACCATATGAAATATCAGCATTGCTATTATTCTGTTCATATTGTTAAATGACTTAATGGCAACATGTTACTTGGTAACAAGTGTTTGATGATCTAAGGGTTTGAATACCCATATTCCTGAATCACAATGATGAGATGGTTAGGGATTGAGATCCCAATGTTAACTAGATGTGAAATGAACCTGATACAATTAGTACTCTTTCTTAATAGCAATTGTCTTATTGGTTTATGTTTGAAAACATGCCTGATGCTAAAAGAATGCCTTAATGTACTTAATTATTCAAGTATAATGATATCATGTAGAGCCCTGACCATAGATCCATCATTGTTAGAAAATAAATGATGGTGAAATAAGTTTTCCTAAGGGAACTCCTGGAGAGCATACTTTTGAGTATGTGGGGGTTATGGACGCGAATATCCTTACGTCCTAATGAGGGTATTGATGTGAGATGTACATTTAATCTCTCAATCTTTCATTATATGTGTATGTCGGGATGATGTATCACTAATCTCCTAACGATGTTGTTAATGCCGCATCGATGTGAGATAAACAAAAAATCCCTCGATGGCGAAGAGAGTACAGCATGCCACTGTAACTCTAATAGCGAAGTTACCAGAATACCCTGGAAAGCTATTATAGCTGAGACACAAGATGTCCTGCATGTTGTACCTCACACTTACTGAGGAAGATGAGGTCATAGGAATGTGGCTCTTCTGATGACCTATGTATGGTACCGATTTCGATTTCGTAATGGTCAGTTGGAGTATGAGTGGTATATCTCATCTCCTCAGGGCATAAATATGTTTGAAAAAAATGTAATCAGTCGTATAGCTTAATTGCTTAGGTTGAACTATGAGAAACAATGATTGAGGATACATTGTTTATAGTGTTCTAATTGAATATCTAGTATACATGTTCTTCATATTCTTTATTGATATAAGTCTTGTCATTCATTAAAATTATAATTGAAATGATTTCTTAGAGAATACTGCTCTACTTAGTTTATTCAATGAGTTGTCTGCTGTTAAATAATTATAATTATGTTGCTCATTGTTATCTTAATCCTTGCAATAACAATGCTTCTGGTGAAGAGTTATAACTCTCGCTGGGACAATTATTCAATTGTCTCACCCCTGTGGGATTTGACTTTTTAGGTAGATGCCGAGGATGAAGGAACCTTTCAGTGGGTGAGCAACAACAGCAGCAGCAGCAACAACATCTGGGACAGCATTGATCCTCAGCTGGAGACACTGTCTATCAAGCCTTGTAGATAGAATGTCCTATGTGTCGTCTCTGTACTCTCAGGTCCTAGGAGTCTTTATATGTTTTAAGTAGATCTGAGATTTTTGGCGTAATGCCTCAAGATTTTTGTATCTTGCCTTGTACAGTTAACAGGGCAGTTGATGTTGTGACTCTCGAAATGTGATATTATAGAGATGTAACGATGAATTAGTTTGTAAATAACTTATCTTGTTCTTTTATGAAAGAATCTTACATGTTGTGAACCTTTGTGCAAAAAGTTTTAAAATTTTGTGATCTTCAGTAATTTTGCTGCTAATTATTCGCTTCCGCTTTAGTTAATCTTGTTTTTGTGAGTCAGATCCCACAATTCTTCTTACATGTTTGATGTCAGCTATGACAGTTGAGTGGTTGATGAGACAAGGATGTGAGGCTTTCTTAGCTCATGTTGTGGATACCAAGGCGGTAGGTCCTAGTATCCAGGAGGTACCAGTGGTACGGGAATTTGAGGATGTCTTTCCTGAGGAATTTCCTAGCATTCCCCCTCCTAGAGAGATTGAGTTTGAGATCAATCTTGTTCCTAGAACACAACCGATATCACAGTCAGCATACAGAATGGCACCAGCAGAGATGTAGGAGTTAAAGAAACAGTTACAAGAACTATTAGAGAAGGGTTTTATCAGGCTGAGCACTTCCCCTTGGGGTGATCCTGTGTTGTTTGCTAAAAATAAGGATGGTTCAATGAGGTTGTGTATAGACTACAGAAAGTTGAACAAGGTGACAATAAAGAATAAGTATCCTTTGTCGAGGATTGATGATCTATTTGATCAGTTGAGAGGTGCCACTATGTTTTCAAAGATAGACCTGAGGTCAGGTTACCACTAGTTGAGAATTAAGGTTGATGACATACCCAAGTTAGCTTTTAGGACTAGGTATGGTTATTATGAGTTTGTGGTTATGTCGTTTGGGCTAACCAATGCACCTACAACTTTTATGGATCTAATGAATAGGGTGTTTAGACCTTATCTTGATTAGTGTGTGGTCGTGTTCATAGATGATATCCTGATATACTCCAAGGATAGTCAACAACATGAGCAATACCTTCATCAGGCATTGACTTTGTTGAGGCAGCATCAACTATATGCTAAGTTCAGCAAGTGTGAATTTTGGTCATCTGAAGTGTCTTTTCTGGGCCATGTTATATCTGCAAAAGGTGTTTGTGTTGATCACAAGAAAGTGGAATCTATACTAAAATGAGAACAACTAAAGACATCGACAGAGATCTAAAGCTTCCTAGGTCTGGCAGGTTACTACAGGAGGTTCATCAAAGACTTCAGTTCTATAGTGTTACCCCTAACTAGGTTAACCAGGAAGGATGTTCCTTTTTCTTGGAATGACAAGTGTCAATGTTCTTTCCAGCTTTTGAAAGAAAAGTTGACTAGTGCACCGGTGTTAGTACTTCCAAAGCAAGGAAAAGGTTATATTGTCTTTTGTGATGCTTCAAAGAATGGGTTGGGATGTGTGTTGATGCAGGATAAAAATGTGATTTCTTTTGCTACGTGGCATCTTAAGAAACATGAGGAGAATTACCCAACATATGATTTGGAGCTTGTAGTGGTGGTCCATGCCTTAAATATCTGGAGACACTATCTTTATGGAGAAAAGTGTCAGATCTTCACTGATCATAAGAATCTACAATATATCTTCTCAAAACAAGATCTGAATATGAGGCAGAGGAGATGGATGGAGCTGATTAAGGATTATGATTGCATATAGATTACCATCCAGGGAAAGCTAATGTGGTAGATGATGCATTGAGTAGAAAGTTGTCTTCATCATCAATGGTAGATAATGCTCTATTAAATTCCTTGATGTGACATAAGAGAGATATGCTAGTGTCTCTTCGCCTGATGAATATACAACTAGAAGTTTCCTTGTTGGTAGGATTTTTGGCAGAGTTACAAGTGAAACCTACCTTGAGACAGCAGATTCATGATGCACAACAGAATGATACTATGATACAGAATATTCAATCAGAGATTGGCAGTGAAAAGTATGATGACTTTCATGAGGCATATGATGGTACAATTTGTTACCACAATAGGACAGTAGTTCCTAATGTTGATGGGTTGAGGAAGATGGTACTTGAGGAGGCTCACTCCTCCATGTATGCAATGCATCCTAGAAGTACACAGATGTACCAAAGCTTGAAAGACATGTATTGATGGCCAGGTCTAAAGCATGATGTGGCAGGGTTCATTGCCAAATGTCCAGTTTGTCAGCAGGTGAAGGATGAGCACCAGAAGCCTACAGGGACATTACAACCCTTGCCAATACCACAGTGGAAATGTGATCATATTACTATGGACTTTGTGGTTGGTCTTCCTAAGACAGCCAAAGGTCATGATTCTATATGGGTGATAGTAGACAAATTGACTAAGTCAACTCATTTTCTGCCAGTTAAGATGACATTTACATCAGAGAAATTGGCACAAATATATGTTGATGAGATAGTTCATCTGCATGACATTCCAGCGACTATAGTTTCTGACAGAGGTCTACAGTTTACAAGTCATTTTTGGGAGCGTCTACATTCAACAATGGGAACACAACTGAGATTCAACACAACTTTTCATCCGCAGACTGATGGCCAGTCTGAAAGGACTATTCAGACTTTAGAGGATCTCTTAAGGGCATGTGTGCTGCAATTTCTTGGTAGTTGGGATGTACATCTAACTCTGATAGAGTTTGCGTACAATAATAACTATCAAAGAAGCATAGATATGGCCCCTTATGAGGCTCGGTATGGGAGACGATGTTAGTCTCCTCTTTTCTGGTATGAGATAGGTGAATATCAACTTCTGGGTCCTAAGCTAGTACAGTAGACTACAAAAAAGATTAAAGTGATACAACAACAGTTGAAAGCATCCCAGGATAGGCATAAATCTTATGCAGATAACCAACGTAGACCACTTGAGTTCCAAGTGGGATATAGAGTATATCTTAAGGTTTATCCTTGGAAAGGTGTGTTGAAGTTTGGAAAGAAGGGTAAGTTGGCTCCTAGATTTATGGGACCATACCCTATTCTTGCTCGTGTTGGAAAGGTAGCATATAAGTTGGAGCTACCACCAGAGCTACATATATTGCATAACGTCTTTCACATCTCTATGTTGAGGAAATGCCATCCATATACTTACCAGACAATCGAACCAGTAGAGGTTGAGTTAGATGAGGATATCTCCTATGTTGAGGGTCGTGTGTTGATCCTAGATAGAAGGGTGAAAAAGCTGAAGAGAAAAGATATAATACTAGTGAAAGTTTTGTGGAATCATCATGTCATAGAGGAAGCCACATGGCAACTAGAGAATGAGATGCATAGAAAATACTCATCTCTTTTTGCATAGGATTTCGGGGCGAAATCCTTGTTAGGGGTTTATAGTTGTAAGGCCCCTGAACTTGCTTAATGAGTTAAATAATCTTAATTACCATAATTCAAAAATTATAAACCTAATATAACATTTTAATATGTTTTGAAATCATAATACAAGCTTATGTTTCAAGTTTGGTCCAATTTGGACACTGTCTGAGCAAGTTATGCAATTTTTTTTACATTTTGGACTTTTCTACAATTTACCCAATTTAGGTGTTTTTATTGCAATTTTTCAAATACATTATGTTCCTTACAAGTTTTATTATCATTATTTAGTGTTTTGAGCCATGGGAATCCTAGTTGAGCCATGGTTTAAAGGTGTTTTCCTCAAGGGTATTTTAGGGTTTACCCCTTCATGGATGAGCTACCATTAGTGTAAGGCCCATGAACTTGCTTAATGAGTTGAATGAGCTTAATTACCATAATTGAATTCTTATAACCCTAATATAACCTTTTTATATGTTTTGAAATCATAATACAAGCTTAAGTTTCAAATTTGGTCCAATTTGGACACTATTTGAGCAAGTTATGCAATTTTATGTACATTTTGGACTTTTCTACAATTTACCCAATTGAGGGATTTTCTTTGCAATTTTTCACATACATTATATTCCTTAGAAGTTATATTATAATTTTTGAGATTTTTGAGCCATGGGGCTCCTAGTTGAGCCATGGTTTGAAGGTGTTTTCATCAAGGGTATTTTAGGGTTTACCCCTTCACGGATGAGCTACTGTTAGTAGCTATCAACAATGAATTATGTGATTGTCTGGGAATTTCGACAAAGGAAAGCTAAGAAGGTTAATAGGGATGGTTGGGGATCTGATTGTGTGTGTGCTTGTATATTCTTAATAGTTTAAGGCCATAAACACATGGGGAAGCTACTTTTACACCTCATGCTTGCTTCTATCCTTATCCATGGGCTATATTTACCTCTTCCTTGCCCAAATACGAAACTATGCTTTCTTTCTCTTTCCTCTAACCTGTAGCAACGAATCCACTCTGTTTTGATTCATAATCAACTTCTCTAAGGTAGAATACAACCCCTTTTTGGAGAAGAAGGTCTCCTAGGGCTCCATCTAGCCCTACCTAGGGTTTCCAAGGTCATCTTCTAGGGAATTCGACCAAGGCAAGTTGTTTTCTTCCTTCCTTCTTCATTTTTCTTGCTCTTCTCCTTCCTTATAACTTCCTCTAGGTCGGAACCCTACTGTTCCATGGTGAAAGTGGCTCTACAACTCAAAAATCTATCCTTCTTGTTTCTTTTTCTAGGATTTTGCTTCTTTGTGGATAGAAGTACCTATTTGGCCAAGTTCAGATCTGAATCCAAGGTTTTCTTGCCCTATTTGGTTGATATTATTACGTTTTTTTATCTTACCTACTCTATAGAGGTGAGTTATATAACATTCTTTACTTATATTCTTACTAGAAGCTTGTTAGTTCATGTTTATGCCTTAATGTGTTGATTTAAGCATAGAGAAACCATGCTTGTTTAGAATTACGAATTTTTGTGGTGTTCCCTATTTTGTTCCAGTTCCATATGAACTTGTAAACATGTGTATGAACTTTCTAAGGTGTAACATGATCTGGGACAGGTTGATAGTATCAACCTATGGTGCTAAGCACAATATAGTTGATGGTTCAAATTAGGGTTTTCAAGCTATTTCATTACCTATCACACCACCGATGGTCATACCATTCAATAGCCAATGGTTTTGCTATTTTGGAAACTGATGTTCGTGATCAAGGGTGTCAAATTTATAGTGACAACCTATGGTCACCCCCTTGGGTCAGGTTTTTACTCAATTAGATGTTTAATTATCATCCACTAAGTATTCTAATGATGTTATCAATCGATGATGATATTGGCTTAATATTTGATGGTGTTAACTGAATGTATTACTGATCTAGCAACCAATGGTGATCTAATGATCACAATTAATGGTGGATCAGTTCATCACCATATATTATGAATTAGGAAGGTAATTGTAGATTTGACTAAACCTTAAACCAATGATTCCTTGGTTCAATTGATTTAATGGTTAGACTTATACTTCAATTGATAACCTTAAACAATGAACCCGATACAATGAATAATATTGGATGCTTCAACATCCTACGGATAAGAAAAAATCACATGGTATTATATGTGTGTCCTAGTGAAGATAATTCAATGGTTCAATACCATTAATTTGTAGTCTTACCTTTGCCATCATATAGTTATATTTGATAAATCGCTATAATAAGTGGATGTGTAACTCCCATGTGATCTAGCTTGTTATACCTAACCTTAATGTAATTATATGATGTTGATTAGTTATAATCAGACCACTTGAATGATTAATGTGATAATGAATTACACTCTTTTTGTGTTGAAACCACATTGTAGTACTATTTTAATATCATAATGCCTTGACATGTTAATATCTATGGACACATATGTGTTAATGATCTTTTGAGCATTGTTGAAGGCATGGAATGATGATGATAACCTTACTATGAATAATGTCATGGTCTTAACGACCTTTGTGCATGTTTGAAGCCATGATTTAGTTGAAATCCTCTTCATGTTCCAATAAGGGTTAAAACCCTGGAACTTGTGATAAGATATTGGTATCTTGTAAAAGTATGATGATAATTGTAGTCCATTAATTTGCAATGAATGATAGCATGTGGTAATGTAATTAAGATTTATATATCAAATGTTTTATATCTTTTGAAGTTGTTATACATATACTCTTGTTAGAAAAAAAATTAGGCTTTAAATGTCCATTTGTATGATTTAGCCTGAATTCACCCAATTGGCATAACTAATTAAGTGAAACTCTAATCATGTAGTGACATGTGCCATAGATCGATCTGAGTGTCAGAAATTGCCAAATAGTGATACGGGTATTCCTAAGGGATACTCGGAGCGCATATTGATGAGTATGCGGGGTGCTTGTCATCCTGAATTCAAGTGTTAGGGAGGATGACAGTGGTCATATCTAGCCCTCAGTTTGAGAACGGCTACAATCGTGTCTCGTTGATTATATATATATATATGATGATGATATTGGAGGACAATTGTGGTTGTACCTCGGATGGTAGGGTATGCGTACCTACCTCCTTTCACTAGTGTCGTAACCTATACCAAGGACGGACTAGGTTGTTAGCAGCTTGACCTCATGTGTCGTTGTGGCGGACCCGTACTAACTGGGGGCGGAGAAGATCTTAGGAGTCCGGATCTTCCTAGATCTTGTATGGCACTGATTTCAACTTAGTAGTGGACAGTTGGGACTTGAGTGGTATTTCTCAAATCCCTCATGGCAATGTAATAAAAGAAGTGATATCAACCATGTAGTATAATTTCTAGGGTTTAATACGTATCACATTGGTTGATTAACCCTTGTCTTGTCTTTACACTGCATAGTTCTTACATGATGCAGATTTATGAAAATTGTACAATTCTACTTGATGTTACAACTTATATGCTTAACTACTTAGTATGCTTAAACTGTTCAATCTATTCATATTGTTTATTCAATACCCTAACTTCTCAATGTATTTACTATTAATTAATATTTATAATCAATATATGTTGGAGAGAGTTATATCTCTCGCTGGGACTGGGTCTCACCCGTGGGTCACCACATTTTTTTAGGTGGTCACGGGCAAAGAGGTCAAGGTCGTGCTATGGAATAAAACCAACCTGGTGATCAATAGATTCAGAAGGTTGGTTAGTTGTAGATGTTAGTGGTAGAGTCCTAGTGTCATCCCTCTACTCTCAGGTCCGGGTATGGGATGTGTTTTCTAGATGATATACTCATATCCACATGAGATTTTGTAGTATACCAATGTTTGTAAATATATGGCGTGTACATGTGAAATATATTTTGTATGCAGGATGTGACTGAGGTCTTTGTACCCATATGTAAATACATGTTACATTATATGAGAATGGAATGATGGACCTTTTGTAAATGTTCTAGAGTTTATTTACATTGTTGGAATTGGTTTTAATTATTCCTCATTTTTTACTGTGTGATAAATTAGTAGTTGATCATGTTTTGTGTTTTAAGTAATCTCGTTAAGCGTGATGAGGTGTCACATTTAGTAGCTATCAACTAACGAATTATGTGATTGGCTGGGAAATTCGACAAAGGAAAGCTAAGAAGGTCTATATGGACGTTGGGGGAGTTGCTTGTGTGTGTGCTTGTATATTCTTAATAGTTTAAGGCCATAGACACATGGGGAAGCTACTTTTACACCTCATCCTTGCTTCCATCCTTATCCATGGGCTATATTTACCTCTTCCTTGCCCAAGTGCGAAACTATTCTTGCTTTCTCTTTCCTCAAACCTGGAGCAATGACTCCACTCTATTTTGTTGCGGAACCAAGTGCTCTGAGGTAGAAGACAACCTCTTTTTGGAGAAGAAGGTCTCCTAGAGCTCCATCTAGCCCTACCTAGGGTTTCCAAGGTAATCTTCTAGGGATTTCGACCAAGGCAAGTTGTTTTCTTCCTTCCTTCTCCATTTCTCTTGCTCTTCTCCTTTCTTAGACCTTCCTCCATGTTGGAACCTTGTTGTTCCATGGTGAAAGTTGTTCTACAACTCAAAAATCTATTCTTCTTGTTTCTTTTTCTGGGGTTTTGCTTCTTTGTGGAGAGAAGTACCTATTTGGCCAAGTTCAGATCTAATTCTAAGGTTTTCTTGCCTTATTTGCACTAGATTCTTGCTTTTTGGGATCTCATCTACTCTATAGAGGCGAGTTATATAACATTCTTCACTTATATATAGCTTGTTAGAAACTTTTTTGTTCATGTTTATGCATTAAAGTGATGAGCTAAGCATAGAGAAACCATGCTTGTTTAGAATTAGAATTTTGTGGTGTTCCCTGTTCTGTTCCAATTCTATATGAACTTGTAAACATGTGTACATCCTTTATAAGGTGTAACATAATCTGGGACAGGTTGATAGAAACAACATATGGTGTTAAGAGAAATACAATTGATGGTCCAAATTAGGATTTTCAAACTATTTCCTTCCCTATTACACAACTGATGGTCATACCATTCAACAACCAATAGTGTTGCTATCTTGGAAACTAATGATCGTGATCAAGGGTGTCAAATTTATAGTGACAACCTATGGTCACCCCCTTAGGTTAGGTTTTGGCTCAATTAGACATTTAATTATCATCTACAAAGTATTCTAATGATGTTATCAATTGATGATGACATTAGCTTAATATTTGATGGTGTTAACTGAATGTATTACTGATCTAACCACCAATGGTGGCCTAATGATCAAAATTAATGGTAGATCAGGTCATCACCATATATGATGAGTTAAGAATGTAATTTTAGATTTGACTAAACCTTGAACCAATGGTTCCTTGGTTCAATTGATTTAATGGTTAGACCTATATTTCAATTGATAACCTTGAACAATGAACCTGATCCAATTAATAATATTGGATGCTTCAACATCCAATGGATTAGAATAAATCACATTGTATTATATGTGGGTCCTAGTGATGATAATTCGATGGTTCAATACCATTAATTTGTAGTCTTACCTTTGCCATCATATAGTTATATTTGATAAATCACTATAATAAGTGGTTGCGTAACTCCCATGTGATTTAGCTTGTTATACCTAACCTTAATGTAATTATATGATGTTGATTGCTTATAATAAGACCTCTTGAATGATTAATATGATAATGAATTACACTCTTCTTGTGTTGAAAGCACAATGTAGTACTATTTGAATATCATAGTGCCTTGCCATGTTAATATCTATGGACACATATGTGTTAATGATATTTTAAGCCTTGTTTAAGGCATGGAATGATGATGCTAACCTTACTATGAATAATGTGATGGTATGAATGACCTTTGGGCATGTTTGAAGCCATGATTGAGGTGAAATCCTCTTCATGTTCCAATAAGGGTTAAAACCCTAGAACTTGTGATAAGATATTGGTATCTTGTAATAGTATGATGATAAGTGTGGTCCATTAATTTGCAATGAATGATAGTATGTGGTAATGTGATTAAGGTTTATATCTCAAATTTTTTATATATTTTGAAGTTGTTATACATATACTCTTGTTAGAAAATAATTACAGTTTGAATGTCCACTTGTATGATAAAGACGTAATGCATTCAATTGGCAGAATTAATCAAGTGTGACCTTAATCATGTAGAGCCATGTGTCGTAGAGCCATCTTTAGTGTCACAGTTTACTGGATGGTGAAACGAGTATTCCCAAGGGAAAATCAGAGTGCATATTGTTGATTATATGGGGGTGGCAAGTTGAGGATATGTCCTTGTCATTCACAATGGTAGGTTATGGAGGATGGCTATGGTCATGCCTCTGACATTTGATGTTATTGAGGACAGATGTGGTTGTACCTCGAATTAGAGGGTTTTGTATACCCTATTTTCTAGTGTCGTAACTTGTACCAAGTATGGACTAGTTGTTATCAGTAGACTATATTCCATTGTTGGCAGTTTGACTGGTATGTCACTGCAGTTTACTCGTACTAATCGAGGGGAAGAGATCTTAGGATACTGACACTCCTAGATCTTATACAGAACTAAATAGCACTCTGCAGTGGTCAGTTGGACTTTGAGTGGTACAACTCAAACTCCCCAGGGCATCATAATAAAAGATATAATACCAGCTGTGTAGTATAATTCCTAGTGTTTAACATGTATCACATTGTTTGATTAACCCTTGTCTTGTCTTTACACTACATAGTTCTTACATGATGCAGACTTATGAAAATTGTGTAATTCTTCTTGATTCTACAACTTATTTGCTTAACTTCTTAGTATACTTAAATTGTTCAATCTGTCCATATTGCTTATTCAATACCCTAACTACTCAATGTATTTACTGTTAATTAATATGTTATAATCAACATATGTTGGAGAGAGTTATATCTCTCGCTGGGACTGGGTCTCACCCGTGGGTCACCACATTTTTAGGTGGTCGCGGGCAACGAGGTCGTGGTCACGTTGTGGAAGAGAACCAACCTGGTGATCAATAGATTTAGAAGGTTTGTTAGTTTTAGATGTTAGTAGTAGAGTCCTAGTGTCGTCCATGTACTCTCAGGTCTGGGTATGGGATGTGTCTTCTAGATGATATACTCGTATCGACATGAGATTTTGGTAGTATGCCAATGTTTGTAAATATATGGCATGTACATGTGAAATGTCTTTTGTATGCAGGATGTGACTGAGGTCTTTGGACCCATATGTTAATACTTGTTATAGTATATGAGAATGGAATGATGGACCTTTTGTAAATGTGCTAGAGTTTATTTACATTTTTGGAATTGGTTTTAATTATCTCAAAATTTTGCCTATCTGATAATTAGTAGTTGATTGTGTTTTGTGTTTTGAGTAATCTTGTTTAGTGTGATGAGGTGTCACAAAAAATCTAAAATCATTCTTATCCATCCATAAGTAGAACTCCCATCAATTGTTTTCAAAGAAACCCATCGGTTTTTTCCTTGTTATAACCATCAAGATGCATCATCAAGAAACCATCGATTTACAGGGAATACTTAACCATTTTGTAAAACCCTGATCCTCAATCGGATTTCAACAAGGATAACCATAGTGAGACGAACCGACACCAAATCAGACCGTCACAGTGTAATTAATTGTGGAATTAAACATTTGCAACAGATTACTGAAAATCACTAAAAATTAAAACCATTTGCAAAGAGACCCATTTCCAGGAAACTCTTATAACAAGAACCAAAATATTATATACACATTAAAAAATTACATATCATGTACCTTCTCTTCTCGAGGATTACATACAACCGTTGCTCTATTAAATCTACACATAAGAAACATAAAACCCTGAGGCATTCAATGCCAAATCTCTGATCGATCATTAAAGCACTAACTACCGACTCCTAGGACCTGAGAGTACAGAGACGACTCTTAGGACTCATATTTACAAGACACGACAGTCAGTATCTCCACCTGAGATGTTATTGTTGTCCATGATGTTGTTGTCCTCCCCTACTAAAGGGTTTCTATCTCCTCACCCTCGTCCACCTAAAAATGTTGGATTCCACGGGGGTGAGACAATTAAAATTGTCCCAGTGAGAGATATAACTCTCTGCTAGAAACATCATTATTGCAGATAAACAGTAATAAACTGAACAGAGGAATCTTTATTGAACAGTAGGATTTAATCATTATTAAGAAGAATAGAGCAATATCATCTATTTGTTTTAATAAGTAATTTGAAGAACATGTATAATATTTATCCACTTTAGGATACAATAAGCAATGTAACATCAACCAATGATTTCCGTAAATTGTCCTTAAGCAAATATGCTACACGGTTGATTACATTTTACAATCACACTTATGCCCTGAGGAGTTGAGGTATACCGCTCATACTCCAACCGACCACGATGGCGTAAAGCATCGGTTCCATACCTAGGTCAATGGATGAGCCGGACTCCATGACCTCATCTGTCTTGGTCAGTGCAAGACCACATGCAGGACATCTAGTGTCTCTGCTAAATATCTTTCCAGGGTATATTGGCAACTTCACTATAGAGTTATAGCCCGTAACATATACTCTCTTTAGGATATGGCCCGTAGCCAATGCCTGGTATTGTGGAGTCATGGCCCATAGCCATACTCTTATTGGGATATGGTCCATAACCATTCTTGTGCATAGGATATGGCCCGCAGTCATTCCTATGAGGCGTAAGGATATATTCGCCCATTACCCCCACATATTCAAAAATATGCATTCCAGGAGTTCCCATAGGAAAACCTATTTCACCATCACCAACTACTGACGATGATGGATCTATGGCCAGGGCTCTACATGATAAGATTTCACTTGATTAATTAAGTACATTACCATATTCTTTTAGCATCAATCAATATTTCAAACAAGAATGATTATGTCAAATGCTACAAAGAAACATGTAATTCTTCCATCAAGTGCTTGTTAAAACTTTATAGAACATGGGGATCTCAATCCCCAATCTCTTTATTGGGAATTCACATCCCTCAACAATGTCATCATCATGTTTACTGGATCTGGGTATTCAAACCCTTAGTTCATCACTGAACATGGTTACCACTGTCAGGTAACTATTACCTCCAGGTCATCTGACCAAGGTATTCAGGATACTTGTTACACAAGCATCAAACATAGCTTATCAGGCACATTCAACTTCTTGTCACCTCTCACTAGGGAACATTTAAAACAATGGCTTATAAGGCCCATTAACATCATGACTCATACCTGGATATGCTCATCATCTCATGATACCTGCATGGTTAGTTTACTTGATAGCAGCCATATCAATTATTTATCAGCATTATGAAATACAAAGATAACATCACTATTCCCTTATTAGAATTAAGGTTTCTCATTTATATCAATTAGGGTTTCACATAACATCATCTTGTATTAGGGTTTCGCATAACATTACCATGTATTAGGGTTTCACATAACATCACCCTGTATTAGGGTTTCACAAAACATCAACATGTATTAGGGTTTCACATAACATCACCTTGTATTAGGGTTTCACCTAACATTACCCTATGTTAGGGTTTCACATAACATTACCCTGTATTAGGGTTTCACATAACATCACCCTGTATTAGGGTTTCACATAACATCACCATGTATTAGGGTTTCACCTAACATTACCCTATGTTAGGGTTTCACATAACATTACCCTGTATTAGGGTTTCACATAACATCACCATGTATTAGGGTTTCACATAACATCACCCTGTATTAGGGTTTCACCTAACATTACCCTATGTTAGGGTTTCACATAACATTACCCTATATTAGGGTTTCACATAACATCACCATGTATTAGGGTTTCACATAACATCACCATGTATTAGGGTTTCACATAACATCACCCTGTATTAGGGTTTCACATAACACCACCCTATATTAGGGTTTCACATAATATCACCATGTATTAGGGTTAGGGTTTCTCATTCTCCAATGATTAGGGTTTTTATGATTACCTCTTTAATCCAAACCCTAAATCAGTGCTTCCACATCTCCTGGAGCACATAACATTATTTAAGTATTAAATCATACTTATCATTGTTCCATGTACTAGGAACACACATCACCATCATACCTTATTAGGCTGACTTAACCTTTCACTAAGGACATGCAACCATGCATATCATAGTGTATTGAATTATTACCTTCATAAGCATTGAATGATAATCACTCTAATTATGCTAATCACCTAAATACTTTGAAAGTTCTTGCATTGAAATCATCCTTGAGATACCCTTCAACCACTTATGGGGTTATTAGTAATTACATGATTTGAACCAATTAGACCTTCAAACTGTCTTGGACCAATTGACCCTTCAAATGGTCTTGGACAATTGACCCTTCAAACGGTCTTGAGGTCACTTGACCTTCAAACGGTCTTGAAGATCGTTAGACCTTAAACGGTCTTGGTTAAATTGAATCTCCAAATGGTCTTGAACCTTTTGTACCTCCAAACGGTCTTGAGGTTCTTGACTTCCAAACGTTCTTGAGGTGCTTGACCTCCAAACGGTCTTTAGGTGCTTGACCTCCAAACGGTCTTGCCCTAATTCCTTCAATCGGTTTTGAAACTGTTTGATTTTATCAATTTTGAAAATGTTTGATCCCTAAATAGTTTTAGGCCATTTGATTTAAATATTATTTAACCCCAAATGGTTTGAGATTATTTAGTCCTCAAACGGTCTGAGCCCGTTTGGTCATTTCAGCTTGAAACCGTTTTAACCCTAAATTCGGGTTATGATCTCAATTGATTTAGGGCTTTGCAACCAATTGAGCTAGGGTTCTAAAATCAATTGAATTTGATTTGTTTGAAGTTATTAGGTCATGAGACCAATAAATATTTGAACCTATTGAAACCATTTAGTCTCTAACGGTTTGAAACTGTTTGCCCTCCAATTGGTTTTGAAACCGTTTGGTCACCAAACAGTGTGAAACTGTTTGGTCACCAAACAGTTTGAAACCGTTTGACCAACACAAAGTGAAACTGTTTGCTCATGATATTTCTTGAGGTGTGTGCTAAGATGATGTCATCATCATCAAGCTTCAGACCTCTAATTTCTATTGCCATATATATAATTAATTCAACAATTATTCAAGAAGAAATAAAGGATCAACATATGATGAGAAATTGAAATCAATAACGAGATCAATGGGTTCAAGTTATATAACCCGCCTTCAAAGTAGCTTCAAAGCTTCAAGATTCACATCTTTAATGGTGAATGAAGCTCCTTCAACTGTCCAAGGCTTGTTTCCAACTCTTTGGATGCAAAAGACAATCAAGGTTGAGCATTGGATGGAGGAGAGAAGAAATTCAATGTTGAAATCCGATTTCAACCATCAATTCAAGGTTGAAGATGATAATGGAGCTTACCTTTAGCTTGGGGAACGTTTTCCTCCTGCTCCTAAGCTCCTTGGTCATTGGCCAAAGAAAAGAAAGAAAGTGGTTTGCGAAATGGCCTTTCAAGTAAGGAGAAAATTGAATATATGTGATTGATTTTCTAGGAGAGAGAAAGTAGAAGGAATTTATCCATTTTCTTGCCACATGCCCCCTCCCTTCCTTGCATCCGAAGATAACTACCTTCATCCTCAATATCATCTTGTTTATTCTTGAATTAAAAGCAATCCACTTATGCACCTTAATTAATATAATATTATTATCCATTTTTAGTGGACATTACTTTTTAATTAACAAATGTGAGTGGGTTTCTTCACCTACTTAGGATATTTCGGTGCAACTCAAGGCATTTGGATGTCCTTTCACTATAGGATTTCAACCAAAGCCTTTTTAGTTGATGGTCACTTCAATTGATATATTTATTTTTTCTACAAATTAAATTAGGGTTTCAATTATGCTTAAATCTTGATTATTTTATTATCAAGATTATTTCTCCTCAAATATGATTCAAACAAGACGCCCCTTTCTTTTTATTTTCTCTAAATAATACCAAGAAACAGTAGGGACATTATTGGAGTGGTATTTTACATGTTCAACCCAAGGTTTTTGGGTAAATTGCAAATTATACCAAAACTAGTCATTCAATGCGCAAACATTATTCAAATAAGCTCATTTTTGGAACTTAGGCTTCTACAAGCCATACCTCAGCATCATTCTCATTATTATGATGCTATAACACTTGAGGAACATTTATCATGTAACATTTGCAAAGTAACCCCTCAAATTGGGTAAATTGCACTTTAGTCCAAAATAGGTAAAACATTGTTTCAATCATTATTCAAATAGAACTAAAATTGAAACATAAGCTCTCCTTTAGTCTTAATTACTTTTTAAAAGATAAAGACAAGAATATAAATGACTTACTTAAGCAAAACTTCTAGGGTTAAGCCTTAACCCAGGTCAGGGATGTTACACATAGATTTTAGAACCTCAGGGGAAAGCCATCAGATCGTCAACTACAATGAGGAACCATCAGATCATTCACCCACTTGGTGAAACTATTAGATCCTCACCATACATGGTGACCCATCAATTTATTAGTTAGGTGAAAATCCATTAGTTCTCAACCTACAAGGAAAAGAGAAAACATCTTATGGTACATCCATGCATCCAAAGTTACAACTATGTCAAACATTATGAAGAGTAATATGAAGCACAACATGCATGTGATAAAATTATAGATAGATCCCTAGGAAAGGGAAAATTACATAAAGGTCTATAAAAGCACATCAATTGCAAAACTTAAGCAAACAAAGTCCAAACTAGAAAAAAATTGAAACATAGCTTTGTCATCTGATATCAAAGCATAAATTAGGGTTTAATTAAAGAGTTAAGCACCCAATTAAATCGATCAAGTATGTTTAAGAATAAATCCAGTTTAGAGGTCTTACAAGCTTCTTAGATCTCTCACCTAGGAGTAGAAAAATATATTGGCATGTAGGAAGGTGAATAGCTATCTAGGGATCCACTAATTGGACCTAGAAGAAATTCTCAAATTACCACATATAAGTAATTTCCATATCACCCTAGGTTATTCCAAACATAAACCATGAAGAAATTTATACAAAATGAGATAAAAGTATAACATAATCATTAGGAAACATATCACTTTCCCCAATATGGTATCAAGATAACATTTTTGACCCCAAACATCCCACCTAGGGGGGGCTAACTACTCATTAACAAAGGAAAATATAAAAATGGAGAAAGAAGGAGTAGAGGAGTGGAAAGCTATGACAACTTGGTGGAGACTCCTCCTTCTACACCTCTGATCAACAACAAATCAAGAACATCCCTCCTCCAAGGTGGAATGCCATGGATGTATGCTAGAAATTGGTTTAAAACCCTAAAAGAGAGGCTTTTGAGGTGGAAGATGATGGAATGAAAGTGGAATGAAGTAGTGAATGGTAGGGATGGGGTAGAGGGGGATAAGAGTGGATGAGAGATAGCTAACCTTGTTCTCTAGATGCCATCTAAGTATACATTAGGTCAAGTGGGGTATAATTGGAAATGCATTGCAAAACTACTGCTAGGTTTTCTAGTAGTACAGTCATGTTGGGTAGTACAATCATGGTGAGTAATAGGTAGCACGAATGTGGTGCGGGTGGAATGGTCATGTTAAGGAATAGAAATGGTTCAGGTTGTTTTTAGAATTTGGGGGACTTGTGGCACGATCGTGGTGGGTCAGTGTCACCACGGTCGTGGAAGTTCACATGACCATACTGGACTAGAAAAGTGGTGGACATTCTGATGAGCATGGTCATGTTGAGCTCTGGCACCACAGTTGTGTTGAGCCACACAGCTGTGTTGGGTCCTCCTTGGCAAGGCCATCCAGTATAGCATGATCGTGCAGTCCAGCGCAAATGTGTTGTTGAGCTTGATCTTCAATGCTCAACTATATGATTTTGATGTAAACTTGGCTTTGATAGCACAGTCATTCCTTGGCACCATGATCGTGGTAAATTCTTTAGCAGTACTTTGATATTTAACTTTAGATTTCCATAGACTTCTTTGCTTGAGTTAACTCTTGGCCACTAGGGGTAGGGTGATGAAGCCTTTGAACTCTCTATAGGCCTCTTTAGGGGTAGAGAAACCCTAGAATCATCCTCTCTCTCCCTTCCATCCATGATTTTGATGCAATTACATAGGCCTTTGAACTCTCTATAGGCCTCTTTCATGTTTTATTTATTTTGATGCAATTACATAGGAGCATCTTTTATTTTCTTTTTGTATTTTTTTGCCTTTTCCCTTGGTGTAGTAGGGTATGTGGTGGTAAGAGTGAAGCATAGGGATGTAGATATGGCCACCCCAAACTTTTAGAGGTGGCCAAGGCTAATATGTGATCTTTGGCATCTTTTCATGAGGCGGAGGGGTGAGAAATGGTGAAAAATAGTGAGTTAAAGAGGGGTCACTAGTGTGGGTTTCAACATGAGATATCCTATATGAAAATTACTCCAACAATTTCATCAAGCAATGACGCACCACATGAATGAGAAATATGAAAACCACATTTTGATCAAGAGGCTTGACAAACCCTAAGTGTTTTTGGCAAACCTAAGTTCTTGTCGCTTGCTTAAATTAAAACTCAACCAAGTATTTCATAAGCATGAAGAGGTGTGTCACATGCAAAAAGTTAAGAATTGAGACCATTTAGCAACATGATAATGTAGCATGCATTTATTGAAGGTCAAAATTTTCAATTGAATATGTAGATATTGGGTCAAAACACACTTTTAGGCAAGAAATTCTAAATTTGGACAAAATTGGCCAAAATGGTGCCAAAATCACCTTAAATCACATCCAAGCCTTCTTTCTAAATCATAAAACAAGAAACAAGCAAGTTTTGGCTACAAACATGAAAATTTTTTTAAAATCTACATGGAATGCAAGGCATGGCAAAAAGAGATAACTACATGATATGCATGTATGAAAAGAAAATAGAAATCCAACCTAGATAGAAAAAGTAAAAAAATTATTTTAAAGGATAAGGTGTAATGAAATATGAGTTAAATGAAGGGTGTACCGCTCTACCACACCAAACTTTTGAATCATGTTGTCCTCAGCATGACACTGAAGTCTAGGAGTGATAGGGTATATGATCACTGATTTTGTGGTGCCTCGGGGGGTGGGTATCCTCAACGAGGTGGAGGATACTAGTAGTAACTACCCCAACAGTTTGTTTGTGGAGGTAGGTAAGTCTCTTGATACTCACATAATGCACCCCACCAATCCACCCATCGTTGGGGGTTCCTCTACACCTACTCGTGCTAAAATCAATACATTTAGTTTGTCATATGGTGCATCTACTCATGATCCAACCACATTGCATCCTATCTCCTCTCAATGATCTCGTGTGATCTCTGAATACCCTCCATTTGCGCAAGCATCATAGATATGTCATAGGCATTCAATGTGGGTTGTTGTTGTGATGCCTTTGTGTCGTATTCTCACTCTATGGGTCTCTCTCCTTCATCTCTCTCCTCTGGTCCTCAGCATGTGACTCTCTCAAGCCCATAGGTAACTCTATGAGATGTTGTTGCCATGTCTCCCTAGTATGCTCCTCTTCCCGTTTTGTTAAGGTGTCCAAGAATCACATACATGGTCCATACACCTCTATGAGAGATATAGTGTGACATGGTTGCTCAAGTGAGACTCTTGCATAAAGGGGGTTGACTTGGTAAATGATCTCTGATAACCACTAAAACAATAGATGAGAAAATAAGGTATTGTAGGTCCACTATCTCTCCCCCTTTTTCCATTGTGTATCCAGTCAAGTCAGGCTCTAGGGCTATAGCAATTGAAATCACAATCTCTTCCATCACAAAAAAAAATTTACTCTTGGATGAAATTGTCTTCATATGATCAGTAAGAAGTGCTCATAGATTTAAATGATTGTCTTGTTCCATCCATCCCAACACCAACAAATTCTTCTTAGAGATGCTCTCTTGGTTCTTGTATCGAGAGAACTTTGTATTTGCCAAAACCTTCTAAACATATCTTAGGTAGGGGTTATGATCAAGCATGTTTTTTATTAACCCACTATAAAATTGCTATTCTCAGTGAACCTCTTTCACATAAATGTATCATACACATTAGAATCCCTCTCCATTATCCATCAATTAGGAGAGTTGCTACCTCAGGGTTGGGAGCAAAAATTTGTTTGAGCATTTTGGCAGTAAGGAGGTGATTTTCAATACCTATTCTGGCATGGATAGTGACTTCTCCATCAATTGTGATCTTCTCTACAATGGCAAAGAACTGGGACTAAGCACCACATAAGTTTCCTCAACAATCATTGTCACATCAAATAAACCTAAGGGTCTCATGATATCCTTGAAAATATGAAAACATATTTGATGCATCCATTATCTCCTAGAAGGCGTAGTGGGTGGAAATTACCTATGTGTCAGGCACTTTGGATGCCTTGGATTTATCAGACAACTATCTCTTCTATTTTGGACATCCTCATTATTGTTCCACTTGTATCTCTTCATCCTATATAGGTTGTTATTCTTCATTTTGTGATCCTACATTTCTTCATCCTCATCATCAAGTATCAATCGCCACCTTTGGGCTTGCGGTATAGAGGAGGTGGTGCAATGTCGAGATGGTTTGTGTGGTGGAGCTTCCTGTAAAGAAGATGGTGTTGTACGTTGTGGTTGATCAAACACTTCTTCCCAGATGGGGTCTATCAATGCATCTAGGTCAGTCGTCGACAAACAGACTATCTCAATATAATGGCTTGAATTCGCTGATGGTGGTGGAGGAGTGAGAGATGTAGATGTGGTTTTAGAAGAGTCATCTTTTGATTGATGCCAGTAAGAGAGGATGTTCTTGGTCCTCTCCACGACTTGCTTTTTTATCTTCTTCATTTTGTGTGGATTTTGGATGGAGGATGTGGGAAACTAGGTTTTTATAGATTATGGGTATGTGGAGCAGAATGGAGGTGAGAGTGTAGATTTTGGGTAGAAATGGAGTAGAAAAGGAAGGTGGAGGTAGGGGAAAGGTGTTGGAAGTAAATGGATATCTATTGGGGTTGAGGATGGAAAAAAATGGGGTTGGAGAGGCATTGTATGGTTTTTGTGGGTTGCTCTATGTGTGGCGCGACCATGGAGACTTGGGGAAATGAATGAAGTGGTGTTGCTAGAATTATTGGATTGGGATTTAGGTGAACCCATCCTATTTTGGCAAGACCGTATTGGGTGCTATGGTCCTTTCGACTTGCTGGTATATGTCCGTGTTGTGCCACATGGTGTTGGTGGCTGGCTTTCCACACGACAGTGTTTTCTGGCACGCTCGTTCTAGGGGACATTGTGTTTTCTTGAAATTTCCTAATTTTCATGTTGAATTGAATGCCCCACCACGACCAAGGTGGATAGTGTTGTAGGGAAATACAGGAATAGAGTATAGCAGTGGAAACAAAAAAATTATCTATTTGTATCCCATAACAGCAAGACCGTGTCAACTACTATGAAATAGGAAGGATGGTTTTAGTGAGTTATACCTAGTCCTGGACAAAACTTGCTTCTTTGCAAGTAATGATTAGTTTCTCTTAGATGGTGGATGTACAACTCCTGGTCTTCACCATGAATAGCTATCTACACAACCTTTGTAGGGACTCCGGTGGTCTCGCTACATACTGTAGATTGACTTTGCTCTCCGAGCAGCATCCAAAGGACTCTTACCTCTAGAGTAGTCCACACGGACCAACTAGAACTCCTATCATTCACCAAGAAATGACAAGAAGGAGTTGTCCCTCCCGCTGGTGTACTAGTCACCCACCTGCTCTCCCACCAACAACGATCACTAGTTGTTTCTCTCCTGAAGTTATCCCTCCCTGTCGGGTAGGAATTGTTTGGGATATCTTGGCTACCACAACCAGAGAGGACAACAATTGTCTATGTTGTGTCTTGGGAAGCCCACAGTACCCCTCCTTTTATAGGTGAGGTTAGGGTCAAGGTTCCCAATCTGTACAGGATTGCGTGGGAGTGGAAGGGACCAGAAGAATTGAACTTTTGCAACCTACGAGATGCCAAATGGTCATCTGGAACACCTAGATGATCGTTTGGGGTGTGAGACAGTTGTCTCGCACTTCCAAATGACTATTTGGCAGTTTTTGAATTGGATACAAATTTGGCGATTTTCAGATCCAATCAATATCACATATTAATTTACTTGTACTCTAAGTTTGTGGAATCAAAACTATTTAGGAGATATCCCAAACCATCATTCAGCCCAACTGATCCATCTCACCTAAGTGAGATGCCTGTCTCACTCACCCAGACGGTTGTCTGGTGAGTTGAGTTGAGCCGGTTGGCTCAATCACATTGAGCCATTCGGATCAAGGGCAGAACTAAGCCAATTCAAACTCTGGTTGGCCTGACAACCCAAATGGCCATCTGAACAATTAAGATGCCCTTCTAGAATGCCCAAATGGTCATATCACTCAATGAAATGGTTTTTTGGCCTACCAGTCATCCAAGCAGTCAATCTATTGCATGAATTGAATGCCTAAACACTTTAGTGATCAATCCAATTATCATTCAGGATCAAACTCCTCTTCTGGATGAGTTCCAATGTGTGTGACCCTATAGTTCCCATATCACATTGAGAGTGAATGTCCATAACTAGCTTATGACATCACAAGTAGAGAGTGGTGCCTAGTCACAAATCAATGCTACCCAAGTGAATGGAAAGTTGGAGAAAAATTTTAACCTACAATCTGTGTAAAGTGTTGTAGTGATTCTATAATTCCTTTTTCATTGATATCCAGGATGAACTTGAGGCATGGAAGGTCATCCCCTCAACTTTCAATCCATGTTCCTTTAACCAAGAGCATACTGACTGAGATAATGTGACCTCAATATCATATATTGATTCACATGTGCATGCACATGTGTTTCTCAGTCTCGCTTATCAAGTGGCCAGTATATCACACTCTAGTACGAGGGACAAATCACATATCTATCACTCACAGTCTATCCCCATGTGTCAAAGTCACCCAATCATCATCATTATAACAACCCATGTTTTAGGACTGTGTTTGATGAAATCAAAGAATACTGAATGACATGTGACAAGTGCAACGATTTTAGGTCTAAGAATCGCAATCACCACCTTCACTATGAGAGATGACTGTGACCACCACAACCATGTGTCACTCTCAAGGTGGGACTGTTTCATACATTGTTCCCCAACATGTATCTGTTTCCTTGGTTTGATATTGCCATATCATAACTTAGTGAGACTTAGCCATCAACCAACTCATACTCCAATCTTATGAGATATTGGTGTTTATCTACCTTCCACAGTAACAAATGACTAGGGACATAATGAGAATATGTGTAGGTGCTCTTAACATCCGTATGTTCTCATTTCCACATGGCTAATACTTGAATACATACATCATTGAGTAAGATCATTCTCTAGGCATTCATTTAGTATCATCATTATCTCATAACTGAGTGAAACTGATGAATTTGAAGCTTGCCTTTAATTATTTTAATATTAATCAAATCCTTTTAGGTAATTATGCCATGTCAATCATCATATGATTGGTTGTAAGGGCATACCTTACCAATAGAATCCCACTTGCACTTAGAGCCAATCACCCATGGATCTTATCCTTAGTGATCTAAACATTTTCAACATGCTTCTGCTACGCTAGTGCCTATTCAGTGAGTTAGCAACACTTTTCCTATAGTCAGTATATTGCATGTTTCTTATCTCTTCACTCTGAGATTAAACCGCCGTATATGATATTTGATATTCCTTGCCTAACAATTATCTCCATTGTTGTTGTAGTATCTCTATTGAGTCATCAATAGTCGGAACATCTATAAGTTCATCATATGAACCTTTTAGATCCATATAGTATCACTCTGCATTCACAACACAAGTATACTCGGTCTCTATTTTAGAACAGAATTAATGGCTACTAGTTTGGAACCCTTCCAACTAATAACATCCTTTTCTCCTTTTAAAATCGAACATATTTTATTGTGATCACTTGGTCATTATGGAAGCTTGCATTGATGTAACCCTTTACATCCAACTCTTCCTTTTATTGCTATCATCATTGACTAGCAATCTTATCCTTAAGTACTTCACAAGTACAAATGGATATCATTAAATGACTCTTTAATATCCCTTGTTGAAGTTTATATCATCTTGTCATGTCCAATACATACAAGATTATATGGGATAAGCTTGTTAATAGCTTACATGATAGATCCACTATTATCCCATGGAATTTTATTCGTTATATTTCCATTCTTCACAAGAATCGGAATATAGGGTTCATGAGAGACTAGTCTAAATTCTCTCTCATTGAATCCATCAGTGTTGAACTCTTTCAACACATTGCTATTGTATGTGCTTAAACTTTCATTGTGAAACATTCAAGACCTATCTCTATAGACTTTGATCCTTATCTTATAAGACGTTTTACCTAATCCTTCATTATTGAAGGGGTTTTCATGCCATCTCTCAACATTCACAAAACTGAGACGTCATTCCTCATCATATATGGAATATTCATATATCTCCCACTAAATATTTTGTAATCACATATTTCATCTTTTATATTGATTCAAGTCAAACTCTTTGACTGTCTTGTCAAATCAAAAGATCATATCTCTAAGCTGCTTGTTTCAATCCAAGAGTGAACTTTGTAGTTCATGGACTATATTTGCATTTTGAAGTTATAAAACCTTTTAGGTTGTGTCACGTACACATCCTTTGATGTATTCCTTTTAAGGAATCTGGTTTTATCTTCATATGCCAAATATCTTGGCCTATTTTAACTACAACAACAAGCTTGACAAGTGGCAATGGAATTTCTATCATGTTAACCAACTTGAACTGATTTGAAAAACTTATTCAACCAATCTGTCCTTTTATGTTATTCATGTATGTCTTTTCCATAAGATCCTATTGCACCCTTTAGGTATTACCTTAGGTGGTGCTATCAAGGTCGTACCTTGTTAGCTTACATGGATTCCATATAGCTCAGAGCTAGCTTCTAGTTGACTAGTTGGTTCATCTTGTATGACCAACCCATCTGAATTGTTGGATTTACAATCCTCCAATCTTAGATGTGTTCTAATAGAAATATTTTGTTCTTTGTTACATGATGAACCTGAGATTCCACAACAACTTGTGTAACAACCCCGCCTCCCAGTAACCCCCAGTTAAGGGAGACCAAGAGGTCAGAGCCATTATCCCAATTAACAGGATCAAAGGTTCAACAATTAATCAGTAATAATTATGAAATTCTACCAAACTAAACTGAAATCTGGTATAAAATAAAACGTTGCATACCTTTTTCGAAAACTTGGATATATACTGCTATCCACATCCAGAGTCTATTCTAACTAATCCTCCTTTGTACTTTAATTCTTATTTAATTCCACATATGCCACTTTACTATTTGTCCTTTTCAATCTTGTACCTAAAACACCGACAAACAAAATGTCGGTCAGCATAAATGAATATGCTGGTATGTGGGGACAACCAAAATTTCACAAATATGGCTAACAATTTAAATAACACAATCAAGTTAATTAACAAGCCAAATTACACTTTCAGTGTGACATTCTCCATCATTTTTGCCCTAACCCTGGCATACCCCCTTTCGGGTTTCTCTTTTGCCAATGACTTAAGGCCACCTTCTCAATCCCGAGCTTGGTGCCTGGGGTCACCTCTCATAGTGCCCATTAGTCATTCTATAAATACAACCTTCTCAATCCTTAGCTTGGTGTCTGGGGTCACCACTCATGGTGCCCATTGGTCTTCCCTCCTGGGCTAGACCTTTGGCATCATCCATCAGGGTGGCATGTAGATGTGAGAATACACACTTCTATTATTATTGTGATAATCATAGTGACTTTATTATTTGCAAGTATGAACATCCAAACTCATAAGTTGCATTCAATGTGATGAATCATCAGGGAAACTCTTCGGGAAACTAATGTGATTAACCATAATTAACCACATACCTGTTAGGCTGTTTTGAGACATAATTAATCCAATCAATGCAAGAAATCCAATAGGCAAGCAAGCACACAAAGAGATCCTAAATTATGCATACAATTTCCTATCATTGATCATGCCATCAAGATCTATTAAACCTAGCTCGCTTCCTAGGGTTTCTAGTACACTTTTAGTGTTTGCATTGCAATTAGGGTTTCTCTTCATTTGTACTATTTTAAACCCTAATTTTATACAATTACTTACAAACCCTAATTATCTCATCTATTCTTCATGAAAGATATTAAGGTTACCTTTTAACAACATATAACCTTAATATTTGATTAAAGCCACAAGTAAACATCAACTAAGTCCATTATGCCACTTTTACATTAAAACTACCATTTTTATCCTTTTAATTCATGACAAGATCATTAGGCCCAATCATCATCTTTGGTTCCTTTCAAATTAACAACTTATCTTTCATGAACTCTATTTATCACCAATTCCACCTTTATTCCTTAGAAAATCCTAATTACCATATTGAGGGTATTTATCCACAATTAGAAACTTCTATACTTGAAATAGCTTACAACCATCATATCTCAATTTTATTCATGAATTTGAATAATTAAAACCATTAAGATTCACAATTACTAACATTAGGGTTTCAAGGTCCATTAAAGCTCATTCATGTACATGGAACTCTAAAGTAATCCAATTACGTGCAAAGTTCATCCTTTTAGATCTTATTGTGTCTTTTTATAATTAACATGCTAATATCAACTTTAATCATCCATAAAACCCTTATTAATACATTAATCATCTCAAATTAGGGTTTCTTAATCATTAATGCATTAAAGTTGATAACTTCCACTACTTTTCGAATTGCAAGAGGAATTAGCTTCTAAACCTATTTTTAATGGATTCCTCTCATTTTTCTGAGCAAGATTCATATTTTATACGCATCCATCCGAGCTACCAATAAAAAGATATGAATTTTGCATTATTTACTTACTTGGACCAATCATTGAGCACCACGGCTTCCCTTGCATTCAACGTTGTTTAATCTCTCCACTGTTTGAAATGAAAGTTTTGGCCTTTGACAAATGCATGTTGTTTTTCTTCGAGTTTATTGCTATATGGTCTTGATTGTTGACTTTCACATGTGCATCGCTTCTCTCAAGTTTTTGAATGTTTTGGTTGAATTGTGAATTGAGCAAGCTATAAACGCTTAGAGCCTATGAAATCGCTTGATATAAATGTGAATCTCATGTTGTTCAATCATGTGGTGTGATATCATTTGATGAAGTGTTGGATTATTTTTCATGCAGGAAATCTTTTGTTGAGAACTACACTAATGACCCCTCTTTGACCCGACTCTTCTCTCACCATCTTCATACTTCTCGCCTCATGAAAGGATGCCATAGTGCACATATTTAGCCTTGGCCACCTCCAAAAGTTTGCGGTGGCCATATCTACATCTCCCTACTTCACTCTATCCATCATTTGCCCTACCTACATCAATGGCAAAAGAAAAGAAAAGAAGAAAAGAAAAATTTCAGCCTGTGGAGGGGTAAAAGCGTCTAATGGCCAATGGGTTGTCTTCAACCTCATGTAACCTAGCGACACCGCCAATCTACAGCACATTGTGAGTGTGTCCCCTCTTCCCCAGGGCCCGAAGATCACCGCCAACCATGGCCCTAGCTCCGCTGCATCCCGCCGCACTTGGGGCGCCACCCAGTTGACGACCAATGCGGTTGATTAGGGTTGGGCAAGCATGCGACCTGCAGCCTTGGTGTCGGCCTTCTGCAGGCTCTGCTTGATGGTCGTGGTCATGTAGATAATGGACGATCATATTATATCGTCGTGGGAGCTTTGTGCCTCCGACAAGACTTCAACACTGCTCCATGGTGCCCTCACGATTGATCTATACTCTTGACTAGGGTTTGCACAAAAAGAACAAGGAGAAGAGAGAGGGTTGCATGGGATCTCTCTTGAACTTGAACCAGGGGTTCTACCCCTTATATAGGGGAGGGTATCCATGCCCTAAGGTGTTCATCCACGAGTTAATAAGTTCTTTTCCCAATAGGAACCCAAGTTCCTTCATTAGGAAGCAAGCTTCTCTCTCCTAATTATCTTCTTAATAAACCATATTTACTGGATATTTAGAAATTCGAAAATTATCTCTCTTATTCTCTTTATGCTTGCCTTTTAATCCATTAGCACGAATTTATATTTTTTAGTAGAAAATACCTCCTTTTTAACAATGCCACCAAATCCATTAATTATGCATCACATTATCCTCTTATTTTGTATTATTTGTATTTTCTCTTTCTTTTTTTCCATTGGGGCTTCTTGGACCCCAAGAACCTCTAATATTTCGAAATCCTTTTTAGTGGATACTCATTATCCTTCTAGATGCATCTATATCCATTATTTCTCATTATCTTACTTATTTCTTTATTAAAATATCTCTTTTTGAGTATTTCTCTTTATCTCTCTTTTTATTTTCCTTATTGGAATTCCTTTTAACATTAGAAATCTTATGGACACGAAAATCCACCAAAGATAACTCAATCATACCTCTTTCTACTTATTTCCCATATTTTATCATCGTTTTCAATTTCTTTCTTAATAAAGAAATATTTAATTGATCTTTTCTTTTATTGTTGCATTATCTTTGCAACTTTGGACTCCTTGGAATCCAAGGAACCCAAGAGGCACAAAATCCACTTTTGGATTATATTCTTTTGTCTTCTAGGGGTTTCTACATCTTTCTTTTCTCCATCTCTTATTAAAAATGGAGTTTCTTTTGTCTTATCCTTGTTATTGGGCTCAATAGCCAATAAAGCCCACAAAACAACCAACAAGGCTATTGTAAATGAAATATTTTATTCAAAAAAAATTATATCATTATTTGTTCAAATATCTTTAATAGGAGAAATTACATTTCTCACCCAAAGAACCCAAAATTTGGGGCTGTAACATCCTTCCCCTCTTATAAGAATTTTGCCCACAAAATTCTGTCAGGCACACAAACAAATAGGATAAGCCTTTCCTATATCCATCATGGCTCCCATGTGGCCTCACCCTTTCCATGGTGCTTTCCAAAAACCTTCATCATCTCATATTCTTCCATCTGAGTTCTCTCTCACCTTGGCATATCATACCCTCATAGGTGACTCAGGACGTTTCAACCTCTCATAAAGCTGAATAGGTTCATGGCTCAGCACATGGCTTGGGGTACCTCACATAGTGATCTAGATCAAACTCATGGAACACATTATTCATCATGTTATCTTGAGGGGTAAGGCTAAACACACCCATCTCCACTAATCCATCTCAAATGGACCATGCAGCTGGGACTCATCTCTCTTAGCTATAACTTAGAGGGGTCGGATTTTCACATCACATACTCTCCCATAGTGAACTGCATGTCAGTCTGCTTTTCATTAGCTCACGACTCATGTCTCCCCTAGGCTCTCTTTCAGCCATTGCATGATCAAAGTGAATTCATCTGCACACACTGTGGTCCTTTTCCTGACCTTCGTGAGGTCCCTTCACCAACATCATCTTAATGAAGTGGTGACCGACACAACCTCCCTTACAGAGCTTCTTTACATCTTGATACTGGCTATGGTGGTTATCATCACATCTTACTGAAGAAAAGAATTGTCTCCATGTATCACCCTGAACAAGCACACATGCTCTTATCAGACCCTCTAGTCTGGCCTATACTAACCATTAGTTAGGGGTGATAAACTGTACTAACATCAAGTTCTTCATGTACCTACTTCCACCGCATGGAAGTGAATCTTTAGGTTATACTCGAGAACTTTTGAACTCGCATCATGGTGTAGTTGAACCATCTTTTGCATATGTAGTTCAACCGGATCCGTCTCTTGACAGTATTCTTTCTTTCTCATATCATCTAGGTAAGGCGATCTACCGTAACCCATATTGCATCATGACCTTCCTTGGTCTAGGGGAGACTTACCACAACATCCATAGTGATGAACTCCCATTCCCTCTCGGGGACTCTTTATCCGCTACATCAACTCTGTGGGTTACTGGTGTTCGTCCTTCACCTCCTGACATGCATGGTGTCAAACCACATGCAACATCATCTTAAGCATCCAATGTACTACTACAACTTACTATCTTAGTAGTACCACGGTGTATCATGAACATAAAATCATGATCTCTTGTATATCATGATTCCTCAAGATTGATTCCTCAGAAACCCTAAGCCACTCTAGTCGGTATTTCATCACCTTCCTTTCCAGAGAAGTGCATCTGAGGTTCTACAACCATCCTTTTATAGCATCAAGGCCTAGGTTGGCTAACCAAACAACTACTAACTTGTTCAACAGATCTTGTTACATCTGAGTGTTAGCCCAAACATATCTCCTTTTTCAAACTTAGGGTTAACCTAACAGCCTCTTCTAGCCTCTATCTAACTAGGCAGCTGCATCACAACCAGAGCATCCATTATCACCTCACATCCTTCTATGTTGAAAACTTACACCTCCATGTATTCCACTTATCATCTCATCTTAGACTCTAAGTTTATCTTCATCAAGAAAACTCTGAGCTCATCTTCTTTGTTATCAAACTCAACCTTGTATAACTTGCAAATTCCACATAGCTCATGATAAAACATCCTCACAAGATGACTACCTTGTTTCTCTTAGTGTTTGTAAATTATCCATGATCGTTCACTCCACAAGGGTATGCTATCATCTCTGTCCTCATACCTCATAGCAACATTGCAACTCACATCATCTTTATCCTTGGTGTATGGCATGCGTACTATCCTATCTCTCACTCCCATAACAAGAGGAAATAAGCATTTGGCTGCAGTCCAAATACAAAGTTCTTCTTATTCCAAGAGTAGAGATGGTACATCCCACCTTGCCAGTACACCTTCAAATCTAAGTTGAAACATGCAACTTATGTCTCAACATCACAATCATCTCGATATCAAAGTTACTTCCATTGAAAACTAGTCTCAAACCTACTTGGGTCACCACACAATCCTTGGTCATCTCATCTAGGTCTGTAGGGTGTCGGCACTTTTAGGGTCACCCCTCTTCCCTTATCCATCCAGAGAGTACCCTCCTCATCTACCCTTTGGGTCCCATGAGTTCATGAAGGTGATCAATCTCCTAACCCATGGCCCTCAGACAATGATAGTTGTTACCTCCTGACCCTATGGTCATGTACAACTAGGGAATTAGGCAACTCCTACTTCCATTGGTCTTTTCCCTACCTGACCCTAGGATAGACTTAGGATTCGGGTAGTACATGTCCAACTTAGATCCTTACCCAAGTCTCCATCATCTATCTCTACATTCCTGGGCTGACTTTCATCCTTTCATAGGGGTCATGGCGACCTGCCTACCTTGGTCATGCCCCATACGGTTACCTCCATGGTAACACACCCACATGCACTTAGATATGGTTATCTATGGGTCTATCGGTTCATTCTCTTACTATGTACTTTTCACTTAGCTTCTCAAGATCCTATTGAGACCTCTTTAGGTTACCTCAAAACTAACAAAACTGGTATACACCCTACAAAAGGGTCCCTCTCCCAGGATGGGAGGAAACTGCACCTTGATAACAAATGTCACAAACATGCTTATGTCTAGGGTTTACATCCACATGAGCATGCTTAACCCTAGAAAGCTACTAAGGCACAAGAATACCACCTGCTAAACCATGCTAGGTCATACTTGTTCTCATTCCTCAACATTGGACTAAGAACATACCTTCCCATGTCACCAACTTAGCTGTGAGGGGTTCACCAAACATACCTTAAACTTAAGGGGTTTCCCTTTCCTCTAAACATGAGGAGTACCATGCTCGAATCTATAAAAACTCAAATCTCATCATGAGCATTAGGTACACCACTTTCCCTCTTAGGCCTAGGAACCCTAGGTTCACCTTTCTGATGTCCAATTGTCTGCTCAAAGTTTTAACCACGAGCCGAGCATGTACAGGGCATGACATGCACTTCCCATGATCCTTCTACTTGAAAAACACTTCAGAGTGGAGTCCTCCTCAAGGACAACCAACAAGGTATAAGGCCTCACAACTGGTTACTTAAACCTCCTCAGGGTCTAAGGAACTCTTCTTCCCATCTCAAAAGGTAAACACCTATACCATAGGCACATAGGTACCATAAGCTTCATCCTCTCTCTAGGGTTTGGTTCCTCTAAAGGCAACCAAGATACCATCAACCTCTAGGAAACATGCATGAGGCAACCACAACCATCCACTTAGGCCGCATCATGCTCAACTCCCCACTGATCCTCATATCTCAGAGTCTAAGCTTCCAACCTTCTTGCTTGGGTCCTGCTCTCTTTCTCTAGAGCTAACTCCACAACCAGCCTTACTACCAGAGGTCCTCTCCCCATGAAGGATCAAACTCACAACATACCCCTACATGGGTGAAGCCGATGTGCAAACTTACATTCATTCAAGATTATCCAGAGCTTCTCATGCTTATCTCATAAGCCATCCAACATACTCTCCTGGCCAGAGTTTCAACCTACTGCCCACACTACTGACGTACTCTGGGTGTATGTTATGCCCTACTCGCATAAGCCCATAGGGTTCTATAGGTTCTTCACTAACCTCATCATCGAAGGAGCTATCCTTCACTCTAACATGAACATTTTTTTCCAGGGTTGTGTTTCCAAAGGTACTAGGTCATCCAATCTCACATGGCTCATATCGTCATGGGTATCCAAAAGCATGTCCACACCCCTGGTCTATCATGACATCTAACTCATCATGCCATCTCTCTCTCTAACCACTACTTAGGGTTAGGGTTAGCATCATCCTCAAAGGATGTGCCAGGTCTCTACTTATAATGGAGATCTCTACCTCCAAGACTAACTTTCTCCACTCATCCTCCTAACAAGGAGATCTACCTCAGGTCTCTCCTGAGGGCATGACAACATATGTCATCCAACCTAAGCATGCAGCTAGTGTTTAGTTTACGCTTAAACTATTAAGATTATGTCCATGACATCTTATTTACATGCTTTTCATTAATTTGGTGGAGGATTCCTTAATTCCTATCAACTTTACCCATACCTCAAGAGGGTGAGGAAGAGAGAGAAAAACCCTAATCCTTAAAATCCTTAACAGCATTTGAGTTGAGAAGGGATGAACAAGATGAGAGAGTCCTAAAGGTATCTTATTTCAAGTCAAATCCTAAGACATTGGCCATGCAGTCACACCAATCCGGGAGTCCTCGTATTCTGACTAGCGGTACAGAGGAAAATCTTGCCAGCCCTAGGACGTGATCCTTTTCTAGACACCTTTGTCCTTCGAAAAATCCTCTAATAACTCCCTCGGGTTCTACAGAGTTTGTAAAATTTAATAATTATTAAAGATTAAATGAGGAACCTATGCTCTGATACCAAATGTAATGACCCCGCCTCCCAATAACCCCCAATTAAGGGAGACCAAGAGGTCAGAGCTATTATCCCAATTAATAGTATCCAAGGTTCAACAATTAATCAGTAATAATTATGAAATTATACCGAACTAAACTAAAATCTGGTATAAAATAAAACTTTGCATACCTTTTTCAAAAACTTGGATATCTACTGCTATCCACATCTGGAGTCTATTCTAACTAATCCTCCTTTGTACTTTAATTCTTATTTAATTCCACGTATGCCACTTTACTGTTTGTCCTTTTCGATCTTGTACATAAAACGGCGACAAACAAAACTTCGGTTAACATAAATGAATATGTTGGTATGTAGGGACAACCAAAATTTTGCATATATCGCTAACAATCTAAATATCACAATCAAGTTAATTAACAAACCAAATTATGATTTTAGTGTAACATTCTCCACCGCTTTTGCCCTAACCCTGGCATACCCCCTTTTGGGTTTCTCTTTTTCCAATGACTTAAGTCCACCTTTTCAATCCCGAGCATGGTGCCTGGGGTCACCTCTCATAGTGCCCATTAGTCATTCTATAAAGACCACCTTCTCAATCCCGAGCTTGGTGTCTGGGGTCACCACTCATGGTACCCAATGGTCTTCCCTCCTGGGCTTGACCTTTGGCATCATCCATCAGGGTGGCATGTAGGTGCGAGAATACACACTTCTATTATTATTGTGATAATCATAGTGACTTTATGATTTGCAAGTATGAACATCCAAACTGATAAGTTGCATTCAATGCGATGAATCATCCGGGAAACTCTTTGGGAAACTAATGCGATTAACCATAATTAACCACATAGCTGTCAGAATGATTTGAGATAGAAATAATCTAATCAATGCAAGAAATCCAATAGGCAAGCAAACACACAAAGAGATCCTAAAATATGCATACAATTTCCTATCATTGATCATTCCATCAAGATCTATTAAATCTAGCTCGCTTCCTAGGGTTTCTAGTCCACTTTTAGTGTTTCCATTGCAATTAGGGTTTCTCTTCATTCATACTATTTTAAACCCTAATTTTATACAATTATTCACAAACCCTAATTATCTCAACTATTCTTCGTGAAAGATATTAAGGTTACCTTTTAACAACTTATAACCTTAATTTCATATTAAAGGCAAAATTAAACATCTATTAAGTCCATTATGCCACTTTTACATTAAAACTACCATTTTTATCCTTTTAATTCATGACAAGATCATTAGGACCAATCATCATCTTTGGTTCCTTTCAAATTAACAACTTATCCTTCATGAACTCTATTTATCACTAATTCCACCTTTATTCCTTAGAAAACCCTAATTACCATATTAAGGGTATTTATCCACAGTTAGAAACTTTTATACTTGAAATAGATTAGAACCATCATATCTCAATTTTATTCATGAATTAGAACAATTAATGCCATGAAGAGTCACAATTACTAACATTAGGGTTTCAAGGCCCATTAAAGCTTGTTCATGTACATGGAACTCTAAAGTAATCCAATTACGTGCGCAGTTCATCCTTTTAGATCTTAATGTGTCTTTTTATAATTAACATGTTAATATCAACTTTAATCATCAATAAAACCCTTCTTAATACATTAATCATCTCAAATTAGGGTTTCTTAATCAGTAATGCATTAAAGTTGATAACTTCCACTACTTTTCGAATTGCAAGAGGAATTAGCTTCAAAATATTTTTAATGGATTCCTCTCATTTTTCTGAGCAAGATTCATACTTTATACGCATTCATCTAAGCTACCAATAAAAAGATATGAATTTTGCATTATTTACTTACTTGGACCAATCACTGAGTGCCACGTCTTCCCTTGCGTGCAGCGTTGTTTGTTTTGGAAACATAATCGAATTATGGTTATACCCTCACGTAAGTCATTGGCCCTTTATCCCGCGGAAGGGTAAAAGTGTCTAATGGCCAATGGGATGTCTTTAACCTCGCACAACCTAGCGACATTGCCGATATGCAGCACATTGTGGGTGTGTCCCCTCTTCTCCAGGGCCTGACGACCACCGCCAACCATGGCCCTAGCTCCGCTGCATCCCGCCACACTTGGGGCACCACCCAGCTTGCAGCTGGTTAGGGCTGGGCAAGCGTGCGACCTACAGCCTTGGCGCTGGCCTTCTACATGTTCTGCTCGACGGCTGTGGTCATGGAGACGATGGTCGATCATCTCAGATCGTCGTGGGAGCTTTGTGCCTTCGATGAGACTTCAACGTCGCTCCATGGTGCCCTCGAGATTGATCTATAATCTCGACTAGGGTTTGCACTAAAAGAATAAGGAGAAGAGAGAGGGTTGCATGGGATCTCTCTTGCACTCGAACCAAGGGTTCTACCCCTTATATAGGGGAGGGTATCCACACCCTAAGGTGTTCATCCACAAGTTAATAAGTTCTTTTGCCAATAAGAACCCAAGTTCCTTCATTAGGAAATAAGCTTCTCTCTCCTAATTATCTTCTTAATAAACCATATTTACTGGATATTTAGAAATTTGAAAGTTATCTCTCTTATTCTCTTTATGCTTGCCTTTTAATCCATTGGCATGAATTTATATTTTCTTTTAGTAGAAAATACCTCCTTTTTAACAATGCCACCAAATCCATTAATTATGCATCACATTATCCTCTTATTTTGTATTATTTGTATTTTCTCTTTCTTTTTCTCCATTGGGGCTCCTTGGACCCCAAGAACCTCTAATATTTCGAAATCCTTTTTAGTGGATACTCATTATCTTTCTAGATGCATCTATATCAATTATTTCTAATTATCTTATTTCTTTATTAAAATATCTCTTTTTGAGGATTTCTCTTTATCTCTCTTTTTTTTCCTTACTGGAATTCCTTTCAACATTAGAAATCTTATGAATATGAAAATCCACCAAAGATAACTCAATCATACCTCTTTCCACTTATTTCCCATATTTTATCATCATTTTCAATTTCTTTCTTAATAAAGAAATATTTAATTGATCTTTTCTTTTCTTGTTGCATTATCTTTGCAACTTTGGACTCCTTGGAACCTAAGAAACCCAAGAGGCACGAAATCCACTTTTGGATTTATTCTTTTGCCTTCTAGAGGTTTCTACATCTTTCTTTTCTCCATCTCTTATTAATAATGGAGTTTCTTTTGTCTTATCCTTGTTATTGGGCCCAATAGCCAATAAAGCCCACAAAACAACCAACAAGGCTATTGTAAATGAAATATTTTATTCAAAACAAATTATATCATTATTTGTTCAAATATCTTTAATAGGAGAAATTACATTTCTCACCCAAAGAACCCAAAATTTGGGGTTGTAACAACTTGTGATTCTCATTGTACCTCTTTGTTGGCCTCAAATAATGTGAGTATTACTTTTACTCCCACTGAATCTTTAGGAACTCAGTTATCCTATTAACAAAACAATTTTGTTATGGGATTGGGATTAATAGTAACAATAAAAAATTATGGTTTGTGGATAAACCCTCTCAAGAAACTACTTTCTCATTAACGGTTTCAATCCTTTCGATATATTGGGACACTCCCAAATCATATCATATATAATGTCTTGATAAACCATTCATATGGTACATGATTTAGTGATAGGTATATATTTATGAGGATATAAGAAGATTAGATTAATTGATTAATAATATCATGATCATCAAGGTACAATTCCTTCAATCTGACACATCATCATATTCAAATGGATTTGACTTGTTATACATTATCACAATTCATTCCTGAAGGTACTCAAGGTATTGATGTAAAAGTATTTCAACACTTAAACATCAAAGTTTATTAATATGTACATCGAAGTTACACTTCATACATAATCTCAACACTTTAAGAGATTCATGTATCCTCTTTACTGAGTACATATCATTATACTACCAATAAATGAAATGAAGTTTAAATAATCATGTATATTATTCTTTCATAAGATCTTTACGCATCATATGTATGAGGTCTAATGAAAGCTTCATCCTCCCACTATGTTTAGTGAAGGACATCATGTCATATTGTGTTTGAATAAAACTTGCATGTTTGCAAAGGTTCAAAAACCAAGGGAATCTAGATCAACATCAATATGTATTTTAGGCATGCATTTCTCCTATTCACATAAGATGACTAATACTAATGATAGTCTAGAGTTATCAATTATAATATTATAAACATTCATCTTTGGATCATTTTGCATAAATATCGCAAGATGTTTTTGGGCCAATGCCATACAAGTCATATCTTTTGAAATAGCACACTAACAAATCTTTATTGATAATCATCCTTGTCCATACAAGATTCATAAAGAAAATGTTTCTATTCTAATGGCATAATGAAATAGCAATTCTAATAACTCTATTACATGCCCATTGGGATAAGATAAATTTAAATGTAGACTATAGATTCTACAACACTTGTTTTTCCTTGTCCACCTTTGTCCTTCTATGAGGGCTTTTACTTCTTATCAGATCTTCCACATCAGTATCTCAGATCTCTTATTCGGTATCATATACCAATATGAAAAAGTAATAAAATTTATCTTATATTGTTTATACATGAAGTGGAGGCCTTAGTTCCATCCTTCTTCTTCTTTAGTTCCTCTAACCAGAGTGGGAAATTTCTCTTCCAATGTCTAGGTTGGTGGCAATGGTGACAATCGCCTCTTTGTTTCTTCACTCCGTCTTTTTCCTTGAGATCTAAAGACTTGAGCTTCTAGATAGTTTTAGAACTTTTCTTAGCTTTGCCTTTTCCTTTAGACTTCCCCTTTGTCTTGTTGATCACCATCACAAACTTGGGTTTGTCTATCTAAATTTGTGTCTCAGTTGTCCTCAACATGCCCAAAAACTCTGTCGATGACTTATCAAAGTCATTCATTTTGTAGTTCATGACAAACTGACTATATGACTTTGGTAGGTACTGTAGAATCACTTCAGTGGCCAACTCTTGTCCCAAGGGGGATCCAAGTCTGGCTAGGTTCTCCACATACCCAATGAATTTGAGTACATGAGGACCAACTAGATCTCCTTCTGCCATGTTGCACTTGAATAGTGCCTTGGAGACATCATATCTCTCATGTCTTGCTTGATATTGGTACATGTTCTTCAGATGTGTGACCATCTCAATCATCCCATGTTCTCAGGTTGCCTTTTCAACTCATGCTTCATGGAGCATAGAATCAGACACCTGACATCCATGGCATATTCAGTATGCTTCTTGTAAGCATCCTTGTCAGCCCATGGAGCATTTTGAGTTGGTTCCTCTG